>CM016625.1:19875229-21075229 GCA_005393395.2 Gossypium australe | reverse complement strand
TCCAAACTTCCAATAACAGCCCTACCCACAGGAAAAGAAGCAAGACCTTGAGGAGATGCTAACAAATTTCATCGTAGTGTCAGAAACTCGTTTCCAAAACACCGAAACAACACTTAAAAATCAACAAGCTTCAGTTCAAGGGATCGAGAACCAGTTAGGACAACTTGCCAAGATCATATCAGAACGACCACAAGGCAACTTGCCAAGTAACACCAGCTCATGATAGTGTAGGGTTAGATGAGCCCAATTTAAGGCAAGAGAATATGGTATAGGAAGGTAAGGTAGAAGTAAGTCATGATAAGCCAAAACCGGTAATTAAAGAGTACCAACCTCGTATACCATACCCTAATGCGATGAATAAAGACAACACAAATGAACAATTCGGTAAATTTCTTAAACTTTTAAAGAAATTACATATTAACTTCGCCACCCTTCTTCATTCCAACGCCACTATACCAAATTTTTTTCAGCCGACCTTCACCCCATAACATCATTTTCCCTTGTACCGATTTTGAAGCCGACCCCCCAGGCCGCAATAAGTCTTTCGAAACAAAATACGAATTTGTGAGAGTGAGAAATATCGGTAAAAGGCACGAGTGTATTCAAAAAAAAAACTATACGAGTGAAACACGAGTGTGAGCGAAATTTCTTTGTGAGTGACTTGTGAGATTTTTGTGGTAAGGTATTTTAATTTTGTCGGTTTATTTCCCTTTGTTATAATAGTTTCTTTTTTCAGCAACAAATATGTCTCAAGAGGAGTTCTCATCCAATGATTACCCATACTTGTTGAACGAAATGCGAAAAGCCATAAACAAGTTCGAAAAGCACTTGGATCGGATCGAGGAACAAGACCAACAAGATCGACTTTCTTCAAGTCGAAGGATGGATTCAAGATCATCCCGAGGACACACTTTTGAAGAATATTCGAGAAGAGACTGTAATTGAAACTCTTATTCCTCAAGAAGTTCGAGACGGTATTCACCCACGAAAGAATATATCGATCAACTCGCGTGTTTTCTTGGAGGGAATAAGAATCATAATATGTACCACTTCGAGAATAATCTTTCGTGGGTGAATACCGTCTCGAACTTCTTGAGGAATAAGAGTTTCGATTACAGTCTCTTCTCGAATATTCTTCAAAAGTGTGTCCTCGGGATGATCTTGAATCCGTCCTTCGACTTGAAGAAAGTCGATCTTGTTGGTCTTGTTCCTCGATCCGATCCAAGTGCTTTTCGAACTTGTTTATGGCTTTTCGCATTTCGTTCAACAAGTATGGGTAATCATTGGATGAGAACTCCTCTTGAGACATATTTGTTGCTGAAAAAAGAAACTATTATAACAAAGGGAAATAAACCGACAAAATTAAAATACCTTACCACAAAAATCTCACAAGTCACTCAGAAAGAAATTTCGCTCACACTCGTGTTTCACTCGTATAGGTTTTTTTTTGAATACACCCGTGCCTTTTACCGATATTTTTCACTCTCACAAATTCGTATTTTGTTTCGAAAGACTTATAATGGGGTGAAGGTCGGCTGAAAAAAATTTGGTATAGTGGCGTTGGAGTGAAGAAGGGTGGTGAAGATCGGGAAAAGAAGTAATGAAACAAAACTCGCAAACATTCACGCTTTCTTTTTTTTTTAACTCGAAATTTTTTTTTAACCTCGATTTTTTTTGAACTTTTTTTTTGTATCTCTTTTTTTTTATTTGAACCCTTTTTTTTATCTCTTTTTTTTTTGAACTTCAAATACAATATATGCTAAATACAATGAAAATAAAATACAGCTTTTTTTTTGGATTTTTTTTGAAACTTACTCGGAAAAGCTCAAGACGATCAAAACGTGCCTAATTTAATTGGCTCTGATACCAGATGATACGGTCCGTCTCGGGTTAGGAGGCGAATCGTAAATGTTGCCCCATCGTAAATTAGGTAGTTTCTCTTTTTACTAACAAAGGGATAATTTTATTGGAAATAATATCTTTGAAAGGTAGAGATAGGTGATAGATTGAAATGGATACGTATTTGAAACAAGAAAGAACCTTTAATAAAAATTAAAGACCCTAATCTTATAAGTTTCAAATTGATGGAATGAGTTTTGAAATAAAACTGAGACCCACTATCTAGCGAGATAGGAACCAACGGTATAGGTAGATGAACGCCACACCCGAAAGGATGATAAGTTCAAAATAAGGAAAGAATGACGCCACTAGAAAACTAGATAAGTCAATTCAAACCTCGAGAATTAGGAGAGTGAATACTCACCAAAAGAAATTTTTCTTTCATTCAAGTTCAAGTTGTATTTTATGATAATTACATAGCCTTTTTATAGGCTAAACAAAGGCCAACCACAACCTTGGCCTTTAACCCTTAAAATTTCGAAAAGACACTAGTAACCTTGTCCCTTAACCCTTAGGTTTTCGAAAAGGCACCAGCAACCTTGTCCCTTCATGTTCACCAAAAGGCACCTGGCAACTTTGTCTCTTCATGTTCACCAAAAGGCACCTGGCAACTTTGTCTCTTCATGTTCACCAAAAGGCATTGGGCTAGTTGAATACCGAATGAAGCTGAACTAAGCTAACACGACTAAATCAGCTTGAAGAAAGGTACGAATCAAGCTAATTGAGCATGAAGCTGGGAAGCAGTTTAATGTAGAAAAGCCAAGAGATGACCAAGATATGTTGGAGGAGGTAATAATTGCGGGAGAGCCAACTATAGTTGATTTCCAACATCTTATAGAGCTAACTAATTATACAGACAAGAGCTTTATTTCATTAATTCCACCATGTTGATTCAAATTCAAGGCTTGCATTTTTTTACCATCTTTCATGACATCAAAAACGTGGAGCATAATATTCAACTTCATTTCTCTCATGTGTCCATTAAAGGTGTCGTCCATGGCCAAATGCATCCTTGCGTATTTGCCTATAAAAACACATGACCAAACATTAATTTTGAATAAAATTTAACTTAAACCAAAAATTAAAATACTTTACTTTAGACACTAGACATATTAAAATACTAAGACTAATTATTTGGCAAAATTAATTTGCTATAGAAAATTAATTAAATAAATTAAGATGTTTAATTCATTTAATTAAAATTTAGCAATTTAATTTTCAACAAATTCAAAGACTCGATTTATTTAAAACAATAAAATTAAAATTTGGCGTCGAGCTTCGTCGACTTGAAAATTCGGTAGGTGCCCCGGGCGTGCCCGTATCAAATAGTATCCCTTTAATTTTAGGAAGACCATTTTTAGCAACTGCTAGAACTAAAATTGATGTTGGTACAAGAGAACTCATACTTCGTGTAGGTGACAAATCAATCAGACTTCAGGCTCTTGACTCGTCTAGGACATCAAGTAATCAAGGTGAGATAATTAATTTTATTAATGACCATTCGGTTAAACCTTCTTTTCAGGAAGCACCACGGAACTACACAATTGAGCCGGATCCTATACCTCGTGACAACAAAGAAATAACTCACGAGGAACGACAGCTTCAAATTGATAAACTAGATGAGTGGAAGACACATTTCAAGGAGAAATTAGAAATACACGAAGCAAACCCAATGCCATTCTGTGGGACAAATAAATTTAAGATCAGAGATCAAGTATTGTTAGATAAAACAGACCCTCGAATATCTCCTCCCGACCTTAATACAAAAGAAGAAATCCTTTTTAAGGTACTCAATGTCTTTCCATACGGAACAGTCGAGGTAACTAATCCTATATTCGACACTTTTAAAGTAAATGCTACTTGACTCGAACTATATATTGATAATAAAACTGATAGCATGAGAAAGGATTTTCAACTCCTCAAACCACCATGATTATGCGAATGAGAGGTAAGTCTAGCTTAAGACTTTAAACGAGCGCTTCTCGAAAGGCAACCCGAGCACTAACCCCATTAATTTTTTCATTCTTATTTTTACTTTTTAGCACCTAACTATAAACTAACCAAAGTGCAGATTTCTATACCACACGACCTTGCACACGGCCGTGGCCATGGCCGTGTGGACACCACAGATTTCTGTATCGATGTGGAGGAGATAGAACGAAACAGGATGAAAAATATCTTCAAGCCACGGGCTCTGAATAAACACCACGGCCGTGCAATACAACCGTGGTCGACACTGTTTTATCAACACGGGCGTGGCGACCTGCACACAAGCGTGGGAGAAACGAACAAAGCACAACATGGCCGTGCGATATGTATGCAACTATGATTCGAATTAAGTATGATAGAACATGGTGGTGATTCAATATGGATTTGTATGAAAGCTATTAACCTTATCGTTGTTGGGTGAAAACATGTTGTATTAGAAGTTGAGGTTTAAATAAGTTATAGGGATATTCGGCCATAAGTGAAAATGTAAAAGTGAAAGGGTGGGATGTGCTTTCAATTGTACATAAATGAGTTTAAGTGGATGATATAAATGTGTACTTATTTGAGTTGAAATATGCTAATGTTTGTAACACGTATATGTGTGTATATATATATATCATTTGGATTTTAGTGAATTACATGTTATGTTGATAAGGTACAAGTACTTAGGATAATGTTTTAATAGTATTCGGCAAGGGTGGATTCATATGTTGAATTCTTTATATTTAATGATATATGTGTAATGATATTTAATTTTATAATGTTTAAATATTTTATATAGTGAAAGTAAAAATTTGCTTGAGACTTACTAAGCTATTAAGCTTACCTTGTGTGCGTTCATTGTTGGTTTTATAGATTTTGGACTCGGCTGCTGGCTCATAGGATCGTCGGGAAGTTAACCATACTATCACCCCTTTTGGTATATTTCAAGCTAGTTATTTAGAATCAAAGGCATGTATAGGCTAGCTAAATGTGTGTGAATGATGTTTTGTTTATATATATATATTATAGCCATGTGAAAATGGCTTCAGTATTTAGTATAAGCTCGGTTTTATTTGTTCTTGCCCATGTGATCAAAATGTTTGGTTTTAGACCATTCAGACATGGACTGTCTTTATTTCTAAGCTTAGACATTATGTGTTCATGATGAATGCTTGTTGATAATGCTAATGTCGATATTAAATTAGCTAGATGAATCGGCATTTAAGTAAACCTTTATATGTATATATATACATATTTATATGCAAGATAATTAGGTACTAGTTGAGCTTCATTAGAAAATTATATCTATGTATGTATCAACTTTGGTTGTTTTAAATAAGATGAATTATATTGAATAAAACATGTATGTGTATTCGGCCAAACCTAGGTGACATTTGCAAATGTGGTTAAAATGTTTAAAGTAGTTTAGGCATAGTCGAATATGAAAAATGGTGCATAATTGAGATGTATGCATTTATATATATGTATTTGGCTTGTTAAATTGCTTACTTTAATTGAGTGCATGAAACCGCTAAACTCGATTTGTGCTAGGTAATGTTCGTGAAATGTTATAAATGAAACCATGTATATTTGGCCAAATAAGTGGGTGTACAAGTGATGTGTAATAGGTTGCATGCTTTAGTTTATTTCTAACTAAGTCTTTATGTTATAAGAAATTGGTCTAAATAGATGTTATGATGCAATGACAATCTAGTATACTTATTTAATTAGTTGGCTATAAGAAGTTTAGACATTTATGAATTTTCATGAGATCTGCTTGGTTATGTGATATTGACGTAATATACATTGTATGATGACTTATGTTCATCGATGATTCTTTTGTATATGACTTGGATCAAAGTATCTAGTATGTGTTACACATGTGTGGATTATTTGTTTATAAGATAATATTTGATAAAGATGATCTACCATGATTCAATTGATTTAACTAAAGTTTAGCTTGCATGGTAATACCCGTAACCCTAATCCAGCGACGAACTCGGGTTAAGGGGTGTTACACCTAGGCCCATTCGCATCGTTAATCTTTGTGTAGAATACCTTAGTCTACAAATTACTGAAATACCCTCGGTTTGCGAAATTACCAAAGTACCCCTAATTTGTAAAATTACCAAAATACCCTCACTTTGGAAAATTACCGAAATACCCCCGGTTTGCAAAATTACCAAAGTACCCTTGGTTTGCAAAATTATCGAAATACCCCTAATTTGTGAAATTATCGAAAGACCCTTGATTTGTGAAAATACCGAAATACCCTCAGATTACAAAATTACCGATAGCCCCCTTATTTGTGAAATTACCAAAAGACCCCTGATTTGCGAAATTACTAAAATACCCTTGAATTGTGAAATTACCGAAATACCCTTGAAATTCAAAATTATCGAAATACCCATGTAGGGTAAAATTACCAAAATACCCCTAATTTATGAAATTACCAAAATACCCTCGGATTGAAAAATTACAGAAATACCCCTGTAGGGTAGAATTACTGAAATACCCCTGAAGGGTCGTATTACCGAAATACCCTTATAGGGTAAATGACTGTTTTGCCCTTGTGGGTAAATAACTGACTTGTGCTATGATTTGACTGATTTGACTGTGATCGTATGATTGTGTTTTAACTGACTTGACTGTGGGCGTGTGACTGATATGTTGTTAATATGTGTTGAAATGACTGTTACTAAGCACGGCCATTTTGCATACACGTGTGATGATTGAGCATGACATACACGACATAATGCATGGGATTGGGACAAAGTTAAGGAGGAAGTGTACGACCCATTGTCGTTCTGTATAAGGTTTTCAGCCTTTCTGCGATAAATATGGCTCTGTGCCATCCTGATTATGGCTTTGTGCCAATCATATTTACCCGTGGCTATGTACCTAACCTATATATTGATGACTCAGTGTCGATCATAATTACCCGTGGCTGTGTGCCGATTATATTACCATCGCTGATGGCTATGTGCCAAACTTATTACAGTCACCGATAGCTTTGTGCCATCTTGATTATGGCTCTGTGCCACCCTGATTATGTTTTATAACCATTCTGTTTACTGCTTTTAGTCGTTCTGTTAACCGGTAGTGATGCTGCGATATTTATGGCTTTTAGCCATTTTGTCTACGGCGCCAAGCCATTCTGTTGACTTAGTGCCTCAACCAGTGCTAAGTTAGGTGTGTTGGTCGGGTGGGTTGACATGGTCCCCACATGGAGAGATTGGTTGGTACGGGTGAGAGTTTGGTTGGTATGGGTTGGGTACACACTGAGTTTTCGTAAACTCACCCCGTTTTTAACTGTGCAGGTAATCCCCAGCCTTAGAGGATTTGGAGCTGTGGAGGACTCGGAGGTGGCCACACATCGGATATGGTTTAAAGACTAAACTTAGCGATTTTAGTTTAATTTAGTTATTTTAAATTATTGGGTTAATAATTTTTGTAAAAAGGCCATTTGGGTTTTTCTTTTTAACTTTTATTTGGTATTTCTTTAAATTACAACTGCTGGTCTGTTAAACGCGGGTTTTTAAAACTATAACCACTGTTTTCAAAATATCACGTATTCGCAAATGTTTGAATCAAACTTCCGCAACAATCAAGGTTTTGAAAGTAATAATGATTTTGCAAGAGAATGACTTTTAATAAACTATGTTTTGAAGATAAGCAAACGAAATCTGAGGTTTTACATGGAAAAAAGTTTTAAATTCTTTAAGAACGGTTTCTAATGAAAGCATGGTTTCTGAAAAACTCTTCAATGTGACAAGCCAGATTTGGGCCTAACTTCTAGGTCAGGTTTGGGATGTTACAAAGACAGTCAGTTGATTCATCTCAAGAAGCTGGAACCATGCTCAAGACGGAAGATCTCCCCTTTAATTTCCTTTAGGGGGTTTTAGGGTTTTTCTTATGTTTTGTTTTATATTTTCTTCTGAGATGTATTCTTTTATAATTATGAACTATACCCCTCAAATACTTGAGGGGGATGAAACCTAAGATGGATCTTGTTATTGTTTTCTGAACTATATGATAAATACTTGATTTGTTCTTAATTATATGTTCTTAATTCTTGTTTTGATATTTTAGGATATTGATTCAAGTATTGATGTGCTTAAGAAGTGGAGGAATATTCCCTGTTTAAGAGTAGATCTAGCATAGTTAAGCGGAGTTGATCACAACCCTAGAGATAGGATGACGAAAATCTACTGGATTAGGGTCAAACCTAATATGGGAGTCCATAAATCGAGTTAATGCAATTCCAGGGGTTTTAATTAGAAAGAGATTTCAATTAATCAACCTAGGGCTAGACGTTAGTAGCCTCGAGAGAGGTATTAATATAAATTAGGGAATCCTACGGATCAAGTCAAGTGAATAAATCGTCTGGTTCAGAATTAGATAACAAGTGAAGTCTAGGTGGATTCTTCCTCATGTATTGTCTTAATTAATTGGTTTTTCCCAAAAGTATTTCCCAATTCCTTCTTTGTGTCTTAGCATCTTCAGCATAGTAGTTAGTTAATATTAGGTTAAACAACAATTCCCTTAATTCTTAGGCTAAATAATAAAAAGAAAGTTAGTATTAGTACTTCTGGTTCCCTTGGGTTCGACATCCCGATCTTGCCACTAAACTATACTACTGCTGGATAGGTGCACTTGCCTCAAGTTGTTGCCATAGTTAGTTTCTAGGCTTGATCATTCGTTATATAAATTTTAGGACTTCCTGACACGATCAAACGTATTCCCATACAGAACCTTTGAGGTAACACACCTTGGTTATGACACATTCAAGGTAAACAATAATCGTCTCCAACTTTACTTTGATGGTGATATTGAAACAAAAGAGATGAGCTCCAGCTCAAAAATCTGGCTTAACCGTGATCTTGAAAAGGGAAGTCAAGCTTAGGCTTTAAATAAGTGCTTCTCGAGATGATGCATCATGAACCAACTAAATTAAGTATAGCTACAGTGAGCAAAGATATCATTCCCACGAAGACTAAAAGTACTAGTAATTACCATTTTTCTGTTATTTAACTGATAAATTTGAGTGATTGATTTAAGAATTAAAATTTACTAAATTCAGTAACTAACAAACACGACAAAGAACAAAACAGGAAAACAATCGATTAACAACCAAGAATCAAAACAATAACTTGGAAAAAATTCACCTAGATTTCATCTGTCATTATTGGTACATTTAAATTATATAGGTTTTATAAGCACCTTTTTTCTCATAATTTATGCAAATTCCGAGCATGTGGATAGCCAATTGAGTCATTTTAATTCATATCGAGACATTAGACATGATTTGAGTGAATTTTTTTATTTTATACAATTTAGTATTAATTTTCCATAATTTTGCTATTTTATGCTACATGTTAATTTTTTACTCAATTTGCTACAATTGGACTATGAAATTAATTCATGCGGGAGTCAAAAAATCACACATGAATACAAAAAATTCCTACTCCATGTAGACGACAAGATTACTAAATTGAAATTACAAATTCAATCCAACCCAACTTGGGAGATGGTTACTAAAAAGAATGAAGTTGACACTCAATTGGGTTGTCAAAACCGTCCAATAAGGAGAGAGATTGGCCGAAATTCGACAAGCTATCAAGAGCAGACCAAATTAGCTTTGGTATAATTAAATTGAAGGCCCTCACATGACTTCTAAAAGCTAAGACTTATATCAACATGCTCCCATGATCCAACCAAGAATTATAACCGTAAAAAATGTAATAAGTAACAACCCGTTTTTGGGTCAAATCAGAATAGTAGTTTTGGGACTACAAATCTGAATTCAAAATATTGATTTTGTTATTTTAATAAGTTCTAAAGTATGATATATTAATTACGTGAAAGTTTTGTAAATAAATTTTACCGTTTAAATGCTCAATTAGGTAAAAAAGACTAAATCGCGTAAAATGCAAAGGTGTTGTTCTATTATCTAAAGGTATTAAATAGATATAGAACCTTAAAGTTAAGGCCCTTAAGTGGTAATTAGACCATTATAAATGTCGGTGGACATTTATGGGCATTATTATGTATGTTTTAATGGTTTTATTATAAGGTTGATGCAGTAAATTAGTTAATAATGTTATAATTAATAAAACAAAAGGCCATTTTCCTATTCATTCATCTTCTAGCCAAAATTTTCTAAAGAAAAACAACCATGGGAGATTGAATATTTGGCCAAACAAATTTGTGTGCATGTAAGTCCATTTTTGTCCCGTTTTTAATGATTTTTATGTTTTTGAGATCGTTGCACCTAGTACTAGCTAGCCCAGGGACTAATTTGCAAAATTGTTAAAGATTTTGAATGATGCCATTGATGAATACATATGTGATTTGATGTTTGATGATAGATTATGAAAGTTTGTTGTGAATTATACAAGTTTTATAAAGTGATATTTAGTAAAAATGCAAAATAGGGATTAAATTGATAAAAGTGTAAAGTTAGTGGTTAAAATGTGAAATAACTGGAAATTTTGGGCTGTTAGAGGCATAATGGTAATTTAGCTAGCATGGGTCTATTGGGAATTTCATTAATTTTTGATTTTATGTGATAAGGACTAAATTGCAAAAATATGAAATAATAAGGGCAAAAATATAATTTTTCCAAAATGTGTAAATTGTGCTAAATTGAATGAAATGATGATTAAATAAGTAAATTTGATATTATATATATTGAGATAAACGTGATTTGGAGCTAGAACGGGGGAAAACAAAGTATCCGATTAGTCGACCTAGTTCGTCGTTACAACGAACGAGGTAAGTTCGTATGTTTAATAAGCATTGAATTATATATGTGTAAATGCTTAATTAATAGAATTGGGGTACATGCTATATTATTGAAATGAAATGTGAATACTATTGAGTACGATACTATGAAATGAACAAAAGAGATTTGATACAACGAAAGTCCCGGTTAAACTTTAGGAATAGATAGGATACAAATGTCATGACATTAGGGTTACTGAAATTACGTGTAAGACCATATCTGGGATATGGCATCGATATGAGACTTTGAGTAAGACCGTAGCGGGGCTATTGGCATCGATACGAGATTACATGTAAGACCATATTTGGGATATGGCATTGGTATGGTACTGTGTGTACGAGATTTCAAAGTATCCTTTAGTACTCTAAATAGTTCAACGAGAAATGTTGACGAAACATGGTTACAAGTAATGGTACGACTCAATCAAGGTACTCGTGACAAAAATCGACAAGTAAGTGTTAAGAGTGAATTTCATATGATGAGTAAGTGAAAATTTATGAGAATTCATATGGTTCAATTGAATATATATAAATGTGATGGCTATCGAATTTAATAAAGTCTATTTCTATTTGCTTATGCTTATGTAAATGTGAATGACTTGATAAGATGTATTCAAACCATGTAAGCATTGAAATGAATAAACCTGTGAAATTCCTGTTTAACTATGTGAACGGATACATGACATAAAGGTGGAATTGTACAAATTATATGATAGTATTTATAATGGCTTAAAATGTGTTTAATTGATGTGATGAGTTATTATCATACGAGCTTACTAAGCTCTATAGCTTACTTTGTTATCTTTTCTATGTTCATAGTGATTTAGAGGCTCGCTCGGGTTGGAAGTCATTGGAGATCATATCACACTATCCAACTATGGTTTGATACTTATAAGCTTTGTGATATTGGTTATAAGGCATGTATAGGTTTTGTGGTTATTTATTGAGTATAAGTAATTTTGGTGATTGATGCATATGTGCTTGATATGTATTTAGCCATGAGATTTTGCCTGATAATGATGTAAGGTTTGATAAGTATAGGCTATGGTTATTTTGGTAAACTTAATGATGTTCTAAGATATTCAAATGGCCATTTTGTATGTGTTGTGTAATAGCTTGAGATGTGCTTAGTTTTGGTTTGGTATTTAAATGACAAATTGGTTAATAAAGTATGTTGATATAGTATATGATATATATGCAAATTTTGGCTTATGAATCTTGTTGTTTGATATGTCATTTAGTTAAGTAAATGATTGTGATATAAGATTTGAATAAATTGGTATTGAAATGGTTTATAATGTGATTATTTGAGATTGATTTGGCTGTTTAATTGTGTATGGAAATGGTATCATTTTCACTTGTATAGGTGTGTTTTCTTTCGGTGAGAAATATGGCTTGTAACTAGCCTATTTTCGTCCACACGGGCAGAGCACACGGGCGTGTGACTCAACCATGTGCGACACATGGTCATAGCACATGGTCGTGTGTCCCTTGGTGTTGTTATTCAAAGCAAGTCAGTATGCTCCACACGGCCTCACACATGGGTGTGTGATCAGCCGTGTGGCACAAGTCAGTATACCCCCTAATTGGCAGACGGCGTAGCACACGGGCATGTGACTTGGTCATGTTGCATAAGTCAGTATACCCTACACGTTTCGCACGACCTAACACACGGCCTGGCACACTGGAGTGTGAAGCCACTTTGAAGGGAACACGGGCGTGTGATTGGCCGTGTGACCCAAGTCAGTATGTACCCCTTGTTTTCACACGGCTGGTGACAAGGGCGTGTCTAGTGGCCGTGTGAGACACACTGCCTGGCCACACGGACGTGTGTCCCCTATTTGAAGAAAAATTTTCTATGTAACACCCCAAACCCGGCCTAGAAGTTAGGCCCAAATTTGGCGTGTCACATGGAGGTGTTTTTCAAAATCATATTTCTTGTTGTTAAAACTTGTTTGAGAGTGAAAGCCTCTTTGTTAAAACTCAAAACACTTAAGCAATTGTTATCCACTTGAAAACGTAATTACTTTTAAAACCTTGTCTGTTGCGAAAGCATATGTAAAATAAACAATTTACGAAAATGTGATGTTTAAAAATAGAGTTGCAGAAGCATTTTAAAAACGTTGCAGAAACATAGTGTTTTAAAGACAGTTATCGTTTTGGAAATCGTATTCCACTTTTGGCAGTTAGCAAACATCATAAATATCACAAATAATAAGTTAAAAATAGAGAGGCCTTATTACAACCCAAATCAAAATATTTAAAAGTACATAATCAAAACAACAAGCATAAGCGGTGTGTGGTCTTCTTCGAGTCCCTCGCAGCTCTGATCCGTCGAAGGCTGAGGATTACCTACACAGTTAAAAACGGGATGAGTTTACGAAAACTCAGTGTGTAATCCCCTTACTAGAGTAACAGTCAGTATACAGAAACAGAAACTGAAACAATTTGGGCCAAAGCCCTTTAACAGTAACAGTACAATCTAGTTCAAAGCATACGTGGGTCAAGCCTACTACAATATCATTTGGGTCACAGCCCATAATAGAATCAATTGGGCCTAGCCCATTTCAGAATCAATTCCATATGCATAATGTGTGACGCATGGTAACCCATCCCATCCAACCCTGCACTTGCCTCCGTCCAACCCTGCACTAGTTGCGGGGAATAAATCACCCACGCCATCCCTACACTCCCAATGTTAGCACCGGTTACGGCACTAGCCAAAATCGTAACAAAGTTGCTAGTATATATATACGGCTCTAAGCCTTCATTAGTGGTATTATAATTGGCACAAAGCCATTAGTAACTGTATTATGTTTGGCACATAGCCATCAGCGACGGTAATATAGTCGGCACACAGCCTTGGGTAAATATGATCGACACAGAGTCATCAATAATCATAATTGGCACACAACCATAATCAAGATGGCAAAAGCCATATGTAGGTTGGTACAGAGCCATAATCAAATTACGCGGCTTTAAGCCGTCCATCGGTCCACAGTCGTCTCGGGCAACCCGTGTGACCTTAACAGATCAATAATGGATCCATAGTCGTCATGCAACCCGTGCGACCCTATCAGAACTTCCTCTGTATCAATATCCCAACCCCATGCAGTATGTCATGTATGCGAAATGTTATGCCCATAAACAATCATAAATACACAGTCACAATAGTCAATTATTGTCAAATCAGTCCAATCGTACCACGAGTCAATTACCCTCGAGGGGCAAAACAGTCATCTTACCCTTACAAGAGTATTACGATAATCCTACCATATAAAGATATTTCAGTAATTCTACCCCACAGAGGCATTCTAGTAATTCTACCCTATAGGGGTATTTCGGTTATTCTACCCTAAAGGGGTATTTCACAACTCAGGGGTATTTCAGTAATTTTACAAATCAAGGGTATTTCGGTAATTTTACAACTCGAGGGTATTTCAGTAATTTTACAACTCGAGGGTATTTCGGTAATTTTACAAATCAGGGGTATTTTGGCAATTTTACAAACTGAGGGTATTTTGGTAATTTTGCAAATCAAGGGTATTTTGGTAATTTCACAAATTGAGGGTATTTCGATAATTTCATAAATCAAGGGTATTTTGGTAATTTTACAAATCGGGGGTGTTCTAGTAATTTTGCAAATTAGGGGTACTTTGGTATTTCACAAAACTGAGGGTATTTTGGTAATTTTGCCAATCAAGGGTATTTCTATAATTTTGCAAATTGAGGGTATTTTGGTAATTTCATAAATTGGGGGTATTTCTGTAATTTTACAAATTAGGGGTACTTCGGTAATTTTACAAGTTGAGGATATTTCAGTAATTTTGTAAACTAATGTATTCTAAATAGAGATAACAATGCAATGGGCCTAGGGCCCATTCTCGGCCCAAATGGGCCCCTACACACTCGTGTGACCCATTTCGCACAAATCTAGCCACAGATATGAGATTCACATAGTCCAGTCCAATATTTACTACACAATTATACAACTTATCCGATTGGGTCTACGGGCCCATTGGCCCTACATGGCCCCTTTCGGCCCTTCGTGGCCCAATTAGTCTAAACCCACAAGAACACTCATGATGGCCTCAACTATCATGCCGAAGCTCCCACACGTGCGCTCGTACGCTCATGTGGCCACCATCGCCGTGTGACCGGCATTTCGGCATTTGCCACTCTACAAGTAGAGTAGTGTGAAATACAGACCTGATAGGAATCTGGAGTTAATTCGCACTTCGAGCACTCCTATGCCCAATGCCAACCTAGGTATGCTTACTCTCCTCACAGGTCACTCTATTTAAAGCCAACTTCACGCCTACTCTCATGCTAGCTTCCCGATGTGAGATCCCACCTTCAATAGAGTTTAACCTAAGTGTGACCTAAAATGGGGTGGTTTAGATAGGTCGAGGAGCCAAGCCAAAGAGGCCGAATTGTGGGATATTCGAAGAAAGCCAGTTGATTCATCTCAAGAAGCCGGAATCATACTCAAGACGGAAGATCTTCCCTTCAATTTCCTTTAGGGGGTTTTAGGGTTTTTCTTATGTTTTGTTTTATATTTTCTTCTGAGATTTATTCTTTTATAATTATGAACTAAACCCCTCAAATATCTGAGGGGGATGAAACCTAAGACGGATCTTGTTATTGTTTTCTGAACTATATAATAAATACTTGATTTGTTCTTAATTATGTGTTCTTAATTCTTGTTTTAATATTTCAGGATATTGATTCAAGTATTGATGTGCTTAGGCAGTGGAGCAAAAGTCCCTATTTAAGAAAAGATCTAGCATAGTTAAGCGGAGTTGATCGCAACCCTAGAAATAGGATTACAAAAATCTACCGGATTAGGGTCAAACCTAATATGGGAGTCCATAGATCGAGTTAATGCAATTCTAGGGGTTTTAATTAGAAAGAGATTTCAATTAATCAACCTAGGGTTAGACGTTAGTAGTCTCGAAAGAGGTATTAATATAAATTAGGGAATCCTACGGATCAAGTCAAGTGAATAAAACATCTGGTTCAGAGTTAAATAACAAGTGAAGTCTAGGTGGATTCTTCCTCGGGTATTGTCTTAATCAATTGGTTTTTCCCAAAAGTATTTTCCCAATTCATTCTCTGTGTCTTAGCATCTTTAGCTTAGTAATTAGTTAGTTTTAGATTAAACAACAATTCCCTTAACTCTTAGGTTAAATAATAAAAAGATAGTAATTACTAGTACTCTTGGTCCTTGAGCATACAATACTTCCGGTCTTGCCATAGCTATACTACCAAACGATAGGTGCGCTTGCCTCAATCGTTGCATAAGTTAGTTTCTAGGCTCGATCATTCATTATATAAATTTTATGACTTTCAGACATACGATCAGAAAGTAATTCGTAGCAGTTAGAAATCAGTTTCAATTTGACAGAAAACATATGCAGACTTGATACATAAAAGCATTGAATTCAGTTAGTGAACTGAGTGTTTGTGAAAGTATTGCTGTGAGAATATAATTTCTCGAATTAGCTATAAAGAGAAGTTAAGTTCGTGATTCATCGGACCATATGAGATTATTGAGAAAATAAAGCCAGTGGCTTATTCAACTTATATTATCGTCAGAACTTGAGAAGGTCCATAATGTGTTTCTTAAATTTATGATGTGATGATTCGGATAAGACCCTTTGTCCATAATATCTCTTTCAAAAGTTGAAATTCAGCTTGATATGACGTATAGAAAAGGACAGATCAGAATCTTAGTTCATGAGATTAAAGAGTTGAGAAATCTTAGACTATGTGAGAAATTGTTAAGGTTATAAGAAAGCAAATCTCTAATTTGTTCTCTAAAAAGATTTTCGGGGACGAAAATCTCTAAAGGGGAGAGTTGTAACAACCCATTTTTGGGTCAAACCTGAACAGTGGTTTTGAAACCACAAATCTGATGTCAAAATATTTATTTTATTATTTTAATAAGGTCTACAGTATGGTAGATTAATTACGTGAAAGTTTCATAAAGAAATTTTACCGTTTAAATGCTCAATTAGGTAAAAAGGACTAAATCACGTAAAATGCAAAACTGTTGTTATATTAGCTAAAGGTATTAAATAGCTATAGAACCTTAAAGTTAAGGTCCTTAAGTGGTAATTAGACCATTATAAATATGGGTGGACATTTATAGGCATTATTATGTATGTTTTAATGGTCTTATTATAAGGTTAATATAGTAAATTAGTTAATAATGTTATAATTAATAAAACAAAAGGCTATTTTTCTATTCATTCATCCTCTAGCTGAAATTTTCTAAAGAAAAACAAGCATGGGAGCTTGAATATTCGGCCAAACAAATTTGTGTGCATGTACGTCCATTTTTGTCTCGTTTTTAATGATTTCTATGTTTTTGAGATCATTGCAGCTAGTACTAGCTAGCCCAGGGACTAATTTGCAAAATCGTTAAAGATTTTGAATGATGCCATTGATGAATACATATGTGTGATGGGCTCAAAACTTAACTACTATTTCGACAAAGGCAAGCGCACCTATCGAACAGTAGTATAGTTGTGGTGAGTCCGGAATATCGTATCCTCAAGGACTAAAATTACTTGTATTAACTATCTTTTTATTATCTAGCCTAATAATTAAGGGGATTTAGTTTTAATCTAAAATTAACTAACTAATTAACTAAATGAATATGAACGCGACAGAGAGTGAAGAGAATAATCGAATGAATAAAGACAATACCCAAGGAAGAATCCACCTAGACTTCACTTATTATTCTGACTTTGAATTAAATGATTTATTCACTTGACTTGATCCATAGAAATCCCTAAATTATGTTAATATCTCTTTCAAGACTAAGAACAACTGAATCTAGGTTGATTAATTGAAATCTCTTTCTAATTAAAACCCCTATCGTCGCATTAACTCGATCTATGGATTCCCTTATTAGATTTGACTCTAATCCGGTAGATTTATGTCGTCCTATTTCTATGATTGCAATCAACTCCGCTTAATTATGTTGGATCTACTCCCAAATAGGGACTTTTGCTCCACTGAATAAGCACAATAAACTTGAATTAATATTCCTGAAAACATCAAAACAAGGATTAAGAGCACATAATTAAGAACAAGATCAATTATTTATCACGTAATTCAAATTTATTGAATAATAAGATTCATCTAGGTTTAATCCTCCCTATGTATTTAGGGAGTTTAGTTCATAACGTAAAAGGAAAACATCATATAATTAAGAAAACAACAAGACATAAAGAACCCAAAAACTTCTAAAGAACTTGATGGAGATCTTCAATCTTGGAGTGAATCCGCCTTTTAGATGATTCCGACGGCTTCCTTCAAGTTGTTTCTTCGATCTACTCTGCGTCCCCCCTTAGGTCTTCCACTGGCTAGCTGAAACCCTAAAATTTGGCTTTTTCCGCATGAAATTAAAGCAGGGTGCGGTAGGGACACAGGCTTGTGCTCAACCCGTGTGAAAAGGCCCAGGCCGTGTGAGAATTTGCATGGCTCTCGAACGACACGGGTGTCCAACCCGTGTGGTTCACACGGGCATGTGTTTAGTCGTGTGGTGCAGGCTTTGTACGTGTGGATCCTTAAGATGGCCCGTTTTGGCCCGTTTTCCGTCCCTTTCGCTCCCTTATGCTCTTTTAAGTAAATAATCATGAATTTAGAGGATTAGTAGCATCAAATTCACTAAATTCTATAAATAAACATCCAAAAACACGCTAAGCATGGGATTAAAATGTGTTACTTTTATGGTTTATTAATGTGTTTTGATGTTTGATGATAGATTATGAAAAAGTTTGTTGTGAATTATATAGGTCTTATAAAGTGATTTTTAGTAAAAATACAGAATAGGGATTAAATTGAGAAAAGTGTAAAGTTAGTGGTTAAAATGTGAAATAAATGAAAATTTTGGGCTGTTAGGGGTATTATGGTAATTCGGCTAGCATGGGTCTATTGGGAATTTCATTAATTTATGATTTTATGTGATAAGGACTAAATTGCAAAAATGTGAAATAATAGGGGCAAAAATGTATTTTTTCCAAAATATGTAAATTGTGCTAAATTGAGTGAAATGATGATTAAATAAGTAAATTGTGATATATAGATTGAGATAAACTAGATTTGGAGCTAGAATTGGGGAAAACAAAGTATCGGATTAGTCGACCCAGTTCGTCGTTACAAAGAACGAGGTAAGTTCGTATGTTTAATAAGCATTAAATTATATATGTATAAATGCTTAATAGATAGAATTGGGGTAATGAAATGTGAATGCAATTGAGTACGATACTACGGAATGAACAACCGAGATTTGATACAGCCAAAGTCCCAGTTGAACCTTAGGAATAGATAGGATACAAATGTCATGACATTAGGGTTACTGAGATTACGTGTAAGACCATATCTGGGATATGGCATCGATATGAGACTTCGTGTATGGCCATAGCTGGGCTATTGGCATTGATATGAGATTACATGTAAGACCATATCTGGGATATGGCATTGGTATGGTACTGTGTGTACGAGATTTCAGAGTATCCTTTAGTATTCTAAATGGTTCAACGGGAAATGTTGATGAAATGTGGTTACAAATAATGGTACGACTCAGTCAAGGTCTTCGTGACAGAAATCGATAAGTAAGTCTTAAGAGTGAATTTCATATGATGAGTAAGTGAAAAATTATGAGAATTCATATGGTTCAATTGAATATATATATATATATATATATATAAATGTGATGGCTATCGAATTGAATATAGTCTATTTCTATTGGCTTATGCTTATGTAAATGTGAATGACTTGATAATATGTATTCAAACTATGTAAGCATTGAAATGAATAAACCTGTGAAATTCATGTTTAACTATGCGAACGGATACATGACATAAAGGTGGAATTGTACAAATTATATGATAGTATTTATAATGGCTTAAAATGTGTTTAATTGATGTGATCAGTTATTATCATACGAGCTTACTAAGCTTTATAGCTTACTTTGTTATCTTTTCTATGTTTATAGTGATTTAGAGGCTCGCTCGGGTTGGAAGTCATCGGAGATCATATCACACTATCTAGCTATGGCTTGATACTTATAAGCTTTGTGATATTGGTCGTATGGCATGCATAGGTTTTGTGGTTATTTGTTGAGTATAAGTAATTTTGGTGAGTGATGCATATGTGCTTGATATGTATTTAGCCATGAGATTTGGCCTGATAATGATGTAAGGTTTTATAAGTACAACTATGGTTATTTTGGTAAACTTAATGATGTTCTAAGATATTCAAATGTCCATTTGGTATGTGTTGCATAATTGCTTGAGATGTGCTTAGTTTTGGTTTGGTATTTGAATGCCAAATTAGTTAATAAGGTATGTTGACATAGTATATGATATATATGCAAATTTTGGCTTATGAATCTTGTTGTTTGATATGTCATTTAGTTAAGTAAATGTTTGTGATACAAGCTTTGAACAAATTGGTATAAATGGTTTATAATGTGATGATTTGAGATTGATTTGGCTGTTTAATTGTGTATGGAAATGGTATCATTTGCACTTGTATAGGTGTGTTTTCTTTGGCTGAGAAAGGTGGCTTGGAACTAGCCTATTTTCATCCATACGGGCAGAGCACACAGGTGTGTGACTCAACTGTGTGTGACACATGGGCATAGTACACGGCCGTGTGTCCCTTGGTGTTGCAATTGGAAGCAAGACAGTATGCTCCACATGGCCTCATACACGGGCGTCTAATCGGCCGTGTGGCACAAGTCCGTATACCCCCTAATTGGTACACGACCTAGCACACAGGCGTGTGACTTGGCCGTGTTGCATAAGTCAGTATACCATACAGGTTTGGCACGGCCTAACACACGGCCTGTGTAACACCCCTCACTCATATTCATAGTCAGAATAGGGTTACGAAGTATTACTGATCAATCAACATCATTTAACATACATAATTCATACATTTATGGATTCATACTGAAATGCCATTCAATCATATTCATATTGTCCCTTATGATGGCCTACGAGGCCTTAAACATGCTTTAGAAGGGGTTCGGGACTAAACCGATAACATATAAAATTCTCAGAAAAACTTAAAAACTTTTCAATCATGCAAGGGTCACACGCCCGTGTGAACAGGCCATGTGCCTCACACGGCTAGTAGACATGCCTGTGTCTTAAGCCGTGTGGAAACAAGGCATACATATTGATTTGCATCACACGGCCAAGGACATGTCCGTGTGCTAGGCCGTGTGAGAACTGGAGGGTATACAGACTTGGGTCACATGGCCAACCACAAGCCCGTGTGTCCAGCCCGTGTGCCCTTCGAAGTGGCCATACACGCCCATGTGCTAGGCCGTGTGCCATTTAGGGGGTATACTGACTTATACCACACGGTCAATCACACGTCCGTATGTGTGACCGTGTGGAGTATACTGACTTCACTTCAATTTCAACACCAGGGGACACACGGCGTGTAGCATGACCGTGTGTGGTACATGGATGAGACACACGCCCGTGTGGACAAAAATAGGCCATTTGAAAAGCTAATTTGCCACCCTTTTTACACATACCTACACAAGCTCTAATGGCATCATTTTAAAACACAAATATGCAGCGAAAAGTCATCAACCAATACACAAACATACCTAATCCATTTCAACTATTTCAATACTCAATTTCATATCATTTACCAATTCAAATACCAAGCAATTTAACTTTCTTTTCTAAGCATAATTCACATTGTATAATTCATCTGGCAAAGCTAAACCAAACATTCATAACCAACTCAATCCCATTCATCCATTACAGATCTATTACCAAACATTAAAAGTAGATCAATTTACATATTCATAAGCATCATCAAGTTCATCATTTTATGCCAACACAAATGGCCAAATTACACTTTCATCAAACATACCAAAATGACTCAAGCCTATACATGTCATATACCGTATATACATAGCGTAAAAAATACCAAAATAGATGATCGATAGTGCGATGAAGTCTCTAACAATCTCTCGATCTGAGCTAGCTTCGTAGAACTATAAAACATCAAAACAATTACACACAGTAAGACATAAGCTTAGTAAGTTCATATGTGAACATGAAATAATCACAACATTCATATAACAATTCAGAATAGATAATATCATTAACATTTATAGCATCAATTCATGAATTAACATAAAACTTATTCATGTCCTCATTCGTGTGTTCTCAACTTCATCTATCTCAATACTTGAATAATTTTTCGTACATACCTGTACCGAAAAATTTCTATTTCTCATCAATACTCTTATCAAACCACTCCGATTTTCGATACAAATTCTTTGATTTTTTCGATGCCATAGTCCAACTATGGTTTTATTATTCGGTTGTCATAGCCCGACTATGGTCTTATTCGGCAACTTGCCTTACTCAACTCGTACATTTGATTTAATATCTCAATATTCATTCAATAGAATAAATACTATCTCAATTTCATCCATTCAGTAAATAGATACACATTGAAGTTCAATTATACAATCTTACCTCGTATTCGGAATTGACGGATCGGATCGACTACTCGTTAACTTTGCTTTTCCTCCAATCTAAATCTGAATTCTTTCTTTCTTGATCTATATGAATTCAAAATTGACTTATTCAATCATATATTCTTTCAATTTAGTCCATAACATACATTTGGGCATTTTTACACATTAGCCCCTAAACTTTCACATTTATTCAATTTAGTCATTATTTAACAAATACACAAAATTCACATAATTTCATCAAACCCAAGCTTGGCTGAATTACCTATAAGTCCCTAGCAGCCCAAAACTTTCATTTATTTCAAATTTCAACCACTCAATTTGCATATTTCACAATTTAATCCCTATTTGACATTTTTGTAAAAAATCACTTTACAAAACATGTAAAACTATCATCAAGCTTTCATATTTCAACATTAAACATCAAAGAACTCATAGATTCAACAATGGCAACTCTCAAAATCTTTAATAGTTTCAAAATCTAAGGTACGGGCTAGCTAGATTACAAAGCAACGATCTCAAAAACGTAAAAATCATTAAAACCGAGCTCAAACCGTACCTTAATCAAAGATTCAAAGTGACCGAATGAAAACCAAATCCATAGCTTTCTTCTCCTTCAATATTTGGCCAACAAGAAAGATGAATGCAACATGTTTTTATGTTTTGTTTTATTATAAATAACTTTAATTATAAAATTACCTATTTAACCTTAATGACAAAACATTAACATCATCATACTAATGTCCATTAATGTCCATTAACCTTTAAAATGGTCTAATTACCATTCAAGGCCATCATATTTACAAGCCAAGGCCAATTGACACCTTTAACTAATAGCATGCAACTTTTGCATTTTACGCGATTTAGTCCTTTTTCTCAAATCGAGTAATTAAAGGGTAAAATTACTTTACGAAAATTTCATACATTCATACTTTCATGCTATAAACACATAAATAAAATTAACAATAATTTTCTGACATCAGATTCATGGTTCTGAAACCACTATTCCAATTTAGCTAAAACTGGGATGTTACAACTCTCCCCCTTAAGGATTTTTGTCCCCGAAAATCTTACTAGTGAATGTGTTCGGGTATTGTTTTCTCATAGCATCCTCGGGTTCCCACGTAGCTTCTTCAACCCCGTGTCGATGCCATAATACTTTCACTAATGTAATTTTCTTATTTCTCAGCTCTTTGATCTCACTAGCTAAAATTTGAATTGGTTCTTCAACATATGACATATTAGGTTGAATTTCAACCTCGATTAGGGAAATGACATGTGAAGGGTCGGATCGATATAGTCGAAGCATCAACACATGAAATACATTATGTATCTTCTCTAACTCAAATGACAAAGATAGTCGATATGCCACTTGCCCAACTCGCTCAATAATCTCATATGGTCCGATGAATCGTGGACTCAATTTCCCTTTTCGGCCAAACCACAATATCTTTTTTCCATCGTGACACATTCAAGAATACTTTATCCCCGATCTGAAACTCAATAGCTTTCCGTTTTAAGTCTGCGTATGATTTCTGTCGATCTGAAGCTGTTTTCAAACTTTCGCATATTACTTTCACTTTCTTTTCTGTTTCTCTTATCAAATCAACCCCTTGAATCTTATTTTCACTGAGCTCACTCTAATACAACGATGTTCTACATTTACGACCATATAAAGCTTCGTATGGTGCCATATTTATACTCGATTGAAAGCTATTATTGTAAGCAAATTCAATCAGTGGTAGGTATTTCTCCCAGCTACCTTCAAATTCAAGAATGCAACAACGCAACATATCCTCAAGTATCTAAATTACTCGTTCGGACTGACCATCCGTTGGCTGGTGAAACGCAGTGCTAAAATGTTGCTTTGTACCTAAAGCTTCTTACAATTTCTTCCAAGTTAATCTCGGATCTATATCTGAAACAATAGATAGTGGCACTCTGTGCAATCGAACAATCTCTAAGATATACAACTCAACTAATTTATCTAGCGAGAAATCTATTCGTACAGGAATAAAATGAGCTGATTTCGTCAATCTGTCAAGAACAACCCAGATCACATTTTTCTTTTTCAGAGAAAATGGCAATCCTGATACAAAGTCCATTGTTACTCTATCCCACTTCTACTCGGGAACCATAATAGGCTGTAATAAACCTGACGGCACTTGATGTTCAACTTTAACTTGCTGACAAATCAAACATTTATAAGCAAATTCCGAGGTATCTGGTTTCATGCCATGCCACCAATAAAGCTGTTTCAAGTCATTATACATTTTAGTGCTTCCAGGATGTATTGATAAACAACTATTGTGAGCTTCTTTTAGAATCTTCTGAATGAGTTCAGATTTCTTTGGTACACATATTCTATCACAAAATATGAAACAGTCATCAGGCCCTATTCGAAACTCGAAATTAGAAGTCGACTCACACTGAGCTCGTTTTGCTTGCAATTCATTATCAAATTTTTGAGCCTCACAAATCAGCTGTAGAAATAACGGTCTCGCTTTTTCAACTCGACTACTATTGAACCATCGTCAGACAACGCTAATTGTGTGTTTAAAGTACGTGAAGCAAATAAAGACTTTTGAATCAACGCATCAGCAACTACATTCACTTTTCCTAGATGATAATCAATCAGTAATTTATAGTCTTTTAGTAGTTCCAACCATCTCCGCTGTCGCAAACTCAATTCTTTCTGAGTCATCAGATATTTCAAAATTTTGTGGTCAGTATAAATATGACATTTCTCACCAAACAAGTAATGACGCCAGATTTTCAATATGAACACTATTGCGACTAATTCAAGATCGTGCGTCGGATAATTCTTTTCATGCGGCTTCAATTGTCTCGAACCATAAGCTACGACTTTGTCTTCTTGCATCAAAACACAACCCAGACCATTTAACGATGCATCACTGAAAACTAAAAATTCTTTACCCGACTCAGGCTAAACTAACATTTGTGCCTCTGTTAATAATGCTTTCAATTGTTCGAAGCTTTTTTGACACTTTTCTGACCACTCAAATTTAACATCTTTTTGAAGTAATCGTGTCATCGAAGTCGTAATCATCGAGAAACGTTTCACAAATCGTCTATAATTGCTACCTAGTCCCAGAAAACTACAGACTTCGGATACATTTCTCGGAGGTTTCTAATCTATAATAGTAGAAACTTTGCTCGGGTCAACTAGGATACCATTAGCTGAAACTATATGTCCCAGAAAATCGACCTCTCGCAACCAAAATTAACATTTACTAAACTGTGCCAACAATTGTTTATCTCTCAAATTTTGTAATACAATTCTCAAATGTTCGGCATGCTTAAATTCATCATGAGAATAGATCAAAAAGTCATCAATAAACACAACTACAAATTGATCTAAATATGGCTTGAAAATCCGGTTCATCAAGTCCATAAAAATAGTAGGTGCATTTGTTAGTCCGAAAGGCATAACAAGAAATTCATAGTGTCCGTACCTTGTTCTAAATGCATTATTTGGAACATCCGAGTCTTTCACTCGCAATTGGTAATAAATCGATCTCAAATCGATTTTTGAAAACACTGTTACCCATTTTAACTGATCAAACAAATCGTCAATTTGCGGTAGTGGGTATTTGTTCTTGATCATCACTTTGTTCAGTTGTCTGTAGTCAATACACATTCTCATAGTGCCATCTTTCTTTTTCACAAACAATACCGGTACACCCCAGGGAGAGAAACTTGATCTAGCAAAACCTTTAACTGTCAACTCTTGCAATTGAGCTTTCAATTATTTTAACTCTGTCAGGGCCATTCTATACAAAGCTATCGATATCGGCGTTGTTCCTAGTACTAATTCAATACCAAACTCAACCTCTCTGATAGGTGGTAAACCCAGTAACTCTTCAGGAAATACATCTCGATATCGCACACAACTGGTACTGATTCAATCTTTGTTTCTGTCACTTTCGTATCAAGTACATATGCAAAATAAGCTTCACACCCCTTTCTCACAAATTTCTAAGCTAACATAGACGAGATCACAACTGGCAAACTATTCAGATCATTAGATTCAATTCTAATAGTCTCATTATTCTGACATTTCAGTTCTATTGTCTTTCATCTACAATTCACTATAGCACCATGTATCGTTAGCCAATCAATACCCAAAATCACATCAATTTCATCGAACAGAAACAACATCAGATTAGCCAGAAAACAGAAATCCCGATGCATTAACGGACAATTCTTACATACGTTTTCAACCAAAACACAGTTGCCTAAAGGGTTCGATACTCTAATCACAAATTCAGTAGACTCTACAGGCATAGTCTTACTAAATACTAAATTCATGCATATATAAGAATGAGCTGATCCTGGATCTATCAATGCAATCACATTAGTATCATAGAGAGTGAAAGTATCGGTGATAACATCTGGAGATGACGCTTCTTCACGAGCGCGAATAGAGTACGCTCTGGCAGGTGCTCTAGCATCGGATCTCGCAACAGTATCTCATGTCATACCTCTACCACCACTCATATTTCAAACATTACAGAATGGTCTTCCTCTAGTCGACGTATTACTCGGTCTCACATTCGAAGACTTATCTTTCTCATCTAGCTTAGGACAATCCCGGATGAAATGTTTATGCAAGCCACATCTAAAACAGGCTTTATCTTTCAATCTACACTCTCCAAAATGTCATTTTCCACAACTTCCACATTCCAATTTATTTGGTCTAACATTACCCACACTAGCCACTGACACATCTGGGGTTTTTGAACTCATAATTTGCTTCCCACAATCTCTATTAGAGTATTCCACTTGTGTATTTGATCGACTAAACAAATCTCGATATTTCTTTGATGAAGACTGATACGGTGATCGTTATGTCAGAGTCTTAAAAATTTATATAAAGAATGATCAAGCCTAGAAACTAACTATGACAACGATTAAGGCAAGTGCACCTATCGAACAGTAGTATAGTTTAGTGGTAAGACCGGATTGGCGAACCTAAAGGAACCAAAAGTATTAATACTAACTTTTTTTTTATTATTTAGCCTAAGAATTAAGGGAATTATTAATTAATCTAAAATTAACTAACTATTAAGCTAAAGATGCTAAGACAAAGAGAATTAATTTGGGAAAATACTTGTGGGAAAAACCAATTGTTTAAGACAATACCCGAGGAAGAATCCACCTAGACTTCACTTGATATTTAACTCTGAACCAGACAATTTATTCACTTGACTTGATCCGGAGGATTCCTTAATTTATATTAATACCTCTCTCGACGCTACTCACGTCTTGTAATATCCTAGATTTAGGGGTTATGCATTTGGTGCATAATTCAAGTGTTAGTGGGCTTGGTGTATGTTTGGATGTGTTTTAGAGGTTCCTAAAACTCTAGGATAAAAGGGAATGCCTTGGGAAATATTGGAGTTTAAGTGTTAATGGGGAGCTAGGCTAAAGAGGTCTTAAGAGAAGTTGTGGGGGATGTATGACACAAAAAAAGTGCCTTGGTAAAGTGGCTTGAAGGCGCCACTTAGAGTCTTGGTAAGTGACGCCTCAAGTAAGTGGGAAGGGCTCATGTTCGAGTCGTGTTGGAAGCATGGGAGTTGTTTTATTTTGCATGGTGGCGTCAAGAGAGGGGGGAAGGAGTTGGACGGCATTTGGACTTCCAAAAGGATAAGGTAAGGCTTGATTTTCTTTTAAAATTCGGCTATAAGGTAAGGGATAAGTGTTGATTAATTCAATTTATTTTGAATGAGTAGCATGGAGGAAAAGTAGGAGAAGAAAGTGGGATTTGATAAGGAAGGATATAACGGCCGGCCAAGGGACTCTTTGGTTGGTAAAATTCGGTCATGTAGGGGAGGCATAAGTGCCGAATTTTAGTTAGCAAGTGTGTCTATCTTGCTGCCGAAATTTTGAGTGAATTCTCCCTTTTTTCTTCTTTTTCATTTGAAGCCGAATTCTCCCTGGTCACCTTTGCCGAAATTCTTCTACTCTTCTCCTATTCTCCTTTTTCCTTCTCTCAACCCCAATTCCCTTGTAGCCGAATATTCTTTTGTGATTTAGAAGCTTAGCCGAAAGTGGTAGCCTTCATCTTCTTCTCCTTTCTCTTGAGATCATTAAAGCCGAATCTCTTAGAAGGGGCTGTCGACTACTCTCTCTTGATCTCTTCAAACGTAGGTCGTTGGTAAGGAAATTATTCTTTAGTAATCGATTTCATTTCTTTTTCTTTTGACGAGCCGAAATCAATGGTTGGCTTTGATTCCTATGGGATGGCCGAATATTCTTTAAGGCCATAATGTTGTGTTCTTTCGTATGTAGCCAGAGCAGGGGGTGTTAAGGATTGTTGCGGGATTCGATACATCAAGGTAAGCAAGTGTGTAAGTATTCGACCAAAGGCCATTTTTGGTATTTAAGTGTTGACTGATTCTGTCTATGGATGGTTAGGGGCAAATCGACAGTGGTTAAGAGGAGCTTTCGGGATTTCTATTCGTTTTGGGTAAGATTATTCGATAAGTTCTTGGATTCATTATGTTAGACTATACCGTTAGCGATTAACCAGTTGTTCTGATTAAGTGTTCTACGATGGACGTGGATACCAGCCAAGGTGGACAAGGGGTAGTCCCTATTCCTAAGTTTAAGAAGAGATCAGTCTCTGCAGTGTGGGATTGGCCACCGGGGTGTGGGCCAGCGTTAGAGCAGGAAAGTAGGCAGATAGCCGTAGTGTCGCTTAGTGATAGCATCGGGATTGAGAGCGTAGTACTTCAAGTTATCAGGTGTGTGATAAACCCACCGTTTTTCGGGTATATGTTATATTTACATGTGTTAAGTATGTGCTAATAAGTGCAGCGACAATTATGAAATGGATACCCTTAAGGGGTATGACGATAAGCAGGTTAGTATTAATTATTGATGAACTGTGAATATGCCTATGAATATGTGATTGAATGCCTGAATAACATGTACATGCATTATTTACCATGTCATTATGGTATGTTGCATGTGCATGGGGTGGGAAATGAATATGAAAGAAGGATAGGGTGTACTTTATGTACGTGGTTTAGTGATGGCTACGAGCCTCACGTGGATTGATGAGTGGCTCTGTGCCTCATCGTGGTTGGTATAGGCTTTGTGCCATATCGTGGTTGGTGATGGCTATGTGCCTCATCGTGGTTTTGATGTTAGCTACGGGCTACATTGTGGATTGGCGCTGACTGAGGTCGCGTTGTGGATTATTTGTGATTTAGTTCACGTGGACGGCATAAATTGCCAAATTGGTGTGCAGAGGTTGGAGGGCGATCTAGTAATCCCCTGGTGTGTGGTGGCTGGATACGAGGGTGTGTAGAGGATGGACCCTAGGCTGGGTTGGGTGCATTTTGCATAAACCGGTGTGGTGTGTGGACTGGTGTGGTAATGGGCCAAGCCCAATATGTGCTGTGGATAAATTGCATTATTATATGATATGTGGTGTAGTGATGGGCCAAGCCCAATATATGAATCATGTGGATTAATTGCCTTATTATCTGATATGTGGTTTAGTGTGGTTGTGGGCTAAGCCCACGTGGGTGGAAATCTGTGGACTAATTACACACTGAGTCTATTTGACTCACCCAAGTTTTTACCAAACATCGCAGGTGATTCATGATGCTTGGACCGGGTTGGAGTGGATACGAGGTGGCCCATGCAGAAGTTGTTTTCCTTATTTTATACAATTTATGTTTTCAGTATTTTAAGTATTTATTTATTGTGATAAGGCCACTTTAAGTATTCAAGGTGTATTATTATGTTTAAGGTGGATTGACGATTAAGTTAATATTTGGGAATGTTTCATTTAAAGAGTAAATTTATACTTTGATAAATTATTTTAATGTTTTAAATCCGGATATTTTGTAACAATCAAATTTTTACCTAGAATTCTAAATACACAATGTTTTATAAATGACAACAAATTTTTATGTTTTTACCTATAAGTGAAATCGGTTTTCAAACGTTTTCCGCAGTGGCATTCTAGATTCGGCCGTGGTGTATGGGACGGATTTGGGGTGTTACAGTTTGGTATCAGAGCCCAGTTCAAAACTCGGCTTTTAGGGTTTTGGGGCCCAAAAATATTTTTTTTAAGATGGGTTTTTTCAAAAATGTAGGCTTTCATGAATTTTTCAGGTTTATTCTGGCATGGCACCTGTATCTCCGGCCCGAAGTCCACCAGGTAAGTACCCCTAACTACTGAAGTGATTGATATATGTGAACTTTAGGGGCATTATGGGAACGTAGATTAGAAGATTAGGGCTATTGAACCCTAGGATTAGTGTACTACAACACAAAATGCATAAGACTTAAGGGCAATCAAACAAACCTGTGACTAAGTCGCCGAGCTAGGGTGTGGCAACAATTGTGCGCATGCCTAGGAATGGATTCGGTAAGAGCTTGGTATTTAAGCAGTCCTAGTGACTCACCTCCTCTTTACTCGAATCCTACCTGGTGCATAGTAACGGTTCACCCTAACCAGGAGGACTTGTTCATCGGCTAAACCCGATAATTAAAACCCGAAAGGGACTGGCCATAATGTTTTATAAAAACCCTAGTTTTAAAAATCACCAAATTACCCCTTTGAATCGTACACACTAAAGGAGATTTTGAAGAACATTTTTCAAAATAGTCCCGATTTACAAAATTATCTAAATACCCCTGGTTGTAAAATTACCTAAATGCCCTTGGTTTATAAAAATTACCATACTACCCTCGACCTTTACAAAAATTTTCTTACTTTACAAAATACCAAAACCCTATTTTGCGAAATAGCAAGATACCCATATTTGAAAAATTACTAAATTACCCCTGACATACAAAATTACCAAAATAACCCCGATTTTTGAAATTTCTGCAATACCTCTGATTTGGGAAAATTTTCAAAATACCCACAAGTTTCGAAAATTCCGGAATGCCTTTGATTTATTAAAATATTTGAATTGGCCCCGATTTATTACTAAAATACCCCTGTAGGACAAATGACGAAATTACCCCTGGGTTGGGAATGGACAAAGATGCCCATAATAGTGTGTTGAATATTGTGAATGAACGAATGTGATTCTCTAAAATAGAATAGTGAACTTGAACTGAAAACTTTGATTGATCGAAAGAACTACTACTAAAAACTTCTTTACATAAAATTGTTTGCGGATAAATAGTGGAACCAAAAGTACTAAAGCATAAAACTTTTTAAATCAGATTAAAATCGCGAAGTTAGATATGAGTTCTAGAGGACGTGGCCGTCGTGGACGTGGTAGAGGTAGAATGACAGTATCGGAACCAGTAGGGTCTGGCCATGGGTCAGATAATGATGTGCCGCCGCCAGCAGTGGGCGCGGAGGATCAAGATCAGACAGGAGGAGATGACGCAGTATCGCAAGCTATGCCGCGAGTGCTAGAGCGAGTGGCAGGAGCTAGTGTGGGAAATGGAGCTCGGAAGTCAGTGTCAGAGAGACTTAGGTCGAATGGAGCCGAAGTTTTTAGAGGAGTGTCTGGGGTAGCTCCGAATGTCGCGGAGTATTGGACGTGGATACCAGTCAAGGTGGACAAGGGGTAGTCCCTATTCCTAAGTTTAAGAAGAGATCAGTCTCTGCAGTGCGGGATTGGCCACCGGGGTGTGGGCCAGCGTCAGAGCAGGAAAGTAGGCAGATAGCCGTAGTGTCGCTTAGTGATAGCATCGGGATTGAGAGCATAGTAATTCAAGTTATCAGGTGTATGATTAACTCACAGTTTTCTGGGTATATGTTATATTTACATGTGTTAAGTATGTGCTAATAAGTGCAGTGACAATTATGAAATGGATACCCTTAAGGGGTATGACGATAAGCAGGTTGGTATTAATTATTGATGAACTGTGAATATGCCTATGAATATGTGATTGAATGCCTAAATAACATGTACATGCATTATTTACCATGTCATTATGGTATGTTGCATGTGCATGGGGTGGGAAATGAATATGAAAGAAGGACAGGGTGTACTTTATGTACGTGGTTTAGTGATGGCTACGAGCCTCACGTGGATTGATGAGTGGCTCTGTGCCTCATCGTGGTTGGTATAGGCTTTGTGCCATATCGTGGTTGGTGATGGCTATGTGCCTCATCGTGGTTTTGATGTTAGCTACGGGCTACATCGTGGATTGGCGCTGACTGAGGTCGCGTTGTGGATTATTTGTGATTTAGTTTACGTGGACAGCATAAATTGCCAAATTGGTGTGTAGAGGTTGGAGGGAGATTTAGTAATCCCCTGGTGTGTGGTGACTAGATATGGGGGTGTGTAGAGGATGGACCCTAGGCTGGGTTGGGTGCATTTTGCTTAAACCGGTGTGGTGTGTGGACTGGTGTGGTAATGGGCCAAGCCCAATATGTGCTGTGGATAAATTGCATTATTATATGATATGTGGTGTGGTGATGGGCCAAGCCCAATATATGAATCATGTGGATTAATTGCCTTATTATCTGATATGTGGTTTAGTGTGGTTGTGGGCTAAGCCCACGTGGGTGGAAATCTGTGGACTAATTACACACTGAGTCTATTTGACTCACCCAAGTTTTTACCAAACATCGCAGGTGATTCATGAAGCTTGGACCGGGTTGGAGTGGATACGAGGTGGCCCATGCAGAAGTTGTTTTCCTTATTTTATACAATTTATGTTTTCAGTATTTTAAGTATTTATTTATTGTGATAAGGCCACTTTAAGTATTCAAGGTGTATTATTATGTTTAAGGTGGATTGACGATTAAGTTAATATTTGGGAATGTTTCTTTTAAAGAGTAAATTTATACTTTGATAAATTATTTTAAAGTTTTAAATCCTGATATTTTGTAACAATCAAATTTTTACCTAGAATTCTAAATACACGATGTTTTATAAATGACAACAAATTTTTATGTTTTTACCTATAAGTGAAATCGGTTTTCAAACGTTTTCCGCAGTGGCATTCTAGATTCGGCCGTGGTGTATGGGCTGGGTTTGGGGTGTTACAGTTTGGTATCAGAGCCCGGTTCAAAACTCGGCTTTGAGGGTTTTGGGGCCCAAAAACATTTTTTTTAAGATGGGTTTTTTCAAAAATGTAGGCTTTCATGAATTTTTCAGGTTTATTCTGGCATGGCACCTGTATCTCCGGCCCGAAGTCCACCAGGTAAGTACCCCTAACTACTGAAGTGATTGATATATGTGAACTTTAGGGGCATTATGGGAACGTAGATTAGAAGATTAGGGCTATTGAACCCTAGGATTAGTGTACTACAACACAAAATGCATAAGACTTAAGGGCAATCAAACAAACCTGTGACTAAGTCGCCGAGCTAGGGTGTGGCAACAGTTGTGCGCATGTCTAGGAATGGATTCGGAAAGAGCTTGGTATTTAAGCAGTCCTAGTTACTCACCTCCTCTTTACTCGAATCCTACCTGGTGCGTAGCAACGGTTCACCCTAACCAAGAGGACTTGTTCATCGGCTAAACCCGATAATTAAAACCCGAAAGGGACTGGCCATACTGTTTTATAAAAACCCTAGTTTTAAAAATCACCAAATTACCCCTTTGAATTATACACACTAAAGGAGATTTTGAAGAACATTTTTCAAAATAGTCCCGATTTACAAAATTACCTAAATACCCCTGGTTGTAAAATTACCTAAATGCCCTTGGTTTATAAAAATTACCATACTACCCTCGACCTTTACAAAAATTTTCTTACTTTACAAAATACCAAAACCCTATTTTGCGAAATAGCAAGATACCCATATTTGAAAAATTACTAAATTACCCCTGACTTACAAAATTATCAAAATAACCCCGATTTTTGAAATTTCTGCAATACCTCTGATTTGGGAAAATTTTCAAAATACCCACAAGTTTCGAATATTCCAGAATGCCTTTGATTTATTAAAATATTTGAATTGACCCCGATTTATTACTAAAATACCCCTGTAGGACAAATGACGAAATTACCCCTGGGTTGGGAATGGACAAAAATGCCCATAATAGTGTGTTGAATATTGTGAATGAACGAATGTGATTCTCTGAAATAGAATAGTGAACTTGAACTGAAAACTTTGATTGATCGAAAGAACTACTACTAAAAACTTCTTTACATAAAATTGTTCGCGGATAAACAGTGGAACCAAAAGTACTAATGCATAAAACTTTTGAAATCAGATTAAAATCGCGATGTTAGATATGAGTTCTAGAGGACGTGGCCGTCGTGGACGTGGTAGAGGTAGAATGACAGTATCGGAACCAGTAGGGTCTGGCTATGCGTCAGATAATGATGTGCCGCTACCAGCAGTGGGCGCGGAGGATCAAGATCAGACAGGAGGAGATGACGCAGTATCGCAAGCTATGCTGCGAGTGCTAGAGCAAGTGGCAGGAGCTAGTGTGGGAAATGGAGCTCGGAAGTCAGTTTCAGAGAGACTTAGGTCGAATGGAGCCGAAGTTTTTAGAGGAGTGTTTAGGGTAGCTCCGAATGTCGCGGAGTATTGGTTGGAGGCAGTCGAAAGGATCATGGATGATTTGGACTGCACTACTGAGGAAAAGCTTATAGGTGCTGTTTCGTTGCTCCGGAATTAAGCTTATCGGTGGTGGCTCACTGTCGGCAAGGTACCCCTGCAGATCGATTGGATTGGGGGTATTTCAAGGTTAAGTTTGAAGGGAAATACGTTGGAGCTAGTTACCTAGACTCGCAGAGGAAGGCGTTTCTAAACTTGGTACAAGGAAGTAAGTCGGTAGCAGAGTATGAAGCGGAATTTGTGCGGTTAAGTCAGTATGCCAAGGGGATCGTGGCTACTGATTACGAGAGGTGTGTTCGATTCGAAGATGGGCTGCGGGATGAGCTGCGAGTGTTGATTGCTTCGCAAAGAGAAAGGGACTTCGCTATTCTAGTGGAGAAAGCTCGGATCGCTGAAGAAGTTAAGAGGACTGAGAGACAGAACCGAGGTAAGGATAGGAACTGGAATAAGAGAAGTTTTGGACCGTTAGAATCATTTGGAGATTTTCAGGAAAGACCAAGGACTGAGAATTCTGTACGTGCACCTGTACCAGTTGCTGAGAATCGAAGTCGTCCATGTGCTCAGTGTGGGAGAGCTCATGCTGGAGAATGCTGGGGAAATAGTAAGGAATGTTTTCGGTGTGGATCTAAGGCTCATTTGGTTAGGAGTTGTCCTCAAGTGATGGATAGGGCTTGGACAGTAGGCCAAGGTTTTGTGTAGCTTGGCAGAGGTGGTCAGCAGATGACAAGGGGTCGTGGTCTGAACCATGGAAGGAATGGTTCTGGCCGAGGTCGTTGAACACCAAGCAGAGGCACTGAAGGTTCAGATGTGAGGCAACCAAGGTTGGTTTAGGCAGTCAGTCGTCGCAAGGAGGAAGATGTGCCAGATGTGATAACAGGTATGTTCCTTATTCCTGGAATATCCCTTATTACCTTGTTCGTTGTAAAGTTAGTTCATTCTTGTATTGCTAGTGAAGTGTATGGAACCTTGAACGTGAACCTTGAGACTGTGCCTAGGAAGTATGTTAGTTTTATTAAGATCAGAGTGCGCAGCAGTAGCGTGGTGTGGTGAGTTAGACTGTACGATTGTTCGTTAGTAAGTAATTTCGAGGACGAAATTAATTTTAGGGAGGGTAGAACTGTAATATCCTATATTTAGGGGTTATGCATTTGGTGCATAATTCAAGTGTTAGTGGGCTTACTGTATGTTTGGATGTGTTTTAGGGGTTCCTAAAACTCAAGGATAAAAGGGAATGCCTTGGGAAATATTGGATTTTAAGTGTTAAATGGGAGCTAGGCTAAGGAGGCCTTAAGAGAAGTTGTGGGGGATGTATGACACAAAAAAAGTGCCTTGGTAAAGTGGCTTGAAGGCACCACTTAAGGTCTTGGTAAGTGACGCCTCAAGCAAGGGGGAAGGGCTCATGTTCGAGTCGTGTTGGCAGCATGGGAGTTGTTTTATTTTGCATGGTGGCATCAAGAGAGGGGGGAAGGAGTTGGACGGCATTTGGACTTCCAAAAGGATAAGGTAAGGCTTGATTTTCTTTTAAAATTCGGCTATAAGGTAAGGGATAAGTGTTGATTAATTCAATTTATTTTGAATGAGTAGCATGGAGGAAAAGTAGGGGAAGAAAGTGGGATTTGATAAGGAAGGATATAGTGGCCGGCCAAGGGACTCTTTGGTTGGTAAAATTCGGTCATGTAGGGGAGGCATAAGTGCTGAATTTTAGTTAGTAAGTGTGTCTATCTTGCTGCCGAAATTTTGAGTGAATTCTCCTTTTTTCTTCTTTTTTATTTGAAGCCGAATTCTCCCTGGTCACCTTTGCCGAAATTCTTCTATTCTTCTCCTATTCTCCTTTTTCCTTCTCTCAACCCCAATTCCCTTGTAGCCGAATATTCTTTTGTGATTTAGAAGCTTAGCCAAAAGTGGTAGCCTTCATTTTCTTCTCTTTTCTCTTGAGATCATTAAAGCCGGATCTCTTAGAAGGGGCTGTCGACTACTCTCTCTTGATCTCTTCAAACGTAGGTCGGTGGTAAGGAAATTATTCTTTAGTAATCGATTTCATTTCTTTTCCTCTTGACGAGCTGAAATCAATGGTTGGCTTTGATTCCTATAGGATGGCCGAATATTCTTTAAGGCCATAATGTTGTGTTCTTTCGTATGTAGCCAGAGCAGGGGGTGTTAAGGATTGTTGCGGGATTCGATACATCAAGGTAAGCAAGTGTGTAAGTATTCGGCCAAGGGCCATTTTTGGTATTTAAGTGTTGACCGATTCTGTCTATGGATGGTTAGGGGCAAATCGACAGTGGTTAAGAGGAGCTTCCAGGATTTCTATTCGTTTTGGGTAAGATTATTCGATAAGTTCTTGGATTCATTATGTTAGACTATACCGTTTGCGATTAACCAGTTGTTCTGATTAAGTGTTCTACGATGGACGTGGATACCAGTCAAGGTGGACAAGGGGTAGTCCCTATTCCTAAGTTTAAGAAGAGATCAGTCTCTGCAGTGCGGGATTGGCCACCGGGGTGTGGGCCAGCGTCAGAGCAGGAAAGTAGGCAGATAGCCGTAGTGTCGCTTAGTGATAGCATCGGGATTGAGAGCATAGTAATTCAAGTTATCAGGTGTATGATTAACTCACAGTTTTCCGGGTATATGTTATATTTACATGTGTTAAGTATGTGCTAATAAGTGCAGTGACAATTATGAAATGGATACCCTTAAGGGGTATGACGATAAGCAGGTCGGTATTAATTATTGATGAACTGTGAATATGCCTATGAATATGTGATTGAATGCCTAAATAACATGTACATGCATTATTTACCATGTCATTATGGTATGTTGCATGTGCATGGGGTGGGAAATGAATATGAAAGAAGGACAGGGTGTACTTTATGTACGTGGTTTAGTGATGGCTACGAGCCTCACGTGGATTGATGAGTGGCTCTGTGCCTCATCGTGGTTGGTATAGGCTTTGTGCCATATCGTGGTTGGTGATGGCTATGTGCCTCATCGTGGTTTTGATGTTAGCTACGGGCTACATCGTGGATTGGCGCTGACTGAGGTCGCGTTGTGGATTATTTGTGATTTAGTTTACGTGGACAGCATAAATTGCCAAATTGGTGTGTAGAGGTTGGAGGGCGATTTAGTAATCCCCTGGTGTGTGGTGACTAGATATGGGGGTGTGTAGAGGATGGACTCTAGGCTGGGTTGGGTGCATTTTGCTTAAACCGGTGTGGTGTGTGGACTGGTGTGGTAATGGGCCAAGCCCAATATGTGCTGTGGATAAATTGCATTATTATATGATATGTGGTGTGGTGATGGGCCAAGCCCAATATATGAATCATGTGGATTAATTGCCTTATTATCTGATATGTGGTTTAGTGTGGTTGTGGGCTAAGCCCACGTGGGTGGAAATCTGTGGACTAATTACACACTGAGTCTATTTGACTCACCCAAGTTTTTACCAAACATCGCAGGTGATTCATGAAGCTTGGACCGGGTTGGAGTGGATACGAGGTGGCCCATGCAGAAGTTGTTTTCCTTATTTTATACAATTTATGTTTTCAGTATTTTAAGTATTTATTTATTGTGATAAGGCCACTTTAAGTATTCAAGGTGTATTATTATGTTTAAGGTGGATTGACGATTAAGTTAATATTTGGGAATGTTTCTTTTAAAGAGTAAATTTATACTTTGATAAATTATTTTAAAGTTTTAAATCCTGATATTTTGTAACAATCAAATTTTTACCTAGAATTCTAAATACACAATGTTTTATAAATGACAACAAATTTTTATGTTTTTACCTATAAGTGAAATCAGTTTTCAAACGTTTTCCGCAGTGGCATTCTAGATTCGGCCGTGGTGTATGGGCCGGGTTTGGGGTGTTACAGTTTGGTATCAGAGCCCGGTTCAAAACTCGGCTTTGAGGGTTTTGGGGCCCAAAAACATTTTTTTTAAGATGGGTTTTTTCAAAAATGTAGGCTTTCATGAATTTTTCAGGTTTATTCTGGCATGGCACCTGTATCTCCGGCCCGAAGTCCACCAGGTAAGTACCCCTAACTACTGAAGTGATTGATATATGTGAACTTTAGGGGCATTATGGGAACGTAGATTAGAAGATTAGGGCTATTGAACCCTAGGATTAGTGTACTACAACACAAAATGCATAAGACTTAAGGGCAATCAAACAAACCTGTGACTAAGTCGCCGAGCTAGGGTGTGGCAATAGTTGTGCGCATGTCTAGGAATGGATTCGGAAAGAGCTTGTTATTTAAGCAGTCCCAGTTACTCACCTCCTCTTTACTCGAATCCTACCTGGTGCGTAGCAACGGTTCACCCTAACCAAGAGGACTTGTTCATCGGCTAAACCCGATAATTAAAACCCGAAAGGGACTGGCCATACTGTTTTATAAAAACCCTAGTTTTAAAAATCACCAAATTACCCCTTTGAATTATACACACTAAAGGAGATTTTGAAGAACATTTTTCAAAATAGTCCCGATTTACAAAATTACCTAAATACCCCTGGTTGTAAAATTACCTAAATGCCCTTGGTTTATAAAAATTACCATACTACCCTCGACCTTTACAAAAATTTTCTTACTTTACAAAATACCAAAACCCTATTTTGCGAAATAGCAAGATACCCATATTTGAAAAATTACTAAATTACCCCTGACTTACAAAATTATTAAAATAACCCCGATTTTTGAAATTTCTGCAATACCTCTGATTTGGGAAAATTTTCAAAATACCCACAAGTTTCGAATATTCCGGAATGCCTTTGATTTATTAAAATATTTGAATTGACCCCGATTTATTACTAAAATACCCCTGTAGGACAAATGACGAAATTACCCCTGGGTTGGGAATGGACAAAAATGCCCATAATAGTGTGTTGAATATTGTGAATGAACGAATGTGATTCTCTGAAATAGAATAGTGAACTTGAACTGAAAACTTTGATTGATCGAAAGAACTACTACTAAAAACTTCTTTACATAAAATTGTTCGCGGATAAACAGTGGAACCAAAAGTACTAATGCATAAAACTTTTGAAATCAGATTAAAATCGCGACGTTAGATATGAGTTCTAGAGGACGTGGCCGTCGTGGACGTGGTAGAGGTAGAATGACAGTATCGGAACCAGTAGGGTCTGGCCATGCGTCAGATAATGATGTGCCGCTACCAGCAGTGGGCGCGGAGGATCAAGATCAGACAGGAGGAGATGACGCAGTATCGCAAGCTATGCTACGAGTGCTAGAGCAAGTGGCAGGAGCTAGTGTGGGAAATGGAGCTCGGAAGTCAGTTTCAGAGAGACTTAGGTCGAATGGAGCCGAAGTTTTTAGAGGAGTGTTTAGGGTAGCTCCGAATGTCGCGGAGTATTGGTTGGAGGCAGTCGAAAGGATCATGGATGATTTGGACTGCACTGCTGAGGAAAAGCTTATAGGTGCTGTTTCGTTGCTCCGGAATGAAGCTTATCGGTGGTGGCTCACTGTCAGGCAAGGTACCCCTGCAGATCGATTGGATTGGGGGTATTTCAAGGTTAAGTTTGAAGGGAAATACGTTGGAGCTAGTTACATAGACTCGCAGAGGAAGGCGTTTCTAAACTTGGTACAAGGAAGTAAGTCGGTAGCAGAGTATGAAGCGGAATTTGTGCGGTTAAGTCAGTATGCCAAGGGGATCGTGGCTACTGATTACGAGAGGTGTGTTCGATTCGAAGATGGGCTGCGGGATGAGCTGCGAGTGTTGATTGCTCCGCAAAGAGAAAGGGACTTCGCTATTCTTGTGGAGAAAGCTCGGATCGCTGAAGAAGTTAAGAGGACTGAGAGACAGAACCGAGGTAAGGATAGGAACTGGAATAAGAGAAGTTTTGGACCGTTAGAATCATTTGGAGATTTTCAGGAAAGACCAAGGACTGAGAATTCTGTACGTGCACCTGTACCAGTTGCTGAGAATCGAAGTCGTCCATGTGCTCAGTGTGGGAGAGCTCATGCTGAAGAATGCTGGGGAAATAGTAAGGAATGTTTTCGGTGTGGATCTAAGGCTCATTTGGTTAGGAGTTGTCCTCAAGTGATGGATAGGGCTTGGACAGTAGGCCAAGGTTTTGTGTAGCCTGGCAGAGGTGGTCAGCAGATGACAAGGGGTCGTGGTCTGAACCATGGAAGGAATGGTTCTGGCCGAGGTCGTTGAACACCAAGCAGAGGCACTGAAGGTTCAGATGTGAGGCAACCAAGGTTGGTTTAGGCAGTCAGTCGTCGCAAGGAGGAAGATGTGCCAGATGTGATAACAGGTATGTTCCTTATTCCTGGAATATCCCTTATTACCTTGTTCGTTGTAAAGTTAGTTCATTCTTGTATTGCTAGTGAAGTGTATGGAACCTTGAACGTGAACCTTGAGACTGTGCCTAGGAAGTATGTTAGTTTTATTAAGATCAGAGTGCGCAGCAGTAGCGTGGTGTGGTGAGTTAGACTGTACGATTGTTCGTTAGTAAGTAATTTCGAGGACGAAATTAATTTTAGGGAGGGTAGAACTATAATATCCTATATTTAGGGGTTATGCATTTGGTGCATAATTCAAGTGTTAGTGGGCTTACTGTATGTTTGGATGTGTTTTAGGGGTTCCTAAAACTCAAGGATAAAAGGGAATGCCTTGGGAAATATTGGAGTTTAAGTGTTAAATGGGAGCTAGGCTAAGGAGGCCTTAAGAGAAGTTGTGGGGGATGTATGACACAAAAAAAGTGCCTTGGTAAAGTGGCTTGAAGGCACCACTTAAGGTCTTGGTAAGTGACGCCTCAAGCAAGGGGGAAGGGCTCATGTTCGAGTCGTGTTGGCAACATGGGAGTTGTTTTATTTTGCATGGTGGCATCAAGAGAGGGGGGAAGGAGTTAGACGGCATTTGGACTTCCAAAAGGATAAGGTAAGGCTTGATTTTCTTTTAAAATTCGGCTATAAGGTAAGGGATAAGTGTTGATTAATTCAATTTATTTTGAATGAGTAGCATGGATGAAAAGTAGGAGAAGAAAGTGGGATTTGATAAGGAAGGATATAGTGGCCGGCCAAGGGACTCTTTGGTTGGTAAAATTCGGTCATGTAGGGGAGGCATAAGTGTCGAATTTTAGTTAGTAAGTGTGTCTATCTTGCTGCCGAAATTTTGAGTGAATTCTCCCTTTTTCTTCTTTTTCATTTGAAGCCGAATTCTCCCTGGTCACCTTTGCCGAAATTCTTCTATTCTTCTCCTATTCTCCTTTTCCCTTCTCTCAACCCCAATTCCCTTGTAGCCGAATATTCTTTTGTGATTTAGAAGCTTAGCCGAAAGTGGTAGCCTTCATTTTCTTCTCTTTTCTCTTGAGATCATTAAAGCCGGATCTCTTAGAAGGGGCTGTCGACTACTCTCTCTTGATCTCTTCAAACGTAGGTCGGTGGTAAGGAAATTATTCTTTAGTAATCGATTTCATTTCTTTTCCTCTTGACGAGCTGAAATCAATGGTTGGCTTTGATTCCTATAGGATGGCCGAATATTCTTTAAGGCCATAATGTTGTGTTCTTTCGTATGTAGCCAGAGCAGGGGGTGTTAAGGATTGTTGCGGGATTCGATACATTAAGGTAAGCAAGTGTGTAAGTATTCGGCCAAGGGCCATTTTTGGTATTTAAGTGTTGACCGATTCTGTCTATGGATGGTTAGGGGCAAATCGACAGTGGTTAAGAGGAGCTTCCAGGATTTCTATTCGTTTTGGGTAAGATTATTCGATAAGTTCTTGGATTCATTATGTTAGACTATACTGTTTACGATTAACCAGTTGTTCTGATTAAGTGTTCTACGATGGACGTGGATACCAGTCAAGGTGGACAAGGGGTAGTCCCTATTCCTAAGTTTAAGAAGAGATCAGTCTCTGCAGTGCGGGATTGGCCACCGGGGTGTGGGCCAGCGTCAGAGCAGGAAAGTAGGCAGATAGCCGTAGTGTCGCTTAGTGATAGCATCGGGATTGAGAGCATAGTAATTCAAGTTATCAGGTGTATGATTAACTCACAGTTTTCCGGGTATATGTTATATTTACATGTGTTAAGTATGTGCTAATAAGTGCAGTGGCAATTATGAAATGGATACCCTTAAGGGGTATGACGATAAGCAGGTCAGTATTAATTATTGATGAACTGTGAATATGCCTATGAATATGTGATTGAATGCCTGAATAACATGTACATGCATTATTTACCATGTCATTATGGTATGTTGCATGTGCATGGGGTGGGAAATGAATATGAAAGAAGGACAGGGTGTACTTTATGTACGTGGTTTAGTGATGGCTACGAGCCTCACGTGGATTGATGAGTGGCTCTGTGCCTCATCGTGGTTGGTATAGGCTTTGTGCCATATCGTGGTTGGTGATGGCTATGTGCTTCATCGTGGTTTTGATGTTAGCTACGGGCTACATCGTGGATTGGCGCTAAGTGAGGTCGCGTTGTGGATTATTTGTGATTTAGTTCACGTGGATGGCATAAATTGCCAAATTGGTGTGTAGAGGTTGGAGGGCGATTTAGTAATCCCCTGGTGTGTGGTGGCTGGATACGGGGGTGTGTAGAGGATGGACCCTAGGCTGGGTTGGGTGCATTTTGCATAAACCGGTGTGGTGTGTGGACTGGTGTGGTAATGGGCCAAGCCCAATATGTGCTGTGGATAAATTGCATTATTATATGATATGTGGTGTGGTGATGGGCCAAGCCCAATATATGAATCATGTGGATTAATTGCCTTATTATCTGATATGTGGTTTAGTGTGGTTGTGGGCTAAGCCCACGTGGGTGGAAATCTGTGGACTAATTACACACTGAGTCTATTTGACTCACCCAAGTTTTTACCAAAAATCACAGGTGATTCATGAAGCTTGGACCGGGTTGGAGTGGATACGAGGTGGCCCATGCAGAAGTTGTTTTCCTTATTTTATACAATTTATGTTTTCAGTATTTTAAGTATTTATTTATTGTGATAAGGCCACTTTAAGTATTCAAGGTGTATTATTATGTTTAAGGTGGATTGACGATTAAGTTAATATTTGGGAATGTTTCTTTTAAAGAGTAAATTTATACTTTGATAAATTATTTCAAAGTTTTAAATCCGGATATTTTGTAACAATCAAATTTTTACCTAGAATTCTAAATACACAATGTTTTATAAATGACAACAAATTTTTATGTTTTTACCTATAAGTGAAATCGGTTTTCAAACGTTTTTCGCAGTGGCATTCTAGATTCGGCCGTGGTGTATGGGCCGGGTTTGGGGTGTTACACGTCTAACCCTAGGTTGATTAATTGAAATCTCTTTCTAATTAAATGTAACACCCCAAACCCCGCCCAAACACTACAATCGGATCTGGTATGTCACTAAGGAAATTTTGTACAAGATGTTGCAATTTCAGAAAAAATATTTTTCTTGTATCTAATCTTTTGTTCGGGAAAACTTAATATTTCGATAAGTTTATAATAAGATATAAATTTAATTTCTTGATTTATGAATAAAAACCAAAATCTTAATACATGCCGTTGTTTAATTTTAAGTTTAAGTGTCTAAGAATAAATAAAGCCCAAAATAAAAACCCAAAACAGAGAATAATAGTCTAGTGGCCCAAGGCCTTATTACAACTATATTTAAAAACCCACTTAAAAAAATGTAAAATAATGACTAAGGTCTTTTCGCTGAATCCAAATGCTCTTTTGCATGGCCACCTTGCTCTCCTCTCCAGCCCGGCCCGATGCGCTAAGTGTCACCTGAAATTGTTAAAAATAAAAGGGTGAGTCGCGAGACTCAGTGTGCAACCCTCAAGCACCGTTAGATTGGGCCTTAGCCCACAGATCAGAACATAAAACATAATACAGAAAATAACATACATAAAACCCAACCCAATCCTAGGTTTCCATCCGCTACACACCACCCTTACCTGCCAATCACACCATTGGGGATTTCTACAATCAACCCACACCGCTACACACCACCGATGGCAGTCATGCTGCAATTAGCTGCTCATCATCCAAGTTGTGACAGAGTCACCAGGCTGAAATGGCTAGAGCCACCAGAAACAGAGTATGTGACAGAGTCACCAGGCTGAAACGGCATAAGCCACCAGAACAGATCACTTCCCCTTTTCATTAATTTCCCAACCCCAAGCATAATATATAGCAATCGACATATATCACATATCATTTAATAGAATCAGTCATTGATGGGTGGCAGAAATCACTAACCTCATATTTCGCCTTTTACCCTTTTCGGGTTTCCAAATGATATGCCGAAATTTCGACATTTAACACAGTATAACAGATTTATTACTTACATATATTTTAGCAATCAATCTAATGGTGGGAGAAGTTACACACCTGATTAATGTCGATACCCTTGCTAAACCGATCTACCAATGTGAAAATAGGCCCTCTCCTAAATTCGGCCATGGTTAGTGTTCTACCCAACTTTTCATACTAAAATCAATAGATTCCCTTACCTTAAAATCTCGAAAGTACCTCGCTTCGAGGATTTCTGAACCTATGACTTAGAGATCTACGCGATTGACTCCTCTTCAGATCCCAGAATGTCGAAAATAAGAGTAAAATAAGAGATTAGTTTCTAATAACCATCCGGCTAAAGATTTTTGAAAAGCCGAAAGACATTGAAATCCCGAAATCAACACTTACCAATTGTTTCCTTCAGAATTCAACACAAGCAGACTCCTTTGAAAAGAATTTGGCAACTTCAGGAGGTGTGATCTTAGTGATTTCGGCTTTTAGAAGAACAAAGAATTGGAAAAATAAAAACAAGGAATGGGTAGAGAGATTTGGCCAAAAGAATAACAGGGTGTTGGCAATTTAGACTTCAAGAGTTTTGGTTTCTGTCAGAGAAGGAAAAGAGAAGAGCAAGAGTGAAGTAGGAATTTCGGCAAAGAAAAGAGATGAATGTTGAGAACTTGCTAGCAATTTCGGCACATACACCTTAAGCCAAAACCGAATGCCCTTTTCTTTTCAAATTCTTCATAGTTTCGGCTAGCATTAAACACTTAAAGATGGCTCCTATCTTTGATCTATTATCTCCTCAAAAATAGCCTTTATTTGCTTATTATCCACACACATAAAATCCCTAAAATTTAGCCTTGTGCCGTCCCCCCTTACTCATCTAAGTGCCGAAATTTTGCCCTAAAACTTGGGCTTCAGGCCACCACAATTTGGGCCTTCCTCATGCACAAGTGACGCCACTTATAGCTCCCATCTACTGTGCTCCTAGTTGCTGGGCCACAAGCCCAACATGTCACTTAAACTACTGAAACTTTAATTTAAGCCCTAGAGTGTCTAAATAAAATATTTAAAACAAAGCCTCAGCCCAATTTGAGCCCTATTTGTACCTCAAACTCTCAAATTAATATTTTAACAATCTCCACATAAAATGCACAGGCCCAATAATTCGGGATGTTACAGTTCTACCCCCCTTAAAATAAATTTCAGCCTTGAAATTTACCTGATCAAAAGATATGGGGATACTGTCGTCGCATAACATCCTCTGGCTCCCACGTCACCTCTTCTGCGCCTTGATTTCGCCACAAGACTTTGACCAAAGGGACAGACTTCCTTCTCAACACTTTTACGTCTCGATCCAAGATTTGCACTGGTTCCTCCTCAAAAGATAAATCTGGCCTTACTTCAATCTCTTCCGTCGGCACCACATGCGATGGATCAGAACGATAACGTCTTAGCATCGAGACATGAAACACGTCATGTATCTGCTCCAACACTGAAGGCAACTCCAAACGATAAGCCACTGGGCCCACACGTTCTAGCACCCGATAAGGCCCAATAAATCGAGGACTTAGCTTACCCTTTCGTCTAAACCTCATCACCTTCTTCCATGGAGATACCTTTAGAAAGACTTGGTCTCCTACTGTAAGTTCCAACTCTTTTCGCTTTAGATCCACATAAGACTTTTGCTGATCAGACGCTTCCTTCAACCAAGCCCGTATCAACTTAACTTTCTCCTCCGTCTCTGAAACTAGCTCAGGACCCAACACCTGACGTTCACTTAACTCCGTCCAACAAGTAGGGGTACGACATCTCCTTCCATATAACGCTTCGTAAGGCGCCATCTGAATACTAGCTTGATAACTATTATTGTATGCGAATTCTGCCAAAGGTAAATATTCCTCCCAACTACCCCTAAAGTCGATGATACAACCCCTTAGCATATCCTCCAAGATCTGAATTACTTTCTCAGACTGACCATCAGTCTGTGGGTGAAAAGCGGTACTAAAGTCTAGCCTTGTTCCCATTTCTTGATGAAGAGCCTTCCAAAATCGTGACGTGAACCTAGGGTCCCTATCGGAAATGATTGAGACCGGTACACCATGTAGTCTTACAACCTCAGCCACATACAACTTAGCCAACTTTTGCAGAGAAAGGTCCACTCGAACCGGTATGAAGTGAGCAGACTTCTTCAACCGATCCACGATTACCCAAATCGAATCCTTCTTAGTGGGCGTAAGAGGTAACCCACTAACAAAATCCATCGTGATTCTTTCCCATTTCTATTGGGGAATCTTCACCGGATGCAGCAACCCCGAAGGCACTTGGTGTTCAGCTTTGACTTCCTGACACGTCAAACACTTCCCCACATATTCCGTAACTTCTCGCTTCAAACCTGGCCACCAGAACTGCTCTCGCAGATCCCAATACATCTTAACTCCTCCAGGATGCATAGCATAAGGGCTACTATGCGATTCCCAAAGAATCATCTGCCTTGACTCCACATCTTTTGGCATACAAATCTTCCCACGGAAACACAAAACTCCATCACCATTCCAACTATAATCCCCTCCTTCACCATTCTGCACTTGTCAGATCCGAGTACTCAAAACATCATCCAAAAGTTGCTTCTCTTTGATCTGACTTGTCCACAAAGGTCTTACTTGAAGTTCAGCTATCAAACTGCCATCTTCATACAAACTAAGATGAGCGAACATCACCCTCAAATCCGCTATCGCCTTCCTACTCAGCGCATCTGCCACCACGTTAGCCTTACCCGGGTGATATTCGATCGAGCAGTCATTGTCCTTTAACAGCTCGACCCACCTTCTCTGCCTCAGAGTCAACTCCTTCTGGGTAAGGATATACTTCAGACTCTTATGGTCCGTGTAAATAACCGACTTTTCTCCATATAGATAATGCCTTCAAATCTTCAGAGCAAACACTACCGCTGCTAATTTTAAATCGTGTGTAGGGTAGTTCAACTCATGTGGTCGCAACTGCCGAGACGCATGTGCAACAACTTTTCCATCTTGCATTAACACACACCCTAAACCTGTGTGTGACGCATCACAATAGACGGTAAATTCTTTTCCCGCCTCTGGCTGAATCAATACTAGCATTTCCGTCAAGATTCTCTTCAGCTTCTCAAAGCTCTCCTGCTGTTTATCAGTCCATACAAACAACACTCCCTTCCTTAACAACTTAGTTAAAGGTGCTGCTATTGAAGAGAACCCCTCAACAAATCTCCTGTAATACCCTGCCAATCCCAAGAAACTTCGAATTTCCGCCACAAACTTTGGCGATTTCCAATCTAATACAACTTCTATTTTCCGAGGGTCTACCCTAATTACCTCGGCAAAAACTACATGTCCTAAGAAAGTCACTTCCTTCAGCAAGAACTCACACTTACTGAATGTAAGAGTATGCCCAAAGATCAATCATGAGATGGTTGTAATAACATACTTAATTTACCATGTTTATTAATATAAAGCGTTGTCATTATTATTTCAGTTTTTCTTTCTGTGTATAGATAAACTGTTTTATAAAAATGTCCTGAGAATAATATGATTATTCTTAAAAGATCCTTAGTCGAGTATTATTGTTGACTAGGACAATAATAATGCATTAAGACTAACATGTAGTTGATTGATGATAAAGAGTTGTCATTGATATGGAGTGTCAAAATCAATGCATGAATATGTGTGTTAGAGAATAACATATTGGATTGACCCGCTATGAGTATGTTTCTTGGATTATTATGTAATTGTCACAACATTACTCATAGTGATTAATATGTATATGATCCTCAGACTTGAGATCATTATTATCCCAGCATCGTGAGTTGTATATTTTGATACAGTCAAACGTACACCGTAACAGGTTGTTCTATAAAGGCTAATGTTGGATATACCACAATCTATGTAGAGGGATATGGTTGATCAATAAAGGATAAGTCCCTCCTACATAATAGGAGTAATATCTTAGGCCACTTGATTGAGTGAGACTAGAAATGCATGGCCATGCTCAAATAAGTTGATATGAGATGTCATACTAATTTGTATATCATAGTCTACTCAAGATATCAAGAAACATGGGATGGACTATGGAAGTGTGACTATCCCATGACTTGTATCCGTTCCAGAGATAAAGGACTTAAGGATTAATGCATGAAAGGTTAATCATGAAAGGTTATGTCGAATCATGACTTCTTGTAACTTAGGTAGCAATGATGCATTGCTAGATGCCACTCATTGTCTGTGACAATAGAATCGTTCTAGTATTACTGCTAACGTTGCAAAAACCTACAGGGTCACACCCTATGGTTGAAATGAACGGAATAAAATATAGCTGGTATTGTGCTTGGTTGTCACATAAATTAAATTAATTAAAGAATTAATTTAATTGGGCAATCAAATATTGAACATATTATATGTACAAGGATGTTGTACACATAATGATAACATAATTTTATTAATATATGAATTTGATTCATATATAAATTAAATAAATATAGTTTACCGGAATCCTTATTATAATTAATGTAATTATAATTTTCAGATATAATTAATGTAATTATAATTTTCGGTTAAAAACTTTATTGTATTTATTTAATCTTGTAATACATTCAAGAGATACCAATTATTGCCCAATTAAGAGGATACCTATTATAAAAGACCCAATGAGAAAGGCACCCATTATAGAAGGTATTAAAAGGAGACAAAACTCAACATGAAAATCCTAAGTGATTGCTTGTTAGGTCTAGCAGTCGTCAAGCAAATAAGCCTCCAAAACAGTTTTGTTCATAGTCAAACCGGGTGGATTACGTAGAGGCCGACATCGGAAAAGGTTGAGGCTTGATTTGACACTAGATCAAAACTCTTGTTGCCAAGGCGTCGCTGTCTACTCAGATTGAAGTTTTGGTAATTTCGAAACCTTTATTTCACCCCGATTCGTTCCTCACACATGGATCCATGATTTGGATCGCCGGATCTAATTTTATTCTGCTGCGCCATGGGGTACCGGCGTTCCAACAGTGGTATCAGAGCCACTTGTGTGATACGAACTCGGGTTTAAATACTTGGGTGATGCAAGTGTATGAAATACATTTTTTGATCTTATTATATTTTCGATTGTTTAAATCGTTTAAGCATAATCTGATAATTGTTCCTTTCGGTAATTGATTAAATGTTAATCATGGTGTTGTGGCATATTCGATTTTATGTTATTACTGTTAACTATTAACAAATCTGTAATAATGCGGCGGTGGTATTTATAGTTTCCAGTAAGTGTTAACTGGCTAGTGGAACAAGGGTTGTTCCGATATGAAACCTCAAGGATTAAAATCCTAAAAACACGATTCTGTTGATAAAAATTTATCAAATATTGAGGCTTCATTTGACTGGGGTATGCGATTCGCGCCGCGGGGGCGGAGATGGCTCCGGCCGCGGGCCTTCGGCCCGCTTCCTCCGACATCCTCAGACCCCCGCAAAAAAATTGTTAATAAAAGAAATTTATAAACTTAATGGGCCACAAAAGGTTGAAAGGATATTTTATAATTCACCTTAGCAAAAAAGCATTGAATTATATATGCTATTTTTGACATGCATGGTGTTTGAAATGCATAGTTATAGCCCAATGACCCATTCGATAAAAGGTTGTATTTTTTTTAAATACGGCCTGCGTGTCGTGCCTTACTACTATTCTCTTGTATTTCTCTTCTCATCTTATTCCCTCGTATGTAAAACGAGTTTCTGCATATTGTAATTTGCAAGAGTTGCTGTGGGCCAAACAAGAAGGAAGGTGGGACAATGATTGGGAATGATAGCTTGTGAAAGGGCTTACACCTTTAGGTTTCCTTTTGGTTTTCCCATTGGCTTGGGTTGAACCACTTTAGTTTATGGGCTATAACTATTGCATTTATTTATTGCTTTATTTATTCATGTATGAGATGCTATGGATGATAATAAACCTTGTTGATAATAAACCCTATTAATTGATGAGATCGATTAGAAGACTAAATGGGCTAAAGTAGACCATAATTGGTGAGATGCAACAACCTTGATAAAATCCCTCTATTAAAATATTAAGTCAACATGGCCTTCCAATTTTGCCCTCGTTAAGGCCTCGATCAATACTATGTAGGTTCTGCCAAAGCGAAGTACTAGTATTTATCTTGGTTAAACGCGAAGAATAAACAAGTGATATTCGCTGGTTAAAAAATTGGTTAATGACTTAACTAGGTTACTCTAATAGGATTAGAAACCTAGAGGCAAGTAAATTGGATAAATCATAAGATGATTAGAACAAGAGTTGTTCACCAAATATTAGGAGTTACATATGATGTAATTAGCAAATGTTGCTTACCTAAATAACCATAATCTTAAGAGTAAAGCCAAAGCTGACTTAAGAGGTGGTGAAATATGGATCCTTAACCTACTAGAAATACTTTTGAGAAAGTTTTTCCGAAATTAATATACGAGGGTTATTAATTTTTAAATAAAATAGTGGGAACATCATTTAATAAAGTCTTTTTAATGATTGATATAAAATTGGTAAATTTACTCACATGCATATTTAATTGTTGTAGATATATTATGGCTGCAAACACTAGCACACTCTCATTGCGATCGGTCCTTGAGAAGGACAAATTGAATGGTTTGAATTTTCTTGATTGGTTCCGTAACTTGAGGATTGTCCTTAAACAAGAACGGAAATTATATGTCATTGAACAACCACTTCCTAATGAACCACCCGCTAATGCCTCGAGGACTGATAGAGATGCTTACAAGAAGTATCTCGATGACATGATATATGTTGGATGTCTTATGCTTGCCACTATGAATCCTGAACTTCAGAAGCAACATGAGGACATGGTTGCTTATGATATGATCGAGCACCTGAAAGAACTTTATCAGGGACAAGCACGGCAAGAGAGGTTTGATATCTCTAAGGCCTTATTCCAATGTAAGTTGGCTGAAGGAAGCCCAGTAGGACCTCATGTCCTTAAGATGATTGGCTATATTGAAAGCCTGTCTAAGCTTGGGTTTCCATTGAGCCAAGAGTTGGCCACTGATGTTATTTTACAATCGTTGCCGGATAGCTACAGCCAGTTTGTCTTCAATTTCAATATGAATAAAATTGACAAGACTCTACCACAATTGCTCAGTATGTTACGAACTGCTGAAGGCAACTTGAAAAAGGTTGGACCCAAGCCCATATTGATGGTCCGTAATAACAAGGGCAAGGGAAAGGCCAAAGTTCAAACAAAGCCCAAGGGCAAAGGTAAGCCCAAATTTGGAAAAGGAAAGGCTGCACTGAAACCTAAAGGTGGGGTGTCTAAGGAAGGAAACTGTTTTCATTGTGGTGTGACTGGACATTGGAAACGGAACTGCCCTGCCTATCTTGAAGAAGTCAAGAAGGCTAAAGCAAGCGGAATGTCTGCTTCAGGTATTTATGTTATTGATATTAATTTATCAACTACTACTTCTTGGGTATTAGATACTGGTTGTGGTTCTCATATTTGTACTTCTGTACAGGGACTACAAAGGAGTAGGACTTTGGCTAGAGGAGATGTGGACCTACGAGTTGGAAATGGAGCAAAAGTTGCTGCATTAGCTGTTGGAACATATACTTTATCTTTGCCTAGTGGACTTGATTTATGTTTAGAGGATTGTTATTTTGTGCCCAGTTTGACTAAAAACATTACTTCAATTTCTTGTTTAGACAAAATTGTTTTTGAGATAATTATTAAGAATAATTGTTGTTCATTATATCTCAATAATGTTTTCTATGGTTTGGCACAATTGATTAATGGCCTCTATATTTTAGATCAAACGAATCCCATTTACAACATAAATACTAAAAGATCTAAAATAAATGACTCAAATCAAACTTATCTTTGGCATTGTCGTTTGGGCCACATAAGTGAGAATCGCATATCCAAACTCCATAGAGATGGTCTCTTGAATTCATTTGTTTTTGAACAATTTGAAGTATGTGAATCTTGCTTATTGGGAAAAATGACTAAATCTCCTTTTTCTGGAAAAGGTGAACGAGCTAGTGATTTATTGGGCCTAATACATTCTGATGTATGTGGACCAATAAATACACAGGCCAGAGGTGGATTTCACTACTTCATTACTTTCACTGATGATTTCAGTAGATATGGGTATGTTTATCTCATGCGCCATAAGTTTGAGTCCCTTGAAAAGTTCAAGGAATTTAAAAATGAAGTACAAAATCAACTAGGCAAAACTATCAAGTCACTTCGATCTGATCGAGGTGGAGAGTATTTGAGCCTAGAGTTTGATGATCTTTTGAAAGAATGTGGGATTGTCTCACAACTTACTCCTCCTGGTACTCCTCAATGGAATGGAGTATCTGAGAGAAGAAATCGAACTTTGTTAGACATGGTTCGATCCATGATGAGTCATGCTGATCTACCGACTTCCTTTTGGGGACATGCACTTGAGACTGCTGCCTTCACACTAAATCGTGTTCCATCTAAATCGGTTCAAAAGACGCCATATGAGATGTGGACTGGGAAACGTCCTAGTATGTCCTTTATGAAAATTTGGGGTTGTGAAGCTTATGTTAAACGTCAGACGTCTACTAAGCTTGAACCCAAATTTGAAAGGTGTATTTTTGTGGGGTATCCAAAAGAAACCAAAGGATATTATTTTTTTAATCCCACTGAGAACAAAATTTTTGTTGCTCGGACTGGTGTCTTCCTAGAGAAAGAATTTACTTCTAGAAAAGGAAGTGGGAGAAAGATTGAACTTGAAGAAATTCAAGAATCACAAGATACCACTGAACCAGAGATTGAACAAAACCAAATTCCACAAGAAATTGAGGAACAAACAACTGCTATAGAAACACAACCACCGCACAGATCTTTAAGAGAATGCCGTGCACCTGAGTGATATGGATTTCTCATTACAACGCACGGTGACGTTCTTCTTATAGATCAAGATGAGCCTAGGACTTATCAAGAAGCGGTGACGAGCCCAGACTCTGAGAAATGGCTTGAGGCCATGAGATCTGAGATGGATTCCATGTATGAAAACCAAGTATGGACTTTGATTGACCCACCTGAAGGGGTTAAACCTATAGGGTGGAAATGGGTTTTCAAAAAGAAAATAGACATGGATGGTAATGTACAAACATACAAAGGGCGATTAGTAGCTAAAGGTTTTCGCCAAATTCATGGTGTTGACTATGATGAAACCTTTTCTCCTGTAGCTATGTTTAAATCCATCAGGATCTTGCTCGCCATAGCTGCATTTCATGATTATGAAATCTGGTAGATGGACGTCAAAACAGCTTTCCTTAAGGAAACTTGAAGAGGATGTGTATATGACACAACCTGAAGGTTTTGTAAATCCAAAGGATGCTAGAAAGATATGTAAGCTACAAAGATCCATTTATGGATTAAAGCAAGCTTCTCGAAGTTGGATTATTCATTTTAACGATGCAATCAAAGAGTTTGGTTTTATCAAAAATGAAGATGAACCATGTGTTTACAAGAAAGTCTCCCACTATCACATTCTTGGTACTATATGTGGATGACATACTTATCATGGGAAATGACATACCTACCTTGCAGTCTATTAAGACTTGGTTAAGAAGTTGTTTTTCTATGAAGGACTTGGGCGAAGCCACTTATATCTTAGGAGTCAAGATCTATAGAGATAGATCAAGATGACTACTAGGTCTAAACCAAAGTACATACATAGATAAAGTACTAAAAAGGTTCAATATGGAAGAATCTAAAAGAGGATTCCTACCTATGAGACATGGTATTTCACTCTCGAATGAAATGTGTCCTTCAACTCCACAAGAGAGAGAACGTATGAGTAAAATTCCATATGCTTCCGCTATTGGATCTATCATGTATGCTATGTTATGTACCCGTCCAGATGTCTCGTATGCCTTAAGTATGACAAGCAGGTATCAAGTAGATCCCGGTGAAGGTCACTGGACCACAGTCAAGAGTATCTTTAAGTACTTAAGAAGAACTAAGGATACGTTCCTATTATATGGAGGTGAGGAAGAGTTAAGTGTAAAAGGTTACACTGATGCCAACTTCCAAACCGACAAGGATGATTCTCGATCGCAATCAGGTTTTGTGTTTTGCCTTAATGGTGGTGCTGTGAGCTGGAAGAGTTCAAAGCAAAGTACAGTAGCCGATTCTACAACAGAGGCCGAGTATATTGCAGCCAGTGAGGCAGCAAAAGAAGCAGTTTGGATCAAGAAGTTCATTACTGGACTAGGGGTTGTGCCTAGCATATCATATGCTATAGAACTCCGCTGTGATAACAATGGAGCTATTGCACAAGCTAAAGAACCCAGATCTCACCAGCGATCCAAACATATACTTAGACGCTACCATCTTATTCGAGAGATTATCGATCGAGGGGATGTAGAGATATGCAGAGTACCTTCAGATGATAACATCGTTGATCCCCTGACCAAGCCTCTGACACAGCAGAAGCATGATCGTCACACTAAGTCACTTGGTATTAGATATATGAGTGATTAGTCTTAGTGCTAGTGGGAGATTGTAAGAGTATGCCCAAAGATCAATCATGAGATGGTTGTAATAACATACTTAATTTACCATGTTTATTAATATAAAGCGTTGTCATTATTATTTCAGTTTTTCTTTCTGTGTATAGATAAATTGTTTTATAATAATGTCCTGAGATTAATATGATTATTCTTAAAAGATCCTTAGTCGAGTATTATTGTTGACTAGGACAATAATAATGCATTAAGACTAACATGTAGTTGATTGATGATAAAGAGTTGTCATTGATATGGAGTGTCAAAATCAATGCATGAATATGTGTGTTAGAGAACAACATATTGGATTGACCCGCTATGAGTATGTTTCTTGGATTATTATGTAATTGTCACAACATTACTCATAGTGATTAATATGTATATGATCCTCAGACTTGAGATCATTATTATCCCAGCATCATGAGTTGTATATTTTGATACAGTCAAACGTACACCGTAACAGGTTGTTCTATAAAGGCTGATGTTGGATATACCACAATCTATGTAGAGGGATATGGTTGATCAATAAAGGATAAGTCCCTCCTACATAATAGGAGTAATATCTTAGGCCACTTGATTGAGTGAGACTAGAAATGCATGGCCATGCTCAAATAAGTTGATATGAGATGTCATACTAATTTGTATATCATAGTCTACTCAAGATATCAAGAAACATGGGATGGTCTATGCAAGTGTGACTATCCCATGACTTGTATCCGTTCCAGAGATAAAGGACTTAAGGATTAATGCATGAAAGGTTAATCACGAAAGGTTATGTCGAATCATGACTTCTTGTAACTTAGGTAGCAATGATGCATTGCTAGATGCCACTCATTGTCTGTGACAATAGAATCGTTCTAGTATTATTGCTAACGTTACAAAAACCTACAGGGTCACACCCTATGGTTGAAATGAACGGAATAAAATATAGTTAGTATTGTGCTTGGTTGTCACATAAATTAAATTAATTAAAGAATTAATTTAATTGGGCAATCAAATATTGAACATATTTTATGTACAAGGATGTTGTACACATAATGATAACATAATTTTATTAATATATGAATTTGATTCATATATAAATTAAATAAATATAGTTTACCGGAATCCTTATTATAATTAATGTAATTATAATTTTCAGATATAATTAATGTAATTATAATTTTCGGTTAAAAACTTTATTGTATTTATTTAATCTTGTAATACATTCAAGAGATACCAATTATTGCCCAATTAAGAGGATACCTATTATAAAAGGCCCAATGAGAAAGGCACCCATTATAAAAGGTATTAAAAGGAGACAAAACTCAACATGAAAACCCTAAGTGATTACTTGTTAGGTCTAGCAGCCGTCAAGCAAATAAGCCTCCAAAACAGTTTTAGAGATTTCTTCCGTTCATAGTCAAACCGGGTGGATTACGTAGAGGCCGACATCGGAAAAGGTTGAGGCTTGATTCGACAGTAGATCAAAACTCTTGTTGCCAAGGCGTCGCTGTCTACTCAGATTGAAGTTTTGGTAATTTCGAAACCTTTATTTCACCCCGATTCGTTCCTCACACATGGATCCATGATTTGGATTGCCGGATCTAATTTTATTCTGCTGCGCCATTGGGTACCGGCGTTCCAACACTGAACGTAGCGTACAGCTGCTTCTCCTTTAGAATTTGCAATACCACACGAAGATGTGCATCATGCTCCTTCTTGGACTTGGAGTAAACCAGAATATCGTCGTTGAACACCACCACAAACCGATCAAAATATGGTTAAAACACTCGGTTCATCATATCCATAAATGCTGCTGGCGCGTTCGTCAAACCGAACGGTATTACCAAAAACTCATAATGACCGTAGCGTGTTTGAAACGCTGTCGTATGAATGTCCCCTTCCTTCAACTTTAACTGATGATAACCCAACCTTAGATCAATCTTCGAAAAGACCGAAGCTCCTTTAAGCTGATCAAATAGGACGTCGATTCTTGGCAATGGGTACTTGTTCTTAATCTTCAACTTATTCAGTTGTCGATAGTCCACGCACATACGCATGGATCCGTCCTTCTTTTTCACGAATAGGACCGGCGCTCCCCATGGAGACACACTCGGTCAGATAAATCCTCGATCCAAAAGCTCCTGGATCTGAGCTTTAAGTTCCACCAACTCCTTTAGTGCCATTTGATACGGAGCAATGGATATCGGAGCCGTACCCGGAAGTAGTTCTATTCGAAACTCCACTTCGCGATCCGGGGGTAAACCAGGCAACTCCTCCGAAAAGACATCTGCGAAATCCTTGACTGTTCGAACCTCATCGACGGTCACCTCCTTAGCATCCAAAGCACTAATACAAGCTATGAATGCGTTACATCCTTTCCGAATCATCTTAACAGCCTTCAACGTCGATAATATGTTAGACAAATAGTTCCTTCTTTCCCTTACACAACCACCTTCCCGCCTTTCGGGGTACTCAACACCACACGCTTGGTCTCACAATCCAACTTAGCACGATGCTTAGTCAACCAATCTATTCCTAGGATAAGATCAAACTCTCCAAATGGAAATTCCATTAAGTCTGCCAGAAACACTACCCCTTGAGTCTCTCAAGGTACATCCTTAAATAGCTTGTCCACTACCCTAGATTGTCCTAGGGGACTAACCACAGTCATCTTCCTAGTAGTTGTTTCGGAGTCTATACTTAGGGTCTCAGATATCAAACATACAACATAGGAGTGGGTTGACCCAATATCAATCAAGGTAAGAAAAGGGTTGTCAGCAATAAGAAACGTACCGGTTATGACATCCGGTGCGTCACCATCCTCCTGTTGATGAACTGCATAAACTAAACCCAGCTGCCTTGCATCTACATTACCTGTACCTCTACCAGGTGCTCCACGACCTCGACCAGCCCCATTTCCTCCTCTACCTGGGCCACGACCCTTTGGTACTGGTTGAGCACCTCTCACAGCCTGATCAGAACCCCGTTCAGCTGGCTGCACCTGATCCTTTTGTGGACAGTCCTTAATCATATGTTCCGTGGATCCACACTTGAAACATCCACCGGTTCTTCTTCTACACTCCCCAGAATGTGCTTTTCCGCACCAATTACATAATTGATTCTGATTCCTCGCAGCAGGTGTCGGTGCACGAGCTGGCCCATCAGACCTAGGCCTTTTCTGTGAATTCCCAGATGCTCCTGCAGGCCCAAAATTTCTCTTATTCCTTCCTCGCTCCATATCTCTTTCCTGTCTCTCAGTCCGTTTTACTTCCTCAGCTATCTTAACCTTTTCCACCAAAACCGCAAAATCTCTCTCTCTCTCTCTGCGGTGCTATCAAAACCCTTAACTCATTCCGCAATCCATCCTCAAACCGAACACAACGTTCATATTCGGTTGCTACCATTCCTCGAGCGTAGAGGCTTAAGCACAGAAACTCTGCCTCATATTCAGCCACAGATTTACTTCCCTACACCAAATTCAAAAATGCCTTCCTCTGCGCATCCACATAGCTGGCCCCCACATACTTTCCCTGGAATGATTCCTTAAAGAAATCCCAGTAAATCTGATCTGCGGCAGTACCTTCCTTCATCGTGAGCCACCACTGATAAGCCTCATCTCGAAGAAGAGACACAACTCTTTTCAACTTCTCCTCCACTGTGAAATCTAAGTCATCCATTATGCGCTCAGTCGCTTCCATCCAATACTCAGCTGTGTTAGGGGCTAGGCCAGAAACTCCCCTAAACACTTCTGCCCCATTGGCCCTAAGCCGCTTCGGCATAGATTTTTGGGCTCCTGTGCCCATGCCCACTCCAGCAACTCTTTCGAGAACCCGCAGCATTGCCTGAGATACTGCATCATCTCCGGTCGCCTGATCCCGTAACTTTCCTTCCACAGCTTGTGGATCCTGCATCTCGTTTCCCGATCCATGGCCAGACCCTACTGGCTCAGATAAGGCAATCCTACCCCTACCGCGTCCACGCGGCGGACATCCTCTACCCCTTGTACTCATTCTTCCGATCGACGTTTATCTGATTAAGAATTTTATGAATCATTAATTTTCTTCCACTAACTAACCACGAACAGTCTTATGAATAATAGTTTTAAGAGTAGTTCTTTCGAATTCACATTCACAATAAAGTTTCAAGTCCATATCCTCTAATTCTAGGAAACACATACATTCAATCATCAACATACAAATAGCATCCAAGCACTTGCATTCATAATGTAAGGATGTTTTCGTTGCTTCACTACCCAGGGGTATTTTCGTAATTTTTCCTATAGGGGTATTTTTGTAATTTTCCAAAACAGGGTTCCTCGGTATTTTGTGAAATAAGGGTATTTTTGGTAATTTTACAATCTGGGGGTATTTCGATAATTTTGTAATTTGGGGGTATTTTGGTAATTTTGTAATCCAAGGGTATTTTGCTAATTTTGAAATCCAGGGGTATTTCGGTAATTTTGCCAATCAGGGTCGTTTTGGTCATTTTGCAAGACAAGGGTAATTTGGTAATTTTACAAATCAGGGTTAGTTTGGTAATTTTACAAACCATGGATATTTTGTTGTTGTTGTTGTATTCTTTTTTTAAAACAGGGGTGCTTTTGGTAAATCTAGTTTCATAGTCTGGGTTACTCTTGTAAACATGAGGTTTTTCGGGTAAAGTTTTCAAAACATGGTTGATTGGAATTTTTTTTTCAAATAGGGTGGCTGGTCCCTTTCGGGTTTTAATTATAAGGTTTAGCCCATCAACAAATCCTCGTAGCTAGGGTGAATAGTCACTACGCACCAGGTAAGATTCTAGTGAAGAGGAGGTGAGTCACCAGGACTGCTTAAATACCAAGCTCTCCCTGAACCCACTCCTAGACATGCGTATGTCTATTGCCACACCCTAACTCGACTAAGGTGAACAGTCACTACGCACCAGGTAAGATTCCAGTGAAGAGGAGGTGAGTCACTAGGACTGCTTAAATACCAGGCTCTTCCGGATCCAATCCTAGACATGTGTATGCCTGTTGCCACACCCAAGCCTTGCGACTCATTCACGGGTTTTGTTTAGTGAAATTAAGTCTTATGTGATTTTAGGAGTTTTTTTTACTAAGCCTAAAGACCATCAAGTTCTAGTCTAACTAATCTACGTCCCATAAAGCCCATTAAGCCCACATAAATATATCACACAATGGTTCAGAATATTTACCTGGCGAACTTGGGCCGGAGACGCAGGTGCCATGCCGAGCTAACAAACCTGTTATCATTTAAAAACATGTATGTTTCAAAAGCCATTTTTCCGAAAACGTTTAGAACCCAAAACCTAAAGCCGAGTTTTGAACCGGGCTCTGATACCAATCTGTAACACCCCAAACCCGGCCCAAACACTACAACCGGATCTGGTATGTCACTAAGGAAATTTTGTAAAAGATGTTGCAATTTCAGAAAAAATATTTTTCTTGTATCTAATCTTTTGTTTGGGAAAACTTAATATTAAGTTTATAATAAGATATAAATTTAATTTGTTGATTTATGAATAAAAACCAAAATATTAATACATGCCGTTGTTTAATTTTAAGTTTAAGTGTCTAAGAATAAATAAAGCCCAAAATAAAAACCCAAAACAGAGAATAATAGTCTAGTGGCCCAAGGCCTTATTACAACTATATTTAAAAACCCACTTAAAAAAAATGTAAAATAATGACTAAGGTCTTTTTGCTGAATCCAAATGCTCTTTTGCATGGCCACCTTGCTCTCCTCTCCAGTCCGGTCCGGTGCGCTAAGTGTCACCTGAAATTGTTAAAAATAAAAGGGTGAGTCACGAGACTCAGTGTGCAACCTTCAAGCACCGTTAGATTGGGCATTAGCCTACAGATCAGAACATAAAACATAGTACAGAAAATAACATACATAAAACCCAACCCAATCCTAGGTTTCCATCCGCTACACACTACCCTTACCTGCCAATCACACCATTGGGGATTTCTACAATCAACCCACACCGCTACACACCACCGATGGCAGTCATGCTGTAGTTAGCTGCTCATCATCCAAGTTGTGACAGAGTCACCAGGCTAAAATGGCTAGAGCCACCAGAAACAGAGTATGTGACAAAGTCACCAGGCTGAAATGGCATAAGCCACCAGAACAGATCACTTCCCCTTTTCATTAATTTCCCAACCCCAAGCATATATATATAGCAATCGACATATATCACATATCATTTAACAGAATCAATCACTGATGGGTGGCAGAAATCACTAACCTCATATTTCGCCTTTTACCCTTTTCGGGTTTCCAAATGATATGCCGAAATTTTGGCATTTAACACAGTATAACAGATTTATTACATACATATATTTTAGAAATCAATCTAATGGTGGGAGAAGTTACACACCTGATTAATGTCGATACCCTTACTAAACCGATCTACCACTTGCTCAAAAAGCTGGAAAGATGTGAAGATAGGCCCTCTCCTAAATTCGGCCATGGTTAGTGTTCCACCCAACTTTGCATACTAAAATCAATAGATTTCCTTACCTTGAAATCCCGAAAGTACCACGCTTCGAGGATTTCTGAACCTATGACTTAGAGATCTACGCGATTGACTCCTCTTCAGATCCTAGAATTCCGAAAATAAGAGTAAAATAAGAGACTAGTTTCTAATAACCATTCGGCTAAGGATTTTTGAAAAGGCGAAAGACATTGAAATCCTGAAATCAACACTTACCTATTGTTTTCTTCAGAATTCGGCACAAGCAGACTCCTTTGAAAAGAATTCGGCAACTTCAGGAGGTGTGATCTTAGTGATTTCGGCTTTTAGAAGAACAAAGAATTAGAAAAATAAAAACAAGGAATGGGTAGAGAGATTCGGCCAAAAGAATAGCAGGGTTTCGGCAATTTAGACTTCAAGAGTTTTGGTTTCTGTCAGAGAAAGAAAAGAGAGAAGAGCAAGAGTGAAGTAGGAATTTTGGCAAAGAAAAGAGATGAATGATGAGAACTTGCTAGCAATTTCGGCACATACACCTTAAGCCAAAACCGAATGCCCTTTTCTTTTCAAATTCTTCATAGTTTCGGCTAGCATTAAACACTTAAAGATGGCTCCTATCTTTGATCTATTATCTCCGCAAAAATAGCCTTTATCTGCTTATTATCCACACCCATAAAATCCTTAAAATTTAGCCTTGTACCGTCCCCCCTTACTCATCTAAGTGCCAAAATTTTTCCCTAAAACTTGGCCTTCAGGCCACCACAATTTGGGCCTTCCTCATGCACAAGTGACGCCACTTATAGCTCCCCTCTACTGTGCTCCTAGTTGTTGGGCCACAAGCCCAACATGTCACTTACACTTCTGAAACTTTAATTTAAGCCCCTAGAGTGTCTAAATAAAATATTTAAAATAAAGCCTCAGCCCAATTTGAGCCCCATTTGTACCTCCAACTCTCAAATTAATATTTTAAGCAAACTCCACATAAAATGCACAGGCCCAATAATTCAGGATGTTACATTAAAACCCCTAGAATTGCATTAACTCGATCTATGGACTCCCATATTAGGTTTGACCCTAATCCGGCAGATATCTCTAGGGTTGCGATCAACTCCGCTTAATTATGCTAGATCTACTCTTAGACAGGGTCTATTCCTCCTCTGCCTAAGCACATCAATACTTGAATCAATATCCTGAAATATTAAAACAAGAATTAAGAACATATAATTAAGAACAAATCAAGTATTTATCAATAGTTTAGAAAACAATAATAAGATCCGTCTTAGGTTTCATCCCCCTCAGGTATCTAAAAGGTTTAGTTCAAAATTGTAAAAGAATACATCTCAGAAGAAAATATAAAACAAAACATAAGAAAAACCCTAAAACCCCCTGAAGAAAATTGAAGGGAAGATCTTCCGTCTTGAGTATAACTCCGGCTTCTTGAGATGAATCAACTGGCTTTCTTCAAGTAAATCCCACAATTCTGGCCTCTTTGGCTCGGCTCTTCGGCCTTACTGGACGCCCCCTAAAGGTTGGCCTCTAAGGTGTTTATATAGGCTTTTGGAATGGCTTTCTTTGCCTCTAAGTACCCTATTCTGAGTGAAACTCTTCTTTGTCACGTCAGGGACACGCCCGTGTGAATCGTGGCTAGGCCATGTTCGGGTCTGTTAAGGTGGCACGACCATGTGGCTTGGGCCCAGGCCGTGTTGATTTCGTGATATGGCCCATTTACTCCGTTTTAGGCTCGTTTCTCGTTCTTTTCATCCTCCAGTGCTCTCTTGAGTATAAATCATGAAAACAAAGGATTAGGAGCACCAAATTCCACAATTCAAGGCTTAAATCATCCAAAAGTATGCTAAATGTGGGATTAAAATATTTGTATATTATGGTTTATCAAATACCCCCACACTTAAGCATTTGCTTGCCCTCAAGCAAAATTCTCAACTCACAATTAAAATGAACTTCCTTGATTCATAATATTCATTAATAATGTTTCATCATAATTCAAAGGTAATTCGTACATTGATAATTTAAATAGAAGGGTCCTAAAAATTCGAACAATCAAAGTCATAGTTTTTGTAGCATAAAAACATAGGTGTTTTCCTTTACCTAAATAATCACCTTTAATTCAAAATCAACAAGAGTTGACATCCTCACTAAAGATTCACTCAAATCACTCAAAGTGTTTAAGGTTCAAAATTAAGCACTCAAAAGTCGAACATGAAAAGTTAATCCCATAGGCCTGCATGAAAATCAAACCTCCACCACTGTAAAATGAGATGATACCCAAATCAAAAGGTCTTTAAAAAGGGTTGTAATGGGGCTTGGGTTAAAGGTGTGGATAAAGGATGAATTAGAGGGTTAGAATCGAGATTGAATTGACAATTTACCTAACTAGAAAAATGAACTAATCCTGAATAATTACATCAATTACAACTTCACTAATAATACGAGCTTCTTCTCAATATGTGGAATTTTAAACGTATAAGCTCACTTGATCATAGAACTAATAATGAATAAACTTCGTTTTTTTAAGAATAAATCAAGTAATAAGAAAGAACTTTAACAACTGAAATATAGAACATAGTTAGGCAACTGTTCAAAATCAAATCTCGACAAAAAGGGAGTCAATGAATGGTGATAACAAATACAAGATAGGTTTTGTGGTAATATTAGTGGGTGAGTCAATAGAAAGGGTTGTTAGGATCAAAGGGGTTCACTAGGGGTTAGTTGTGAAGGTAAACTTTTTAGTGGAGTGAGTGGGTTAAATCCTAAGTGCCTTTACCATCTCTGTATATCAAATCAATAATGTGGTCTCGACATGTATAATCGAAGCAAGTTCTAGAATAATAAATCAATGTCGACACACTCATAATCAAAAAGTGAGCACGAAAAGAATGTATGCTCTAAAGGATTCAAGATCTCGTAAAAATTATGGGTTTTTGATATCAACTTTGTAAATTTCAAAATTCAAGGTAATAATTAGATTCAGGTAGACAACCTAACAAAATTTTAATTTTTTGAAAATGGACTTATCATGCTTGATTCTCTAGCCTCCTAACGTTTAAATCATCACTGCACAATTATCAATGACTTAATCTGAAACATATCAATAAAAATCATAAATCACAGGAAATTTCATCCTAATCATAATATGAGAAAATTACTTAAGAACAAGGTATATTTCAGTGCATAATCCAGGTATTTGAGAATAATGCAGAAAGTTAGGCACTTTCTCGAAATAAATATTCACCCCCACACTTAAGATGTACATTGCCCTCAATGTACAAAGATATATATGAAATTTAAGAGATAGGGAGAGGTGAAACTTCCTGAATTTGGATGGCTTCCTTGAGTTAGGAGTGCCGTGGTGTGGTGACCGCCGACAATCTCTGCACTAGATAAAGAAATTGGGAAGCTCGTGAAGAATTAGCCAGGAAATAATAAGAATAATTCTAAATATACTAAATATATATCTAAATAAAAGAAAGATAAAAAGAAAGAAAATAGAAAGTAAAATAAAATTAAAAGAAAAGATTAATGGACCTAAAAGTCCTTATTGTTAGATGGTTAGTGGGGTGAGTGTGATTTTTAAGGCTGTGGTGTCGTGGCTATGGTCGTGGTGTGGTGATTCCCAAGCAACCTTTAGAACCTAAATCAATGAAAACAAAATAAAATAGAGTAAACTAACTAAAAGAAAAATAAAGATAAGGAAAATAAAGAAGAGGTGAAAATGAAAAGAAAAGTTAAATGGACTCAAAGGTCTTTTTCCTATCGAGTTAATGAAGCGACCGACATGAACTTATGTAGATCAATCTCACAAAGGGAGACTGTGCTAGGATCCTTCCATTTCTTTGACATGGATGTGGTTAGATCTAGAGTTAGGGGGAATGAAGAAGAATGAGAATGAAAAAGAAGGGAGGTGTAAAAGAAGAAGAAGGGTGGGGAGTAGGTACGAGGGGGAGAGGGGTGTTTAAATAGAAATTTCAGGTCTGGTACGTCCCGACGCCTGTGTACCGTGGGCGTGTCGAGTCACACGTCCGTGTCGCATGGCCGTGTTATGCTTCGTTCGCTTCTCCCACGCCCATGTGTAGGTCGCCACGCCCGTGTTGCTAAAACAGTGTCAGCCACGACTGCATTGCACAGCCGTGGTGTTCAGTTGAGGCCCATGGCTTGAAGATATTTTTTCGTCCTGTGTCGTACTATCTCTGCCATGTCAGTACGTACATCCGTAGCATCCACACTGCCACGGCCACGGTCGTGTGCAAGGCCGTGTGGTATGGAAATTTGCACTTTGGTTAGTTTATAGTTAGATACTAAAAGTAAAAATGAAAAGAAAATAAAATAATAAAAATGTGAAAATTAATGGGGTTAGTGCTCGGGTTGCCTCCCGAGAAGCGTTCGTTTATAGTCTTAAGCTAGACTTACCTCTCATTCGCACATCCATGGTGGTTTTAGGAGTTGAAAGTCCTTCCTCATGCTATCAGTCCTATTATCAGTGCTGAACATAGGATTACTTACCTCGACTGTTCCGTATGGGAAAACATTGAGTACCCTAAAAGTGATTTCTTCGTTTGTATTAGGGTCAGGAGGAGGTATTCGAGGGTCTGCCTTATCTAACAATACCTGATCTCTGATCTTAAACTTGTTTGTTTCATGGAATGGCGTTAATTCTGCTTTGTGTATTCCTAATTTCTCCTTGAAGTGTGTCTTCCACTCGTCTAGCTCATCGATCTGAAGCCTTCCTTCCCCATAAGTTATTTCCTTGTTGGCATGAGGTCTAGGATCTGGCTCAGTTGTGTAGTTTTGTGGTGCTTCCTGAAAAGAAGGTTTAACCGAATGGTCATTAATAAAATTAATTTTCTCACCTTGACTACTCGATGTTCTAGCTAAGTGAAAAGCCTGAAGACTGATTGATTCGTCACCTACACAAAGTATGAGTTCACATGCACTGACATCAATTTTAGTCCTGGCGATTACTAAAAAAGGTCTTCCTAAAATTAAGGGGATACTATTGTCCTCTTCCATGTCTAAAACGACGAAGTCTACTGGGAATACCAATCTATCAATTTTCACAAGAACATCTTCAATTATACCCCTAGGAATTCTAATAGTTTTATCAGCTAATTGAATGCTCATCCTAGTTTGTTTGGGTTTCCCTAGACCTAGCTGTATAAACATTTTATAAGGCATAACATTTATGCTTTCCCCTAAATCAGCTAAAGCATTATCAACAGATAAACTAACAATTAAGCATGGAATTGTAAAACTCCCTGGATCTTTTAATTTTCGTGGTAGTCTATTTTGCAACATTGCTGAGCACATTGCGTTCAGTTCCACATGCGATTCCTCGTCTATTTTCTGCTTGTTTGTTAATAGCTCTTTTACAAATTTCCTTGAAGCTGGCATCTGCGAAAGAGGTTCAAGAAACGGTAAGTTAATATGTAATTTCTTTAAAAGTTTAAGAAATTTACCGATCTGTGTTGTCCTTCTTCATCGCATCGGGGTACGATATACGAGATTGGTACTCTTTAATTACCAATTTTGGCTTATCATGACTTACCTCGTTCTTACCTTCCTCTACCACATTCTCTTGGCTTACCTTGGGCTCATCTAACCCTTCACTATCGTGAGCGGTTATGGCTTGAAGTTGCTCCTTGGGGTTAGTTTTAGTGTTGCTTGGCAAGCTGCATTGTGGTCGTTCAGAGATTAGCTTAGCGAGTTGCTGATCGCTGGAATCAGAAGCTTAAAATTTATAAAGAGAATGATCAAACCTGTGAACTAACTCTGACAACGATTAAAGGCAAGTGTACCTATCGAACAGTAGTATAGCTTAGGCAAGACCGGATTATCGAACCCAAAGGAACTAAAAGTACTAATACTAACCTTCTTTTTATTATCTAGCCTAAAATAAGTGAAGTTGTTTAGATCTAACGACTACTAAACTAAAGACGCAAAGACAAAAAGAATGAATTGGAAAATAACTTGAGAGAAAACTCAGTTGATTTAAGATGATACCCTGAGGAAGAATCCACCTAGACTTCACTTGTTATTTAACCCTGAACCATACGATTTATTCACTTGACTTGATCCGTAGGACTCCCTAACGTATATTAAACCCTCTCTCGAGGCGAATAACGTCTAACCCTAGGTTAATTGACGGAAATCTCTTTCTCACTTAATAACCCCTTAGAATAGCAGTAAATCAATCTATGGATTTCCATATTAGGTTTCACCCCGGTAAAATCTCGTCACCCTATCTCTAGGAGCGCGAACGACTCTGCTTTAATTATGCTAGATCTATTCTTAAGCAGGGACTTTTGCTCCACCACCTAAGAACATCTGACTTGAATTAATATCCCGGAAACATTAACACAAGAATTAAGCACAAATAATTAAGAACAAATCAAGTATTTATCTTATAGTTCAGAAAATAATAACAAGATTCATCTAGGTTTCATCCCTTTCAGGTATCTGAGGGGTTTAGTTCATAACAAATAAAGAAAACATCTCAGAAGAAAAGATAAAACAAAACATAAGAAATCCCTAAAACTCCCTGAAGGAATTGAAGGAGAGATCCACCGCCTTGAGTAGAATTCTGGCTTCTAGAGATGGATCAACTGGCTATCTATGAGTGATTCCCACAATTCTAACCTTTTCAGCTTGGCTCCTTGGCCTAGCTGACCACCCCCTTTCAGGTGACACTTAGGGGGTTTATATAGGCTCTTGGAATGTGTTTCTTCGCCCCAAAGTATCCAAATCCAAATGAAATTGCTTTTTTCCACGATAGGGACACGACCATGTCACACGCCCGTGTGACTAGTCTTCAAGCTGTGTTCGGACTTCTTTAATGAGGCATGGCCGTGTGACTCGGGGGTAAGGCCGTGTTCTAGATGATCAATGTGGCACGGCTGTGTGGGCTTAAGTCCAAGCCGTGTGGATTTCGTGATATGGCCCATTGACTTCGTTTTGGGCCCGTTTCTTGTTCTTTTTATCCTCGGGTGCTTTCCTGGGTATAAGACATGAAAAGAAAGGATTAAGATCATCTTTTTACATCAATCGAGGCTTAAATCATCCAAAAGCATACTAAATGTAGGATTAAAATATGTTGCTTTTACGGTTTATCAAATACCCCCACACTTAAGCTTTTGCTTGCCCTTAAGCAAAATTCTCAACTTACAATTAAGACAAACAATCCATGATTCATAATTCCTATCAATAATGTCTCATCATATTTCATAGATAATTTATACATGGATGAGTTAACTCAAAGAGTCCTAAAGATTCAAACAGTCAAAGTCATATATTTGTAGTATAAAAACGTAGGTGTCTCCCCTTATCTAAATAATTACCTTTGATTCAAAATCGACAAGGATTGACATCCTCACTAAAGATTCACTCAAATCACTCGAGGTGTTTAAGGTTCAAAATTAAGCTCTCAAAAGTCGAAAGTGAAAAGTTAATCCCATAGGCTTGCCTGAAAATCAAATCTCCACCACTGTAAAATGAGATGATACACAAATCAAAAGGTCTTTAACAGGGTTATAACGGGGCTAGGGTTAATGGTGTGGATAAAGGTTAAAATTAGAAGGTTAGAATCGAGACTGACTAGACAAATTGCCTAAAAAAAATAAACTAATCCTAAATAATTACATCAATTGAAAACTAATAATACGAGCTTCTTTCTCAAGATGTGGAATTTCAAATGTAAGCCTTCTTAGTAGAACTAATACTGGATATACTTCATTTTTTTAAGAACAAATCAAGTTTACATAATAAGGAATGTATCTATTACGTAAAATAAAGATAACAACTAGGCAACACATCAAATCAAATCTCGATATGAGGGTAGTCAAAAGGAGTGGTGATAACAAATACAAAGGGGTTTTAGGTTAATATTAGCTGGTAAGTCAATAAAAAGGGTTGTTAGGATCAACGGGGTTCACTAAGGGTTAATTATGGAGGTAGGATTTTTAGTGGAGTGTGTGGGTTAAATCCTAGGTGCCTTTATCATCTATGTATATCAAATCATAAATGTGGTCTCAACATGTATAATCGAGACAAGTTCTAGAATAACAGTTCATAGTTAACACACTCATAATCAATAAAGTGAGCATGGAAAAGAATATATGCTCTAATAGGCTCAAAATCTCACAAAAATTATGGGTGTTTTGACATCAACCTTGTAAATGTTATATCTATCTTTCTACATCGAGGGCAATGTACATCTTAAGTGTGGGGGGTGAATATTTATCTAAAGAAGGGCCTAAATTTCTGCATTATTCTCAAATCTGGCCAAACTCTTTTCATTATTCTCAAATCCCTGAATTTAGTCTTGCTTTTAAGTAAATTTTTCATATTACTAATTAGGATGAAATTTCTGATGGTTTATGATTTTTATTGATATGTTTTAGATTAAGTCATAGTTAATTGTGCATTGATTATTAAATTAGAAGTATATTAGAGAATCAAGCATTAAAAGTCTATTTTTAAGAATTAAAATCTTTGCTAGGTTGTTAAACTGAATCTGAATATTATCTTGAAATTTGGAATTTACAAGGTTGATGTCAAAACACCCATAATTTTTGTGAGATTTTGAGCCTTATAGAGCATATATTTTTTCATGCTCACCTTATTGATTATGAGTATGTCAACTTTGAACTGTTATTCTAGAACTTGCCTCGATTATACATATTGAAACCACACCTATGATTTGATATACTGAGATGATAAAGGCACCTAGGATTTAATCCACTCACTCCACTAAATAGCCTACCTTAACAATTAACCCTTAGTAAACCCCGTTGATCCTAACAACTCTTTTTATTGACTCACCAGCTAATATTAACCCAAAACCCCTTTGTATTTTTTATCACCATTCCTTTTGACTACCCTTATATCGAGATTAGATTTGATGTGTTATCTACCTGTTATTTTTAAGTAATAGATTCATTCATATTATTGGTTTGTTCTAAAAAAATCAAAGTATTTTCATTACTAGTTCTATAATTAAATGAGCTTACATGTTAAAATTCCACATCTTGAGGAAAAAGCTCGTATTATTAGTTTTCAATTGATGTAATCATTTAGGATTAGTTCAAATTTTGTTAGTTAGGCAAATCATCAAGTTAGTCTCGATTCTAACCCTCTAACTTAGCCTTTATCCACACCTTTAACCCTAGCCCCATTACAACCCTGTTAAAGACCTTTTGATTTGTGTATCATCTCATATTACAGTGGTGGAGATTTGATTTTCAGGCAAGCCTATGGGATTAACTTTTCAGGTTCGACTTCTAAGAGCTTAATTTTGAACCTTAAACACCTCAAATGATTTGAGTGAATATTTAGTGAGGATGTCAATCCTTGTTGATTTTGAATTAAAGGTAATTATTTAGATAAGGGAAGACACCTACGTTTTTTGTGCTACAAATGTATGAATTTGATTGTTTGAATCTTTAGGACTCTTCGAGTTAGATCATCTATGTATAAATTATCTATGAATTATGATGAGACATTATTGATAGGAATTATGAATCATAGAAAGTTTATCTTAATTGTAAGTTGAGAATTTTGCTTGAGGACAAGCAAAAGCTTAAGTGTAGGGGTATTTGATAAACCGTAATAGTAACATTTATTAATCCCACATTTAGTATTCTTTTGGATGATTTAAGCTGGATTCATATAAAAAGGTGCTCTTAATCCTTTCTATTCATGTCTTATGCCCAGGAAAGCACCCGAGGATGAAAAGAGCATAAAACGAGCCCAAAACGGAGTAAATGGGCCATATCACGAAATCGACACTGCTTGGCCCAAAGACCACACGGCCTGGCCCAAAGACCACACGGCCGTGCCTTATCAAGCATCTAGAACACGGCCTTATCCTCTCGTTACACGGTCGTACCTCATTAAAGAAGTCCGAACACGGCCCAAATACTAGTCACACGAGCGTGTGACATGGCCGTGTCCCTGTCTTGGCAAAGAACAATTTCATTCGGATTTGGATACTTTGGGGCGAAGAAACACATTCCAAGAGCCTATATAAACCCCCTAAGTACCACCTTTGAGGGGGCGGTCAAGTTAGGCTAAAGAGCCAAGCCGAAAAGGTCAGAGTTGTGGGAATCACTCGGAGTTAGCCAATTGATCCATCCCTAGAAGCTGAAATTCTACTTAAGACGGCGGATTTCTCCTTCAATTCCTTCAGGGAATTTTAGGGATTTCTTATGTTTTGTTTTATCCTTTCTCATGAGATGTTCTATTTATTTGTTATGAACTAAACCCTTCAGATACCTGAAGAGGATGAAACCTAGATGAATCTTGTTATTGATTTCTGAATTATATGATAAATACATAGTTTGTTCTTAATTATGTGTGCTTAATCCAAATTTGATGTGCTTAGGTGGAGGAGGAATAGACCCTGCCTAAGAGTAGATCTAGCGTAATTAAGCGGAGTTGATCGCACGTCTAGAGATAAAGTGACGAGATTTTGCCGGATTAGGGTGAAACCTAATATGGGAATCCATAGATCGATTTACTGCTATTCTAGGGGGTTATTATTCGAGAAAGATATTTTTGTTAATTAACCTAGGGTTAGACGTTATTCGCCTTGAGAGATGGTTTAATATACGTTAGGGAGTCCTACGGATCAAACTAAGTGAATAAATCGTATGGTTCAGTGTTAGATAACAAGTGAAATCTAGGTGGATTCTTCCCGAGGGTATCGTCGTGATCAACTGAGTTTTTCTTCAAGTTATTTCCCAATTCATTCTTTTTGTCTTTGTGTCTTTAGCTTAGTAGTGCTTAATTTAGATTAAGGAAACTCCACTTTATTTTAGGCTAAATAATAAAAAGAAAGTTAATATTAGTACTTTTAGTTCCTTTGGGTTCGACAATCCAGTCTTGCCTAAACTATTGATAAACCGTAAAAGTAACATATTTTAATCCCACATTTAGCATACTTTTGGATGATTTATCCTTTGATTTATGTAAAAAGGTTCTCTTAATCCTTTCTTTTCATATTTTATACTCAGGAAAGCACCCAAGGATGAAAAGAACGTGGGCTTAAAACGGTCCAAATTAGGCCAAGAGAGAAATCGACACGGCCTGGCCCAAAGACCACACGGTTGTGCCTCATTAAAAAGTCCGAACACGGCCTGGCCACGATTCACACGGGCGTGTGCCATGGCCGTGTCCCTGTCGCTGGAAAGAGCAATTTCATTCGAGAAAGGATACTTGGAGGCAAAGAAACACATTCCAAAGCCTATTCAAACATCCTATTGGGAATTCTACTTAAATTAGGATACTTAGGGGCCAAGCAAGGCATCACAAAGTCTATATAAACACCCAAGGGGGCAACTTAAAAGGGGAGTTCGGCAGAAGCCGAAACCTAGGCGTCAAAGCTAAGCCAATGAGCCCAGCCGAGAAGGTCAGATTTAGGGAATAACACGAGGATAGCCAGTTGATCCATCCCAAGAAGCCGAAATTATACTCAAGACGGCGAAATTCTCCTTCAATTCTTTCAGGGGGTTTTAGGGATTTCTTATGTTTTGTTTTATCTTTTCTCTTGAGATGTTCTTTTTATTCGTTATGAACTAAACCTCTCAGATACCTGAAGGGGATGAAACCTAGATGAATCTTGTTATTTGATTTTTGAATTATATGATAATTACTTAGTTTGTTCTTAATTATGTTGCTTAATCCAAATTTGATGTGCTTAGGTGGAGGAGGAATAGACCCTCCCTGAGAGTAGATCTAACATAATTAAGCGGAGTTGATCGAACGCCTAGAGATAAGGTTACGAGATTTTTCCGGATTAGGGTGAAACCTAATATAGGAGTCCATAGATCGAGTTAATGCAATTCTAGGGTTTTAAGTAGAAAGAGAGTTCCACTAATTAACCTAGGGTTAGACGTTATTCGCCTTGAGAGAGGGTTTAATATAGGTTAGGGAGTCCTACGGATCAAGCTAAGTAAAGAAATCATATAGTTTAGGGTTAAATAACAAGTGAAGTCTAGGTGGATTCTTCCTGAGGGTATCGTCGTGATCAATTGAGTTTTGCTTCAAGTTATTTTCCAAATCATTCTTTTCGCCTTTATGTCCTTAACTTAGTCTTCGACAATTTAGTTTAAAAGCAACTTCACTCCGTTTTTAAGGCTAAATAATAAAAAGAAAGTTAGTATTAATACTTTTAGTTCCTTTGGGTTCGATAATCCGGTCTTGCCTAAGCTATACTACTGTTCGATAGGTACACTTGCCTTTAATCATTATCAGAGTTAGTTTCGAGGTTCGATCATTCTTTTATAAATTTTTAAAGCTCTGATTGTAGCGATCAAGTTTTTGGCGCCGTTGTCGGGGAACTAAAATATTAAGAAAGCTTAATTTTTATTACTTTAGCCATTTTTTTTATTATTGTAATTTTTTTATTTGTTTTATTTTTACTTTGCTAATTTTTCTTTGCTTTGACAGGTAATTTTAGTTTAGAGGAGATGGCACTAAATAACTATCAGTGGCAAGTTATGAGGACAACGCCAACAAAAGCCTCCAGTGTCTCCAACCTCGACATGGCCACCAGGTTATCTAACCAGCTAGAGATGATGAATAAAAAGATTGGTGGTTTGTATAGTTCCTCACAGGTACACTCAGTAATGCAATATGACTCGAATCTAGGAGGAGTGGCGAATCCTGAGTACCCACCCTACGGATATGGCATGGAAAACAAGCAAGCTCACTATAAGGGTAACTATGCTAGACCACAAAATAATTTTTATAATGACACTTATAACGCAGGGTGGAGTTACCATCCCAATTTCTCGTGGGATGATCAAAATAGCCAAAGACCAGAACTTCCTCCAAACTTTCAACAACCACCTCACCAACAGGAAGAGGAGTCGCACCTTGAAGAGATGCTGACAAAATTTTCGGTAGACACAGAGAAACGTATCCAAGAAACTAAGAGAACAATCAAAAGCAATGAGAGCCGAATCGGGGAAATTAGTAAGTCAGTCAAGGAAGTTACTAATGTAGTCAAACAACTCGCAAAGCTGATGTCAGAACGACTGCAAGGACGTCTACCAAGTAACATCGAGATTAACCCTAAAGAGCAAATTCAAGCTATCACAGCTCAGGACAGTAAGGGGTTAGGTGAACCTGATCAAAGCCAGAAAATAAGGTAGACGAAGGTAAAACAGAGGTAACACAAGAAAATCCAAAACCGGTAATCAAAGAGTACCAACCTCGCATACCTTATCCCGAAGCAATGAAAAGAGACGATTCAGAAGAACAATTCGGTAAGTTTCTTAAACTTTTAAAGAAATTACATATTAACTTACCTCTTCTTGAAGCTCTTTTTCAGACGCCAAACACGAGAATATTTTTAAGATAGCTCTTGACAAACAAATGCAAATTAGACGAAGAGCACCACATGGAATTAAACGCAGCATGCTCAGCAATGTTACAGAATAGACTACCGCAGAAGCAAAAAGACACAGGGAGTTTTACAATTCCATGTTTAATTGGTAGTTTATCTATTGATAATGCTTTAGCTGATTTAGGGGCAAGATCAATGTTATACCTTATAAAATGTTTAAACAACTAGGTCTAGGGAAACCCAGACAAACTAGGATGAGTATTCAGTTAACTAATAAAACTATCAGAATTCCTAGGGGTATAATAGAAAATGTTCTAATCAAAATTGATAAATTCATATTCCCAGTAGATTTTGTTGTCTTAGGCATGAATGAGGACAATTCGATTCCTTTAATTTTAGGAAAACCCTTTCTAAAATTGCTAGGACTAAAAGTGATGTTGGTACAGGAGAACTCATTCTTCGTGTAGGTGACAAATCAATTAGTCTACAAGCTTTTGACTCGGCCAGGACATCAAGTGATGAAGGTAAGAAAGTAAATTTAGTTGATAATCAAATTGTTCAACTTTCACCACAGGAAACACCACAAGGCTACAAACCTGAGCCGAATAATGAGCCCCAAGCTGTACAAACTCATAACAGTGAATTGTTAGTGGAATCTGACCCAAGGCAAGAACCTGTGGTAAGTGAAAGTAAGGTTGAGGTAAGCCATGATTTACCAAACCTGGTAAATGCAGAGTACCAAGCACGTGTGCCATATCCCGACGCAATAAAGAAAGACCACACAGAGGAAGAATTCGATGAACTTACACTTCGTGTAGACGACGAAGCAATCACTCTTCAAGCTCTTGACTCAGCTAGGACATCAAGTAATAAAGGTACGAACATTAATTCTATTGATAATCATTTGGTTCAACCTTCTTTACAGGAAGCATCACGAAATCACTTAGCTGAGCTAGATCTTAGACCTCGTGCCAACAAAGAAAAAACACATAAGGAACAAAGCCTTAGGGTTGACAAACTAAAAGAGAAGGAAACACAAATCAGAGAGGAATAGGAGCCGCACGAAGTGAAACTGAAGGAGACCCCAGACAAGCTGATAAAAACAACAAATCACATCAAAATAGAGGATCAGGTATTGTTGAATAAGAAAGACCCTCGAATCACCAATTCAAACCTCAAGACAAAAGAAGAAATCACTTTTGAGGTACTTAATGTCTTCCTATATGGCACAGTCGAGGTAAGCAATCCTAAATTTGACACTTTTGAGGTAAACATTACTCGACTTAAACTATATATCCATAACCGAAGTGATCGCATGAGAAAGGATTTTTGCCTCCTCAAACCACCATGACCATACGAATGAAAGGTAAAGTCTAGCTTAAGACTATAAACGAGCGCTTCTCGGGAGGCAACCCGAGCACTAACCCTATTTTTACATTTTTTATTTTTTATTTTTATTTTTTTCTTTTCTTTTTCCTTTTAGCACCTAACCATAAACTAACCAAAGAGTAGATTTCTAGGCCACACAGCCCTACACACGGGCGTGCCAGTAGTCGTGCACGACATAGAAAAATTTCTTTTCCCAGCACGAGTGGCGATAGTAGTCCACGCCTGTGCTGACGCCCCGTGCGAGGTTACTGACTTGTTAAGCACGGGCTAAGCACGGCCGTGCCTTCCAACCGTGCCAACATTTTGACTTATTGGACACGAAAGGAGCACGCCCGTATTAAATGACCGTGTGAAGAAAGACACGGGCGTGCCACTACACCCACGGCCGTGCCCGAACACCCTGAACGCGCCCAAAATTCAAAATCCCAAAACACAGGCTACATCTCTATTTAAACCTCATTCTCCCTTTTTCTAGTTGTCTTTCATTTTCCATTATTTATTTTTATTTTAATTTTATTTTATTATTTTTGTTCTTCTTCTTCTTCTTTATGATATTTAGATTTAGCTTAGGATACAATAAAATCAGATCGGCTGCTTCGAGGATTCAATTTCAAACGGTTTGAGACGCTTCCCCACGTTCACCTCCAATCCTATCCGGATTCTTTTCATTGACTTCATCCAAAATTTAGGAAGTTTCGCTTCTCTCCCCATCTTATGATTTTATGATTATTTGATATTATCTATCTTTGTATATTGAGGGCAATGTACAACATAAGTGTGGGGGGTTAACTACATTATTATTTGAAAATCCCTGAATTATGCCTTGTTTAAAAGTAAAGTTTCCCATACTATGATTAGAATGAAATTTCCCTGATTTATGATTTTTATTGATATGTTTTGGATTAAGTCATTGTTAATTGTGCATTGATGATTAAATATGAAGGATACTAGAGAATCAAGCATGATAAGTCTATCTTTCAGAAATATAAAATTTTTAGGTTGTCTACCTGAATCTAAGTGTTACCTAGAAGTTTGAAATTTACAAGGTTGACATCAAAAACCCATAATTTTTGTGAGATCTTGAGCCTTATAGAGCATACATTTTTTCTTGCTCACTTTATTGACTATGAGTGTGTCAATATTGATTTGTTATTCTAGAACTTGCATTGATTATACTTGTCGAGACCACACCTATGATTTGATATACCGAGATGATAAAGGCACCTAGGTTTTAACCCACTTACTCCACTAAAAGCCTACCTTCATAATTAGCCCCTAGTGAACCCCGTTGATCCTAACAACCCTTTTTATTGACTCACCTATTAATAACCCAAAAACCCCTTTGTATTTATTATCACCCTTTCTTTTGACTACCCTTTAATCGAGATATGATTTGATTAGTTACCAAATTATAGTATGCTATGAGCTAAATTCATTCAGTATTACTTAGTTTGTTCTTAAAAAAAATCGAAGTATATTCAGTATTAGTGGTGAGCTTATACAGTTAAAGTTTATTTTTCAAAAAAAAAAAGAAAAAAAAAAGAAAGAAAGAAAAGCTCGTATTGTTAGGATTATTATGAGTTGATGTAAATATTATTTCAGTATTCTTAGGTAGGTACTTGTCAATTCAATCTTGATTCTAACCTTCTAATTTCAGCCTTTATCCACACCTTAACCCTAGCCCCGTTACAACCCTAACAAAAACCTTTTGATCTGTTTATCATATCACTTTTTAGTGGTGGAGAGTTGATTTTCATGCAAGCCTATGGGATTAACTTTTCATGTTCGACTTTTGAGAGCTTAATTTTGAACCTTAAACACCTCGAGTGATTTGAGTGAATCTTTAGTGAGGATGTCAATCCTTGACGATTTTGAATTAAAGGTAATTATTTAGATAAGGGGAGGCACCTATATTTTTGTGCTACAAATGTATGACTTTGATTGTTTGAATCTTTAGGACTCTTTGAGTTGAGTTATCCATGTATGAATTATCTTTGAACTATGATGAAACATTATTGATGAATACTATGAATCGAAGAAGTCCGTTTTAATTATGAGTTGAGAATTTTGCTTGAGGACAAGCAAAAAGCTTAAGTGTGGGCGTATTTGATAAACTGTAAAAGTAACATATTTTAATCCCACATTTAGCATACTTTTGGATGATTTATCCTTTAATTTATGTAAAAAGGTGCTCTTAACCCTTTCTTTTCATATTTTATACTCAGGAAAGCACCCAAGGATGAAAAGAACGAGAAACAGGCTTAAAACGGACCAAATTGGGCCAAGAGAGAAATCGACACGGCCTGGCCCAAAGACCACACGGCCGTGCGTCATTAAAAATTCCAAACACGGCCTGGCCACGATTCACACGAGCGTGTGCCATGGCTGTGTCCCTTTCGCTGAAAAGAGCAATTTCATTCGGGAAAGGATACTTGGAGGCAAAGAAACACATTCAAATCCTATTCAAACATCCTATTAGGAATTCTACTTAAATTATGATACTTAGGGGCCAAGCAAGTCATCACAAAGTTTATATAAACACCCAATGGGTCAACTTGAAAGGGGAGTTTGGCAGAAGCCGGAACCTAGGCGTCAAAGCTAAGCCAAGGAGCCAAGCCGAGAAGGTCAGATTTAGGGAATAACGTGAGGATAGCCAGTTGATCCATCCCAAGAAGCTGAAATTATACTCAAGACGGCGAAATTCTCCTTCAATTCCTTCAGGGGGTTTTAAGGATTTCTTATGTTTTATTTTATCTTTTCTCTTGAGATGTTCTTTTTATTCGTTATGAACTAAACCCCTCAGATACCTGAAAGGGGTGAAACCTAGATGATCTTGTTATTTGATTTCTGAATTATATGATAACTACTTAGTTTGTTCTTAATTATGTTACTTAATCCAAATCTGATGTGCTTAGGTGGAGGAGGAAAAGACCCTGCCTAACAGTAGATCTAACATAATTAAGCGGAGTTGATCGAACGCCTAGAGATAGGGTTACGAGATTTTGTCGGATTAGGCGGAAACCTAATATGGGAGCCTATTGATCGATTTACTGCTATTCTAGGGGGTTATTATAAGCGAACGAGAGTTCCACTAATTAACCTAGGATTAGACGTTATTCGCCTCGAGAGAGGGTTTAATATAGGTGAGGGAGTCCTACGGATCAAGCTAAGTAAAGAAATAAAATGGGCTAGGGTTAAATAACAAGTGAAGTCTAGGTGGATTCTTCCTGAGGGTATCGTCGTGATCAATTGAGTTTTCCTTCAAGTTATTTTCCAAATCATTCTTTTCGTCTTTATGTCCTTAGCTTAGTCTTCGAGAATTTAGTTTAAAAGCAACTTCACTCTGTTTTTATGGCTAAATAATAAAAAGAAATTTAGTATTAATACTTTTAGTTCCTTTGGGTTCGATAATCTGGTCTTGCCTAAGCTATACTATTGTTCGATAGGTACACTTGCCTTTAATCGTTGTCAGAGTTAGTTTCCAGGTTCGATCATTCTTTTATAATTTTTTAAAGCTCTGATAGGAGCAATGAACTATACTACTGTTCGATAGGTACACTTGCCTTTAATCGTTGTCAGAGTTAGTTCCCAGGTTCGATCTCATTCATTATAAATTTAAAACTAATTTCAGCGATCACGGTGGCAAAAGTGGTGTGATTCCCAAGTAGCCTCTACAACCTAACACTAAGAAATTAAAATATATTAAACTAGATTAAGCATAAGATTGTCAAAGAGAAGGAAATTGAAGCAAAAGAGAAAAGAAAAATAAAAACTAAATTGTCTCAAAGACCCTTGGCTTGTTGTTTGGATGAAGCGGCCAGCATGAGCTTATGTATAGGGGTCACCCTTTGTGAGATTATGTTTGGCTTCTTCCACTTCTTCGGCATGGTTTTGGTGTAGCTCAAGGGTTGGAGAGACTTGTCATGGAGGGGAAATCTGAGGATAGGGAATAAGAAAAGAGGTGGGAAGTAGAAGAATGGGGAGAGGGTTGGTGTTTAAATAGAGGCTCAAATCTGGTATGTTTCCACGCCCGTGGTGTGAGGGCGTGTCGATGCACACGGCCACTTAGCACGGTCGTGTGTCTAGGGGTGTTGTTTCTCCATGCCCGTTTTTCAGCCGGCCATGCCCGTAGGGCACAAGTCAATATGTTGGCACGGTTTTAAGGCACGACTGTTTGACTCGGGGGTAAGGCCGTGTTCTAGATGATCAATGTGGCACTGCTGTGTGGGCTTAAGTCTAGGCCGTGTGGATTCGGTGATATGGTCCATTTACTTCGTTTTGGGCCCATTTCTCATTCTTTTTATCCTTGGGTGCTTTCCTGGGTATAAGACATGAAAAGAAAGGATTAAGAGCACCTTTTCACATCGATCGAGACTTAAATCATCCAAAAACATACTAAATGTAGGATTAAAATATGTTGCTTTTACGGTTAATCAGTTAAAAGTAAAATAAAAATAAAAATAAATTGCAAAAAAAAATGGCTAAAGTAATAAAAATTGAGCATTCTTAATATTTTAGTTCTCCGGCAACGGCGCCAAAAACTTGATCGTTATGTTAGTGTCTTAAAAATTTATATAAAGAATGATCGAGCCTAGAAACTAACTGTGACAACGATTGAGGCAAGCGCACCTATCAAACAGTAGTATAGTTTAGTGGCAAGACCGGATTGTCGAACCCAAAGGAACCAAAAGTATTAATATTAACTTTCTTTTTATTATTTAGCATAAGAATTAAGGGAATTATTAATTAATCTAAAATTAACTAACTATTAAGCTAAAGATGGTAAGACAAAGAGAATGAATTTGGGAAAATACTTGTGGGAAAAAACAATTGATTAAGATGATAAATCGTAAAAGTAACATATTTTAATCCTACATTTAATATGCTTTTGGATGATTTATTCCTTGTTTTATATAAAAAGGTGCTCTTAATCCTTTCTTTTCATGTCTTATACCCAGGAAAGCACCCGAGGATAAAAAGAACATAAAACGGGCCTAAAACGGAGTAAATGGGCCTTACCATGAAATTGACATGGCCTGGCCCAAAGCACACACGACCGTGCCTCGACGAACACTTAGAAAACGGCCTCAACTCCGTCACAAACGGCCGTGCCTCAAGAGAAATCTGAACACGGTCAGGTCTCGATCCACACGGGCGTGTGCCATGGCCGTGCCTCTGTTGCTGGAAAGAGCAATTTAAGTCGGAAAAGGATACTTAAGGAGAAAGAATCGCAATCCAAGAGCCTATAAATATCCCTCAAGTACCACCTTTGAAGAGGGTGAAAGCGAGGCCAATGAGCCAAGCCGAGAATGTCAGAGTTAGGGAATAACGCGAGGATAGCCAATTGATCCATCCCAAGAAGCTGGAGTTATACTCAAAACGGCGGAATTCTCATTCAATTCCTTCAGGGGGTTTTAGGGTTTTTCTTATGTTTTGTTTTATCTTTTCTCTTGCGATGTTTTGTTTATTCATTATGAACTAAACCCCTCAGATACCTAAAGGGGATGAAACTTAGATGGATTTTGTTATTTGAATTTTTTGTATGATAAATTACTTAGTTTGTTCTTAATTATGTTGCTTAACCCAAATCTAATGTGCTTACGTGGAGGAGGAATAGACCCTGCCTAAGAGGAGATCTAACATAATTAAGCGGAGTTGATCGAACGCTTAGAGATAGGGTTACGAGATTTTTCCGGATTAAGGTGAAACCTAATATGGGAGTCCATTGATCGATTTACTGCTATCTTAGGGGGTTATTATAAGCGAGCGAGAGTTCCACTAATTAACCTAGGGTTAGACATTATTCGCCTCGAGAGAGGGTTTAATATAGGCTAGGGAGTCTCACGAATCGAGCTAAGTAAAGAAATCATATAATTTAATGTTAGATAATGAGTGAAGTCTAGGTGGATTCTTCCCAAAGGTATCGTCGAAATCAACTGAGTTTTTCTTCAAAGTTATTCTCCAATTCGTCTTCTTGTCTTTGTGTCCTTAGTTTAGTTGTCGTCACTTTAGTTTAAAAGAAATCTTCACTCTAACTATAAGGCTAAATAATAAAAAGAAAGTGAGTATTAATACTTTTAGTTCCTTTGGGTCGATAACCGGTCTTGCCTAAGCTATACTACTGTTTGATAGGTACACTTGCCTTAATATCGTTGTCAGAGTTAGTCTCCAGGTTTGATCATTCTTTTATAAATTTTTAAAACTCTGATTTGCAGCGATCAAGTTTTTGGCGCCGTTGTCGAGGAACTAGAATATTAAGAAAACTCTATTTTTATTACTTTAGCCCTAATTTTTACTTGTTTTGGCAATTTATTTTTCCTTTCGTTTCAATTTTCCTCTGCTGAAATTTTCTTTCTTTCTTTTCCAACAGGTACCTCTAGTTTATGACTTGAAGGAACCCGAGAGGACCTTTGGTATACGGCAGTGATATTGAAGCGACCACTCCTAGGAATCGTCGGGAAACCAGGTGAGCCCTCGATTATACAGAAAGAGAGGAAGAAAACATATCCAATCCTACTGAAGGGATGGACGAAAACAACCCACCACCACGCGGTGTGGGGGATAACAATGCTCCACACACAATGTTCGATTATGCGAAACCACATTTAATAGGAGCAGAATCTAGTATTGTTAGGCTTGCTATATCTACTAACAATTTTGAATTAAAGCCTAACACAATACAAATGATTCAACAGTTTGTTCAATTTGATGGTTTGCAGGACAAAGATCCAAACATGCACATAGCTAATTTTTTAGAGTTCTGTGATACCTTCAAAATAAATGGTGTTTCTGATGATGCCATACGTCTTCGGTTATTCCCTTTTTCATTGAGGAATAAAGCCAAACAGTGGTTAAACTCATTACAATGAGGGTCAATCACTACATGGGATCAGATGACCGAAAATTTTTTAATGAAATATTTTCCACCAGCCAAAACGGCTAAATTACGTAATGATATCTCTTCTTTTGTGCAGATGGATGTAGACATGCTATACGACGCATGGGAGAGATTCAAAGATCTCTTGAGAAGGTGCCCACACCATGGCCTACCCTTGTGGCTACAAGTCCAAACCTTTTATAACGGTGTAAACCCCTCAACGAGGCAACACATAGATTCAGCTGACGGTGGAACGCTGAACAACAAAACTCCAGAAGCAGCCTACGAGTTCATTGAGGAGATGTCATTAAACAATTATCAGTGGCAAGCTTCAAGGACCAAACCGACGAAATCGGCAGGAGTTTTCAACATCGATGCCATGACCATGCTATCAACACAACTAGAGATGATGAATAAAAAGCTTGATAATTTGTGTTCTTCACAGGTACATCCAGTCATACAGTGCGACACAAGTGGAACTGTGGCGAATCCTGAGTACCCACCCTACCAACTAGGAGCAGAAGATGAACAGATGAACTATATAGGTAATAATTCCCGATCTAATAATAATCCTTATAGTAATACTTACAATCCAGGTTGGAGGAACCACCCAAATTTTTCGTGGGGAGGACAAGGAAGTCAACGGCAACAACCTCCTCAAAACTTCCGAAATCAGCCCTATCCAGAAGAAAAGAAACCAACCCTCGAGGAACATCTACAAGAAACTGGTAGAGTAGTCCAAAGCAACGAGAGACTACTCGATGAAATTGATAAATCAGACAAGGAAGTGACTAATGCAGTAGAACAACTCACCAAATTAATGTCAAAACGACAACAAGGACGTCTACCAAGTAACACTGAAGTTAATCCTAAGGAGCAAATTCAAGCCCTCACAGCTCAAGACAATAAAGGGTTAGATGAACCCAATACAATACAAGAAAACAAGGTGGACGAAGGTAAAATAGAGGTAACACAAGAAAAGCCAAAACCGGTAATCAAAGAGTACCAACCTCGCATACCTTATCCCGAAGCAATAAAAAGAGACGATTCAGATGAACAGTTCAGTAAGTTTCTTAAACTTTTAAAGAAATTACATATTAACTTAGCTCTTCTTGAAGCTCTCTTTCAGATGCCAGATTCGAGAAAATTTTTACGACAGCTTTTGACCAACAAACGCAAAATAGATGAAGAGCACCACGTGGAGCTAAACGCAACATGCTCGGCGATGCTACAAAACAGACTACCACAGAAACTAAAAGATCCAGGGAGTTTTACAATTCCATGTTTAATTGGTAGTTTACATATTGATAATGCGTTTGCTGATTTAGGGGCAAGCATCAATGTCATGCCTTACTCACTGTTTAAACAACTAGGTCTAGGGAAGCCCAAACAAACTAAGATGAGTATTCAATTAGCTGATAAAACTGTTAGAATTCCTAGGGGCATTATTGAAGATGTTCTTGTCAAAATCGATAAATTTGTTTTCCCAGTAGACTTTGTTGTCTTAGACATGGACGAGGATAATTCAATCCCCTTAATATTAGGAAGACCATTCCTAGCAACTGCCAGGACTAAAATTGATGTTGCTACAGGTGAGCTCATACTTCGTGTAGGAGATGAATCGATCAATCTCCAAGCTCTCGACTCGGCCAGGACAACATTCGATGAAGGTAAGAAAGCCATTTCAGTTGATAATCATATTATTCAATCTTCATCACAAGAAATAGCACAAGGCCTAAACCCTGAGCCGGCTCATATCGACAAAGTAGAGTTACACGAGGAACAAAGCATTAGGGTCGACAATGTAGAGAAGCAGAAGCCAGAGATCAAAGGAGAGCTAGACTCATACGAAATAAAACCCGAGGAACCACAAGAAGAGCTCATAGGGACATCGAATCACTTCAAAATAGGAGACCAAGTACTGTTAGACAAAACCGATCCTCAAATCACTACCACAGATCTGAAGGCAAAGGGAGAAATCCTTCTCAAGGTACATGATATCTTCCCAAACGGCATAGTCGAGTTAAGCAATCCAATATTCGGCACTTTCAAAGTAAACGCCTCTCGACTTCAACTTTGTCAAAAGAATATAACCGTAAGTACGAGGGAAGATATTCAAACCTTTAAACCTCCCTAAAATTTCCAAATAACGAGGAAAAGTCCAGCTTAAGACTATAAACAAGCGCTTCTCGAAAGGCAACCCGAATACTAAGAATATTTCTTTTTACATTTGTTTTTAATTGTCTTTTCCCTTTTCTTTTATTTAAACTAACCAAAACTGCAGGTTTTCCAGGCCACACGGCCGTGTCCATGGCCGTGCGGACTACCTAAACCGCCACACTAACAGGGCAGAGGCCGTACAGTCAGCCCAACCACCACCCAATGTCACGAATCCAACAACCCTCCCCACGGGCACCGACAGATAGGGCACGGCCGTGCCCGAAACCGTGTGAAGCTACTGACTTGCACACCACGGACAGAACACGCCTGTGCTGGAAACTGTGTGAAGCTACTGACTTATCAAACACGGAGGAGACACGCCCGTGTAGAACGACCGTGCCAAAAGAAAGACTTCACAAGCATGGGCATGGAAGAATCAAGCATGGGCATAGGGTGACAACACCCTCTATAACACGACCGTGTGAGATGGCCGTGTAAATTGACACACCCTATGGCCACAGCCGTGGGGGAGCACAAAATTTGAAATTCTATTTAAACCCTTCACCTCTCCCCCTTCCCTCCATCTGATTTCTTCTTTATTTTTTCTCTTTTTCACTCTTCTCCATCTTAGACTCTTCAAGACTCTAGATCCTTGAGCAAATCAACACCATGCCGAAGAAGCAGAAGAAGCTAAGCACAGACTCCTTAACAAAGAAAGATCAACATGAGTTCATGCCGGCAGCTTCGTCCCAACACCAAGCCAAGGGTCTTTGAGACCAATTAATTTTTATTTTTACTTTCTCTCTTGCTTCAATTTCCTACTCTTCTCCTTTATTTTCCTCATCTAAGCTTCTCTACTGCTCTTTTCGTTTAATTTTCTTTAGTTTCTTAATGCCAGGTTCGCCAGGCTGCTAGGGAATCACGCCGACCACCACGATAACCTCACTACTCTCACCACCGTCACCACATCCCCAATCTTAGCATTGATTCCCACCTTGCGAACCATCCTTTAATAAGGACTTCATAGTCCATTAGTATTTTCTTGTCATTTCAGTTTTCTTCTTAGTCTCCTTCACTTTAGCTTGCTTTTCTTTAATTTCATCTTTAGTTTATTTATATTATGTTTCAATAACCCCTGGCTAATCTTTCATGAGTTCCCCAATTTCTTCATCTAGTGCAGAGCTCGGGAACCAGCACCACCACCATACCGACGCCTTCGCCGTATGTACCACACCCTCCACCATAACCTCCACGACCCCTGCCCTCCTCCAAGGAAACAGCCCACACCTCAGTGAGTATTCTATCCCCTCCCTTTTGATTTTGAATATAAATGCATTATCTATCTTTGTACATTGAGGACAATGTACATTTTAAGTGTGGGGGGTAAAAGAACCAAACTTTTTTCATTATTCTCGAATCCCTGAGGGTAAAAGTGGAATAAAAGTGCCAAACGTTTTTTCATTATTCTCAAATCCCTGATTTAGTCTTGTTTTTATGCAAAGTTGTCATATTACTAATTAAGATGAAATTTCTGATGATTTGTGATGATTATTGACATGTTTTAGAATAAGTCATAGTTAATTATACATTGATGTTTAATTTAGAGAATACTAGAGAATCAAGCATGATAAGTCTGTTTTTCAAGAATTAAAATTTTTGCTAGGCTGTTGACCTAAATTTAAATACTACCTTGAAATTTAAAATTCATAAGGATGATGTCAAAACACCCATAATTTTTGTGAGTATTTGAACCTTATAGAGCATACATTCTTTTTCATGCTCATTTGTTATGAGTGTGTCAACCATGAACTGTTATTCTAGAACTTGCCTCATTTTTACATGTCAAGACCACAGTTATGATTTGATATACAAAGATGATAAAGGCACCTAGGTTTTAACCCACTAATTCCACTAAATAGCCCACCTTTACAATTAACCCCTAGTGAACCCCGTTGATCCTAACAAACCCTTTTATTTATTTACCTACTAATATTAACCCAAAACCCTTGTATTTGTTATCTCCCTTTCTTTTGGCTACCCCACAATCGAGACTTGATTTGATCAGTTACCGAAGTTTATTATTCTGATAGTTAAATTTATCATGTATTATTAGTTTGTTTTTAGAAAAAAAAAGCTCGTATTAGTAGAATTATTACTTTGGTGTTTCAGAAAAATTTTGAGGTAGGAACTTGTCAATTTAATCTCGATTCTAACCCTCTAATTTCAACCTATGACCACACCTTTTACCCTAGCCCTGTTACAACCCTAACAAAGACCTTTTGATCTGTTTGTCACCTCATATTACAGTGGTGGAGATGTGATTTTTAGGCAAGCCTATGGGATTAACTTTTCAAGTTCGACTTATGATCGATCTTTTTCTAAACCATAAACACTTTAGAGTGATTTGAGTGAATCCTAAGTGAGGATATCCATCCTTGTCGATTTTGGATTAAAAACGTAGCTATTTAAAAGAGGGAAGACACCTATGTTTCGAGGTACAAAATTATGACTTATCTCGTTTGAATCTTCAGGACGCTTTGAATCAAATTATCCATGTATGAATTTTCTATGAATTAGGATAAAACATTGTTGATAAGAATTATAGATCATGGAAAATTTGTTTTAATTGTGAGTTGAGAATTTTGCTTGAGGACAAGCAAAAGCTTAAGTGTGGGGGTATTTGATAAACCGTAAAAGTAACATATTTTAATCCCACATTTAATATGCTTTTGGATGATTTATTTCTTTGTTTTATATAAAAAGGTGCTCTTAATCCCTTCTTTTCATGTCTTATACCCAGGAAAGCACCCGAGGATAAAAAGAACATAAAACGGGCCTAAAATGGAGTAAATGGGCCTTAGTACGAAATTGATACGGCCTGGTCCAAAGCATACACGGTCGTGCCTCGACGAACACTTAGAGCACGGCCTCAACTCCGTCACACACGGCCGTGCCTCAAGAGAAATCCGAACACGGTCAGGTCTCGATCCACAATGGCGTGTGCCATGGCCGTGCCTCTGTCGCTGGAAAGAGCAATTTAAGTCGGAAAAGGATACTTAAGGAGAAAGAATCGCAATCCAAGAGCCTATAAATATCCCTCAAGTACCACCTTTGAAGAAGGTGAAAGTGAGGCCAAGGAGCCAAGCCGAGAATGTCAGAGTTATGGAATAACGCGAGGATAGCCAATTGATCCATCCCAAGAAGCCGGAGTTATACTCAAAACGGCGGAATTCTCCTTCAATTCCTTCAGGGGGTTTTAGGGTTTTTCTTATGTTTTGTTTTATCTTTTCTCTTGCGATGTTTTGTTTATTCGTTATGAACTAAACCCCTCAGATACCTAAAGGGCATGAAACTTAGATGGATTTTGTTATTTGATTTTTAAGTTGTATGATAAATTACTTAGTTTGTTCTTAATTATGTTGCTTAACCCAAATCTAATGTGCTTAGGTGGAGGAGGAATAGACCCTGCCTAAGAGGAGATCTAACATAATTAAATGGAGTTGATCGAATGCCTACAGATGGGGTTACGAGATTTTTCCAGATTAGGGTGAAACCTAATATGGGAGTCCATTGATCGATTTATCGCTATCCTAGAGGGTTATTATTAGCGAACGAGAGTTCCACTAATTAACCTAGGGTTAGACGTTATTCGCCTCGAGAGAGGGTTTAATATAGGCTAGGGAGTCTCACGGATCAAGCTAAGTAAAGAAATCATATAATCTAAGGTTAGATAATGAGTGAAGTCTAGGTGGATTCTTCCCGAAGGTATCGTCGTTATCAACTGAGTTTTTCTTCAAAGTTATTCTCCACTTCGTCTTCTTGTCTTTGTGTCCTTAGTTTAGTTGTCGTCACTTTAGTTTAAAAGAAATCTTCACTCTAACTATAAGGCTAAATAATAAGAAGAAAGTGAGTATTAATACTTTTAGTTCCTTTGGGTTCGATAACCGGTCTTGCCTAAGCTATACTACTGTTCGATAGATACACTTGCCTTAATATCGTTGTCAGAGTTAGTCTCCAGGTTTAATTATTCTTTTATAAATATTTAAAGCTCTGATTTGCAGCGATCATAGGATAATACCTGAGGAAGAATCCACCTAGACTTCACTTGTTATTTAACTCTAAACCAGATGATTTATTCACATGACTTGATCCTTAGGATTCCCTAATTTATATTAATACCTCTCTCGAGGCTACTAACGTCTAACCCTAGGTTGATTAATTGAAATCTCTTTCTAACTAAAACCCCCTAGAATTGCATTAACTCGATCTATGGACTCCCATATTAGGTTTGACCCTAATCCGGTATATTTTCGTCATCCTATCTCTAGGGTTGCGGTCAACTCCGCTTAATTATGCTAGATCTACTCTTAGACAGGGTTTATTCCTCCTCTACCTAAGTACATCAATACTTGAATCAATATCCTAAAATATTAAAAAAAGAATTAAGAACACATAATTAAGAACAAATCAAGTATTTATCATATAGTTCAGAAAACAATAACAAGATCTGTCTTAGGTTTCATCCCTTCCAGGTATCTGAGGGTTTAGTTTATAATTATTAAATAATACATCTCAGAAGAAAATATAAAGCAAAACATAAGAAAGACCCTAAAACCCTCTGAACGAAATTGATGGGAAGATCTTCCGTCTTGAGTATAACTCCAGCTTCTTGAGATGAATCAACTGGCTTTCTTCAAGTAAATCCCACAATTCTGGCCTCTCTGGCTCGGCTCTTCAGCCTAATTGCATGCCCCCTAAAGGTTGGCCTCTAGGGTGTTTATATAGGCTTTTGGAATGGCTTTCTTTGCCTCTAAGTACCCTAATCCGAGTGAAACTCTTCTTTGTCACGTCAAGGACATGCCCATGGCACATGAAACACCCCACACCAGGCCCACTAGCCTTGACCGGATTTGGTATGTTCCCCGGTGTAAACCGTTTCAAAACTCTTTTGTGACTTAGGAAAAACTTGGGTGTTTTGAAAGAAAGTTTGTTTTGGGTTGGGCTTGAGTTGAAAACGAGTTTATTTGAGGTGACAAAATATTTAGAGTTTATTTGAAAATAAATTTCACTTGATCTTTAATTAATAAAAATTTGTACCGTAATAAATAAAGGAAAAATAAAGTAGTTCAACTATGGCCTTATTACATAAAATAATTCCCAAAAATGAATTAAAGTGCTTAAATAAAATAAAAGTCCAAATAATAAAATTTTCCTTGTTGTGCATGGCCACCTTTAAGCTCCTGCCGACCCGGTCCATTACTGATCATCACCTGGAAGAAAAAGTTCCCCAACGGGGTGAGTCAAACAGACTCAATGTGTACACAAACACTAAGTCTTAACATTTCAGGCATGCATTATCATATCACATACATATTCAAATAACAGGTAAAAATAATGATGCAACCCAAACCCAAACCTATTAAGCCATCCGCTACACTCCCCCGTACCAACCTGTACACCGTGTGGACTACTAAGTCGACCCTCCTTCCGCTACACTCCATATCGCGGTCTTAGGTCACCGCATTCGTGGTCTTAGGTCACCACGTTCAGATTACTGTGGTCTTAGGTCACCACATTCAGATTACTGTGGTCTTAGGTCATCACATTCAGATATCACAGTCTTAGGTCACCGTGTTCGTGGTCTTAGGTCAGCACATTCACTTCCCCTTTTCATATAACCCGAATGCCCCATATCATACATATCATGCACATCATGCCTTAATTCACATTCTTATCACTTTTTCACATGTTACAAATAACATATATTCATAATCCTAGTAGGAGTAGGAAACGTACCTGAGTACTTTGTACCATTGCATGGTACTTTAGCCATATTTTCACATTCTTAATAACACATTTAATTTAAAACATAGCCATGAACATATTAAAGCTTAGGGTAGGGTACACACCTGATTCACTTAGGATTTCCAATCCAAATCTCGAAAAGCTTGATCTAATGCCTTAGATCTTAGATCTCTACATTTAATCAATCATTTAATACTTAGTAAAGAGCCATTCGGCCATAAATCCAAATCCTAGTAGGATTAGTACACTAAAACTTACCTTGGTGTCGAATTGACTATAGTCAAATCCCGAAACTTTGCAGAGTTGTCCCCTTGCAATCGGCTAGGCACTAAAATCACTTAACTAATTAGTTACGACTTTTAAACGAAATAAGAAATAGATCTTCATACCAAAATAAGCCTTGGCCGAATGCTATAGACACTTGCCTTGTGGATTTTAAATCCCGAAACTCACCGAATAACTAGGGAACACGCGGCCTATGGTGTACCTTCGGGAAAAGAACTTCTCCTTCCTTGTAGTTGACACTTAGTAAATCCTGAAAGATCTCCTCAAGGTTTCGGCAACAAGAATATTGATGGGATTAGTCCTAGATTTTCGACAAATCTAAAAGAAAAGAATAGAAATCAAACTTGTTCTTACCTTTGAAGAAATCGACAGCACCTAAGCTTGAAGCCACTTGAGATATTCAGCTATGGCCTTAAAAGGCTTACTTCCGGCTTTTGGAGGGATTAGAAAGAAAAGAGAAGGAAGAATAAAGATGGAGGATTCGGCTAGAACACAAGGTATTTCGGCTTTGGTTAACAAAGAGAAGAAGAATAAAAACTGTAGGAAATTCAGCAGAGAGAGGAGAATTTGCTTAAGAAATTCGGCAAAGGAAAAGTGAATGAATGAATGGCCTCTCTTTTCCTTTTATAGCTGAATTTACTAGCTAGAGTCCCTTACTTGGCCACCACTCTTCTATTTTGATAGCTTTATCCCTTGGATTATCACTTTATTAAAAGAATTTAATCCAACAATTATCTCTTGAAAATAATGATAAATAAGTCCTTTATTTATCCCTTATTTATCCACTAATTATAAAAGAATAAAAGCTCCTAGAATTTAGCCATGTGCCGTCCAACTCCCTTGCTCCTTGCAGCAAAATAAAACTCTTTTATTTGCTCCCCAAGTGACTCGAACTCAGGCCCACTTGCATAGCTTGTGGCGTCACCTACCTGGGCCTTAAGTGATATCTTCAGGCCACTTTTCCAAGCCTGTTTGTGTGTCAAATTCCTCCTATTAATTTTCTTAAGGCCACCCTGCCTTAGTTTCCTCTTTTTAACCTTTAAAACTTGACATTTCTTTACATTTCCAAGTTTCCAAAAATTTTCATTTGCCTCCTTTAAACATAACATTTCCATACGTTTCCAAGTTTCCCGAAATGTTTACTTTCCTCTTTTGAATCATTTCTAAATCATTTCCTTACATTTCCTAGTTTCCAAAAATGTTCACTTTCCTCTTTTTACACTTAACATTTCCATACTTTTCCAGGTTTCCAAAAACGTTCAAAACACATTCATAACACATAAGACATGTCATTTCATACAATTAAACCGAAAATGCATAGGCCCTTTTCAGGATGTTACAGTTCTACCCCCTTAAAATAATTTCGTCCTCGAAATTACTTACTAACGAACAGTCGTACTTCCTAGCTCACCACACTACGCTACTGCTGCGCACTCTGATCTTAAGAATCTATCATACTTTCTAGGCACATTCTCTTAGTTTACAATCAAGGTTCCGTACACCTTACTAGCCACATAAGAACGAACTGACTTTACAACGAACAAGGCAATTAAGGTATTCCAGAACCACGTCCCCTAGAGCTCATTTCTACGATCGTGCTTGACAAGAATTTTAGAAGTGGTTCTTTCGTATTCATACATGCACACAATCTTTTCATTCATACATCCATCATTCAATTATGAACTTTCGTTCATTCAGAGAAACGTTGTAGTTTTCATTGTTGTTGTTTTCTCACTACACAGGGGTATTTTCGTAATTTATCCTACATGGGTATTTTCGTAATTTTTTCAAAAGAAAATGTTCCTTGGTGATTTTGTCAAAAAGTATTTTGGAATTTTTTTTAGATTCCCGGGTGTTTTGGAAAATTTTGAAATTCCAGGGGTATTTCAGTAAATTTTTACAAATCAGGGTAAATTTGTAAAGTTTAATAATTCAGGGGTATTTCAAAATTTATAAAACTTGAGGGTTATTTTTGAGAATTTTGTTTTCCAAATCAGTGATGTTGCAAAAATTTTGGAAATCAGGGTCATTTTGGTAATTTTGTAAGTTAGGGGCAATTTCGTAAATTTTCCAAGTTGGAGTATTTTAATATTTCGCAGAAGTAGAGTTTTTGGACTTGTTATAAAGTAATGAATTTTTATTTTTATTTAATAAGAACTGTGGGTATTTTGGAAATTTCATAAACCAAGGGCATTTTTGTAATTTTACCACAAGGGTATTTTAGTAATTTTGTAAATCAAGAAATATTTCAGAAAAATTTTATGGGATAGCTTGTATAAATCAAAAGGGTAATTTAGTCATTTTAAAACTAGGGTTTCCATAAAAATGTGGCTAATCCCTTTCGGGTTTTAGTTAGGGGTTTAGCCTATGAATAAGTCCTCTTGGTTAGGGTGAACCGAAGCTACGCACCAGGTAGGATTCCTGCGAAGAGGAGGTGAGTCACTAGGACTGTTTAAATACCAGGCTCTTCCGGATCCAATCCTAGACATGCGCACAATGGTTGCCACACCCTAACTCGGCGACTTAGCCATAGGTTTGTTTAATTAGTCATTAAGTCTTATGTAATAGTTGGGGTAAACTAGTCCTAGGGTTCCAAATACTTATCATACTACTCTACGTGCCATTCCAGTTCTACCCTTCTACAATTCATACTATAATTCACACAAAGGTTAGGGGTACTTACCTGGTGGACTTCGGGTCGGAGACTTAGGTGCCATGCCAGAAAAACCTGCTTATCTTCAAAAACTCATTTGGGCTCGATTTGAAAACGTTTTGGGCCTTAAACCCCAGGCCGAGGGTTTGAAACTGGGCTCTGATACCAAATTGAAACACCTCACACCCGGCCCACGAGCCTTGACCGGATCTGGTATGTTCCCCGGTGTAAACCGTTTCAAAACTCTTTTGTGACTTAGGAAAAACTTGGGTGTTTTGAAAGAAAGTTTGTTTTGGGTTGGGCTTGAGTTGAAAACGAGTTTATTTGAGGTGACAAAATATTTAGAGTTTATTTGAAAATAAATTTCACTTGATCTTTAATTAATAAAAATTTGTACCGTAATAAATAAAGGAAAAATAAAGTAGTTCAACTATGGCCTTATTACATCAAATAATTCCCAAAAATGAATTAAAGTGCTTAAATAAAATAAAAGTCCAAATAATAAAATTTTCCTTGTTGTGCATGGCCACCTTTAAGCTCCTGCCGACCCGGTCCATTACTGATCATCACCTGGAAGAAAAAGTTCCCCAACGGGGTGAGTCAAACAGACTCAATGTGTACACAAACACTAAGTCTTAACATTTCAGGCATGCATTATCATATCACATACATATTCAAATAGCAGGTAAAAATAATGATGCAACCCAAACCTATTAAGCCATCCGCTACACTCCCCCGTACCAACCTGTACACCGTGGGGACTACTAAGTCGACCCTCCTTCTGCTACACTCCATATCGCGGTCTTAGGTCACCGCATTCGTGGTCGTAGGTCACCACGTTCAGATTACTGTGGTCTTAGGTCACCACATTCAGATTACTGTGGTCTTAGGTCACCACATTCAGATATCACGGTCTTTGGTCACCGTGTTCGTGGTCTTAGGTCACCACATTCACTTCCTCTTTTCATATAACCCGAATGCCCTATATCATACATATCATGCACATCATGCCTTAATTCACATTCTTATCATTTTTTCACATGTTACAAATAACATATATTCATAATTCTAGTAGGAGTAGGAAACGTACCTGAGTACTTTGTACCATTGCATGGTACTTTAGCCATATTTTCACATTGTTAATAACACATTTAATTTAAAACATAGCCATGAACATATTAAAGCTTAGGGTAGGGTACACACCTGATTCGCTTAGGGTTTCCAATCCAAATCCCGAAAAGCTTGATCTAATGCCTTAGATCTTAGATCTTTACATTTAATCAATCATTTAATACTTAGTAAAGAGCCATTCGGCCATAAATCCAAATCCTAGTAGGATTAGTACACTAAAACTTACCTTGGTGTCGAATTGACTATAGTCAAATCCCGAAACTTCGCAGAGTTGTCCCCTTGCAATCGGCTAGGCACTAAAATCACTTAAATAATTAGTTTTGGCTTTTAAACGAAATAAGAAATAGATCTTCATACCAAAATAAGCCTTGGCCGAATGCTATAGACACTTGCCTTGTGGATTTTAAATCCGAAACTCACCGAATAACTAGGGAACACGCGGCCTATGGTGTACCTTCGGGAAAAGAACTTCTCCTTCCTTGTAGTTGACACTTAGTAAATCCCAAAAGATCTCCTCAAGGTTTCAGCAACAAGAATATTGATGGGATTAGTCCTAGATTTTCGACAAATCTAAAAGAAAAGAATAGAAATCAAACTTGTTCTTACCTTTGAAGAAATCGACAGCACCTAAGCTTGAAGCCACTTGAGATATTCGGCTATGGCCTTAAAAGGCTTACTTCCAGCTTTTGGAGGGATTAGAAAGAAAAGAGAAGGAAGAATAAAGATGGAGGATTCGGCTAGAACACAAGGTATTTCGGCTTTGGCTAACAAAGAGAAGAAGAATAAAAACTGTAGGAAATTCGGCAGAGAGAGGAGAATTTGCTTAAGAAATTCGGCAAAGGAAAAGTGAATGAATGAATGGCCTCTCTTTTCCTTTTATAGCCGAATTTACTAGCTAGAGTCCCTTACTTGGCCACCACTCTTCTATTTTGATAGCTTTATCCCTTGAATTATCACTTTATTAAAAGAATTTAATCCAACAATTATCTCTTGAAAATAATGATAAATAAATCCTTTATTTATCCCTTATTTATCCACTAATTATAAAAGAATAAAAGCTCCTAGAATTTAGCCATGTGCCGTCCAACTCCCTTGCTCCTTACAGCAAAATAAAACTCTTTTATTTGCTCCCCAAGTGACTCGAACTCAGGCCCACTTGCATAGCTTGTGGCGTCACCTACCTGGGCCTTAAGTGATATCTTCAGGCCATTTTTCCAAGCCTGTTTGTGTGTCAAATTCCTCCTATTAATTTTCTTAAGGCCACCCTGCCTTAGTTTCCTCTTTTTAACCTTTAAAACTTGACATTTCTTTACATTTCCAAGTTTCCAAAAATTTTTGTTTGCCTCATTTAAACATAATATTTCCATACATTTCCAAGTTTCCCGAAATGTTTACTTTCCTCTTTTGAATCATTTCTAAATCATTTCCTTACATTTCCTAGTTTCCAAAGATGTTCACTTTCCTCTTTTTACACTTTACATTTCCATACATTTCCAGGTTTCCAAAAACGTTCAAAACACATTCATAACACATAAGACATGTCATTTTATACAATTAAACCGAAAATGCATAGGCCCTTTTCAGGATGTTACAGCACACGCCCGTGTGAATCGTGGCCAGGCTGTGTTCGGGTCTGTTAAGGTGGCACTGCCGTGTTGCTTGGGCCCAGGCCGTGTTGATTTCGTGACATGGTCTATTTTCTCCGTTTTAGGCCTGTTTCTCGTTCTTTTCATCCTCTGGTGCTCTTCTGAGTATAAAACATGAAAACAAAGGATTAGGAGCACCAAATTCCACAATTCAAGGCTTAAATCATCCAAAAGTATGCTAAATGGGGGATTAAAATATGTATATATTTTGGTTTATCATACGGCTTACTCATTGATCTTTTTCTAGAATCTCTAGCTTCTGATTCTGCTTTTCTCATTTCTTTGCTAAGATCCTCGGCTTTACAAGCCCTTTCAGCTTGAACAACAAATTCTTTCAATTCACGAATTTCGACTAATAATTTTATATTTTCATTCACCCCGTCAACGAATCGTTTTCACATAATCTCCTCAGTAGACACCTACTATCAAGCATACTTGCTTAACTATATGAACTCTCCTTCATACTCAGTGATAGTCATGCGGCCTTGTTTTAACTCTAAGAACTCTTTAAGCTTTTGATCAAGAAATCGCTGACTTATGTATTTCTTTCAGAACTTCGTCTAAAAGAATTCCCAGGTCACTCATTCTCTCGGTACTACAGACACCAAAGTATTCCACTATTGATATGCAGTGTCTCTCAGCAAACATACATCACATTTAATACATTCATCAAGAGTACAAGACAATTCATCAAATACTCAGATCGTATTTTCGAGCCAAAACTCAGCTCTCTCAACATCATCATCAACAGTAGCCTGGAACTCTTCAGCCCCATGTTTACGAATTTTATCCACTGGCAGCTTGTTCAATCGTATCGGATCTACAACTTGAAGAACAATAGGGATTTGTTAAGGTATAAGTGGGGGTAGAGGTTGTTGAGCAGACGGATTCGTTCAAATGAACTCCGTAAACCACCCACTCATCATCTGGAAAAAGGCTTGTTTAGCCTCTCCCTCATGGCTACTCGATACAAGCCTAGTATAAGATCGCGGTGCCCCTTAAGTAGGAGCAGGCGCGTTACTCTCTACATCATCAACTACAGCTCTTTAGGGATCCATTACTATATGAAAACACAATTCAGGAATCATCACACTATCGCAGAGTATATATGGCATGTATAGCTAGACTCTTATACATGCTACGTTAGTCCTAGAATCGACTAAACCGTAGCTCAGATACCAATAAATGTAACACCCATTACCCGTATTCACAGTCAGAATAGGGTTACGAGGTATTACTGATCAATCAATATCATTTAACATACATAATTCATACATTTATGCATTCATACTCAAATGCCATTCAATCATATTCATATTGTCCCTTATGAAGGCCTACGAGGCCTTAAGCATGCTTTAGAAGGGGTTCGAAACTAAACCGATAACATATCAAATTCTCAAAAAAACTTAGAAACTTTTCAAACATACGAGGGTCACACGCCCATGTGAACAGGTCGTGTGCCTTACACAGCTAGTAGACACGCCCGTGTCTTAGGTCGTGTGGAAACAACACATACATACTGACTTGCATCACACAGCCGAGGACACGTCCGTGTGCTAGGCCGTGTGAGAATTGGAGGGTATACTGACTTGGGTCACACGGCCAACCACACGCCCGTGTCTCCAGACCATGTGCCCTTCGTAGTGGCCACACACACCCATGTGCTAGGCTGTGTGCCATTTAGAGGGGTATACAGACTTATACCACATGGCCAGTCACACGCCCGTGTGTGAGACCGAGTGGAGTATACTAACATCACTTCAATTTCAACTCCAGAGGACACACGGCCATGTAGCATGGCCGTGTGTCGCACACGGTTGAGACACACACCCGTGTCTCTGCCCGTGTGGACAAAAATAGGCCATTTGCAAAACATATTTGCCACCCTTTTTACACATACCTACACAAGCTCTAATGGCATCATTTTAAGACACAAATATGCAGCCAAAAGTCATAAACCAATACACAAACATACCTAATTCATTTCAACCATTTCAATACTTAATTTCATATCATTTACCCATTCAAAAACCAAGCAATTTAACTTGCTTTTCTAAACATAATTCACATTGTATAATTCATTTGGCAAATCTAATCCAAACATTCATAACCACCTCAATCCCATTCATCCATTATAGGTCTATTAGCAAACATTAAAAGTAGATCAATTTGCATATTCATAAGCATCATCAAGTTCATCATTTTATGCCAACACAAATGGCCAAATTACATATTCATCAAACATACCAAAATGACTGAAGCCTATACATGCCATATACCATATATACATAGCGTCAAAAGTACCAAACTAGATGATCAATAGTGCGATGAAGTCTTTCACAATCTCTTGATCTGAGCTAGCTTCATAGAACTATAAAACATCAAAACAATTACACACATTAAGCTATAAGGTTAGTAAGTTTGTATGTGAACATGAAATAATCACAACATTCATATAACAATTCAGAATAGATAATATCATTAACATTTATAGCATCAATTCATGAATTAACATAAAACTTATTCATGTCCTCATTCATGTGTTCTCAACTTCATCTATCTCAATACTTGAATAATTTTCCGTACATACCTGTACTCATACATTTCTATTTCTCATCAATACTCTTATCAAACCACTCCGGTTTACAAATGCTTTCGATACAAATTCTTCAATTTTTCCGATGCCATAGTCCAACTATGGTCTTTCACATACATTGCCAAGGCCCTGCCGTGGTCTTTCATTCACATGTCATAACCTAGTTATGGTCTTATTATTCGGTTGCCATAGCCTGGCTATGGTCTTATTCGGCAACTTGCCTTACTCAACTCGTACATTTGATTTAATATCTCAACATTCATTATTTCATCCACTCAGTAAATAGATACACATTGAAGTTTAATTATACGAACTTACTGATCGTCGAAATCAGAGCTTTAAAATTTATAATGAGAATGATCGAACCTGGAAACTAACTATGACAACAGTTTTAATGCAAGCGCACCTATCGAACAGTAGTATAGTGTAGGCAAGACCAGAATATCGAATCCCAAAGGAACCAAAAGTACTAATACTAACTCCCTTTCTATTATTTAACCTAAGAATTAAGTGAATGTTTATCTAATCTAAATTTTACTATCAACTAAACTAAAGACGCAAAGACAAAAAGAAAATGAATTGGGGAAAAATAACTTGGAAGAAAAAACCAATTGATTAAGACGGTATCCTTAGAAAGAATCCACCTAAACTTCACTTGTTATCTAACACTGAACTAGACGATTTATTCACTTGACTTGATCCGTAAGATTCCCTAAGTTATATTAAACCCTCTCTCGAAGCGAATAACGTCTAACCCTAGGTTGATTAATTGAAATCTCTTTCTAATTAAAACCCTTAGAATCGCATTAACTCGATCTATGGACTCCCATATTAGGTTTCACCCTAATCCAGCAAAATCTCATCACCCTATCTCTAGGCGCCCGATCAACTCCGCTTAATTGTGCTAGATCTACTCTTAGGCAGGGACTTTTGCTCCTCCGCCTAAGCACATCATACTTGAATCAATATCCCGAAAATATCAACGCAAGAATTAAGAACACATAATTGAGAATAATTCAAATATTTAGCATATAGTTCAGCAAACGATAACAAGATTTGTCTTAGGTTTCATCCCCTTCAGGTATCTGAGGGGTTTAGTTCATAATAATAAAGGAGAACATCTCAAAAGAAAATATAAAACAAAACATAAGAAATCCCTAAAACCCCCTGAAGGAATTGAAGGAGAGATCCGCCGTCTTGAGTATATTTCCGGCTTCTTGAGATGAATCAACTGGCTATCTTCGAGTGATCCTCCACAAATCTGACCTTTCTGGCTCGGCTCCTTGGCCTAGCTAACCGCCCTCTTTCAGGTTATACTTAGGGGGTTTATATAGGCTTTTGAAATATGTTTCTTCGCCTCTAAGTATCCAAATTCGAATGAAATTGCTCTTTCCTGCGTCAGGGACATGACCATGGCGCACGCCCGTGTAAGTCGTGGCCAGGCCGTGTTTAATCCTGTTGAATGAGGCACGACCGTGTGAATCGAGATCAGGCAGTCTTCTAATAGATTGACGTGGCACGGTCATGTGGTCTTGGGCCCAAGCCGTGTGGATTTCGTTATATGGCCCATTTACTCTGTTTTGGGCCCGTTTTCCGCTCTTTTCATCCTCGGGTGCTTTCCTGGGTATAAAACATGAAAACAAAGGATTAAGAGCACCTTTTTACATAAATCGAGGCTTAATTCATCCAAAAGCATACTAAATGTGGGCTTAAAATATGCTACTTTTACGGTTTATCAAATACCCCCACATTTAAGCTTTTGCTTGTCCTCAAGCAAAATTCTCAACATACAATTAAAACGAACTTTCCATAATTCATAATTCCTACTGACAATGTCTCATCATAATTCATAGATATTCACTCAAATCACTCGAAGTGTTTAAGATTCAAAATTAAGTACTCAAAAGTCGAACCTGAAAAGTTAATCCCATAGGCTTGCCTGAAAATCAAATCTCCACCACTGTAAAATGAGATGATAAACAGATCAAAAGGTCTTTAACAGGGTTGTAACGGGGCTAGGGTTAAAGGTGTGGAAAAGGGTTGAATTAGGAGGTTAGAATCGAGATTGAATTGATAAGTTACCTACCTAGGAATGCTGAGACGATAATATCAACTGAAAAGTAATAACCTTAATACTACGAGCTTTGCTTTTGATAAATAGACTTTAACTGTATAAGCTCACTTTTCATAATACTAATACTGAATATACTTCGATTTTTTTAAGAACAGGTCAAATAGTAAAGGATGAATTTAGCTACTAAAATAATTAGGCAACTAATCAGATCAAATCTCGATATAAGGGTAGTTAAAAAGGAATGGTGATAATAAATACAAAAGGGTTTTGGGTTAATATTAGCTGGTGAGTCAATAAAAAGGGATGTTAGGATCAACGGGGTTCACTAGGGGTTAATTGTGAAGGTAAGCTTTTTATGGATTAAGTGGGTTAAATCTTAGGTGCCTTAATCATCTCTGTATATCAAATCAAACGTGTGGTCTCGATATGTATGAACGAGGCAAGTTCTAGAATAACAATTCAAAGTTGACACACTCATAATCAATAAAGTGAGCATGAAAAAGAATATATGATCTAATAGGCTCAAAATATCACAAAAATTATGGGTGTTTTGACATCAACCTTGTAAATTTCAAACTTCAAGATAATATTCAGATTTAGCTCAACAACCTAGCAAAAATTTTAATTCTGAAAAATAGACTTATCATGCTTGATTCTCTAGTATCTTAAAATTTCAATCATCAATGCACTATTAACTATGACTTACTCAAAAACATGTCAATAAAAATCATAAATCATCAAAAATTTCATCCTAATTAGTAATATGAGGAAATTACTTAAAAACAAGACTAAATTCAGGGATTTGAGAATAGTGCAGAAAGTTAGGCACTTTCTCGAAATAACTATTCACGCCCCACACCTAAGATGTACATTGCCCTCAATGTACAAAGATAGATAATTAATCATGTAATACTAAATCAAAAAGAGAAGGGGAGAAGTAATACTTCCTGAATTTTTGGATGGATTCCTTAAGTTGGCAGAGGTCGTGATAAAAGATGAATTATGTAGTAGTGAATTACTCCTAGTGATTTGTTTGTTTATATGGAGTGTGCAATTGAAACTGCAAAGTCATCAGTTAGATATCTCGAAGGTGGAAATAAATATGTGTTAGGCATACTCGAAGGTTAGATAACCAATGATAATCATAAAAGGAGTTTGCAATGTATAAAGAAAAAAGTTCAAATTAAAATAAGAATTAAAATAGAAACAATAACATTAAAATAAACTTAAAATAAAGAAAAGGAAAATTAGATAATTAAAAGGACTCAGAGGTCCTCATCATCGGCAGGGTCGTGTGGTGGTGTCAGTGATGAGATATGGAAGTGATGGCATATCTGCTGAAGGGTGGCCTCGATCCCATCAAAATGTCAAGTGGTGTCAGTGAACTGCTGGGTGCAGTACTGCTCGAACTGGGTGGGGCGTGCAGAGATATCCGACAAAGAAGCTACTGTATGTAAGGGTCGTTGGCTCGGGACTGGTGCCTCCTGTGGTGGTGGTGGGGCATCATCAGTAATATTCTCGGGCTCCGCCTCGTCTGTCGCTAATCGGTACTGAGGAGGGTCGGTACCACGACGATATTTAACCATCCTTGTAACAGTCCAAAGTTGACCCTAATCGGAACAGTGGTTTCGAGACCACAAATCCGAGTCCGAATAAAATTTTAATATTATTTTCTGTGTTGTTGATAAGTGAATTAACATGTGTTAAATTTCTGAGAATTTATTTGCTTAACTGTGTGTTAAATTTGACTAAAGAACTAAATTGCATAATTGTTAAAAGTGACCTTTTTAATTAATTTTGTGCTAAATTGTGATGGCTTTATTAAAGTGAGGTCCTTAAAGGACAATTGATCTAATGTTACTAAAGTGGATGGCATATGTGAGAAATTAGATTAAATTTTTGTTTTTATAATAACATGTTTTTAGGTGATAAATAAACAAATATTACTTTTACATTTTAAGACATAAAATAATCAAACAAAGTGGAAAGAAGGAGAACAAGCCTTGTTCTTCTTCTTGGCCGAAAGTGGGAGGAAGAAAACTCCATTGTTGAAGCTTAAATTTCGGCAACTTGGAGCTTAATTTGGGGTATGTATTTTGCTTAGTTTTAATAATTTTTACATTTTTTGGAATTGTTGCTTTGAATTCTATACAACCCATGTGGTAATTTTTAAGATTATGGCACATTAAGATTCGGCTATGGTTGTATATGCATGGCATGAAATGTTTGATGGTAGATTATTAATAGTATGTGTTAAATCATCATTTTTAGAATTAGAAGTTTTGGTGAAATTGAGTGTTAGGGACTAATTTGAAAAAAATAAATTCTTGAAGGACTAAAACATGAAAGAAATGAAAGAAATGGACTTGTATAGTCCCTATACACATTCGGCCCTAAGGGGTAATAGTGGAATTTTGTGTATTTTGTGTTTTGTGCAATTAGTACTAAAATGCAAAAATGTGAAATAGTAGAGGTAAAATGGTAAATTGTTCATTTATGTGTTTGGGGACTAAATTGAAATGAAATGTACTTGAATGAGCTGAAATTTAATGTGTTTAGATCAAGAACAAAGAAAATTGGACTTGGATCGGGGAAAATCAAAGATTATCGAGTAGTCAGTTTACGCGGTTTGTCGACGATCGAGGTAAGTCCTTAAGCTGAAATATATCAAAGAATTATTTATGAACATGTTAAATGATGATGTTCGATATATTGGAATACATGTTTATGTCATAGCCGAATGTATATAAGTAAATTAGATTGAATGCATAAATTGATAATGTGATATGAATGAATATCTCGATATGAATTGTAGGTTGTACAATAATGTAATGATTCTATTGTGTGATGTGAATAAGCTTAGTTGAATTGGATATGTGATATAATTATGAAATGTGTGTGGAATGATTAACTACATTGATACTCGGGCTTCATGCCTAGCAGGCCTCGTGCCGGTGATATGTTTCAAGCTTTATGCCTACTAGGCCTCGTGCCGGTGATATGTTTCAGGCTTTATGCCTAGCAGGCCTCGTGCCGGTGATATATTTCAGGCTTATTGCCTAGCAGGCTTAATGCCGGTGTTATGATTTCAGACCCCGAGTTCAGCAGGCTTAGTGCCGGTGTGTGAGATTCAGGTAATGTTTAGTAGGTTCTAGTTAATGAAATAAGTTTGCCTAAGCATTTGGGAGTGGATTTGTAATTCGGTTGTAAGGTATGTGTTATTCCTACTTAAGTGAACTATGAATATGCATATATATGTATATAGATGTATGTATGTGATGTTATTGAGAAAAAGGAAGATTAAAGTGATAAGAAAATTTGCTAAATGAAAGCATAAGTAGTTAAAGGTAACTGTAAAGGTATAAAGAAATGTACAAGTTAGTGATGTAATTATATGCATATTCGGCCATAATGTATATATATATATGTATAAGATAAGAAATGTTTATTTAAGGTCATGAGTTGGATGTTTAAATGTTTTACCACCGTATATGATAATGTTTTTGCTTAAGACTTACTAAGCTAGCAAGCTTACTGTGTGCTCTTGTCTACTTCTATTTTATAGATTTTTGGTTCAAGCTACAGACTCGAAGGATCCTTGAAGAAGTCAACCACACTATCGACTCTCTTTTGGTATTGATAAACTTAGTTTTGAGTTGAAAAGGCATGTATAGGCTAGACTAAGCTGTAATACTAATGATACTTGATCATGTATATATATATTTAGCCATGCGAATATGGCTATCTATTTTGGTTAAACTTTGTTCATGTGTTTTGATGAAATGGTTTGTTCATGTTATGAATTATTGTTCGTATTCGAATGTGGTTTAGGTACTATTTGAAATGTGAATGGGTGATACGAATGTTATGTATTTAGTTGGAGAAAAACTTCACTTGGATTCGTTGTTAATGATAAGTATAAGTAGTGACAAATTATGGGAAAAGTGGTAATGAATATTCGGTCAAGGCATGGTTTATATGCTTGTGTTTTTAGGTTAAGTTGGTTTTGAGACCTATGTTTATGTATGGACAATTGTTGTACAATTAGTAAAATGAATTTTGCATTGCATTATGGAAGTTTAGTTGGCACATTCGGTCTTTGATCTATGCTTATAACATGTAAAGATAGGTTGTGGTTATGCATTAAAAGCTAAGGTTATGCATATTCGGATATATTCATATATTTATAAATGAAGTGTAGTGTCTCTTAGTCCATGGATGTAAAGTCAAGTTATGTATACATGTAATCGTAATGATGCTTATTAGTAGTACCAACTACAAGGTTTGGTATGCTTTGTTTTAAAATGAAGTGGTGCGTGAGGCATGTTTGCATGAAACGATTACAAAAGTAGTAGTACTAAATAGATGACTGTATCATAGAATAAAATAGATGAATATGCTAATAATGAGATTAGAAGTATATTGTTTGATCATTTTTATTTGTGGATGAATATATTGAATATGTTTTGACTTAGTTTATCAAGTATATATGTGTGTATATATATATATATATATTGGTGTATACTATGCCCATGTGCCTTATCTATCTGAGATAAGAATTTATGGATTGAAAAGGGGGTTTAGCTATTTGGGATTTGCCTGTAACCCTAATCCGATGACGGATACAGGTTAGGGGTGTTACAATCCTCATGTGCAACATTGTCTGGATGCCTTGAGGTATCATTTGGCCGATCAGTGTGAGCGAGGAAATTTAAGTCTCGGTGTTGAGGAGGCCGAAGTGTCAAGCCAACCGTGTGATGTACGACCCCATTGATAAAATCCCCCTCCTGTGCGGCTCTGTCTGGTGCTGAATCGCACGGGCTATGAAGTATGCGAGGTCAAAAATGTGCCCGTCTGACATGCACGATAAGTAGTGGACGTCGTGTATATTTACCACGTCGGTGCTCTCACGTCGACCCGTAATAGTGTGAGCTAGAATAGCATGGATATACCGCAGGGATGGAGCAAGGGCTGTCGCCTTGGAGCGACTGGGGTCGTAGATACCCATGTTGGGGTGTAAGCTGTGCCAGCAGCTGATGGAGGTGTAGTGGAGCTGACGGTTTAGCTCGGAGAGTGGATTTTCTGCTACAAACTCATTTGTATAGAGTCCGAGCGCCGTCCCAAATTGCAGTACGCTTAGTCGATGTTGTAACAGCCCAATTTTTTACCCTAATTGGAACAATGGTTTCGGAACCATGAATTCGAGTCAATAGAATAATTTAAGATTTTATATTAAGTCTATGATCTATGGTAGAGCATGTGTTAAAAGTTTTTGAGTTAATTTGCCTAATTGTGTGTTTAATTTAAGGAAAAAGGACTGAATTGCATAAGTGATAAAAGAAGCTTTTATTATATTACTATGGTTAAATTGAATTATCTGCTTGCATATGAGGTTTATTTGATATTTACGTGATGTGTTTGTGCATGAGTAGAAATATCGAAGTATAATTTAATTGTTTGGATGTTTAATTTAATAAAAGGGATGTGATTGTAAAATAAAGAAAGTAAGGTGATTAGTTGCATTAGTACCGAATTAGGAATGGCTTTTAAATGTTGGACCTTGAGAGAAATTAGTCCATTATTCATAATAGTGGACGTCAAAAGGTCAAGATTGACCTTATTATTAAGCTTATTTTAATATAATAGCTAGGGATAAAATAGTAAGTAATAAAATCATGTGTAATTAAATAAAACAAAAAGAAAAGAAAGCCATGCAAGTGTCCATCTTTTTGACCGAAAATCACAAAAGAAAGAAGAGAAGGAAGTTTAGCATTCGGCCTTGAGTTTTTGGCTAAATCTAGGTATGTAATTTGGTTACTTTTTGTTCATTTTCATGTTTTTTAGATTGTTACCTTGAATATTACATGACCCATGTGGTAATTTTTCAATTTGGGATAGGATGAATAATCGGCCATGGATGAATGTACATGTTTTGAAGTATTTGTTGATAGAATATTAAAGATAGGTGATAAATAGAAACATTTTGAATTTGAGATTTTGATTGAATTAAATATTAGGGGTTTAATTGCATAAGTTGAATAGTTGAAGGGTTAAAATGTTAAATGGATGGTTTGTGGTGATTTGTAGGGACCTAATGAACATTCGGCCCTTGAGGAATGATCCCAAATTATGTGTATTATTTTGGTTGGTACATTAGGGACGAAATTGTAAAAGTTGTAAATGTCGAGGGTAAAATGGTAATTTGCTTAATTATATTTTTTAGGATCAAATTGATTGTAAATGTGTTTGAATAGGCTTAAATTGAATGTGTTTAGATCAAAATCAAAAGGAGGTGGGATTGGATCGGGGAAAAACCAAATTGAACGACTAACCGGGAAGTTGAACTCGTTGATATTCGAGGTAAGATTTAAGAATTGAACTAAACCGAATTTTATTCTATATATAAAGTATATATGCTAAATGATTTTAGGCATGTTAACTTATAATGCCGAATGTGAATTGAGGAAATCTAGCTTGAGTTGGTCAAATATAAGACTTGAAATTTGTATAAATAGGCTATGCTTAGTTGAGTCATTGAATATATATGAATGAAAAATGAGATGGATATGTGCAAAAATGATACGAGGGACATTACTTGAAAAGGTCGGATATATATATTCATATGTGATAAGTTACCGAATGCAATAGTGAGTATCAAGAATGTATGAACTACTTGTAAACTTTTAATTATACGAGTATATATATATGAATAAGTACATATGTGTGTGTGTTCATGTTAACTTGGATTATGGTACTATGTGTACGAAATTATGACCGGGCACTAAGTGTGCGGAATCGGCTCTATGGCACTAAGTGTGCGGAATAGACAGGTAACGGCACTAAGTGTGCAATACGTTACCGAAATAAAATTTACATAAGTGCAGGAAAGAGGTTCGGTTAAGGACTTCTACTTCTAATACAAATACATGTACGAAAATGTGGAGTATATTATTATTTGCCATGCATGAATGAATGGGTTTGGTGTGGTAAGTGAACTAGAGGTAAGTATCATTTCCATTAACTTATGAGTAATAGAAGTTGATGTGTATATATGAAGACTTGTTAAATATGTAACATGTTTTTAAACCGTTATAAGGTGGTTAAATATTTATCCTTTGAGAATTTGGCTATTTGGTTGATGGTTGTGAATGAATGAGGATAATTTCTTTTAATTTTGAATAAGCTTATGTGTATGGAAATTATTTGCTTAATTCTTACTAAGCTGTGGAAGCTTACTTTGTTTTTGGTTGATTTCTTGGATGCGTAGGTTACTTTTGGAAGCTCGACTTGTGCTCGAGAATCACCTCGGAAGCTTACCATACTATCATCTCTTTTGGTACTCTTTTTGAAGTAGTAAACTATGACTATTATGGCATGTATAGGCTAAGGTACTTTTGGATTGGTTTCAAATGATGTATATGTGTATTTATGCCATGCAAAAATGGCTAAATTATGGTAACTTGGTTTTGTTTGAGTTCGGCCTTGATGTTGTTTAATATGAAAGTGCATTTTATGTAATTATGATTGATACATGATAAGGTGGCTAGAATGATCTTAAGGTTAACTATCTTGATATTGTAGATATTTGTGGGGTTGGTTATGGTATTAGTTAGTATGGAAGTATAGAACATGATGTGTAAGTATATAAATGCTTGTGGTTGGTGTTATGGCGTGATACTGATGTTATATGTTTATATGATGCATAATCGGTCAAGTACTTGGTTCATCTTAGAAAAATGTCATATGGTATATTATGAATGTGGTGAGAAGTTCAGTAGAGTATAAATGTTGGTGTTCATTAAATTAGAGTTTTGGAAATGTAATATCTTGTGCATATTCGACCTTGTAGTTTCTTTGATAATTTGATTAAAATGCATTTATATACTCGGATATGAGAGGTATTAAAGTGACTTGGTAAATGTTTTAGTCGGGTACTCATAGGTGGTTTTGGTATTTGATTTTTGTTTCGGTAAAAGGGACTATAAGCATGTGCATGTTTAGCTATTATGACTAAGTGACCAAATGAATTGTACTTTTGCTATTTGATCAACATTACTTTGATGTGAAATTGGTAATATATATTTGTGAAATTTTCTTTAAGGTTTATGCTTACTACGAAAGTATAAATTTATTCGTGGTACATTCGATTACGACTGTTTATATGATAGATTTCTATGTAAACATTGATCAATGAAATGATAGGCATATATTTGAAAATGAATTAGACATTTAATAATTATGCGATAGAAGTTCGTTGATTCAATTTAGTATTAAAGAAATTTGATATGTTTTTATAAATCGTTTTGAAGTATATCCTTTATTTAGTTATAAATGCTTGTTTTGGGTTACGATTTGATAGGTAATGCTCCGTAACCCTAATCCGGCGAAGGATATGGGTCAGGGGTGTTACAGACGTACCGTTCCCCTTAAACGGAATTGAATTGTTCCTGGGTCGTCGTATTGCGCCATCACTATTTTAGGGTAAAAGTGGTGCAAAACTAGAGGGCGAGTTCCAAATATGTGGGCCCGATGATAGAGAAAAATTGTTCCCACGGCTCGGTTGAGAGAAGGGCTCGAATATTGTCTGCTAGCCCGACCTGTTCCAAAGCGTCCCAGTCAATGCACCTACCGGTGCCGAGAGGTCTTTCCCGTAGTGCCTTGTATCGTTCTTCCTGGGCTTCCTGAGTAAATTGGAGGAAGCGGTGTCGTATTTCGGAAGAGGCACTGGCTGAGGATGAGCCGGGTACCTTTCTTTTCTTAGTTGGGGCGGCCGTAGTTCGTTTTCCTCGCGATGATGACATTGTACCTGAAAATAATGAATATTCAAGTAATGTTTGTACCAAATTAAATCGAGCACTGTCATCTAGACCCGAGATATTTAAATGCTAAATACGATTATTCTAACTATGAGCAAACAATTCTATCTAATAAATATCTATAGCAAAGTGTTCAATATAACAATCATTATGAGTTTTGCCATAAAGTAGATAACGCTAATATTGAAAAAGAAACTAGCTATCATGAAAAATTAAAACACGTTCTAAAATTTTAATGAATTATTCTAAAAGAAAATAAAATAATTAATGCTTAATACTAAAAAAAAACAAAACACAATATTATGAAATTTATTAAATAATCAGTTAAGAAAATGAAGTAATGAAGGGAACCAAGGGTTGTGGTGGTGTGAATCGATGGAACACGGGCTGAGCACGGTGGTGCTGTGATTTTTTCTACAGGTGCACGGCTGTGGCGAGGGCGTGGGTTGCTCCAGCACGGCAGTGGCGAGGGCGTGGGCGCGGTTTTTTGTATGGTTTTTGCAGAGAAGGGAAGGGAAAGGAGTTTTGGGAAGGTTGGGGGCGTGGGTGTGGCTGGATTTGGGAGAAAAGAGGCTGAGAAATCAGTTTAGGGTTGATTTGTGGGAAGATGAGTGGTTAATTTGCTTAAATAGGGGTGGGGCACGGGTAAGTGCCACGCCAGTGTGTGTGTTTTTAAGCCCGTGTTTTTCACGTTTTTTCAAATTTGGGCGCATTGGCTATGTTGGCCACACCCGTGTTCCCTGGGCGTGTGCGATTGTATTCGCTTCTCCCACGCCCGTGCTACGTTTGCCACGCCCGTGTACATATAGTCAGTGTTGCACACGGTTGGTATGTACGGGCGTGGCTTGTGCCCGTGTTCGTTTACTCAGGATAGATCACGGTCGCTTCGCACGGCCTGGTCTTTTTATCGCAACTGGTGTTGGGAAAATTTTTCTTCTTTTTTTCGCACTCTACCTGGGCGCTCGTTTTCTTTCCCATGGCGACCACACGACCACGGGCACGCTCGTGTATAAGGTCGTGTGGTCTGAAACCTGCACTTTCCCGCATTAGTTAGTTTGAAAAATTAAAATGTGAAAATTAATGTGGTTAGTGGAGTTAGTGCTCGGGTTACCTCCCGAGAACCGCTCGTTTAATGTCTTAAGCTAGACTTACCCTGTTTTCATTTCTAAAAGAAGGTTCACGGAGCTGAAGCTCCTCTCTTAATTCCTTGAAATCCTCACCATTATAAATTTCCAGTCGATAGCCATTTACCTTGAATGTTCCTTGAGTTGGATGGGTTACCTCGACTGTGCCGTAAGGAAAAATAGATTTTATCACGAATGGTCCTAACCACCTTGATTTTAGCTTTCCAGGAAATAGTTTGAGCCTTGAATTATAAAGCAGGACTAAGTCTCCTACTTCGAATTACTTTGATTGTTTTAAACGAGCATCATGGCATTGTTTGGTTGCCTCCTTATATAGTCGTAAATTCTCATAGGCCTCAGTTCGTCGTTCATTCAATTCGTTTAACTGCATCATCCTTTTCTCACCTGCAGTTTTGAGATCATAATTCAAGAATTTTGTCGCCCAGTTGGCTTTGTGTTCTAACTCAAATGGTAGATGACAACTCTTTCCGTAAACGAGTTTATACGGGGATGTCCCTAGAGGGGTTTTAAATGCTGTTCTTTTGGCCCATAAAGCATCATCTACCTTTACTGCCCAATCCTTCCCATTTGATTCAACCGTTTTCTAAAGGATTCGCTTAAGCTCTCGATTTGCCACTTCCACTTGCCCACTGGTTTGGGGATGATAAGGGGTAGCTGTTCTGTGGTGTACTCCATATTTTCTTAAGACTTTTTCAAATTGATTATTGCAAAAGTGAGTACCCCTATTGCTGATGATTGCTCTGGGTGTTCCAAAACGAGAGAAAAGTTTCTTAAGAAACTTTACTACAGCTCTAGCATCGTTAGTAGGTAAAGCTTGGGCCTCCACCCATTTTGACATGTAATCAACCGCTACTCAAATGTATTTATTTCCAAATGAACAAGGGAACAGACCCATAAAGTCAATACCTCATACATCAAATATTTCACATGATAACAAATATGTTTGAGGCATTTCATCGCGTTTACAAATATTACCTGATCTTTGGCATTTATCACATGAAGCGGCATACCTATTGGCATCTTTGAAAAAAGTTGGCCAATAAAATCTAGATTCGAGTATTTTGTGTGCTGTCTTAATCCCGCTGTAATGTCCTCCTGAAGGTCATGAATGGCAGTGTTCCAGGATTTTACTTGCTTCTGCCCTTGTAACACATCTCCGAATTACTTGATCTGCACATATGCGGAAAAGAAAAGGGTCTTCCCAAAAATAGTTTTTCGCATTATGATCGCTGGAATCAGAGTCTTAAAATTTATAAAGAGAAAGACCGAACCTGCAAACTAACTCTGACAATGATTAAAGGTAAGTGTACCTATCGAACAGTAGTATAGCTTAGGCAAGACAGGATTGTCGAACCTAAAGGAACTAAAAGTACTAATACTAACCTTCTTATTATTATATAGCCTAAAATAAGTGAAGTTGTTTAGACTTAACTACTACTAAGCTAAAGACACAAAGACAAAAGGAATGAATTGGGAAATAACTTGAGGGAAGATTCAGTTGATTTAAGACGATACCCTTAGGAAGAATCCACCTAGACTTCACTTGTTATCTAACACTGAACCATACGATTTATTCACTTGACTTGATCCATAGGACTCCCTAACGTATATTAAACCCTCTCTCGAGGCGAATAACATCTAACCCTAGGTTAATTAGGTTTCACCCTAATCCGGCAAAATCTCGTCACCCTATCTCTAGGCACGAGAACGACTCCGTTTTAATTATGCTAGGTCTATTCTTAAGAAGGGACTTTTGCTCCACCACCTAAGAACATCTGACTTGAATTAATATCCTGGAAACATTAACACAATAATTAAGCACACATAATTAAGAACAAATCAAATATTTATCTTATAGTTCAGAAAATAATAACAAGATTCATCTAGGTTTCATCCCCTTAAGGTATCTGAGGGGTTTAGTTCATAACAAATAAAGAAAATATCTCAGAAGAAAAGATAAAACAAAACATAAGAAATCCCTAAAACTCCCTGAAGGAATTGAAGGAGAGATCCGCCGTCTTGAGTAGAATTTTGGCTTCTAGAGATGGATCAACTGGCTATCCTCGAGTGATTGCCACAAGTCTGACCTTTTTGGCTTGGCTCCTTGGCCTAGCTAACCGCCCTCCTTTCAGGTGACACTTAGGGAGTTTATATAGGCTCTTGGAATGTGTTTATTCGCCCTAAAGTATCCAAATCCGATTGAAATTGCTCTTTGCCACGATAGAGACACGGCCATGTCACATGCCCGTGTGACTAGTCTTCAAGCCGTGTTCGGACTTCTTTAATGAGGCACGACCATGTGACTAGGGGATAAGGCCGTGTTGTAGATGATCAATGTGGCACGGCCGTGTGGGCTTAAGTCCAGGCCATGTGGATTTCATGATATGGCCCATTTACTTCGTTTTGGGCTCGTTTCTCGTTTTTTTTATCCTCGGGTGCTTTCCTGGGTATAAGACATGAAAAGAAAGGATTAAGAGCACATTTTTATATCAATCGAGGCTTAAATCATCCAAAAGCATACTAAATGTGGGATTAAAATATGTTACTTTTACGGTTTATCAAATACCCCTACACTTAAGCTTTTGCTTGTCCTCAAGCAAAATTCTCAACTTACAATTAAAACAAACTTTCCATGATTCATAATTCCTATCAATAATGTCTCATCATAATTCATAGATAATTTATACATGGATGAGTCAACTCGAAGAGTCTAAAGATTCAAACAGTCAAAGTCATATATTTGTAGTGTAAAAACGTAGGTGTCTCCCCTTATCTAAATACTTACCTTTGATTCAAAATCGACAAGGATTGACATCCTCACTATTCACTCAAATCACTCGAGATGTTTAAGGTTCAAAATTAAGCTCTTAGAAGTCGAACCTGAAAAGTTAATCCCATAGGCTTGCTTGAAAATCAAATCTCCACCACTGTAATATAAGATGATACACAGATCAAAAGGTCTTTAATAGGGTTGTAACGGGGCTAGGGTTAAAGGTGTGGATAAAGGCTGAATTAGAAGGTTAGAATCGAGACTGACCTGACAAATTCCCTAACTAAAAAAATTGAACTAATCCTAAATAATTACATCAATTGAAAAATAATAATACAAGCTTTTTCCTCAAGATGTGGAATTTCAACATGTAAGCCCACTTAGTAGAACTAATACTGGATAAACTTTTTTTTAAGAACAAATCAAGTTTACATAATAAGGAATGTATCTATTACTTAAAATAAAGATAACAGCTAGGCAACACATCAGATCAAATCTCGACATAAGGGTAGTCAAGAGGAATAGTGATAACAAATACAAAGGGGTTTTTGGGTTAATATTAGCTGGTAAGTCAATAAAAAGGATTGTTAGGATCAACGGTTAATTATGGAGGTAGGCTTTTTAGTGGAGTGAGTGGGTTAAATCCTAGGTACCTTTATCATCTCCGTATATCAAATCATAGATGTGGTCTCAACATGTATAATCGAGGCAAGTTCTAGAATAACAGTTCATAGTTGACACACTCATAATCAATAAAGTGAGCATGGCAAAGAATATATGCACTAATAGGCTCAAAATCTCACAAAAATTATGGGTGTTTTGACATCAACCTCGTAGATTTCAAACTTCCAGATAATATTCAGATTTAGCTCAACAACCTAGCAAAGATTTTAATTCTAAAAAATACACTTATCATGCTTGATTCTCTAATATTCTTCTAATTTAATCATCAATGCACAATTAACTATGACTTAATTTAAAACATATCAATAAAAATCATAGACCATCAGAAATTTCATTCTAATTAGTAATATGAGGAAATTACTTAAAAACAAGACTAAATTCAGGGATTTGAGAATAATGAAGAAAGTTAGGCCGGATTTGAGAATAATGCAGAAAGTTAGGCCCTTTCTTCAAATAAATATTCACCCCCACATTTAAGATGTACATTGCCCTCAATGTACAAAGACAGATACAAAATTTAAGAGAGAGGGAGAGGTGAAACTTCTTGAATTACGGATGAGATCCCAGAGTTGGAGGAGTCGGTCTGGATGACGATCCTGAGCTAGATGAAGAAATTGGGGAGCTCGTAAATAGTTAGCCAGGAGTTATTAAGACACATTTAAAATAAACAAAATATATAACTAAAAACAAGAATGAAAAAGGAAAGGAGACTAAGAAGGAAAATAAACTAAGATTGGAAGATAAAAGGGCTTGAGAATCCTTATTGGTAGATGGCTCGTGAGGTGGGTGTGACTTCTAAGGTGAAGGAGGTGCTGGCGGTGGCGGAAGTGGCATGATTCCCAAGCAGCCTTTATAACCTAACACTAAGAAATTAAAATATATTAAACTAGATTAAGCATAAGATTGTCAAAGAGAAGGAAATTGAAGCAAAAGAGAAAAGAAAATTAAAAACTAAATGGTCTCAAAGACCCTTGGCTTGTTGTTTGGATGAAGCGGTCGGCATGAGCTTATGTATAGGGGTCACCCTTGGTAAGATTATGCTTGGCTTCTTCCGCTTCTTCGGCATGGTTTTGGTGTAGCTCAAGGGTTGGAGAGACTTGTTATGGAGGGGTAATCTGAGGATAGGGAATAAGAAAAGAGGTGGGAAGTAGAAGAATGGGAAGAGGGGTTGGTGTTTAAATAGAGGCTCAAATCTGGTACGTTCCCACGCCCGTGGTGTGAGGGCGTGTCGATGCACACGACCACTTAGCAGGGTCATGTATCTAGGCGTGTTGTTTCTCCATGCCAGTTTTTCAATCGGCCACGCCCGTAGGGCACAGGTCAGTATGTTGGCACAGTTTTAAGGCACGGGCGTGTTCTGCCCTTGGCTTGCAAGTCAGTAGCTTCACACGGTCGTAGGGCACAGCCGTGCCACTTTGTCAGTGCCCGTGGGGGAGTGGTTGGATCTGTGACGTCGAGAATTAGGTGGGGTTTGATTTAAACTGCCTCTGTTATGTCTGTATGGGGATTCTGGTGGTCCACACGGCCACGGCCACGATCGTGTGTAAGGCCGTGTGGCTTAGAAATCTGCACTTTTGTGTTAGTTTAAAACTAAATTTTTAGAAAAGAAAGAAGGAAAGAAAGCAAAATGTGAAAATACATTGGGTTAGTGCTCAGGTTGCCTCCCGAGAAGCACTCGATTATAGTCTTAAGCTAGACTTTCCTTGTAATTGAAAAAAAATCAGGGAGGTTTAAAGGTTTGAATATTTTCCTTCATGCTTACAGTTCTACTTTCTTGATAAAATTTAAGTCGAGAAGCGTTTACCTTAAAGGTGTCGAATGTTGGATTGCTTACCTCGACTGTTCCGTGTAGGAAGATTTTATGTACCTTTAGAGGAATTTCTTCGTTTACTTTCAGGTCTGATGTGGTGATACGAGGGTCGGCTTTGTCTAACAGCACCTGGTCTCCTATTTTGAAGTGATTCGATGTTCCTATGAGCTCTTCTGGAGGCTCCTTAGGTTTTACTTCGTTTCGTTTCTGTTCCTCTTTGATTTGTGTTTCTTGCTCTTCTGAATTGTCAACCTTAAGGCTTCGTTCCTTATGTAATTTTTCTTTGTTGGTACTAGGTTCGTGATTCAGCTCAGGTTTGTATCCTTGTAGTGTTTCCTGCGATGAAGGTTGCACAAATTGATTATCAACTGAATTAACTTTCTTACCTTCATCGATTGTTTTCCTGGCCGAGTCAAGAGCTTGAAGACTGATTGATTCGTCACCTACACAAAGTATAAGTTCTTCTGTTGCAACATCAATTTTAGTCTTGACAGTTGCTAAGAATGGGTCTTCCTAAAATTAAGGGGATTAAATTATCCTCATCCATGTCTAAGACAACAAATCCATAGCTTTCTTCTTCTTCAAAATTCGGCCAACAAAAAAGATGAATGCAACATTTTTTTATGATTTGTTTTATTATAGAAAACTTTAATTATAAAATTACCTATTTAACCTTAATGACAAAACATTAACATCATCATACTAATGTCCATTAATGTCCATTAACCTTTAAAATGGTCTAATTACCATTTAAGGCCATCATAATTAAAAGCCAAGGCCAACTGACACCTTTAACTAATAGCATGCAACTTTTACATTTTACGCGATTTAGTCCTTTTTCTCAAATCAAGCAATTAAACGATAAAATTACTTTACAAAAATTTCACACATTCATACTTTCATGCTATAACACATAAAATAATATTAAAAATAACTTTCTGACATCAAATTTGTGGTTCCAAAAACACTGTTCTGATTTAGCTAAAATCGGGTTGTTACAATCTCCCCCTCCAAGGATTTTTGTCCCAAAAAATCTTACCAGTGAATAAGTTTGGGTATTGTTTTCTTATAGCATCATCGGGTTCCCATGTAACTTCTTCAACCCCGTGTCGATGCCATAATACTTTCACTAATGCAATTTTCTTATTTCTCAGCCCTTTGATCTCACTAGCTAAAATTCGAATCTGTTCTTCAGCATATGACATATCTGGTTCAATTTCAACCTTGGTTGGGGAAATGACATGTGAAGGGTTGAATCGATATTTTTGAAGCATCGACACATGAAGTACATTATGTATTTTCTCTAACTCAGATGGTAAAGATAGTCGATATGCCACTGGCCCAACTCGCTCAATAATCTCATATGGTCCAATGAATCGCGGACTCAATTTCCCTTTTCGGAAAAACCACAATATCTTTTTTCATGGTGGCACTTTCAAGATCACTTTATCCCCGATCTGAAACTCAATATCTTTCCGTTTTAAGTCTGCGTATGATTTTTGTCGATCCGAAGCTGCTTTCAAACTTTCGCATATTACTTTCACTTTCTTTTATATTTCTCTGATCAGATCAACCCCATGAATCTTATTTTCACTGAGCTCACTCCAATACAACAATGTTCTATGAATTCAGAAAGAAATGTATCAGGTGACGGAACCTTAAAAAGAGAAAAGGGAGAATTTTTAGAATTGAAGGAAGGGAGCATGTATGTGGCAAAGTATGAACGGGAATTCATCCTACTTAGTAAGTACGCCTGATAGATTATGCCGATAGAAGATGAAATGTGCACCTATTTCGAGTGGGGTTTGAACAAAGATATCCGAATGTTAGTGGGAGCATTTGAATTGAAAAATTTTGTGGTTTTATTTGAAAGAGCACAAAAGATGGAAGACATGTGCATCAAAAGAAACAAGCCAAATCAAAGCTCCAAGATTCCGATAAACGGAGTATGACCATATCGTTTTGAGCTCCTCCATTGAAAAAGTCAAAAGATGTTCATAGTCGTTTTACATTTCCGTTAACATTTTCAAGGGGCCGAGAACATTTAAATTATTTGACAGTGATAAACATTAATATGAACATATTTTAATCCCACATTTAGCATACTTTTGGATGTTCTATTCCTTGAATTGTGTAATTTGGTGCTCTTAATCCTTTGTTTTCATGTTTTATACTTAGGAGAGCACCGGAGGATGAAAAGAACGAGAAACGGGCCTAAAACGAAGCAAATGGGCCATATCACGAAATCAACACGACCTGGGCCCAAGACCACACGGCTGTGCCTCATTAATAGACTCGAACACGGCCTGGCCACGATTCACACAGGCATGTGCCATGGGCATGTCCCTGACGTGAAAAAGAAGAGTTTCAGTCGGATTAGGGTACTTAGAGGCAAAGAAAGCCATTCCAAAAGCCTATATAAACACCCTAGAGGCCAACCTTTAGGGGGCGTCTAGCTAGGCCAAGGAGCCGAGCCAGAGAGGCCAGAATTGTGGAATTTACTCGAAGAAAGCCAATTGATTCATCTCAAGAAGCCGGAGTTATACTCAAGACGGAGGATCTCTCCTTCAATTCCTTCAGGGGGTTTTAGGGTTTTCTTATGTTTTGTTTTATCTTTTCTTTTGAGATGTATTCTTTTATGATTATGAACTAAACCCTCAGATACCTGAGGGGGATGAAACCTAAGATGAATCTTGTTATCGTTTGCTGAACTATATGATAAATACTTGATTTGTTCTTAACTATGTGTTCTTAATTCTTGTTTTGGTATTTCTGGAATATTGATTCAAGTATTGATGTGCTTAGGTGGCAGAGCAAAAGTCCCTGCCTAAGAGTAGATCTAGCATAGTTAAGCGGAGTTGCTCTCCCGCCTAGAAATAGGGTGACGAAAATCTGCTGGATTAGGGTCAAACCTAATATGGGAGTCCATAGATCGAGTTAATGCAATTCTAGGTGTTTTAATTAGAAAGAGATTTCAATTAATCAACCTAGGGTTAGACGTTAGTAGCCTTGAAAGAGGTATTAATATAAATAAGGGAATCCTACGGATCAAGTCAAGTGAATAAATCGTCTTGTTCAGAGCTAGATAACAAGTGAAGTCTAGGTGGATTCTTCCTCGGGTATTGTCTTAATCAATTGGTTTTTCCCAAAGTTATTTTCCCCAATTCATTCTCTTTGTCTTTGCATCTTTAGCTTAGTTGTTAGTTAATTTTAAATTAGATAACAAATTCCTTTAATTCTTAGGCTAAATAATAATAAAAAAAAGTTAATATTAGTACTTTTGGTTCCTTTGGGTTCGACAACCCAGTCTTGCCATAGCTATACTACTGTTCAATAGGTGCACTTGCCTCAATCGTTGTCGCAGTTAGTTCTAGGCTCGATCATTCTTTATATAAATTTTTAAGACTCTGACATACACGATCAGACAGCCTTGAGCGTGAGAAAAACATAACTCTAATTAACACTATCAATTGCGCAGACCATTTAAATTACATAGCTAGTTCCTATGACATCATCCAATTGCACACCCAACAAAAACCATGCCGATTTGTTCTTCAATAAAATAAAATGACAATTACGGATCAAGTTATTTTTAACAACCGTGTATTGTTCAAAGCATCGAACAAGGAGTCTTTCTTGAAATGAAGCCAAAAGCAATACTAAGAGACGATCTTTATCTTTCTCGTAATTTAGAGGAAAAAGTGAATATCAAGGCAAACATGAGATGAAGTGCGGTTTCAAATCTCAAAGTTCCAACACCAGGTTTTTCTTAGCCTTAGGCTAGACTGAAATTTAACTAGACTTGTTGAAATAATAAGCAACCAAAAAAACAAAAGATATTTTTTTAGTTAAAAGGGGAAATAAGGAATAAAGGTGGAGACGTTTGAAATTCCCAGTAATGGGACTTAGATTTATATATTGAGAGTTGGTACTTGTATATATAGTAGAAGATAGATAAACAATGAAGCACCAAATTTAGTAGAATCCATATCCAAAATTCATTGAAAAATGTAAGGGGCTCGGAAACAGAACATGTTTTTTCTCTCGTTGAGATGATGATGATAGCAAGGCCATGGTTAACTTGGTAAGGGAGATTGAAACCGTGACTTGTTCCATGTTTGAGAATTTGTTGTCCCTTATCTCAGGGCCAAAAGAACAATGAAAGAAGACCGGCAGGTTGTTAGTTTCCAGAATCGAATAGCAAACAGGAAGAGACATTAATGAATTTGAAAATGTTGATGCTGGTTGTGAGTCAGGAGATGAACACATCATGTTGAGATGCAAAACCAGCTAAAGGACTCGTATTGGCTAAAAAACCAGTAGTAATAATAATAAAGAAATAATTTCATTCCCATACATGTGTTGCTGCATAAAAAAAAAAATTGTTAGAAGCAAGCGGATCTTGCCTCCTTGCAGAACCTAATCAACAAGACAGCTATAACATGAAGACAAGTTAAAAGCAAATGATTCATTAATACAAGGCATTGAATGTAGTACCACCGTGCGCATTATTATATAATATTTGTATATATGGATATTATGGCATGAAAACTAGTAGTGTTTGTTGCTACCGAAGGGTGATGAGTTGTTGTGATTGTGGAGAGGAGACACAGCAGAAACATTTTGGCGACAGTTGTGGGGATCGAATCGAGTTAGTTCATTTTGTTTGCTTCCAATTGATATTTAAAATGATTGAGATTCCTCGTGTCTGCCCTCAACCTGTAATATATATGTTGAGTAGATGGTAAGGGGACTACAGCAAATAACTAAGCAGAGTTGAAAACACGTATCGCTTTTGCATAACAAGAAAATGGCAGCCTCTTACCATGCTCGATCAAACAGCTTGCCCTCAAGGCAACACCCCATCGTTTCACAAATCGACAAGAACTTGAACCGATTGAGGGCATCTCAATCAGCCGCTACATCATTATCGATAGGCCACAATATAAGTGGTCTTCGGGATTTGCATGAATGTGTTGATGTATTGCTTCAATTTCCCCTCACCCAACAAGCTCTCGCCCAAGAGAAGCAAAGGAAAATGGTTGAAGAGCTTTTGGATGGATCTCTCATGCTCTTGGATGTATGTACCACTGCCAAGGATGCCTTGTTGCAGACAAAGGAATGCACACAAGAGCTTCAATCAATTTTGCGCAGAAGACGTGGAGCCGAAGGGCTTCCTAATGAGTTTAGGAAATACTTGGCATCCAGGAAAGCCATGAAAAAGGCAATCTGCAAGGCCTTAAAAAACTTGAAGCATATGCAGAATAAACTCAATACTCCTGGCGAGAATGGAGCTGTGATTAGCGTCTTAAGAGATGTAGAAGCAGTTACCATCAGCGTGCTAGAATCCGTATTGTCCCTTATTTCAGGGCCAGAGGCAGAATCAAAATCGAGCCGTTGGTCGCTGGTTTCGAAGCTAATGCACAAGAAGAAAGTAATGTGCGAGGAAGAACAGAAAGCAAATGAAATTTTGAGTGCTGAAGCTGCAGTGCGTTCCTGCATCAAGTCCGAAGACATGAAGCATGTCGAGAACGTGCAAAAGGAGCTTCAAAGCTCAGAGTTGAGCATCCAAGATCTTGAAGAAGGCCTTGAAACCCTCTCCAGGCGTATGATCAAAACTAGAGTTACTGTTCTTAATATCATCAGCTGTTAAATATTGGCATCGCAGTTGTACATATATACTGTAATTTTACAGAGGTTATACAATAGAAAAGAAAACAAAGATTATACAATCTTCTTTCTCAAAATTCTACCTCTTGTGAAATCATTTAATTATATTTCCAAAATGGTTGCAGTAATTTTTTACTTCAAACATATTCAACCACGATCAAGAAAAAACTTGAAAAATACTTTTATCCAGCACATGCTAATATCCAAAACTTACACCCGAATCCCAGTAATATAGACCTACCTTTAATTTTCCCAAGGTGAATTATAGAGCCTCATCATCACAACTGGTATCTTGGAATATCTCATGAAGCATTTCTATGAATATGTGAGTTGCCAGGATTCCTCTTGTCCCCCTGAAGACAACGGAAGACTTGCTAAAAATTAAAAACTCCATGGCCGTCAGTTTATTACATGGAAGATGGCAATGAAAAGATGCTAATTTGATATTATGTTAATCATAAAATTTTCTTTTGTTAGGGGAAAAGGAAGCAAGGATCAGAAAGTGGATCTTGTTCAACTTCAAACCCTTCTTTACTTGGTTATCAAATTGCATGAAAAATAATGGTAAGTGTCAACACACACGTGGAAATAATGAATTGGTTGTCTGTTTTTCCTTAATATATTTGAAAAATGTCACCAACTCCCGTGCATTGGCAACTAGGATGGTTTCAACTGTGCAAAGTAATGGCAAGGATATATATAATAAAGTGCTTGGATAGTGAGCTGGAGAGATGGTAGAGGGGAGACATTGCATGAACATTGCTGCCACCCTTTGATCGAGATCTTAATTAATCATGTCAACATTAGCAGATAGAAGAAGCATTTGAGATTCCCTTTGTCTCCATGGATTGATATGCATATACATATATATAACTTGGGAGCAGATGCCTAGTATTTCTGTGAAAATTGCAAGAAACGTTGATTCAACAAATAGGCTTCTTTGCTCAGAACAAAAAAAATGGCAGCCACTCGATCCAACAGTTTCCCCCGCTCATCTAGACAACACCCACTAGCAACAGAAGTTAATGAGCATTTGAATAGATTGAGGGCTTCTAAAGAGGCATCTACTTCTTCATCATCAATAAGCCATAAACTAAATGGCTTTCAAGATTTGTATGATTGTGTTGTTAAGTTTCTTCAGTTGCCTCTGTCCCACCATGCTTTAGCCCACGAATGTGCTGATGAGTTGTTGGATGGTTCTCTTAGACTCCTCGACCTTTGCAGCACTGCTAAAGATATTGTGCTGCAAACAAAAGAAAGCGCAAGTGAACTTCAATCGGCTTTGCGTCGAAGGAAAATCGGTGAAGCCGAGATCGTAAGTGAAGTGAGGAAATATATGAGCTCCAGGAAAGTTGCCAAAAAGACTATCCACAAAGCATTGGGAAACTTGAAGGTCATACAAAGGAAAAACACAGTCTCACCTTCAGAAACTGTTAGCATGCTGAAGGAGATTGAAGCAGTGACTTGTTCTATGTTTGAGGATTTGTTATCTCTCATCTCCGGACCAAAGCCTGGAAGTTGGTTATCAGTTTCGAAACTATTGCATCAAAGAAGAATAGCGTGCGAAGATGTTGGAAGGAACGTGAATGAATTCGAAAAGGTTGATGTTGCTTTGAAATCCTTCGGAATAACCAAATCTGAGATCATAAATCTTGAGATGCAAAACCAGCTAAAAGACTTGAAGCTGTTTATTCAGGATCTTGAAGATGAACTTGAATGCCTCTTCAGGTGTATGATCAAAGCAAGAGTTAAGCTTCTTAACATCCTTACCCTGTAAAAAACCAAACCCAATTTTGGATTACATCATGTATAGAAATCAAATATACATACATACATATAAATGAAATACTCTTTTCCATTTCCATACGAAAAAAGCTCCCTGTTATTTTTCCTCTTTTAGTAGCATTTGTTTTAACCTTCTTTTCTTCCGGAGAAAACAAAAAAGTTACATAAAACAGTAACTAGATAGTAATGAAACAAAGTTAACCTTGGGTTTTTGTATTTTACTTTCTCCTTAAATATGCAATTAATTGATCAAGTTTGAGGCTGGTAGGATTCCTTTTGTCTCTAAATTAAACAACAATCAATCCATTCACACGGATGCATGCATTAATAGTGATAACAGCAAGCTTATATTCAAATCTATCACACGTTTCAATTGATGAAAAATGGTGATGCCAGCTTGTTGCCAAATATCAACCATTAAACTCCACCCTTTTTTTCTATTTGTTGACAATATGTGTAGAAATTATTAAGCTTGCATACAGATATTGCCTCCCTCCGCCACAACAAGATAATCGTATAATAAACTGTTGGAACATTGGCAGCATAGCAACACAAAACAAACACAAAGGTGCTTATGAAAATGAAACCGAAAAGCAATGAGAACACAAGGAGCTTGAGCACATAAAATGATGGCTGAAAAAATCTCTCTTGATTTCATTGAAAGTAAAAATATATACATGAGTTGCATAGTCAAGATGACTATTACCTAATCAATTAACTACTCCCACTAAAGTTGACTAATATAACTTATGTAATACACAAAAGCAAAGCTGATAAATGTCAGCTATTACATCCATCAAATTCAAATCTAAAATCTACTGACTTTGATATCAAGTTACAAGCCAACTTGATCAAGTTACAAAAGGATCAGAACAAACAAAATCACTAGACTGCTTCTGGTTCTGTCTCGATACTGGCTTGCTGAGTGAGCTGCTGCTACTGCTGCTGCTGGTCACTTGTTGCATTGCAGGCCAATGCTCAACACTCCTCCTTGGACTGTATGCAATAAACACCAATTGAACTCCTTAAGACCTCAAACCTTGTTGTACCAAGAGGCTTTGTCAAAATATCAGCCAATTGATCTTGTAAGCTGCAATGAACGAGACTAACTTCTTTGGACTGCTAAGCCTCTCGAACAAAATGAAACTTAATCTTAAAATGTTTGGTTTTCCCATGAAAAACTGGATTCTTGGCTATTGCCACTGCTGATTGATTGTCCACCTTGATCTCAGTAGGTTCAAGTTGCTTTTCATTTAGATCACATAACAACTTTCTAAGCCAAATGGCTTGATTGACTGCTGCTGTTGCTGTTGCTGCTGCTATGTATTCAGCTTTAGCTGTGGACTGTGCAACGGTTTGTTGCTTCTTTGAGCTCCAGCAAAACACACTTGAGCCAAGGGTAAAGAAGTAGCCTGAGGTGCTCTTCATATCATCAACAGAGCCATCCCAGCCACTATCTGAGTAACCAACCAGCCTAAGCTCCTTTCCTTTCTCAAACTTGACCCCATAGCTCAATGTTCCTTTAATGTATCTAAGCACCCTCTTAGCAGCCTTAAAATGCATCACATTACAACAATGCATAAAACTCGACAGTAAACTAACATCATACAAAATGTCTAGTCTGTTGGCTGTTAAATACAGAAGACATCCAACAAGGCTTCGATATTGCCTTTCATCAACTCTCTCATGATCCCCAATGCTTGTCAATTTCTCACCTTGAGCTAAAGGTGTGCTCACTGTTTTGCAATTTTCCATGCAAAATTTGTTAAGTATCTTCAAAGCAAAGGCATGCTGACAGACAAAAATGCCTTGATCTGTCTGGTTCACTTCCATACCAAGGAAGTAAGTCATATATTGAGAGTTGGTACTTGTATATATAGTAGAAGATAGATAAACAATGAAGCACCAAATTTAGTAGAATCCATATCCAAAATTCATTGAAAAATGTAAAGGGCTTGGAAACAGAACATGTTTTTCTCTTGTTGAGATGATGATGATAGCGAGGCCATGGTTAACTTGGTAAGGGAGATTGAAATCGGGACTTGTTCCATGTTTGAGAATTTGTTGTCCCTTATCTCAGGGCCAAAAGAACAATGAAAGAAGACCAGCTGGTTGTTAGTTTCCAGAATCGAATAGCAAACAGGAAGAGACAGTAATGAATTTGAAAATGTTGATGCTGGTTGTGGGTCAGGCGATAAACACATCATGTTGAGATGCAAAACCAGCTAAAGGACTCGTATTGGCTAAAAAACCAGTAATAATAATAATAAAGAAATAATTTCATTCCCATACATGTGTTGCTGCATAAAAAAAAAATTGTTAGAAGCAAGCGGATCTTGCCTCCTTGCAGAACCTAATCAACAAGACAGCTATAAGAAGAAGACTAGACAAGTTAAAAGCAAATGATTCATTAATACAAGGCATTGAATGTAGTACCACCGTGCGCATTATTATATAATATTTGTATGGATATTATGGCATGAAAACTAGTAGTGTTTGTTGCTACCGAAGGGTGATGAGTTGTTGTGATTGTGGAGAGGAGACACAGCAGAAACATTTTGGCGATAGTTGTGGGGATCGAGATCGAGATCGAGTTAGTTCATGTTGCTTGCTTCCAATTGATATTTAAAATGATTGAGATTCCTCGTGTCTGCCCTCAACCTGTAATATATATGTTGAGCAGATGGTAAGGGGACTACAGCAAATAGCTAAGCAGAGTTGAAAACACATATCGCTTTTGCATAACAAGAAAATGGCAGCCTCTTACCATGCTCGATCAAACAGCTTGCCCTCAAGACAACACCCCATCGTTTCACAAATGGACGAGAACATGAGCCGATTGAGGGCATCTCAATCAGCCTCTACATCATCATCGATAGGCCACAATCTAAGTGGTCTTCAGGATTTGCATGAATGTGTTGATGTATTGCTTCAATTTCCCCTCACCCAACAAGCTCTCGCCCAAGAGAAGCAAAGGGAAATGGTTGAAGAGCTTTTGGATGGATCTCTCATGCTCTTGGATGTATGTACCACTGCCAAGGATGCCTTGTTGCAGACAAAGGAATGCACACAAGAGCTTCAATCAATTTTGCGCAGAAGACGTGGAGCCGAAGGGCTTGCTAATGAGTTTAGGAAATACTTGATATCTAGGAAAGCCATGAAAAAGGCAATCTGCAAGGCCTTAAAGAACTTGAAGCATATACAGAATAAACTCAGTACTCCTGGCGAGAATGGAGCTGTGATTAGCATCTTAAGAGATGTAGAAGCAGTTACCATCAGCGTGCTAGAATCCGTATTGCCCCTTATTTCAGGGCCAGAGGCAGAATCAAAATCGAGCCGTTGGTCGCTGGTTTCGAAGCTAATGCACAAGAAGAAAGTAATGTGCGAGGAAGAACAGAAAGCAAATGAAATTTTGAGTGCTGAAGCTGCAGTGCGTTCCTGCATCAAATCCGAAAACATGAAGCATGTCGAGAACGTGCAAAAGGAGCTTCGAAGCTCAGAGTTGAGCATCCAAGATCTTGAAGAAGGCCTTGAAACCCTCTCCAGGAGTATGATCAAAACTAGAGTTACTGTTCTTAATATCATCAGCTGTTAAATATTGGCATCGCAGTTGTACATATATACTGTAATTTTACAGAGGTTATACAATAGAAAAGAAATACAAAGATTATACAATCTTCTTTCTCAAAATTCTACCTCTTGTGAAATCATTTAGTTATATTTCCAAAATGGTTGCAGTAATTTTTTACTTCAAACATATTCAACCACGAACAAGAAAAAACTTGAAAAATACTTTTATCCAGCACATGCTAATATCCAAAACTTACACCCGAATCCCAGTAACTTAGACCTACCTTTAATTTTCCCAAGTTGAATTATAGAGCCTCATCACCACAACTGGTATCTTGGAATATCTCATGAAACATTTCTATGAATATGTGGGCTGCCAGGATTCCTCTTGTCCCACTGAAGACAATGGAAGACTTGCTAAAATTAAAAACTCCATGCCCATCAGTTTATCACATGGAAGATGGCAATGAAAAGATGCTAATTTGATATTATGTTAATCATAAAATTTTCTTATGTTAGGGGAAAAGGAAGCAAGGATCAGAAAGTGGATCTTGTTCAACTTCAAACCCTTCTTTACTTGGTTATCAAATTGCATGAAAAATAATGGTAAGTGCTAACACACACGTGGAAATAATGAATTGGTTGTCTATTTTTCCTTAATATATTTGAAAAATGTCACCAACTCCCGTGCATTGGCAACTAGTATGGTTTCAACGTGTGCAAAGAAACGGCAAGGATATATATATTAAAGTGCTTGGATAGTGAGCTGGAGAGATGGTAGAGAGGAGACATTTGTTGGTGTTATGAACAACAAGAAAACTAACTTAGCTGCAACTTGAGCAGCAAGGCTTGAGACTTGCAGAAGAAACAAAGCAAAAATCAAACAGAAAACAAAAGCAAAGCTAAGAAAGATGAAGCATATGGAAGGAAACTTAACAAGATTTCATTCAAAAATGAATAATGGCATAATGCCAATACATAAACCAAGCTTTCAGCTTGTCAAAATCAGTATGGTAACCTAACCAATACCTACTACCACTTAACACATTGAAACTTGAAGAAATTAACTTGTACACATGAACAAAGCTGAATTAATCAGCTCAATCACTATCAAGATTACATCAAATATCAACCTAACATAGTTCAAAATGAACTAAACTACATTACATTAACTAAAGATTACAAAATGAAGAAAACATCACTAGCTACACGTGAATTAACAGCTTCTGCATGACTCGGGCTGCATGGCATGTCTCTTGGCTACCTTTGGTGCTGCATGCTGACTAACCTTCAACACTCCTCCTTGGTTAGCATGTTTCAAATTCTCATCTCTACTCTTAAGTGTTGAAACCTTGAAACATTAAGGGCCTTTGTTAAAATGTCAGCTAATTGCTCTTCAGAACTGCAATGAACCAGTTTTACTTCATGAGCTTGCTCCATTTCCTTAGCAGCATGAAGTTTAATGTTGAAGTGTTTGGTTCTTCCATGAAAAACAGGGTTCTTTACAATTGCAACAGCAGATTGGTTATCTCACATTACCTCTGTTGCCTCCCTTTGTTTAAGATTAAGATTAGCCAAGATCTTTCTAAGCCAAATGGCCTGATTGACAGCTCCAGCAGCCGCCTCATACTTAGCCTCAGCAGTTGATTGAGCAACTACATTTTGCTTCTTCGAACTCCAACAAAAGATGGTTGAGCCAAGGGTGAAAACATACCCTGAGGTGCTCTTCATGTTATCCATTGAACCAGCCCAGTCACTATCAGTGTAGCCAACCAATTTCAAATGTTCAGCCTTGCTGAACAACATGCCATAGCTCAAAGTACCTTTGATGTATCTGAGGATTCTCTTGGCAGCTTTGAAATGACTTTCATTGCAACAATGCATGAATCTTAAGAGTAAACTCACAGAATACATTATGTCTGGCCTAGTGGCAGTCAAGTATAACAAACAACCAACTAGACGTCTATAGGATGATTCACATACCTTCTCAAAGGCTCATTGGCTCGATAGTTTTTCTCCAACAGCAACTGGTGTGCTAGTTACTTTACGATTCTATATTGGGAACTTGTTTAAAATCTTCATAGCAAAAGCTTTCTGACTTAGATAAATTCCTTCCTGAGTTTGTGTAACTTCTATGCCTAGGAAGTAGGACATCAACCCCAAGTCAGACATCTCAAACATTTGTTGCATTTTGGTTTTGAAATCATCCAACATTGTTTGGTCTCCTCCTGTCACCAATAGGTCATCGACCTACAAGAACACAATGAGCTTTGTTTGCACTCCTTCTCTTTTGACATACAATGTTGGCCCACTAATGCTCCTTTCAAATCCCAAACTGACCAAGTAGCCATCAATTCTGCTGTACCAGGCCCTTGGTGCTTGTTTCAAGCCATACAAGGCTTTGTTTAACTTGTACACCATTTCTTCCTTACCAGCCACCTTGAAGCCTTGAGGTTGCTCAACATAGATCTCTTCTTCAAGGAATCCATTGAGAAAGGCTGACTTCACATCAAGTTGGTGGATTCTATACTTCATTTGAGCTGCTAAGGCAACCAGTAGCCTAATGGTGTCAAGTCTAGCCACTGGTGCAAAGGTCTCTAAGTAGTCTACACCATGCTTTTAGCTGAACCCTTTTACAACTAGCCTAGCTTTGAGTTTGTTCAAGCTTTCATTAGCATTGTGCTTGGCTTGATAGACCAATTTCACCCTAATGATCTTCCTGTTGATAGGTTTCTGAACCAATTCCCAAGTTTGGTTCTTCTCAATCATGTTGATTTCATCAAGCATGGCTTGTTTCCAGCCTTGCTGAGCTTCAGCCTCTTCAAAGCAGCTTGGCTCTACTATAGCTACTTGAGCTTTTTCATAAATTTCAGCCAATGGTCTAGTGCCTCTGACTGGTTCATCATCTATGTCCATTTCAGGACCATTTTGATCAGCTTCAACTTGATTTAATGTAAGATCTTCAGAGAATGCCTCTGGTTCATTCTTCTCCCAATTCCAGCTTGCTTTTTCATTAAACACTACATCTCTGCTCACTAGAACTTTATTTTTTGAGGGATCCAAAATTCTATAGCCCTTTTTTACTGTGCTATAGCCTACCAGAATGCTTGCTTGAGCTTTCTTATCCAGCTTGCCTCTTTTCACAGCTGGAACTTGTGCATAACATATGTAGCCAAAGGTCTTGAGGTGAGCTAGTGATGACTTAAATCCATACCGAGCTTCAAATGGAGTCTTCTGATCTAAAGCCTTGGTTGGAAGCCTATTTTGAAGATAGAAAATCTAACAAAAGGTTTTGGGTAAATTTTTCTCAAACATAAGACACCTGGCCATATCCATTAATCTTCTGTTCTTTATTTCACTCACACCATTCTATTGAGGTGTACAGATGTTGGTGAGCTGGTGTTTAATGCCAGCCTCATCACAAAAGGATTGAAATTGAGCTGAGGTGTACTCAGTTCCATTATTTGACCTTAAACCCTTGACCTTGCAACCTGTTTCAGTCTCTACAGCAGCCTTGAACTTCCAAAACATTGAAGCCACTTCTAATTTGTTCTTTAAAAAGTAAATCTAACAAAATCTTGAGTGATCATCAATGAACCGAATAAAATACCTGTTCCTATTCAATGACTGAGTCTTCATGGGGCCACAGACATCAGTATGCACAAGCTGAAGTTTTTCTGAGGCTCTCCAGGCCCTATTTGAATGAAATGGTTGCCTGGCCTGCTTCCGTAGTTGACATACTTCACAAACCTCTTCCTTTTCAACTGATTTGATGAAGTTCTCAACTAAATCTTCTTTGGATAGCTGGTCCATCGATCTGTGGTTGGCATGACCAAGTCTTTGGTGCCAAAACTTGGATTCATTTTAGGAGACAGTGTAAGCTGAATCTAAGTCATTTGTCCAGTCAACAACAAAGCTTTTATCAGCCATAATGATTGACATGAGCCTTGATCCATGTGGATCACTAATCAGACATTCCTTGCCTTTGAACACAACTGTATAGCCCTTGTCTAGCAACTGAGCTATGCTGAGCAAATTTTTGTCAATCTCAGGCACTAGCAGCACATTTGAAATAAGCTTATTGCCTGTGGGAGTGTTTATCAACACATCACCTTTACCTTCTACCTTGATAAAGTGACCATTATCAACTTTAACTTTTTTTTAAAGCTTCTGTCAATTGACTTGAAAATGGCAGCATCTGGTGTCATGTGGTTGGTGCGGCCACTGTCTAAGAGCCATCCTTTGGTAGCCTTTTCTTTTGCAGCTGAGCATGAGACTGCAAAGACTTGTTCCTCATTGTCACTGCCTTCTTCAGCTACTCGAGCTTCAGCCTTTGGCTATTGATGTTGAATCTGCTTTGGTTTGCCTTTGTTTTTGCAGACCTTTTCTACATGGCCCATTTTCTTACAGTATTGGCACTGCACATCTGGCCTAAACCAACAGTTTGCTTCTGGATGGCCAGGTCTTTTGCAATGCCTACAAGGTTGATCCCCTCTTCTAGCAGCATCTAACTTAGGCTTGTCTCTCCAAGCCTTTTTGCCTTTGAAGGTAGTGGTGCTCGAGGCAGGTTTGGTTTTGGCTTGGAAGGCACCTTCTTGGTACTCCTCCAGTCCGCTGGCTCTCCTTTGTTCCTGTGCATAGAGAGCATTGATCAGCTCTGTTAATGAGATGCTGGCCAAGTCCCTTGAGTCTTCAAGAGAAGATATTTTTGCCTCATACTTCTCAGGTAAGGTAGAGATCACTTTCTCCACTATTCTAGCTTTACTAAATTGCTCTCCAAGGAGCCTTATGCTGTTTCCCACAACCATGATTCTGTCTGAATACTGCTTGATAGTTTTTTCCTCTTTCATCTTCAAATTCTCGAAATCTCTTCTCAAATTCAGTAGCTGTTGCTGCCTTGTTCTATCAATTCATTGGAACTCCTTTTTCAATTTGTCCCAGGCCTACTTTGGTGTTTCACAAGCCATGATCCTTATGAAGATCACATTTGACACACAGTTTTGTATGCAGGATATGGCCTTGTGCATTTTTGTTCTTTCATCAGCATGCTGCCTGATCTAAGCCACTGTTGGGTTGGCTCTAAGAGGTGCTGGCTCAACATCAGAGTTGACCACCTCTCATAGATCGAATGCCTGCAGGTAGGTCTTCATTTTGACCACCCAAATGTGAAAGCCCTCTTCATTGAAGACTGGTGGTGTAGCTGGTGAAAAACCTGATGAAGCCATGGTTTTAAGTGTTGAACTATAACAGGTCCACTAAGATTGTAGCTCTAGATACCAATTGTTGGTGTTATGAACAAAAGTAAACTAACTCAGCTGAAACTTGACCAGCAAGGCTCGAGACTTGAAGAAGAAATAAAGCAAAAATCAAACAAAAAACAAAAGCAAGGCTAAGAAAGATGAAGCATATGGAAGGAAACTTAGCAAGATTTTATTCAAAAATGAATAATAGCATAATTCCAATACATAAACCAGGCTTTCAGCTTGTCAAAATTAGTATGGTAACCTAACCAATACCTACTACCACTTAACATATTGAAACCTGAAGAAATTAACTTGTACACATGAATAAAGTTGAATTAATCAGCTCAATCACTATCAAAATTACATCAAATATCAACCTAACATAGTTCAAAATGAACTAAACTGCATTAAATTAACTAAAGATTACAAAATGATGAAAACATCACTAGCTACACGTGTATTAACAGCTTCTGCATGACTCGGGCTGCATGGCATGTCTCTTGGCTGCCTTTGGGGCTACATGCTGACCAACCTTCAACAACATTGCATGAATTTACTGCCACCCTTTTATCGAGATCTTAATTGATCATGTTAACTTTAGCAGATAGAAGAAGCATTTGAGATTCCATTTGTCTCCATGGATTGATATACATATATATATATATAACACTTGGGAGCAGATGCCTAGTATTTCAGTGAAAATTGCAAGAAACGTTGATTCAACAAATAGGCTTCTTTGCTCAGAACAAAAAAATGGCAGCCACTCGATCCAATAGTTTCCCCCGCTCATCTAGACAACACTCACTAGCAACAGAAGTTAATGAGCATTTGAATAGATTGAGGGCTTCTAAAGAGGCATCTACTTCATCATCATCAATTAGCCATAAACTAAATGGCTTTCAAGTTTTGTATGATTGTGTTGTTAAGTTTATTCAGTTGCCTCTGTCCTACCATGCTTTAGCCCATGAATGTGCTAATGAGTCGTTGGATGGTTCACTTAGACTCCTCGACCATTGCAGCACTACTAAAGATATTGTGTTGCAAACAAAAGAAAGCGTAAGTGAACTTCAATCAGCTTTGCGTCGAAGGAAAATCGGTGAAGCCGAGATCGTAAGTGAAGTGAGGAAATACATGAGCTCCAGGAAAGTTGCAAAAAAGACTATCCACAAGGCATTGGGAAACTTGAAGGTCATACAAAAAAACACAATCTCACCTTCAAAAACAGTTAGCATGCTGAAGGAGACTGAAGCAGTGACTTGTTCTATGTTTGAGTATTTGTTATCTCTCATCTTCGGACCAAAGCCTGGAAGTTGGTTATCAGTTTCGAAACTATTGCATCAAAGAAGAATAGCATGCGAGGATGCTGGAAGAAACGTGAATGAATTCGACAAGGTTGATGTTGCTTTGAAATCCTTCGGAATAACCAAATCTGAGATCATAAATCTTGAGATGCAAAACCAGCTAAAAGAATTGGAGCTATTTATTCAGGATCTTAAAGATGGACTTGAATGCCTCTTTAGGTGTATGATCAAAGCAAGAGTCTCACTTCTTAACATCCTTACCTTGTAAAAAACCAAACCCAATTTTGGATTATATCATGTATAGAAATCAAATATACATACATACATACATATAAATGAAATACTCTTTTCCATTTCCATACGTCAAAAGCTCCATGTTATTTTTCCTCTTTCAGTAGCATTTGTTTTAACCTTCTTTTCTTCTAAAGAAAACAAAAAATTTACATAAAACAATAACTAGATAGTAATGAAACAAAGTTAACCTTGGGTTTTTGTATTTTACTTTCTTTTTAAATATGATGCAATTAATTTATCAAGTTTGAGGTTGGTAGGATTCTTTTTGTCTCTAAATTAAACAACAATCAATCCATTCACACGGATGCATGCATTAATGGTGATAACAGGAAGCTTATATTCAAATCTATCACATGTTTCAATTGATGAAAACTGATGAGGCCAACTTGTTGCCAAATATCAACAATTAAACTCCACCATTTTTTTTCTATTTTTTGGCAATATGTGTAGAAATTGTTAAGCTTGCATGCAGATATTGCCTCTCTCCACCAAAACAAAATAATCGTATAATAAACTCCACCCATTTTTCTGTTTGTTGCCAACATGTGCAACATGCATATATTGCGTGCAAATCCCTTGTTTTTACAAATAGTTGAATTGTAGTAGGAACAAAACGACTCTCAAAATAAATAAGGGAGGTGAGTTTATGTCAACTAAATTCAACACCTTTCGTAAAGCAAATAGAATAAACAAAGAGTTCACAACACCTTATATATCTGAGCAAAATCACGTAACAAAACACTAGAACTGCACTGTTGTTGAAATGTGCAGAAGCATGGTGAAGCAGTTGTCGCAACAGCAGAATATGCAACTGAAATTATGCTCCACTTGGTCTTCTAGTCTATAGAGACTAGATCTCTTCAAAAATGGTAAGTTCAAAAATGGTAAGTATAATGACTAAATGGTAAAATTCTCATTTCTACGGTAAAAGGGCAATAATGTAATTTTCACCTCCAATGAATTCATATTAAAGGTTGAATGTGAGTTATGAGATTTGAGTGGCTAAATAATTATTTGTTTTGAATAAATTGATCTAAAGGGTAAAACGATTTTTTTTCCAAAAGGGCATTTTGGTCATTTCTCAAGAATATACACAATCCCTCCAAAAAGAAAATATTCACAACATATACTAGTGGAAACCCAAATATCAAAACCTAAATAACTCGACTCTCAAAACTAGTTCCAAGTGGAGTCGCCTAGTTGAATAGCGTGTTAGTTGAGAACCTAGCAACCTAGACACGAAGACCTAAAAACGTGTTGTTATTAACCAATCCAAGCTAGTTTGGTTAACCACATATTGCCTAAAGTTTGAAGACTAAACTTAATATGAATATAAGGAAGAAAAAAAACTTAAATACTACACCCTGATCTCATTACCAAAATCTAGGTTCGGGAGTATGATTATGTGCGTGGAATGTTTGAGAATCCCTACAACACCATTCAAAGACTCCTATGAAGTTTGGTGTTTAGGGTTTTTAAATCAAAATTTTAAGCAGGAATTTAAATATACGACCTACCTTCAAAAACTAAAAGAGAGCTAAAACTAAAATCCAATAATTATCATAGGATATTAAAAGAAAATTTAATTCTAAAATTAATAACAAAAATTGAAAATAAATAAATTTAACTTAAATGTATAAAATTAAATTTAACTTGAAATACTGAGATTGACAATTAAACTAAAAATTTTAAAATTATAAAAATCTGATATTTAAAATCTAAAACTACAATGTTAGCTCTAGTTTTTCAAGTATTGTGATATAAAAAAAAGTATATTAAATGTTCTCTACTTAAATCTACAAAAATTGTTTATAAGTCCTTAAAATTATTTTCAAAGTGTTGGGCAAAATAAATTGTTTAAAAGCATTAAATTAACTTATTTTTAACAAGTTTTTAAAGTCTGAGGGACTTTTACCGATACTTAGGGGGACAAGTATTGGTAGAACTCAAGATGAAAAAACCTTGAAAAAGCTACAGAATTCTGCCGGTAGAACTGGGAGTTCTACCGATAAACCAAGACTTCTATCTATAGAACGCACTCCAGTAACCCGGACATCTCAAATCAATGGTCTTTCTTTTGCAATTAACAACAGCATCGTGCAAAGTTAACCAATCCATTCCCAATATTATATCGAACTCGTCGAAAGGCAACAACATTAAATCAGCTGGGAAGCATGAATCTCGAATCATCAACGGACAACTTTTACACACTTTATCAACCAGAACACATCGACCTAAGGGGTTGGATACACGAATCACAAACTCAGTAGACTCAACAGGCAGAGTCTTACTGGATACTAAAGTTTCACACACATATGAATGAGTCGAACCAGGATCAATCAGGGCAATCACAGTAGTATCATAAAGAGTGAAAGTACCAGTGATAACATCTGGGGAAGAAGTATCCTTTCTGGCACGTATAGCATATGGTCTAGCAGGTGCACGAGCCTCTGACTGAACTGTAGTGTCATTGGTTCCTTTCTGACTGCCACTTACATTTCCCGTATGCCTAGGTGGTCTGCCTCGCACTACTACATTACTCGGTCTCGTATTCTGAGCCGTATTTTGCTCAACTAGCATCGGGCACTCTCGAATAAAATGATCCGACACATTTAAAGCAGGACCGATCACGAAATCTACAACTCTCAGAATGCCATTTACCACAATGCTTGCATTCAACCCGATTCTGCTGGACATTACCAACACTGGCCATCGAAGTAGCTCGAGAACCCGCAGAAGGTCAATCTCGTCTAGAAAAGTCTGAAGTAGCCTTATGTCGACTGGATTCATCTTTAAACTTCTTTGGTGTGGAATGAAAGATCTTACTCGATGATCTTTTTCGAATGTCTCTAGCTTCAAACTCGGCTTTTCTTTTCTCTTTTCCAAGCTCTTCGGCTTTGCAAGCTCGTTCGACAAGTACCACAAACTCTTTAATCTCGAGTATGCCGACTAGCAACTTAATATCTTCATTCAGACCATTTTCAAATCTTTTACACATAATGGCTTCAGTTGACACACATTCACGGGCATATCGGCTCAGTCTGATAAATTTCCGTTCATACTCAGTCACGGTCATTCGACCGTGTTTCAATTCAAGAAATTCTTTTTGTTTCTGATCAATGAATCTTTGACTGATATATTTCTTACGAAACTCAGTCTGAAAGAAATCCCAAGTCACTTTTTCTTTCGGAACCACCGATACTAGTGTATTCCACCAGTGATATGCGGTGTCCCGTAATAAGGATATAGCACACTTCAAGCATTCGTTTGGAGTACATGACAGCTCATCGAGCACACGGATAGTATTATCCAGCCACATCTCAGCTCGTTCCGCGTCGTCATCATCATTAGTTTTAAATTCTTCGGCCCCATATTTCCTGATTTTATCAACGGGAGGCCTGGTAGATCTCATCGGATCTATCATCGGAGGTGCTGAAGGTATCGGAGTTGGATTATTCGGGGGTGGAGGTTGTTGTACAGTCGGATTAGTTTGAATAAATTGGGTAAACCATTCATTCATCATCTGGTAGAAGGCTTGCTTAGCCTTCCCCTCATGGCAACCCGAGACAGGTCAAGAGTCTACCGGCGCTGACCCATGCGCGAGATCAGGCGCTACGCTCTCTACATCATCAGCTACGGCTTTGTCAGGATCCATTTACTATATAAAACACAATTTAAATGTCAGAAGTCACCACACTATCATATTATAAAATTAAGGCATGTATAGCTAGACTTACACGCGCTACGGTAGTCCTAGAATCGACTAAACCGTAAGCTCTGATACCAATCAAATGTAACACCCCTAATCTGTATCTGTCGCCGGATTAGAATTAGAGGCATTACCGATCAAACAAAGCTTAGAACATGCATTTATTACTTTTCATGCTTCGTAAATAACCACATTAAAACAATTTTTCCTATTCATATTTCGAAATTTAATACACCCATATTCATCTCATTTACATATTAAATGAATCACATTACATTACGAAACATATATCGAACATATCTTAAAACCAACTTTTCAGAAGTTGATTACATAACATAGAACTTAAACATCATAGTCATATGCACATTTAACAAGATCAGAAATGAGCCTAATTAACTAACTCCTCAAGCCTAATATATATAATTATTAGCCAAGTCAAACCTAATCAAAATAGCCAATGCACAAACAATTATATCATAGACATATACATTTAATTCACTAAAGGTTAACCATTATAAACATGCATTTTATAACCTAATTCTTATCTCACGAAATGACCAAATCAAATACATATTCATAAGACATACACGTTACCTATTGTCGTATGATATACTATGCTTACCATTACCTATTGTCTAATTCATATGGATTCAATACACTCCATCAAACCAATGTGCACCCTAATAAATTTGCATGCACATAATCGAACCAAAATGATCATATAACTAATCCAAAATACATATTTACAACTAATTCTTTACCATATAATCAATTCTCAATTTAACTCTCCAATGTTCAACCCAAAAATAATCACAAACATTTTCATTACTCATTACCGAATCACATAATCATAAAAAACATGCATCAAAGCCACATTCATCTTCAAAGCATGACATAAACGTATATTATACCAAATATTTAATAAACTATCAACATTAATATTTAAAAGAAGCCAATTTTGCATGGATTTATACATTAACAAAATATCATTCAAATAATAAACTAGCCTATACATGCCTTAAGTTCAAAAGTCCAAACTTTAATAATACCAAAGTGAGCCGATAGTGTGAATGACTTCAGTGACGATCCCCTGAGCCCGTAGCTTGATCAAAATCTACAAAACAAAACAATGAACACACACGGAGTAAGCTTGCTAGCTTAGTAAGTCTTAAGCAACTATATTATAACATTCAAACATCCAAGCATTTTTAAACAATCGGTTCATGGCATTGTATATAAAATAATTCAACCTATAAATTTACCATAGCCGAATATCATTACCTCTCTTAACCTAACAATTTTCATTTTGTTACCAAAGTACACCATTCACCGAAATTATATACACATATCTATGTATATAAGTATACCTACATGAACATCTTTAACCACTCTTATGCTTTCAAGTAACCAATATCCACATAGTATAGTTTATATACAAATTCCAACAACCAGATGTACAACAGATTTCTTTCATCATTTTATTTGCTCATTAGCATCATATATAACATATAAGTATGAAAAACGCATACCTTATGGCCGAATTAACAAGATTCATTTTCAAAAGCTTAGGCTTACTCGATTTGTTTCATGACTTTATAAATTCATAGTCTGAGCTCAGAATTGCAACTCACTGGTATAAAACCTGCTAGGCATTAGCCCAAATCACACTCACCGGCACTAGGCCTGCTAGACCCAAGGTCTGTAATTTAAACACCGGCATTTAGCCTGCTAGGCAATAAGCCCGATATAATTCACCGGCATAAGGCCTGCTAGGCTCAAAGCTTGAATTAATATTATTCAACCATCTCGTACACATTATATATAACCAAAATCACATATACAATACATAATTCATATCACTTTCACATCATAAATTCAATTAGATTTAACTACCTTTCATTGCTGAATTAATATGTCACATTCGACTTTATCAACATTTCAATCCAATAACTCAAAATTCAGCATGTAAACTAGATTATGAACAATATTTACGGTATTAACTTGCTTAAAAACTTACCTCGGATATCGTCGGATGACAAGAACCGGCTATTCGATAACTTTCGCCTTTCCCTGATCCAAGTCCATTTTTCTTTATTCTTGATCTAAACATAATCAAATTAAGCTCATTCAAGCACATTTCATCTCAATTTAGTCCCAAAACACATAAATAGGCAAATCACCATTTTACCCCTGACATTTACAACTTTTACAATTTAGTCCCTATTGCACAAAACACAAAATACACATAATTTGAATTCACTCCCTAAGGGCCGAATCTTCCCCATGGTCATACAAGTCCCTACATTTCATTTATTTTGCATTTTAACCCCTCAAAAATTTATTTTCTCAATTTAGCCCTATTTAGCCAAATTCATCAAAAATTCAAGAACAAAGTATGTTCATCAATTACATATCTATCATTTAACACATAAAACATCACAAAATTCATCATAACCTCAATGGAATTTTACACAAACATCATCAATTCATGAAATTAAGACATGGGTTTTAAAGCTCTCGAAGCAACGATTACAAAAACGTAGAAATTATCGTAAACCGAAATAAAAAATTACCTTAATTTAGCTTGATGAATGCCGAATACCTAGCTTCTTTTTCTTTTATTTTCTTTTTGTGTTTTTCGGAAAGAACAATGAAAATGAGACCACTTTTATGTTTCTTTTATTATATAATAAACATAACTTATAAAATAAATGAAATATAACTTTAACTATTTAATAAATGAAATAAACATATAATATAATTATATAACATTAGTCATTGCCGTCCACAACCCTTTAAATTTGGTAATATGCATTTTAAATGCTCCCAATTAGAAAAACAACCTTAACTTAGTCCTTACACTTTAAACTATCAAGTTTATAATTTACGCGATTAAGCCCTTTTTATTTAATTAAGCATGCAAATAATCAAATTTCTCTACGAAACTTTCACACACTTTAATTCACATATAATAAACATAGAAAATAATATTTAAATATTTTTTAACTCGGACTCGTGGTCCCGAAACCACTGTTCCGATTAGGGTCAAATTAGGACTGTTACAGTCTTGGCCTGAGACTTCTATTGATACCCTGGTCCTTTCTACTGATACATCCAAAATCATGTAGCAAAATTCAAGAACTGCACTGTTGTTGAAATGTTCAGAAGCATGGTGAAACAGTTGTCACAACAGTAGAATATGCAATTGAAATTATGCGCCACTAGGTCTTCTAGTCTATATAGACTAGATCTCTTCAAAAATGGTAAGTACAGTGACTAAATGGTAAAATTCTCATTTCTACCGTAAAAGTTGAAGACCTAAATTACGAAATCAATAAACCAAAAAAAATATAAAACTTAGTCTAAAGCTAAATTTAAATTTGCTAAATACCTAAAATTATAATTAAAACCTAAAAACTAAATAAATATAAAGGGGTATAAATTTTATCAAATTTAAGTAAGATCTAAACACCTAAACAACTCAAATCTAAAAAAGAACTTAACTTCTAGATGTAAATTTATACACAACTAATTATCACAATATACCAATTTCATCAACATTCCATGTAGAACATGTACATTCAACCATCCCGGATGACCCAACAATGATGACTTTTACTATTTGCATATTCTACCATCCTGAGTGGCCCAACAATGATGGCTTTGAATATTTTCATATTCTATCATCTTGGGTGGCCTAACAATTATGGTTTTGAATCATTATATCGTGTTAAAGTAGCAACACCAACATTGTTTATGTTGCTTATGTTTGGTCTATTGGTTTGATTAATTATTTTCTAGCTGATTTGTTAATTGATTCTTTAGCCAATGTTTAATTTAATTAGTTGTTCTTATTTTCTAGCATGGTGGGTTGTCGTGGGATGTGTCCCTAGTTTTAAGGGTAGTGGTGTGTAATGGGGTGTAAGCCTATATAAGGCACACAGTTGATTTCAGAAATTATCTATCAGTTTAGTTCAGCTTCCCTTGTTTTTATTGTTTTCCTCTATTATCTGTCGTGTGTTCCTCATTTTGGAATCTGAGCCAGATTTTTATATTGTTTGTTGTGTCTCATCTTGGAAAAATCAACAGCCTTCATGCCATCGGTGGAGTTAAGAAACTCAATAATCATAGCTACACACTTGGTATACATGTATAACATTGTACTTTCAAGGACAAGACCTGCGGGAGATGGTGAATGAAAGCGAAAGCATGCAACTGGTAGCAGAGCCTATAACAATCTGTTTTTCAATGGTGTAACAAACGGTGGTTTTGAAACCCCATTTTTGATGTCCGAGTCCTTCAATATTCTTATTTAACATTTATGAGGTTAGTATAAAATTTAATTAAAGTTTGATCCCTTAATTTGTCAATTAGATAGTTAATTATGGTACAAGAACTAAATTGTAAAAGTAGTAAAATTTTATGTAACATCCTAGATTAGGGGTTGTGCGTTTGGAGCATAACTCAAGTGTTAATAGGCTTTAAGTGTGGTTGGTGATGTTTTAAGGGTTTTTAAAACTCTAGGATTAAAAGGGGATGCATTGGAAATTTTTGAAATTTTAAGTTAAAAGGGGAAATTGGGCTAAGGAGGCCTTAAAGAAAATTTTAGGAGTTTAGGGACATGAACTTGGGCCTAGTAAAGTGGCTTGGGACGCTACTTTAGGGGCCTTGGAGGCTTGCGCAGGAGGGAAGAGGTTCGAGTAACGCGGGGCGCATCAGAGGCTTTTATTTTTGCGTAAAAAAGGGGACTAGGCTACAAAGGGTTTAAGAGAAGTTGTTGGGGATTTATGGCATAAGAAATGCCTTGGTAAAGTGGCTTCCATGCCACACTTAAGGGCCTGGATATAACGCCAACAAGGGCCTTGGTTCGAAACACGGCGGCAGCAGGTGGTGTTTTTATTTTTAGCTTTTGGCGTTAAGACAAGGGGGAGCTAGGGAAGGAGGCTTTAAAAGAAATTGGGGCGAGTTTATATCACAAAAAAATGCTTTGGCAGAGTGGCTTGGGGCGTTAAAGCTCAAAGGGGCTTGGTGCAGGTCATGGGTTCAAGACGCAAGGGAAGCAAAATTTTGAGGTTTTATTCTGCATTCTGGCATTAGGGAGAAGGAGCAGTGGACGGCACTTGGGATCTTCAATTTGATAAGGATAATGCTTGTTTAATCCTTTTTAAAATTCGGCTGTAGTAAGGTAGGATAATTGTTGTTTTTTTTATTATTCTTCAAATAGGTAGATTAGTAGATAGAATAGGAGATTAAGTGGAGGATAATTGATTTATTTTAGAATTTTGAATAGGTGATTAGGAGATAATGAGATGGATTTTATTTTATTTTATTAAGGTGATAAAGAAGATATTAAGTATGGATTTATTTTTATTCACTTTGAATATGTGTTAAAGAGATAAAATAGGAGAAAGTGTGTAGTATAAATAGGGGTGCTCACCTTTTAATATTTCTTTTTTTCCATTCTAAATTCTTCTTGCCGAAATTGTTCTACCCTCTCCTCCTCTTCTTTATTTTTCTTCCAACCCAAATTCCTTACTTATTCTCTTGTAGCCGAATCTCAAGGTACTTTATTTTCTCTTCGTTGTTGCGAGTCTTTGAAGCCGAAACCTCTCTAATATTAGTCACTATTGCCGAATCTTTCAACCTCTTATTCTCTTTTCTATTTCACAATCTTTGAGGCCGAATCTACAAGGGTAGTACCATCGATCTCTTGCTTTTGGTTCCGTGGTAAGCGTGTAAGGGTAAGTATTCTCTATTCTAGCAATCGATTTGGGTTCCTATTCTTTTAGTTTGCCGAAATCAAGTGTGCAGGCCTTGATCTAAGGATGGCCGAATGTCCATTAAGCTATTTTATGTGTCTTTTGTGTAGCCGATATTAAGGAGCAGTAAGGAGTTCTTCGGGATTCGAAAGCATCAAGGTAAGTGGTATGTGTTATTCGGCCAAGGGCCATTTTCCCTAGATTTATTGTTAAGCCGAATCTAACAGAGGTTAAGCAGGGAGTTCGACAACTTCTAAGACAAGGAGCGGTTTCGGGATTTAGATCCGTAAGGTAAGGCAGTAGTAATTTTCGGCCATGGGCCATTTTGGTATATTATGTTAGCCGATTCTAACTTAGGTGGTGTAGGAAGGAGTTCTACAATCGCAAAGGTGCAAATCGTTAGACGTGGGTTTCGGGATTTTGTCAATTGTGCTAATCAGGTGCATAGTTATCGCACTGTCTCTTGAATGTTTATATGTGTTATATGTGTTATTTCATGTATGTGCATAAAGTGAATGATAGCTGAAATAAGGGCTAAGATTGTGAATACCCGTGGTGGGTGATTGAATAATCAGGTCAGTGATTTACGATAATAAATGGTTATTGATGAATGTATAAAAATGTGATGGCATGTGATGTATATTTGTTTCAAGTAATATGTTGCCATGGTACATATATATATGCATGGGACTTGGGATGTGACTATTGGAGGAAAGGGTGTACACTATGTACGTGGTCTAATGCTAGCCTCGTGCTACATTAGCGCTTGATGTTAGCTATGTGCTTCATCAAGGGAGGTGTTGGCTAAGTGCCCATCTCGGCGGTTGATAGCTGTGTGCATCACCGTGGACTGGTTGATATGTGGGATCCCTATGGGATCGGTGGCTCAGCCACGGCCTTGAGCAGCAAGTCTGCCAAGGTAAGATATGTGGATCATTATGTGATCGGTGGTGGATTAGCCACGGCCTTGAGCAGGGGGTCTATCAAGGTAGGTGTAATGGATGGACTTTAGGTTGGGATGGGCTTCATAATTGCATATTTATGTGTATGGACTATGTGGATATGGGCCAAGCCCATATGTGGAGATATGTGAAATGACTATGCACTGAGTCGGTTTGACTCACCCAATATTTTATTAAACCTTTCAGGTGATGCGTAAAGCTTGGACCGGGTTGGAGTGGATACAAAGGTGGCCATGCAGAAGCAGATTTTCATGCAGAAAGATATTTTTAATTAATTAAGCATTTATATTTTCAGTACTTTGATTATTCAATTATTGTAATAAGGCCCCTAAAAGTATTTCAAGTTTGTTTAAGTGTTTTTCATTAAGTTTATTATTATGTTTTATTATGGATTGACAATTGAGGAATTATTTGCAAACGATTTTTATTTAAATCTATATATACTAAAGTTTTAATCCGGATATTTTTATAAACACCACACCTTACTTAAGAATTTTAATGAACACTGTATTCTAAACTTAACAAAATTTTCATGTTTTATCCTTAAGTTCAAATTTGTTTCAAACGTTTTCCGCTGTGGCATTTCAAATTCGGTCGTAGTGAATAGGTCGGGTTTGGGGTGTTACAAATTGGTATCAGAGCCCGGTTCAACAACTCGGCTTTGAGAGTTTTGGGTCCAAAAACATTTTTCAAAGATGGGCTTTTCAAAAATATGGACTTTTAAGAACTTTTTCAGGTTTATTCTGGCATGGCACCTGTATCTCCGGCCCGAAGTCCACCAGGTAAGTACCTCTGACCATTGAGGTGAATTGAATATGTGAACTGTATGGGCTTTTATGGGAACGTAGATTAGTGAACTAGGATCTTTTGAACCCTAGGACTAGTCTACTCAAACACAAGTGCATAAGACTTAAGGATAACTAAACAAACCTGTGATTAAGTCACCGAGTTAAGGTGTGGCAACTGTTGTGCGCATGTCTAGGAGTGGATTCGATAAGAGCTAGGTATTTAAGCAGTCCTAGCGACTCACCTCCTCTTTACTCGAATCCTACCTAGTGCGTAGCAACCGTTCACCCTAACCAAGAGGACTTAGTCATCGGCTAAACCAATGATTAAAACCCGAAAGGGATCAGCCTTACTGTTTTAAAAACCCTAGTTTTTTTAAATTACCAAATTACCCCTTTGGTTTGTAAACCCTAAATTTGATTTTGAAAGATGTTTTCTACCGATTTGCAAAATTATGAAAATACCCTTGGTTGTAAAATTACTAAAATGCCCTTGGTTTCTAAAAAAATTACCATACTACCCTCGACTTTTGCAAAAATATTTTTGTTTTACAAAATACCAAAAATGTCTATTTCGTGGAATAATAAGATACCCTGACTTGGGAAATTTACTAAAATACCCCTGACTTACAAAATTACCGAAATAACCTCGATTTCTAAAATTTTTTATATTGCCTTTGATTTCGAGAAATTTTCAAAATACCCACAAGTTTCGAAAATTCCGAAACACCTTTGATTTATAATGAATTTCAAATAGACCCCGATTTATTACCAAAATACCCTTATAGGACAAATGACGAAATTACCCCTGGGATGGAAAAGGACAAGACGGCCATGGTAGCATGGTGAATGTGGTGAATGAATGTGGCTTCATTGAGAAATGAAGGTGTTTCTGTTGATGAATGTGAATGTGACTCTCTTAATTAGAGTAGTGAACTTGAACTGAAACGTTGTTTGATCGAAAGAACTACTTCTAAATACTTCATTTCATAAAACTGTTCGCGGATAATTAGTGGAACAAAATTTCTAATGCATAAAACTTTTTAATCAGATTAAATCGCGACGTTAGAAATGAGTTCTAGAGGACGTGGTCGTCGAGGACGTGGTCGAGGCAGGATGACTGTATCAGAACCAGTTAGATCGGGTCAGGGATCGAAGAATGAGGTACCACCGCCACCTCTACCAACAGCTTTTGGTGAGGAGCAGCAAGATCAGACGGGGGTGATACAGTATCGCAGGCGGTGCTGCGAGTTCTTGAGATGGTAGCTGGAGCAGGTGGGAATATGAGAGCTAGGAAATCCGTACCCGAGTGACTTCGAGCCAACGGAGCTGAGGTGTTCCGTGGTGTATCGGGTGTGGCACCCAGTACAGCTGAGTATTGGTTGGAGGCAACCGAGAGAATTATGGATGAGCTCGATTTAACTCCTGAGGAGAAAGTGAAAGGATTGGTGGCGCTGTTTCGCGATGAGGCATATCAATGGTGGCTAACAGTACGGGATAGTGCCACGGCGGAGGATCTCACCTGGGAGTACGTTAAGGCGGCGTACCAGAAGAAGTATGTCAGTACTCACTACATTGATGCGCAGATGAAGGCGTTTTTGGGGCTAGTTCAAGGGAACAAGTCCGTAGCAGAATACGAGGCTGAATTCCTAAGGTTAAGCCGATATGCACGAGGAGTAGTGGCAACGGAGCATGAGCGCTGTGTCCGTTTTGAGGACGGACTAAGGGACGACCTGAGGTTGTTGATAGCTCCACATTAGGAGCGGGAGTTTGCTGTGTTAGTCGAAAAGGCTAAGGTAGCTGAGGGAATTAAGGACTCTGTGAGGCAGAACAGAGATAAGGATAGAAACCGGGATAAGAGGAGTTTTGGACCGTCAGAATCGTCTGAGGGTCTTCAGAAAAGACCGAGGGTTGAGAATTCTATTCGTATTGCTAAGCCAGCTACTGGAAATCCGGACCGTTCGTGTACTCGGTGTGGAAGGTATCATGTTGGCGAGTGCTGGAACCGGGAACGGGAATGTTTTAGGTGTAAGTCTAAGTCTCACCTGATTAAAGACTGTCCTCAAGATCCGAATAGGGCTCGGACATTAGGCCAAGGTTATGTGCAGCCGGGTAGAGATGGTCAGCAAGCGACAAGGGGTCGTGGTCCGAATCATGGAGGAAATGGTTCAAACCGAGGTCGTGGAGCACCAAACAGAGATGCTGAAGGTGCAGACGCAAGGCAGCCAAGGTTGGTTTATGCAGTCGACCGTCGCGAGGATGGTGATGTGCCAGAGGTGACAACAGGTAAGTTTCTTATTTCTGGATTATCCTTCATTGCTTTGTTCGTTATAAGGTCAGTTTGTTCCTATGATTGCTAATGAAGTGTATGGAACCTTGATTGTGAACTTAGAGAATGTGCCTAGGAAGTATAATAGTTCTTTAAGATCAGAGTGCGCAACAGTGGAGTAAGTGGGGTAAGTTAGGATGTACGGATGCTCGTTAGTAAGTAATTTTGAGGACGAAATTATTTTAAGGAGGGTAGAACTTTAACATCCTAGATTAGGGGTTGTGCATTTGGAGCATAACTCAAGTGTTAATAGGCTTTAAGTGTGGTTGGTGATGTTTTAAAGGTTTTTAAAACTCTAGGACTAAAAGGGGATGCATTGGAAATTTTTGAAATTTTAAGTTAAAAGGGGAAATTGGGCTAAGGAGGCCTTAAAGAAAATTTTAGGAGTTTAGGGACATGAACTTGGGCCTAGTAAAGTGGCTTGGGACGCTACTTTAGGGGCCTTGGAGGCTTGCGCAGGAGGGAAGAGGTTCGAGTAACGCGGGGCGCATCAGAGGCTTTTATTTTTGCGTCAAAAAGGGGACTAGGCTACAAAGGGTTTAAGAGAAGTTGTTGGGGATTTATGGCATAAGAAATGCCTTGGTAAAGTGGCTTCCATGCCACACTTAAGGGCCTGGATATAACGCCAACAAGGGCCTTGGTTCGAAACACGGCGGCAGCAGGTGGTGTTTTTATTTTTAGCTTTTGGCGTTAAGACAAGGGGGAGCTAGGGAAGGAGGCTTTAAAAGAAATTGGGGCGAGTTTATATCACAAAAAAACGCTTTGGCAGAGTGGCTTAGGGCGTTAAAGCTCAAAGGGGCTTGGTGCAGGTCATGGGTTCAAGACGCAAGGGAAGCAAAATTTTGAGGTTTTATTTTGCATTCTGGCGTTAGGGAGAAGGAGCAGTGGACGACACTTGGGATCTTCAATTTGATAAGGATAATGCTTGTTTAATCCTTTTAAAACTCGGCTGTAGTAAGGTAGGATAATTGTTGTTTTTTTTATTATTCAAATAGGTAGATTAGTAGATAGAATAGGAGATTAAGTGGAGGATAATTGATTTATTTTAGAATTTTGAATAGGTGATTAGGAGATAATGAGATGGATTTTATTTTATTTTATTAAGGTGATAAAGAAGAGATTAAGTATGGATTTATTTTTATTCACTTTGAATATGTGTTAAAGAGATAAAATAGGAGAAAGTGTGTAGTATAAATAGGGGTGCTCACCTTTTGATATTTCTTTTTTTCCATTCTAAATTCTTCTTGCCGAAATTGTTCTACCCTCTCCTCCTCTTCTTTATTTTTCTTCCAACCCAAATTCCTTACTTATTCTCTTGTAGCCGAATCTCAAGGTACTTTATTTTCTCTTCGTTGTTGCGAGTCTTTGAAGCCGAAACCACTCTAATATTAGTCACTATTGCCGAATCTTTCAACCTCTTATTCTCTTTTCTATTTCACAATCTTTGAGGCCGAATCTACAAGGGTAGTACCATCGATCTCTTGCTTTTGGTTCCGTGGTAAGCGTGTAAGGGTAAGTATTCTCTATTCTAGCAATCGATTTGGGTTCCTATTCTTTTAGTTTGCCGAAATCAAGTGTGCAGGCCTTGATCTAAGGATGGCCGAATGTCCATTAAGCTATTTTATGTGTCTTTTGTGTAGCCGATATTAAGGAGCAGTAAGGAGTTCCTCGGGATTCGAAAGCATCAAGGTAAGTGGTATGTGTTATTCGGCCAAGGGCCATTTTCCCTAGATTTATTGTTAAGCCGAATCTAACAGAGGTTAAGCAGGGAGTTCGACAACTTCTAAGACAAGGAGCGGTTTCGGGATTTAGATCCGTAAGGTAAGGCAGTAGTAATTTTCGGCCATGGCCATTTTGGTATATTATGTTAGCCGATTCTAACTTAGGTGGTGTAGGAAGGAGTTCTACAATCGCAAAGGTGCAAATCGTTAGACGTGGGTTTCGGGATTTAGTCAATTGTGCTAATCAGGTGCATAGTTATCGCACTGTCTCTTGAATGTTTATATGTGTTATATGTGTTATTTCATGTATGTGCATAAAGTGAATGATAGCCGAAATAAGGGCTAAGATTGTGAATACCCGTGGTGGGTGATTGAATAATCAGGTCAGTGATTTACGATAATAAATGGTTATTGATGAATGTATAAAAATGTGATGGCATGTGATGTATATTTGTTTCAAGTAATATGTTGCCATGGTACATATATATGCATGGGACTTGGGATGTGACTATTGGAGGAAAGGGTGTACACTATGTACGTGGTCTAATGCTAGCCTCGTGCTACATTAGCGCTTGATGTTAGCTATGTGCTTCATCAAGGGAGGTGTTGGCTAAGTGCCCATCTCGGCGGTTGATAGCTGTGTGCATCACCGTGGACTGGTTGATATGTGGGATCCCTATGGGATCGGTGGCTCAGCCACGGCCTTGAGCAGCAAGTCTGCCAAGGTAAGATATGTGGATCATTATGTGATCGGTGGTGGATTAGCCACGGCCTTGAGCAGGGGGTCTACCAAGGTAGGTGTAATGGATGGACCCTAGGTTGGGATGGGCTTCATAATTGCATATTTATGTGTATGGACTGTGTGGATATGGGCCAAGCCCATATGTGGAGATATGTGAAATGACTATGCACTGAGTCGGTTTGACTCACCCAATATTTTATTAAACCTTTCAGGTGATGCGTAAAGCTTGGATCGGGTTGGAGTGGATACAAAGGTGGCCATGCAGAAGCAGATTTTCATGCAGAAAGATATTTTTAATTAATTAAGCATTTATATTTTCAGTACTTTGATTATTCAATTATTGTAATAAGGCCCCTAAAAGTATTTCAAGTTTGTTTAAGTGTTTTTCATTAAGTTTATTATTATGTTTTATTATGGATTGACAATTGAGGAATTATTTGCAAACGATTTTTATTTAAATCTATATATACTAAAGTTTTAATCCGGATATTTTTATAAACACCACACCTTACTTAAGAATTTTAATGAACACTGTTTTCTAAACTTAACAAAATTTTCATGTTTTATCCTTAAGTTCAAATTTGTTTCAAACGTTTTCCGCTGTGGCATTTCAAATTCGGTCGTAGTGAATGGGCCGGGTTTGGGGTGTTACAAATTGGTATCAGAGCCCAGTTCAACAACTCGGCTTTGAGAGTTTTGGGTCCAAAAACATTTTTCAAAGATGGGCTTTTCAAAAATATGGACTTTTAAGAACTTTTTCAGGTTTATTTTGGCATGGCACCTGTATCTCCGGCCCGAAGTCCACCAGGTAAGTACCTCTGACCATTGAGGTGAATTGAATATGTGAACTGTATGGGCTTTTATGGGAACGTAGATTAGTGAACTAGGATCTTTTGAACCCTAGGACTAGTCTACTCTAACACAAGTGCATAAGACTTAAGGATAACTAAACAAACCTGTGATTAAGTCACCGAGTTAAGGTGTGGCAACTGTTGTGCGCATGTCTAGGAGTGGATTCGATAAGAGCTAGGTATTTAAGCAGTCCTAGCGACTCACCTCCTCTTTACTCGAATCCTACCTAGTGCGTAGCAACCGTTCACCCTAACCAAGAGGACTTAGTCATCGGCTAAACCAATGATTAAAACCCGAAAGGGATCAGCCTTACTGTTTTAAAAACCCTAGTTTTTTTAAATTACCAAATTACCCCTTTGGTTTGTAAACCCTAAATTTGATTTTGAAAGACGTTTTCTACCGATTTGCAAAATTACGAAAATACCCCTAGTTGTAAAATTACTAAAATGCCCTTGGTTTCTAAAAAAATTACCATACTACCCTCGACTTTTGCAAAAATATTTTTGTTTTACAAAATACCAAAAACTTCTATTTCGTGGAATAATAAGATACCCTGACTTGGGAAATTTACTAAAATACCCCTGACTTACAAAATTACCGAAATAACCTCGATTTCTAAAATTTTTTATATTGCCTTTGATTTCGAGAAATTTTCAAAATACCCACAAGTTTCGAAAATTCCGAAACACCTTTGGTTTATAACGATTTTCAAATAGACCCCGATTTATTACCAAAATACCCTTATAGGACAAATGACGAAATTACCCCTGGGATGGAAAAGGACAAGACGGCCATGGTAGCATGGTGAATGTGGTGAATGAATGTGGCTTCATTGAGAAATGAAGGTGTTTCTGTTGATGAATGTGAATGTGACTCTCTGAATTAGAGTAGTGAACTTGAACTGAAACGTTGTTTGATCGAAAGAACTCTTCTAAATACTTCATTTCATAAAACTGTTCGCGGATAATTAGTGGAACAAAATTTCTAATGCATAAAACTTTTTAATCAGATTAAATCGCGACGTTAGAAATGAGTTCTAGAGGACGTGGTCGAGGCAGGATGACTGTATCGAAACCCGTTAGATCGGGTCAGGGATCGAAGAATGAGGTACCACCGCCACCTCTACCGACAGCTTTTGGTGAGGAGCAGCAAGATCAGACAGGGGTGATGCAGTATCGCAGGCGGTGCTGCGAGTTCTTGAGATGGTGGCTGGAGCAAGTGGGAATATGAGAGCTAGGAAATCCGTACCCGAGTGACTTCGAGCCAACGGAGCTGAGGTGTTCCGTGGTGTATCGGGTGTGGCACCCAGTACGGCTGAGTATTGGTTGGAGGCAACCGAGCGAATTATGGATGAGCTCGATTTAACTCCTGAGGAGAAAGTGAAAGGAATGGTGGCGCTGCTTCGCGATGAGGCATATCAATGGTGGCTAACAGTACGGGATAGTGCCACGGCGGAGGATCTCACCTGGGAGTACGTTAAGGCGGCGTACCAGAAGAAGTATGTCAGTACTCACTACATTGATGCGCAGATGAAGGCGTTTTTGGGGCTAGTTCAAGGGAACAAGTCCGTAGCAGAATACGAGGCTGAATTCCTAAGGTTAAGCCGATATGCACGAGGAGTAGTGGCAACGGAGCATGAGCGCTGTGTCCGTTTTGAGGACGGACTAAGGGACGACCTGAGGTTGTTGATAGCTCCACATTAGGAGCGGGAGTTTGCTGTGTTAGTCGAAAAGGCTAAGGTAGCTGAGGGAATTAAGGACTCTGTGAGGCAGAACAGAGATAAGGATAGAAACCGGGATAAGAGGAGTTTTGGACCGTCAGAATCGTCTGAGGGTCTTCAGAAAAGACCGAGGGTTGAGAATTCTGTTCGTATTGCTAAGCCAGCTACTAGAAATCCAGACCGTTCGTGTACTCGGTGTGGAAGGTATCATGTTGGCGAGTGCTGGAACCGGGAACGGGAATGTTTTAGGTGTAAGTCTAAGTCTCACTTGATTAAAGACTGTCCTCAAGATCCGAATAGGGCTCGGACATTAGGCCAAGGTTATGTGCAGCCGGGTAGAGATGGTCAGCAAGCGACAAGGGGTCGTGGTCCGAATCATGGAGGAAATGGTTCAAACCGAGGTCGTGGAGCACCAAACAGAGATGCTGAAGGTGCAGACGCAAGGCAGCCAAGGTTGGTTTATGCAGTCGGCCGTCGCGAGGATGGTGATGTGCCAGAGGTGACAACAGGTAAGTTTCTTATTACTAGATTATCCTTCATTGCTTTGTTCGTTATAAGGTCAGTTCGTTCCTATGATTGCTAATGAAGTGTATGGAACCTTGATTGTGAACTTAGAGAATGTGCCTAGGAAGTATAATAGTTCTTTAAGATCAGAGTGCGCAACAGTGGAGTAAGTGGGGTAAGTTAGGATGTACGGATGCTCGTTAGTAAGTAATTTCGAGGACGAAATTATTTTAAGGAGGGTAGAACTTTAACATCCTAGATTAGGGGTTGTGCATTTGGAGCATAACTCAAGTGTTAATAGGCTTTAAGTGTGGTTGGTGATGTTTTAAAGGTTTTTAAAACTCTAGGACTAAAAGGGGATGCATTGGAAATTTTTGAAATTTTAAGTTAAAAGGGGAAATTGGGCTAAGGAGGCCTTAAAGAAAATTTTAAGAGTTTAGGGACATGAACTTGGGCCTAGTAAAGTGGCTTGGGACGCTACTTTAGGGGCCTTGGAGGCTTGCGCAGGAGGGAAGAGGTTCGAGTAACGCGGGGCGCATCAGAGGCTTTTATTTTTGCGTCAAAAAGGCGACTAGGCTACAAAGGGTTTAAGAGAAGTTGTTGGGGATTTATGGCATAAGAAATGCCTTGGTAAAGTGGCTTCCATGCGCCACTTAAGGGCCTGGATATATCGCCAACAAGGGCCTTGGTTCGAAACACGGCGGCAGCAGGTGGTGTTTTTTATTTTTAGCTTTTGGCGTTAAGACAAGGGGGAGCTAGGGAAGGAGGCTTTAAAAGAAATTGGGGCGAGTTTATATCACAAAAAAATGCTTTGGCAGAGTGGCTTAGGGCGTTAAAGCTCAAAGGGACTTGGTGCAGGTCATGGGTTCAAGACGCAAGGGAAGCAAAATTTTGAGGTTTTATTTTGCATTCTGGCGTTAGGGAGAAGGAGCAGTGGACGGCACTTGGGATCTTCAATTTGATAAGGATAATGCTTGTTTAATCCTTTTAAAACTCGGCTGTAGTAAGGTAGGATAATTGTTGTTTTTTTTATTATTCAAATAGGTAGATTAGTAGATAGAATAGGAGATTAAGTGGAGGATAATTGATTTATTTTAGAATTTTGAATAGGTGATTAGGAGATAATGAGATGGATTTTATTTTATTTTATTAAGGTGATAAAGAAGAGATTAAGTATGGATTTATTTTTATTCACTTTGAATATGTGTTAAAGAGATAAAATAGGAGAAAGTGTGTAGTATAAATAGGGGTGCTCACCTTTTGATATTTCTTTTTTTCCATTCTAAATTCTTCTTGCCGAAATTGTTCTACCCTCTCCTCCTCTTCTTTATTTTTCTTCCAACCCAAATTCCTTACTTATTCTCTTGTAGCCGAATCTCAAGGTACTTTATTTTCTCTTCGTTGTTGCGAGTCTTTGAAGCCGAAACCTCTCTAATATTAGTCACTATTGCCGAATCTTTCAACCTCTTATTCTCTTTTCTATTTCACAATTTTTGAGGCCGAATCTACAAGGGTAGTACCATCGATCTCTTGCTTTTGGTTCCGTGGTAAGCGTGTAAGGGTAAGTATTCTCTATTCTAGCAATCGATTTGGGTTCCTATTCTTTTAGTTTGCCGAAATCAAGTGTGCAGGCCTTGATCTAAGGATGGCCGAATGTCCATTAAGCTATTTTATGTGTCTTTTGTGTAGCCGATATTAAGGAGCAGTAAGGAGTTCTTCGGGATTCGAAAGCATCAAGGTAAGTGGTATGTGTTATTCGGCCAAGGGCCATTTTCCCTAGATTTATCGTTAAGCTGAATCTAACAGAGGTTAAGCAGGGAGTTCGACAACTTCTAAGACAAGGAGTGGTTTCGGGATTTAGATCCGTAAGGTAAGGCAGTAGTGATTTTCGTCCATAGGCCATTTTGGTATATTATGTTAGCCGATTCTGACTTAGGTGGTGTAGGAAGGAGTTCTACAATCGCAAAGGTGCAAATCGTTAGATGTGGGTTTCGGGATTTAGTCAATTGTGCTAATCAGGTGCATAGTTATCGCACTGTCTCTTGAATGTTTATATGTGTTATATGTGTTATTTCATGTATGTGCATAAAGTGAATGATAGCCGAAATAAGGGCTAAGATTGTGAATACCCGTGGTGGGTGATTGAATAATCAGGTTAGTGATTTACGATAATAAATGATTATTGATGAATGTATGAAAATGTGATGGCATGTGATGTATATTTGTTTCAAGTAATATGTTGCCATGGTATATATATATATGCATGGGACTTGGGATGTGACTATTGGAGGAAAGGGTGTACACTATGTACATGGTCTAATGCTAGCCTCGTGCTACATTAGCGCTTGATGTTAGCTATGTGTTTCATCAAGGGAGGTGTTGACTAAGTGCCCATCTCGGCGGTTGATAGCTGTGTGCATCACCGTGGACTGATTGATATGTGGGATCCCTATGGGATCGGTGGCTCAGCCACGGCCTTGAGCAGCAAGTCTGCCAAGGTAAGATATGTGGATCATTATGTGATCGGTGGTGGATTAGCCAAGGCCTTGAGTAAGGGCTCTGCCAAGGTGGGTGTAATGGATGGACCCTAGGTTGGGATGGGCTTCATAATTGCATATTTATGTGTATGGACTGTGTGGATATGGGCCAAGCCCATATGTGGAGATATGTGAAATGACTATGCACTGAGTCGGTTTGACTCACCCAATATTTTATTAAATCTTTCAGGTGATGTGTAAAGCTTGGACCGGGTTGGAGTGGATACAAAGGTGGCCATGCAAAAGCAGATTTTCATGCAGAAAGATATTTTTAATTAATTAAGCATTTATATTTTCAGTACTTTGATTATTCAATTATTGTAATAAGGCCCCTAAAAGTATTTAAAGTTTGTTTAAGTGTTTTTCATTAAGTTTATTATTATGTTTTATTATGGATTGACAATTGAGGAATTATTTGCAAACGATTTTTATTTAAATCTATATATACTAAAGTTTTAATCCGGATATTTTTATAAACACCACACCTTACTTAAGAATTTTAATGAACACTGTTTTCTAAACTTAACAAAATTTTCATGTTTTATCCTTAAGTTCAAATTTGTTTCAAACGTTTCCCGCTGTGGCATTTCAAATTCGGTTGTAGTGAATGGGCCGGGTTTGGGGTGTTACATTTTATCAATATGAATTTTTAACTAATTGAAGACCACTTTGAACGGTGGTGATGGACAATTATCATCCACCTATTTGGCTAATTAAGGTTAACATTAGTTAATTATTAATTAATTAAAGTTTAATCTTAGTATAAAAGATAAATTACAAAAAAAAAAATGGTCACTTTAAGTCTGTTTATTGTAAGTTTTATATTTTTGAGGTCCTAGAAGCTAGATTTAGCTAACTTGTGTACCAATTTGTAAAACCTTTAAAGTTTTCAAAATTTTTCATTTTTGATTTCTTGAAGTTTTTGGTGCTAACTTGTTTGATTTTAAGCTTAGAAGTGAAAAATGACAAGTTTGTAAAGTTTAATTGCCAGTTTTTGAAAATAAGGACTAAAATGCATTAATTTACAAAATGGTATAATATTTCTAGAGTTTTGTATAATATAGGGTTATAAAGGATGAAACTGAGACCGATTTCAAAATCGAATCTCAAATTTGAAAGTTATGGCAATTTCAATTTTAGGGACTAAATTGAATCAAATTCAAAACTTTAGGAAATATTTTAAAAGTGAAATTGAAGTGACTTATTTTTATAATAAGATGAAATAAGGTATTTGGAATTGATAAAATTAAATGGATTATCGTATAGATCGGGAATTGAATCAGTCAAAGGATGATCGAGGAAAATGTAAAATTATGAATTAGTCCTCGACATCTTATTTGTTGTTGTTTCTGCCAAGTAAGTTCACATGGGACTTACTTTATTAATTCATGATTTTTTTTATTTTTTATTATTTTTTCTTTCTAGTTTGAGTTGTTATGAATATAATGTCTTTTGGCATCTAATGGACTAAATCATAAAATATGAAATATATGACAAATACGAATAGGTACATGGTATGGAATGGATGTGAAATGTTATATGATTAGATGATATGTATATGACGATGCTACAAGGATTGGAATGACAAAAAAATGGTAATGGTGCCCATGTGAACTTAGTAATCAATTAGGATACGAATAACATACCATTACGGTCCCAAAAAGGAAAATAGGTGTTTGATCAAGGATTAATACGATGATTTGAGATCCAACATCTATTGCGGATTATCTGAAGCTTGTGAGAGCAACTTTAGTTTGAAGCTTGTGTGAGCAAATCAGTCTCATGTATCCGATTTCAAATTTTTATAATTCTTTAGACGAAAATAGAAATGAAAATGTTATTAAATGGTAATGACATGATTGAAAAGAATTCTTATGAACGAAATTATACATGTTTGCAATTTGATTATTGATAAGTGCTAAAAGTAACATGTTTAAACCTCACTCTTAATGCGTTTTTAGGTGATTATTCGATGTTAATTGTGAATTTTATGCTCCTAATCCTTTAATACATGTTTTGATGCTTAATAGAGCACTTGGGAGCGAAAAATGAGCAAATATCGGAAAATTGGAGCAAGCTACAAAAGCCACACGGGCTGACCCATTGCACAAAACCTGGGCACACGGTCATGTGACCCACACAAACGTGTGGTAGGTTGTTTCATTTTCATGGGATTTCACACCCAACTTCAAAAAATCACTAGTTTTAAGGTTTTCGGGCATTCTAAGACGTATGGTTGACCAAAATAAGAAGATAGGAGTGAATTGTCATAGAAAATTCAAGAAAACAACTTGAAAAACATCATTGAAGTCGATTCTGAAGCAGGTTTCCATCAAGATTGAAGATTCTCATTTGATTTCTTATAAGATTATGATGAGTTTCTTTATTTCTTTCGGTTATATTATCTCTTAGATCTTTTTATTTTAAAAAATGATCTAATTTTCTAAATACCTAGGGAGATGAACCCTATGATGGATTTTAACATTTGATTTTTATTTTATGTAATAAATACTTAATTTCTTGTTCTCAATTTTGTGTGCTTAATTCTTAGTTTGATATTTCTAGTGATATTTGCATAATTTAGGTATTTCTATGGATCAAGGTGCTAACTAAAGAAATTGCATAATTTAGATTGATAGTGACTGATGAAATCTAGGCAGATTCTTTCCTATGTATTTTTTCGCTTCTTAGTTGTTAATCGGTTATTTTCTGGATTTGTTCTTTGATGTGTTTGTTAGTTAATTAATTTAGTTAATTTTAACTAGTACTTTTAGTCTTTGTGGGAACGATATCTTTGTTCACCGTATCTATACTATTAATTGATAGGTGCACTTGCCTTAGTCAAATTTTTAGCTAGTTTCGTGGACATCAAATTTTGGCATCGTTGCCGGGGACTAGAATAGTAGGAAAATTTTGTTTCTATTAATTTAGCCATTTTATTTTAATTTTAGTATTTTTGTTTTTTTACTTTGACTTTTATCTTCTATTTGTTTTCTTTTATTTGATTCTTATAGGTTTTTTTGGTTTATGACTAAAGGCAACCCGTTGGAACCATTAATTTTTTACAGTGAGATTGAAAAAACTACTTGCAGAAATCGGAGAGAAGTTAGAGAATTAAGGCAATATCAATAGATTTTAATAGACGATCAAGAGCAAAAGGACATTATTGTTGAGATGGATAATAATGCTGTTAATCAGCAACCTCTTGTAGCTCTTACTCCTTGATCGCTACAATCAGAGCCATAAAAATTTATAAAAGAATGATCAAACCTGGAGACTAACTCTGACAACGATTAAAGGCAAGTGTACCTATCGAACAGTAGTTTAGCTTAGGCAAGACCGGATTATCGAACCCAAACGAACTAAAAGTATTAATACTAACTTTCTTTTTATTATTTAACCTTAAAATTAGAGTGAAGATTGCTTTTTAAACTAATTTGACAAGAACTAAACTAGGAACACAAAGACAAAAAGGATGAATTGGAAAATAACTTGAAGAAACTCAATTAATCACAACGATACCCTCAGGAAGAATCCACCTAGTCTTCACTTGTTATCTAACCTTTAATTATATGATCTATTTACTTAGCTTGATTCGTAAGACTCCCTAACCTATATTAAACCCTCTCTCGAGGCGAATAACGTCTAACCCTAGGTTAATTAGTGGAACTCTCGTTCGCTTATAATAACCCCCCAGGATAGCAGTAAATCGATCAATGGACTCTCATATTAGGTTTCACCCTAATCCGGCAAAATCTCGTAACCCTATCTCTAGGCGTTCTATCAACTCCGCTTAATTATGTTAGATCTTCTCTTAGGCAGGGTCTATTCCTCTTCCACCTAAGCACATTAGATTTGGATTAAGCAACATAATTAAGAACAAACTAAGTAATTCATCATATAACTTAAAAATCAAATAACAAGATTCGTCTAGGTTTCATCCCCTCCAGGTATATGAGGGGTTTAGTTCATAATGAATAAAGAAAACATCACAAGAGAAAAGATAAAACAAAACATAAGAAATTCCTAAAACCCCCTGAAGGAATTGAAGGAGAATTCCGCCGTCTTGAGAATAACTCCGGCTTCTTGGGATGGATCAACTGGCTATCCTCGTGTTATTCCCTAACTCTGACCCTCGGCTTGGCTCCTTGGCCTAGCTTTTGATGCCTTTCAAAGGTGGTACTTGAGGTTTATATATAGGCTATTGGAATGCGATTCTTTCTCCCCAAGTATCCTTTTTCGACTGAAATTGCTCTTTCCAGTGACAGAGGCATGGCCATGTCACATGCCCGTGTGGATCAAGACCAGACCGTGTTCGGACTTCTAAAGTGAGGCACGACCGTGTGGGGTGGAGTTGAGGCCGTGCTCTAGGTGTTCGTCGAGGCACAGCCGTGCGGGCTATGGACCAGGCCGTGTCAATTTCATGTTAAGGCCTATTTACTCTGTTTTAAGCCTGTTTTGTGTTCTTTTCATCCTCGGGTGCTTTCCTGGGTCTAAGACATGAAAAGAAAGGATTACAAGCACCTTTTTATACAAATCAAGGAATAAATCATCAAAATGTAAGCTAAATGTGGGATTAAAATATGTTACTTTTATGGTTTATCAAATACCCCCACACTTAAGCTTTTGCTTGTCTTCAAGCAAAATTCTGAATTTACAATTAAAACGATCTTTCCATGATTTCCAATTCCTATCAACAATGCCTCATCATAATTCATAGATAATTCATACATGGATAATTCAATTCAAAGAGTCCTAAAGATTTAAACGAGATAAGTCATGATTTTGTACCTTGAAAACATAGGTGCCTCCCTTTATTTAAATGACTACCTTTTCAATTCAAAACCGACAAGGATTGATGTCCTCACTAAGGTTTCACTGAAATCACTCTAAAGTGTTTAAGGTTCAGGAAAATATCGCTCATAGGTCGAACTTGAAAAGTTAACCCCATAGGCTTGCCTGAAAATCAAATCTCCACCATTGTAATATGAGATGATAGACAGATCAAAAGGTCTTTGTTAGGGTTGTAACGGGGCTAGGGTTAAAGGTGTGGTTAAAGGCTGAAATTAAAAGGTTAGAATCGAGATCGAATTGACGAGTACCTAAAAACTGAAATAGTATCCATTGAAAAGTAATAATCCTCCTAATACGAGCTTTTCTTTTGAAATTTAGACTTTGATTTGGTAAGCTCAACACTGATATTAAATTTTTTTAAGAACAAACTAAGTAATACAAAAATTAAATATCAGACTAATAAACTTCAATAACTGATTAAATCAAATCTCGATTAAGGGATAGTCAAAAGAGAGGGTAATAACAAATACAAAGAGGCTTTTGGGTTAATATTAGTAGGTAAGTCAATAAGAAGGGTCTTGTTAGGCTCAATGGGGTTCACTAGGGGTTAATTGTAAAGGTGGACTATTTAGTGGTGTAAGTGGGTTAAAATCTAGGTGCCTTTATCATCTCTGTAATATCAAATCAAAAATGTGGTCTCAACATGCATAATCGAGGCAAGTTTTGGAATAACAGTTCATAGTTGACACACTCATAATCAAAGAATGAGCACAAAAAAGAATGTATGCTCTATAAGGTTCAAATACTCACAAAAATTATGGGTGTTTTGACATCATCCTTATGAATTTTAAATTTCAAGGTAATATTCAAATTTAGGTTAACAACCTAGTAAAATTTTAATTCATGAAAAAGGGACTTATCATGCTTAATTCTCTAGTATTCTTTTAATTTCAATTATCAATGCACAATTAACTATGGCTTATTTTAAAACATGTCAATAATCATCACAAATCATCATAAATTTCATTCAATTAGTAATATGACAACTTTGCATAAAAACAAGACTAAACTAGGGATTTGAGAATAATGAAAAAAGTTTGGCACTTTTATTCCATTTTTACCCTCAGGGATTTGAGAATAATGAAAAACGTTAGGTATATTTACCCCCCCACACTTAAGATGTACATTGCCCTCAATGTACAAAGATAGATATTTTTATAGAAATCAAAAAGAGAGGGTGAGAGGTACTCCCTGTATTCTTGGGTGGGTTTAGTGGAGGATGTTGTACCTACGACGAAGGCGTCAGTATGGTGGTGGTGTTAGTTCCCGAGCTCTGTGCTAGATGAAGAAATTGGGGAACTCTTGAAAGATTAGCCAGGGGTTATTAAGACATAGCTAAGCTGAACTAAATATAAAATGAAAAATAAGAAAGAAAAAGGAAAGGAGACTAAGAAGGAAAACGAAAATAAAGGAAAATAAGAATGGACCGGAGAGTCCTTATTGGAGGATGGTTCGATCGGTGGGTGTGACTTCTAGGGCTATGAAGGTGGTGGCAGTGGTGAGAGTGGTGTAGTCATTTTGGTAGTTGGTGTGATTCCCTAGTAGCTTGGCGAACCTGAAACTAAGAAACTAAAAGAAGAGTAAATAAAAAGAGCAATTGAGAAGCTTAGATAAGGAAAATAAAGAAGAAGAGGAACAAAAAGGAAAAATAAATTGGTCTCAAAGACCCTTGGCTTGGTGTTAAGACGAAGCTGTCGGCATGAGCTCATATTGATCGTTCTTTGAGGAATCTATGCTCAGCTTCTTTCGCTGCTTCGGCATGGTGTTGGCTTGCTCAAGGGTCTAAAGCCTTAGTAAGTGGAGAATCTGAGATGGAGGAGAGTGAGAAGCAAGGAAAATAATTAAGAACTCAGATGGGAGGAAGGGGAAGAGGTGAGGGGTTTAAATAGAGGTTCAATTTTGGTGCTGCTCCATGGCCGTGGGCCTAGGGTGTGTCGATTTACACAGCCATCTCGCACGGTCGTGTTGTGGAGTGTGTTTGTCATCTTATGCCCGTGCTTCGGATCCGTACGCCCGTGTGTGTCAAGTCAGTAGCTTCGCACGGTTTGGGGGCACGGGCGTGTTCTGTCTGTGGTGAGGAAGTCAATAGCTTCACACAGTTGAGGGTACAACCATGCCCTATCTGTCGGTGCCCGTGGGGAGGGTGGTTGGATCTGTGATGTTGGGGGTGGTTGGACTGAATTGCACGGCCTCTGCCTTGTCAGTGTGGTGGTTCAAGTAGTCCACACGGCCATGGACACAGCCATGTGTAAGGCCGTGTGGCCTGGAATTCTGCACTTTTGATTAGTTTTAAGAGAAAATAAAAAGAAAAGAAAAAGAAAAAGGGAAGGAAAACAATGGCGAAAAGAAATAATGTTAGTGCTGTTGCCTCCCGAGAAGCGCTCGTTTATAGCCTTAAGCTAGACTTTCCTTGTATTTGAAAAATTTAGGGAGGTTTAAAGGTTCTAATATCTTCCCTCATGCCTACAGATTTATTTTCATGACAAAGTTGAAGTCGAGAAGCGTTTACCTTGAAATTGTCGAATATTGGATTGCTTACCTCGACTATTCCACGTGGAAAGATATCGTGTACTTTGAGAATTTTTTCTCCCTTTGCCCTCGGCTCTGTTGAAGCGTTGTGTTGATCAGCTTTGTCTAACTGTACCTGGTCTCCTAATTTGAAGTGATTTGATGTCCTCATGAGCTCTTCTGGTGGTTCCTCGGGTTTTACTTTGTGTGGTTCCGTCTTTTCTTTGACCTGTGTCTTCTGCTCTTCTAAATTGTCGACCCTAAGGCTTTGTTCCTTGTGTAATTCCCCTTTGTCGATTTTAGGTCTATGAATCGGCTCAGGTTTTTGGCCTTGTGGTGTTTCCTGCGATGAGGATTGAACAATTTGATTATTAATTGAAATGACTTTCTTACCTTCATCAACTATTGTCTTGGCCGAGTCGAGAGCTTGAAGATTGATCGATTCATCTCCTACACGGAGTATGAGTTCGCCTGTGGCAACATCAATTTTTGTCTTTGCATTTGCTAGAAAAGGTCTTAAAATTAAGGGAATTGAATTATCTTCATCCATGTCTAAGACAACAAAGTCTACTAGGAAAACAAATTTATCGATTTTTACAAGAACATCTTTGATAATGCCCCTAGGAATTCTAACAGTTTTATCAGCTAATTGAATACTCATCCTATTTTGTTTGGGCTTCCCTAGACCTAGTCGTATAAACAGTGAATAAGGCATGACATTTATGCTTGCCCCTAGATCAGCTAATGCATTATCAATATTTAGACTACCAATTAAACACGGAATTGTAAAACTCCCTGGATCTTTTAGTTTCTGAGGTAGTCTATTCTGTAGCATCGCTGAACATGTTGCGTTTAGTTCCACGTAGTGCTCTTCATCTATTTTGCGTTTGTTGGTCAAGAGCTGTTTTAAAAATTTTCTCGAGTCTGGCATCTGAAAAAGAGCTTCAAGAAGAGGTAAGTTAATATGTAATTTCTTTAGAAGTTTAATGAACTTACCGAACTGTTCCTCTGAATCGTCTCTTTTTATTGCTTTGGGATAAGGTATGCGAGGTTTGTACTCTTTAATTACTGGTTTTGGCTTTTCCTGTGTTACCTCTACTTTACCTTCATCTACCTTATTTTCTGGCGTTAGATTGGGTTCTTCTAACCCCTTAATATCTTGAGCTGTGATTGCTTGAATTTGCTCTTTGGGGTTAATCTCGGTATTACTCGGTAGACGTCCTTGTGGTCGTTCTGCCATCAGCTTTGCGAGTTGTTCTACTGCGTTAGTCACTTCCTTGACCGACTTAGCGATTTCATCGATTCGACTCTCATTGCTTTTAATTGCTCTATCAGTTTCTTGGATACGTTTCTCTATGCCTACCGATAATTTTGCCATCATCTCCTCAAGAGTTGGTTTCTTCTCTTGTGGATAGGACAAATTTTGAAAGTTCTAAGGAGGTTGTTGCCTTTGATTTCCTTGACCTCCCCACGAAAAATTTGGGTGGTTCCTCCAACCTGGATTGTAAGTGTTACTATAAGAATTATTTTTGGATCGGAAATTATTACCTTTATAGTTCATCTGTTCGTCCTCTGCTCCTGGTTGGTAAGGTGGGTACTCAGGATTCGCCATGTTTCCACCTTTGTCGCATTGCATGACTGGATGTGCCTGTGAAGAACATGTAAGAGTATGCCCAAAGATCAATCATGAGATGGTTGTAATAACATACTTGATTTACCATGTTTATTAATATAAAGCGTTATCATTATTATTTCAGTTTTTCCTTCTCTGTGTACAAATAAACTGTTTTGTAATAATATCCTGAGAATAATATGATTATTCTTAAAAGATCCTTAGTCAAGTATTATTGTTGACTAGGACAACAATAATGCATTAAAACTAACATGTAGTTGATTGATGATAAAGAGTTGTCATTGATATGGAGTGTCAAAATCAATGCATGAATATGTGTGTTAGAGAACAACATATTGGACTGACCCACAATGAGTATGTTTCTTGGATTATTATGTAATTGTCACAACATTACTCATAGTGATTAATATGTATATGATCCTCAAACTTGAGATAATCATTATCCCAACATCGTGAGTCGTATATTTTGATACAGTCAAACGTACACCGTAACTGGTTGTTCTATAAAGGCTGATGTTGGATATACCACAATCTATGTAGAGGGATATTGTTGATCAATATAGGATAAGTCCCTCCCACATAATGGGAGTAATATCTTAGGCCACTTGATTGAGTGAGACTAGAAATGCATGGCCATGCTCAAATAAGTTGATATGAGATGTCATACTAATTTGTATATCATAGTCTACTCAAGATATCAAGAAACATGGGATGGACTATACAAGTGTGACTATTCCATGACTTGTGTCCATTCCAGAGATAAAGGACTTAAGGATTAATGCATGAAAGGTTAATCACAAAAAGTTATGTCGAATCATGACTTCTTGTAACTTAGGTAGCAATGATGCATTGCTAGATGCCACTCATTGTTTGTGACATTAGAATCGTTCTAGTATTACTACTAACGTTACAAGAACCTACAGGGTCACACCCTATGGTTGAAATGAACGGAATAAAACATAGTTGGTATTGTATTTGATTGTTACATGAATTAAATTAATTAAAGAATTAATTTAATTGGGCAATCAAATATTGAATATATTATATGTACAAGGATGTTGTACTTATAATGAGAATTAATATATGAATTTAGTTCGTATATAAATTTAAATAAATATAGTTTACCGAAATCCATGTTATAATTAATGTAATTATAACTTTTTGGGTATAATTAATGTAATTATAATTTTCGGTTAAAACATTATTATATTTATTTAATTTTATAATTCATTAAAGACATACCGATTATAAAAGGTAATAAGTGATACAAAACTTATTAAGAAAAAACCCTAAGAATTGGCTTAAAAAGTCTAGCAGCCGTCAAGCAAAAAAAAAAAACCTCTAAAACAGTTTTAGAGATTTCTGCCGTTCATAGTCAGTTCTGAAAATTTAGTTTTTTTTTTAAAACTAACACAAAAATGCAGATTTCAAAGCCACACAGCCTTGCACACGGTTGTGGCCGTGATCGTGTGTACCACCAAAATCTCCGTACTGACATAGCAAAGATGGTACGAATCAGTCCTAACCAACTTTTGAATTCACGGACTCAACCACTCCCCCACGAGCATCGACAAAGTGGCACGGCCGTGCCCGACGACCGTGTGAAGCTACTGACTTGCAAACCACGGACAAAAATGCCTGTGCCTTCAAACCGTGCCAAAATACTGACTTGTTACAAACGGGCGTGGCTGGATGAAAAATGGGCATAGAGAAACAACACACCTAGACACACAGCCATGCGAAGCGGCCGTGTGCATCGACACGCTCTCGGTCCACGGGCGTGGGAGAATGTCAAAGTTGAGCCTCTATTTAAACCCAACCTCCCTTCCCCATTCTTTCAACTGTTCACTTCTTTTCTTTTCCCTCCCCCTTATTTTCAGATTTCCTTCTCCATAACAAATCTCAATAACTCTTGAGCTACACCAAAACCATGCCAAAGAAGCGGAAGAAGCCAAGCATAATCTCACCAAGGACTACTCCTATACATAAGCTCATGTCAGCCGCTTCATACCAACAACAAGCCAAGGGTCTTTGAGACCATTTATCTTTTATTTTCCTTTACTCTTTTGCTTCAATTTCCTTCTCCTTCTCTTTGACAATCTTATGCTTAATTTAGTTTAATATATTTTAATCTCTTAGTGTTAGGCTGTAAAAGCTGCTTGGGAATCACGCCACTTCTGCCACCGCCAGCACCTCCGTCACCTTAGAAGTCACACCCACTTCACGAACCATCTACCAATAAGGATTCTCAAGCCCTTTTATCTTCCAGTCTTAGTTTATTTTTCTTCTTAGCCTCGTTTCCTTTTTATTTCTCGTTTTTAGTTATATATTTCGTTTATTGTAAATGTGTCTTAATAAATCCTGGCTAACTATCTACGAGCTCCCCAATTTCTCCATCTAGCTCAGGATCGTCATCCAGACTGACTCCTCCAAATCCAGGATCTCATCCATAATTCAGGAAGTTTCATCTCTCCATCTCTCTTAAATTTTATATACATCTTTGTACATTGAGGGCAATGTACATCTTAAGTGTGGGGGGGGGGTGAATATTCATTTGAAGAAAGGGCGTAACTTTCTGCATTATTCTCAAATCCGGCCTAACTTTCTTCATTATTCTCAAATCCTTGAATTTAGTCTTGTTTTTAAGTAATTTCCTCATATTACTAATTAGGATGAAATTTCTGATGGTCTATGATTTTTATTGATATGTTTTAAATTAAGTCATAGTTAATTGTGCATTGATGATTAAATTAGAAGAATATTAGAGAATCAAGCATGATAAGTCTATTTTTCAGAATTAAAATCTTTGCTAGGTTGTTGAGCTAAATTTGAATATTATCTGGAAGTTTGAAATTTACAAGATTAATGTCAAAACACCCATAATTTTTGTGAGATTTTGAGCCTATGAGAGCATATATATTTTTTCATGCTCACTTTATTGATTATGAGTGTGTCAACTATAAACTGTTATTCTAGAACTTGCCTCGATTATACATGTTGAGACCACATCTATGATTTGATATATAGAGATGATAAAGGCACCTAAGATTTAACCCATTCACTCCACTAAAAAGCCTACCTCCATAATTAACCCTTAGTGAACCCCGTTGATCCTAACAACCCTTTTTATTGACTTACCAGCTAATATTAACCCAAAACCCCTTTGTATTTGTTATCACCATTCCTTTTGACTACCCTCATATCGAGATTTGATTTGATGTGTTGCCTAGCTGTTATCTTCATTTTAAGTAATAGACACATTCCTTATTATGTAAACTTGATTTGTTCCTAAAAAAAATGAAGTATATCCAGTATTAGTTCTACTAAGTGAGCTTACATGTTGAAATTCCACATCTTGAGGAAGAAGTTCGTATTATTAGTTTTCAATTGATGTAATTATTTAGGATTAGTTTATATTTTTAGTTACGCAATTTGTCAAGTCAGTCTCGATTCTAACCTTCTAATTTCAGCCTTTATCCACACCATTAACCCTAGCCCCGTTACAACCCTGTTAAAGACCTTTTGATTTGTGTATCATCTCATTTTACAGTGGTGGAGATTTGATTTTCAGGCAAGCCTATGGGATAAACATTTCAGGTTCGACTTCTGAGAGCTTAATTTTGAACCTTAAACACCTGGACTGATTTGAGTGAATCTTTAGTGAGGATGTCAATCCTTGTCGATTTTGAATCAAAGGTAATTATTTAGATAAGGGGAGACACCTACGTTTTTATGCTACAAATATATGACTTTGACTGTTTGAATCTTTAGGACTCTTCGAGTTAACTCATCCATGTATAAATTATCTATGAATTATGATGAGACATTATTGATAGGAATTATGAAACATGGAAAGTTTGTTTTAATTGTAAGTTGAGAATTTTGCTTGAGGACAAGCAAAAGCTTAAGTGTGGGGGTATTTGATAAACCGTAAAAGTAACATATTTTAATCCCACATTTAGTATGCTTTTGGATGATTTAAGACTCGATTTATGTAAAAAGGTGCTCTTAATCCTTTCTTTTTCATGTCTTACACTCAGGAAAGCACCTGAGGATAGAAAGAACGAGAAACGGACCTAAAACGTAGCAAATTGGGCCAAGGAAGAAATCGACACGGCCTGGCCCAAAGACCACACGGCCGTGCCTCATTAAAAGTCCGAACACGGCCTGGGGACGATTCACACGGGCGTGTGCCATGGCCGTGTCCCTGTCTTGGAAAGAGCAATTTCATTCGGGAAAGGATACTTGGAGGCAAAGAAACACATTCCAAAGCCTATTCAAACACCCTAGTAGGAATTCTACTTAAATTGGGATACTTAGGGGCCAAGTAGGGCATCTCAAAGTCTATATAAACACCCAAGGGGGCAACTTGAAGTGGGAGTTCGGTAGAAGCCAGAAGGGCGATTAGCTAGGCCAAGGAGCCAAGTTGAAAATGCCAGAATTGTGGGAATCACTCAAAGATAGCCAGTTGATCCATCTTTAGAAGCCGGAATTCTACTCAAGACGGTGGATCTCTCCTTCAATTCCTTCAGGGAGTTTTAGGGATTTCTTATGTTTTGTTTTATCTTTTCTTCTGAGATGTTTTCTTTATTTGTTATGAACTAAACCCTTCAGATACCTGAAGGGGATGAAACCTAGATGAATCTTGTTATTATTTTCTGAACTATAAGATAAATACTTGATTTGTTCTTAATTATGTGCGCTTAATTCTTGTGTTAATGTTTTCGGGATATTGACTCAAGTCAGATGTTCTTAGGTGGAGGAGCAAAAGTCCCTGCTTAAGAATAGATCTAGCATAATTAAAGCGGAGTCGTTCGCGCCCTAGAGATAGGGTGACGAGATTTTGTCGGATTAGGGTGAAATCTAATATGGGAGTCCATAGATCGATTTACTGCTATTCTAGGGGGTTATTAAGTGAGAAAGTGATTTCCATTAATTAACCTAGTGTTAGATGTTATTCACCTCGAGAGAGGGTTTAATATAATTTAGGGAGTCCTACGGATCAAGTCAAGTGAATAAGTCATATGGTTCAGGGTTAAATAACAAGTCTAGGTGGATTCTTCCTGAGGGTGTTGTCTTAAATCAACTGAGTCTTCCTTCAAGATATTTCCCAATTCATTCTTTTTGTCTTTGCATCTTTAGCTTAATAGTAGTTAGATTAGATTTGAACAACTTCACTTATTTTAGGCTAGATAATAAAAAGAAGGTTAGTATTAGTACTTTTAGTTCCTTTGGGTTCGACAATCCGGTCTTGCCTAAGCTATACTACTTTTCGATAGGTACACTTGCCTTTAATCATTGTCAGAGTTAGTTTCCAGGTTTGATCATTCTCTTTATAAATTTTAAGACTCTGATTTCAGCGATCACTAAGTTAAGGCTATTAGAAGTTTTTTAGGACATGCTGGATTTTATAGAAGATTCATTAAAGATTTCTCTAAAATAGCTAAGCCTTTAACAAGATTATTAGAAAAAGATGTTCCTTTCAATTTTGATCAGGAGTGTTTAGATGCATTTAATATCCTCAAAGATAAAATAATAAATGCTCCGACTATAATTGCACCTGATTGGAATCTACCCTTTGAACTAATGTGTGATGTGAGTGATTTTGCAGTAGGTGCAGTTTTGGGACAGCGAAGAAAAAAGCATGTTTAGCCAATTATTATGCTAGCAGAACATTGACACCTGCAGAAGAAAACTACACCACCACAGAGAAATAATTGCTAGCTGTAGTTTTTGCGTTTGACAAATTTAGATAGTATCTGATATTATCTAAAGTTGGCTTTTACACTGACCATTCAGCTCTTCATTATCTTTTAACTAAACTTGATGCAAAACCTCGACTCATACGATGGATCTTACTTTTACAGGAATTTGATTTGGAGATTCAGGATAAGAAGGGAGCTGAAAATCTTGCAGCAGATCACCTCTCCAGGCTTGAGAACCCACATATCGAAGAGCTCGACGAGAGTGAGATAAATGACTCGTTTCCAGAGGAACAACTCTTTTCTATAACCAACTCTGAGGTACCGTGGTTTGTAGATATTGTGAATTATTTAGCTGCTAACATCCTACCAAAAATGTTAACACATCATCAAAAGAAGAGATTCTTTGCTGATGTGAAAAGCTAGTTTTAGGAGGATCCCTTTCTTTTCCGCATATGTGCAGATCAAGTAATTCGGAGATGAGTTACAAAGGCGGAAGCAAGTAAAATCCTAGAACATTGCCATTCGAGACCTTCAGGAGGACATTACAGCGGGATTAAGACAACACACAAAACGCTCGAATTAGGATTTTATTGGCCAACTCTGTTTAAAGATGCCAACAGGTATGTCGTTTCGTGTGATAAATGCCAAAGAACATGTAATATTTCTAAACGCGATGAAATGCCTCAAACATATATGTTATCATGTGAAATATTCGACGTATGGGGTATTGACTTTATGGGTCCGTTTCCTAGTTCATTTGGAAATAAATACATCTTAGTAGCAATAGATTACATGTCAAAATGGGTGGAAGTCCAAGCTTTACCTACTAACGATACTAGAACTGTAGTAAGGTTTCTTAAGAAACTCTTCTCTCGTTGAATCAAACAGTTGAATCAAACAGTTGAATCAAACAGGAAAGATTGGGCAGTAAAAGTAGATGATGCTTTATGGGCCGATAGAACAACATTTAAAACCCCTTTAGGAACATCCCCGTACAAACTTGTTTAGGAAAAAGTTGTCATCTACCATTTGAGTTAGAGCACAAAGCTTACTGGGCTATAAAATTCTTGAATTACGATCTTAAAACCGCAGGTGAGAAGAGGATGATGCAGTTAAACGAACTAGATGAATGGCGAACTGAGGCCTATGAGAATTCACGACCATATAAGGAGGCAAAAAAATGAAGCCATGATGCTCATTTAAAACAATCAAAGAAATTTGAAGTAGGAGACTTAGTCCTGCTGTATAATTCAAGGCTCAAACTATTTCCTGGAAAGCTGAAATCAAGGTGGTCAGGCCCATTTGTGATCAAAACTATTTTTCCTTACGGCACAGTCGAGGTAACCCATCCAAATCAGGGAACATTCAAGGTAAATGGCCATCTACTGAAACTTTATAATGGTGAAGATTTCAAGGAATTGAGAGAGGAGCTTTAGCTCCGTGAACCTTCATTTAGAAATGAAAATAGGGTGAGTATAGCTTAAGACTTTAAACGAGCGCTTCTCGGGAGATAACTCGAGCACTGACTTCACTAACATTATATTTGTGATTTTTAGCATCTAACCCCAAACTAACCAATTCAGTGAAGCGCAGGTTTCCCTACCACACAGCCACGGGTAGACGTGCAAGATGAAGAAGAAAGAGAATTTTTTTCAACACGGGCTACGATAATAAAACCACGGTCGTGCGATGCAACCGTGGTCTATTCCGAGTAAACCAGCACGGGCATGAGCCACGCCCGTGTCTACCAACCGTGTGAGACACTGACTACATGGAAACGGGCGTGGCAAAGCGTGGGAGAAGCGAACATAACAGCACACGGCCAATGAGCACGAGCGTGGGAAACATCTAAAACACGCCCAAAATTTAAAAATCACGAAAAACACGGGCTGAATAAAAGAAACACGGGCGTGGCATCTGCCCGTGTCTCCCTTCCTATTTAAAGACCACCAAGCCCATCTTCCCCAAATCTCCCCCATTTCAAACCCTAGTCGTTTTTCTCTCTGAAAACACCACCACGTTTCTAACCACCAGCAAAATCCTCCCCTCCCTTAATTTTCTATACCCCTTAAACTCCTTCTCTTGGCCACATACACATAGAAAACTAGCCCACGCCCGTGCTGACAGGATACACACCCATCCACAGACGCGACACAGCCGTGTACCCCATTTTTTTCCTGCAGCACACGCTCATGTATCGCCTTTCAGTGCCCGTGCTCCTCTCAACTTCATCGTTTCTCTCCAATAACACCATCAATTACACCCCATTTTTACATTTCTTAGAACTAATTTATCATTAGAATCTTATTTAGTTTTTATCTAATTTATTGATTATTGTTTAGAAAAATTAGTTATACTTACTGTTAGATTAATTTAGTCATTCTTTAATAAAAATTCATATTTATGCAAAATATTTGACTATTCTTATTGTGTTTTGTGTCCTCACTATATCATTGACATTATTGAGCTCTTAACTGCATGTGACATATCTTGTATAGAAACACTACTTAAATCATTGCATATATGTTATTTCCAGGAAAATAATGTCGTCGTCCTGAGGCAAGAAAACCGCAGTCCCTAGTTCCAAAAAACGAAAGGGACCCGGTTTGTCATCAGCCAGCGCAACCACGAAAGTACGCCACCCATTCTTGTGTTTTCCTCCGGGTATTCAGGAGGATCGTTACAAGATACTTCAGGCGCGACCACTCGGCAGAGGGAGATGTATTGATTGGGCCGCATTGGAACAAATCCAACTAGCCGACGACGTACGGGCTCTACTAACTACCTACCTTTGGAACCAGTTCTTCAACATCATCGAGCCTACCTACTTAGAGCTCACTCTGGAGCTCTGTTCAACATCTCATCTTCAGACAGTGATGTCAAAACACGATGACCCCGGTACGATCCACTCCGACTCGGAGGCATTATACGAGAACTAAATGTACCACAATTTGAGGCCGCATTGGGACTTTATACCGACGAATTCATGGAAGAACATGATCTCTCGGAGCTTTATCGCCATATCCACAACACCCCACAAGATGTTGGTACAATATAGCTCCCAACAACAACAATTATGACCCTTGCCGCTCCAAGGCGACGACCCTTGTCACATCCCTAAGGTACGTACACGCGCTTTTAGCTCATACACTGACAGGTCGGCGAGAAAGCACCGGCGTCGTCAACACTCACGACGCCTACTTCCTATGGTGCATGGCGAATGGGCACGTTTTTGACTTGGCCTATTTCATAGCTCGCGCCATTCAACATCAGAGGGAGCAGCAAAGGAGAGGAGTCATATCTATGGGTCCCTACATCACATGCTTGGCTCGATAATTCGGGCTCCTCAACATCGACGCTCAAACCTCCTCCCTCACACTGATAGGTCAGATGTCCCCACAGGGCATCCAGATGATGCTACACATGAGGATGATTCAACGTCGACGAGGGACCGATCCCCCCAATATCGGCTAGCACCCACCACCGACGAGGAGGACCCTGAGGATATTACTGATGATGTCCCCCCAACACAGGAAGCACCACTACCGAGCCATCGTCCATCCCATGCGGCAGCATCTATTTCAGACATATCTGAGCGCCTAACATGATTTGAGCAGCAATACTTCCAGCGCTTCGACCATATTAACACCACCCTCCAACAGATATGTCAGTACCTTTACATCTCATCACCGCCACCACCGCCCGACCCAGCTGACGTAGAGGACCTTTGAGTTCTTTTCTTTTTCTTTTTCTTTTTATTATTTTTATTTTTATTTTCATTTCTACTTTTATTTTCATTATTATTTTTCTTCTATTTTAGTTGACTGTTTAAAGACTTGAACGTTTCATTAGTAACATTGATCTCACTTTATCACTGGCTATCCAACCATAAGTTTCCATACAACATCCATCCCCTAAAATCTAATTGATGACTTTGCAGATTAAATAGATTAAATATACCACTCAAGGAACGAAAAACATCACGTATACCTAGTCATCACATTCTTCATGGAACACCCTCCAAGGATTTCATCCATAATTTAGGAAGTTTCACTTCTCTCCCTATCTTTTGATCATTCTATTGTTATTATCTATCTTTGTACATTGAGGGCAATGTACATCTTAATTATGGGGGGGTTAACTATAGTGTTATTTGAAAATCCCTGAATTATGCCTTGTCCTAAAGTAAGTTTCTCATATTATGATTAGAATAAAAATTCCTTTGATTTATGATTTTTATTGATATGTTTTGGATTAAGTCATTGATAATTGTGCAGTGATGATTTAAATTTTAGGAGACTAGAGAATCAAGCATGATAAGTCTATTTTCAAAATAAAAATTCTGTTAGGTTGTCTACCTGAATCTAATTATTACATTGAAGTTTGAAATTTACAAGGTTGATATCAAAAACCCATAATTTTTTGTGAGATTTTGAGCCTTTTAGAGCATACATTCTTTCTTGCTCACTTTATTGATTATGAGTGTGTCAACATTGATTTGTTATTCTAGAACTTGCTTCGATTATACATGTGGAGACCACACCTTTGATTTGATATATAGAGATGATAAAGGCGCTTAGGTTTTAACCCACTTACTCCATTAAAAAGCCTACCTTCATAATTAACCCCTAGTGAACCCCTTTGATCCTAACAACCCTTTTTATTGACTCATCAGCTAATATTAACCCAAAACCTTTTGTATTTGTTATCACCATTCCTTTTGACTACCCTTATGTCGAGATTTGATTTCATCAGTTGCCTAACTATTTTATCTATTTCAACTATTAAATCTATCCTTTATATTTGACTTGCTTTTAAAAACAATTCAAAGTATATTCATTATTAGTCCTATATCAGCTGAGCTTATACATTAAAATCTAATTATTGAAGAAGAAGCTCATATCAGAGTATTATTATTCGTAGTACAAATTTTCAATTTATGTAATTATTACCAGTTCGATGTCTCTAGTTAGGTAATTTTTCAGATCAGTCTCGATTCTAACCCTGTAATACAGCCTTTACCCACACCTTTAACCCAAACCCCGTTATAACCCTTTTAAAGACCTTTTGATTTGTGTATCATCTCATATTATAGTGGTGGAGATTTGATTTCCATGCAAGCCTATAGGATTAACTCTTCATGTTTGACTTTTGAGTGCTTAATTCTGAACCTTAAACACTTTGAGTGATTTGAGTGAATCTTTAGTGAGGATATCAACTCTTGTCGATTTTGAATCAGAGGTAATTAATTAGGTAAGGGGAAATACCTAACGTTTTCGGGCTATAAATATATGACTTTGATTGTTTGAATCTTTAGGACTCTTTGAGTTGAATTATCAATGTATGAATTATCTTTGAATTATGATGAAACATTATTGATGACTATTATGAATTAGGGAAGTTTGTTTTAATTGTAAGATGAGAATTTTGCTTGAGGACAAGCAAAAGCTTAAGTGTTGGGGTATTTAATAAACCGTAATAGTAACATATTGTAAGCCCACATTTAGCATATTTTTGGATGATTTATTCCTTGAATTGTGTAATTTGGTACTTTTAATCCTTTGTTTTCATGTTTTATACTAAAAAGAGCACCGGATGATGAAAAGAACGAGAAACGGGCCCAAAATGGAGTAAATGGGCCATATCACGAAATCAACACAGCCTGGGACCAAGATCACACGGCCGTGCCTCATTCAACAGCCTCGAACACAGCCTAGCCACGACTTACACGGGCGTGTGTCATGGGCGTGTCCCTGTTGTGACTAAGAGAAATTTTACTCGGATTAGGATACTTAGGGGTGAAGAAACACATTCAGAAGCCTATATAAACACCCTAAGTATGACCTAAAAGGGGGGAACCCAAGGCTTTAGTCAGGGGGCGTCCAGCTAGGCCAAAGAGGGTAGATTTGTAGGGATTTACTCGAAGATAGCTAGTTGATTCATCTCAAGAAGCCAGAATCATACTCAAGACGGAGGATCTCTCCTTCAATTCCTTCAGGGGGTTTTAGGGATTTCTTATGTTTTGTTTTATCTTTTCTTCTGAGATGTTTTCTTTTATTGTTATGAACTAAACCCTCAGATACCTGAGGGGGATGAAACCTAAGATGAATCTTATTATTGTTTGCTGAACGATATGATAAATATTTGACTTGTTCTTAATTATGTGTTCTTAATTCTTGTGTTGATATTTCCGGGATATTAACTCAAGTGTGATGTGCTTAGGTGGAGGAGCAAAAGTCCTTGCCTAAGAGTAGATCTAGCATAATTAAGCGGAGTTGATCGCACGCCTAGAGATAGGGTGACGAGATTTTGCCGGATTAGGGTGAAACCTAATATGGGAGTCCATAGATCGAGTTAATGCAATTATAGGGGTTTTAATTAGAAAGAGATTTCAATTAATCAACCTAGGGTTAGACGTTAGTCGCCTCGAGAGAGGGATTAATATAACTTAGGGAATCCTACGGGTCAAGTCAAATGAATAAATCGTATGGTTTAGAGTTAGATAACAAGTGAAGTCTAGGTGGATTCTTCCTTGGGTATCGTCTTAATCAATTGTTTTTTCCTTAAAGTTATTTTCCCAATTTCATTCTTCTTTGTCTTAGTGTCTTTAGTTTAGTTGTTAGTTAATTTTAGATTAGATAAAAATTCATTTAATTCTTAGGCTAAATAATAAAAAGAAAGTTAGTATTAGTACTTTTGGTTCCTTTGGGTTCGACAATCCGGTCTTGCCTTAACTATACTATTGTTCGATAGGTACGCTTGCCTCAAATCATTGTCATAGTTAGTTTCCAGGTTCGATCATTCTTTATATAAATTTTAAGACTTTTACATCGCATAAAACAACGATCAGTAGGATTCTCTAATTTATATTAATACCTCTTTCGAGGCTACTAACGTCTAACACTAGGTTGATTAATTAAAATCTCTTTCTAATTAAAACCCTTAGAATTACATTAACTCGATTTATGGACTCCCATATTAAGTTTGACCCTAATCCGGCAGATTTTCGTCATCCTATTTCTAGGGTTGCGATCAACTCTGCTTAATTATGTTAGATCTACTCTTAAACAGGGACTTTTGCTGCACTGCCTAAGCACATCAATACTTGAATCAATATCCTAAAATATCAAAAGAAGGATTAAGAACACATAATTAAAAACAAATCATGTATTTATCATATAGTTCAAAAAACAATAACAAGATCCGTCTTAGGTTTCATCCCCCTCAGGTATTTAAGAGGTTTAGTTCATAATGATAAAAGAATACATCTCAAAAGAAAATATAAAACAAAACATAAAAAAAACCCTAAAACCCCCTGAAGGAATTGAAGAGAAGATCTTCCGTCTTGAGTATAATTCTGACTTCTTGAGATGAAGCAACTGGCTTTTTTCGAGTAAATCCCACAATTCTGGCCTCTCTGGCTTGGTACTTTGGTCTAACTGGACTCTCCTTGAAGGTAGGCCTCTAGGGTGTTTATATAGGCTTTTGGAATGGCTTTCTTTGCCTTTAAGTACCCTAATTCGAATGAAACTCTTCTTTGTCACGATAGGGACACGCCCATGGCACACGTCCGCGTGAATCGTGGCCAGGCCGTGTTTGGGTCTGTTAAGGTGGCACGGCCGTGTGGCTTGGGCCCAGGCTGTGTCGATTTCGTAATGTAGCCCATTTACTCTGTTTTAGGCCCGTTTCTCGTTCTTTTCATCCTCCAGTGCTCTCTTAAGTATAAAACATGAAAACAAAGGATTAGGAGCACCAAATTCCATAATTCAAGGCTTAAATTATCTAAAAATATGCTAAATGTGGGATTAAAATATGTTCATATTACGGTTTATCAAATACCCCCACACTTAAGCATTTGCTTGTCCTCAAGCAAAATTCTCAACTCACAATTAAAATGAGCTTCCTTGGTTCATAATATTCATCAATAATGTTTCATCATAATTCAAAGGTAATTCATACATTGATAATTTAAGTAAAGGGTCTTAAAGATTCAAACAGTCAAAGTCATGGTTTTTTCGTAGCACGAAAACATAGGTGTTTTCCCTTTGCTAAATAATTACCCTTAATTGAAAATCGACAAGAGTTGACATCCTCACTAAAGATTCACTCAAATCACTCAAACTATTTAAGGTTCAAAATTAAGCACTCAAAAGTCAAACATAAAAAGTTAATCCCATAGGCTTGCCTGAAAATCAAATCTCCACCACTGTAAAATGAGATGATGCACAAATCAAAAGGTCTTTAAAAAGGGTTGTAATGGGGCTCGGGTTAAAGGTGTGGATAAAGGCTGAATTAGAGGGTTAGAATCGAGATTGAATTGATAATTCACCTAACTAGAAAAATGAATTAATCCTAAATAATTACATCAACTAAAAACTAATAATACGAGCTTTTTCTTCAAGATGTGGAAATTAAACATGTAAGCTCTCTAATAAAAATACTTCGATATTTTTTTTAAGAACAAATCAAGTGAAAGGATGAATTTAACTACTGAAATAAAGATTATAGTTAGGCAACTGATCAAATCAAATCTCGATATAAGGGTGGTCAAGAGGAATGGTGATAACAAATACAGACCGGGTTTTTAGGTTAATATTATTGGGTAAGTCAATAAAAAGGGTTGTTAGGATCAACGGGGTTCACTAGGGGTTAATTGTGAGGGTAGGCCTTTAGTAGAGTGAGTGGGTTAAATCCTAAGTGCCTTTATCATCTCTGTATATCAAATCAATAATGTGGTCTTGACATGTATAATCGAAGCAAGTTCTAGAATAACAGATCAATGTTGACACACTCATAATCAAAAAGTGAGCACGAAAGAATGTATGCTCTAAAAGGATCAAAATCTCACAAAAATTATGGGTTTTTGATATCAACTTGTAAATTTCAAACTTCAAGGTAATAATTCGATTCAGGTAGACAACCTAACAAAATTTTTATTTTTTGAGAATAGACTCATCATGCTTGATTCTCTAGTCTCCTAAAGTTTAAATCATCACTGCACAATTATCAATGACTTAATTTGAAACATATTGATAAACCGTAAAAGTAACATATTTTAAGCCCACATTTAGTATGCTTTTGGATAAATTAAGCCTCGATTTATGTAAAAAGGTGCTCTTAATCCTTTGTTTTCATGTTTTATACCCAAGAAAGCACCCGAGGATGAAAAGAACAGAAAATGGGCCCAAAACAGAGTAAATGGGCCATATCACGAAATCCACATGGCCTGGGCCCAAGACCACATGGTCGTCCCACGTCAATCTACTAGAACACGACCTGATCTCGATTTACATGGCCGTGCCTCATTCAACAGGATTGAACACGGCCTGGCCACGACTTACACGGGCGTGTGCCATGGTCGTGTCCCTGCTGCAGGAAAGAGTAATTTCAATTGGATTTGGATACTTAGGGGCAAAGAAAAATATTTCAAAAGCCTATGTAAACCCCCTAAGTATAACCTAAAAGAGGGCAGTTAGCTAGGCCAAGGAGCCGAGCCAGAAAAGTCAGAGTTGTGGAGGATCACTCGAGGATAGCCAGTTGATCCATCTCAAGAAGTCGGAATTATACTCAAGACGGAGGATCTCTCTTTCAATTCCTTCAGGGGGTTTTAGGGATTTCTTATGTTTTGTTTTATCTTTTCTTCTGAGATGTTTTCTTTAATTATTATGGACTAAACCCCTCAGATACCTAAAGGGGATGAAACCTAAGACAGATCTTGTTATCGTTTGCTGAACTATATGATAAATATTTAACTTGTTCTTAATTATGTGTTCTTAATTCTTGTGTTGATATTTTCGGGATATTGATTCAAGTATAATGTGCTTAGGTGGAGGAGCAAAAGTCCCTGCCTAAGAGTAGATCGCGCGCCTAGTGATAAACCGTAAAAGTAACATATTTTAAGCCCACATTTAGTATGCTTTTGGATGAATTAAGCCTCGATTTATGTAAAAAGGTGCTTTTAATCCTTTGTTTTCTTGTTTTATACCCAGTAAAGCACTTGAGGATGAAAAGAACGGAAAACGGGCCCAAAATGGAGTAAATGGGCCATATCACGAAAGCCACACGGCCTGGGCCCAAGACCACACGGTCGTGCCACGTCAATCTACTAGAACATGGCCTGATCTCGATTCACACAGCCATGCCTCATTCAACAGGATTGAACACGGCCTGGCCATGACCTACACGGGCGTGTGCCATGGCTATGTCCCTGTCGTGGCAAAAAGCAATTTCATTCGGATTTGAATACTTAGGGGCAAAGAAACATATTTCGAAAGCCTATATAAACCCCCTAAGTGTTACTTGAAAGATGGCGGTTAGCTAGGCCAAGGAGCCAAGCCAAAAAGGTCAGATTTGTGGAGAATCACTTGATTTCGAAAGCCTATATAAACCCCCTAAGTGTTACTTGAAAGAGGGCGGTTAGCTAGGCAAAGGAGCCAAGCCAAAAAGGTCAGATTTGTGGAGAATCACTCGAAGATAGCCAGTTGATCCATCTCAAGAAGCCGGAATTCTACTCAAGACGGCGGATCTCTCCTTCAATTTCTTCAGGGAGTTTTAGGGATTTCTTATGTTTTGTTTTATCTTTTCCTCTGAGATGTTTTCTTTATTCATTATGAACTAAACCCCTTAGATACCTAAAGGGGATGAAACCTAAGACGAATCTTGTTATTGTTTGCTAAACTATATGATAAATATTTGACTTGTTCTTAATTATGTGTTCTTAATTCTTGTGTTGATATTTCCGGGATATTGATTCAAGTATGATGTGCTTAGGTGGAGGAGCAAAAGTCCCTGCTTAAGAGTATATCTAGCATAATTAAGCGGAGTTGATCGCGCGCCTAGAGATAGGGTGACGAGATTTTGCAGAATTTGGGTGAAACCTAATATGGGAGTCCATAGATCGAGTTAATGCGATTCTAGAGGTTTTAATTAGAAAGAGATTTCGATTAATCAACCCAGGGTTAGACATTATTCGCTTCGAGAGAGGGTTTAATATAACTAAGGGAATCTTAAGGATCTAGTCAAATGAATAAATCGTCTGGTTTAGAGTTAGATAACAAGTGAAGTCTAGGTGGATTCTTCCTAAGGGTATCGTCTTAATCAATTGGTTTTCTCTCAAGTTATTTTTCCCCAATTCATTCTTTTTGTCTTTGCGTCTTTAGTCTAGTTGATAGTTAAATTTAGATTAGATAACCATTCACTTAATTCTTAGGCTAAATAATAGAAAAAGAGTTAGTATTAGTACTTTTGGTTCCTTTGGTATTCAATATTCCGGTCTTGCCTAACTATACTACTGTTCGATAGGTTCGCTTGCCTTAAAAATTGTTGTCAGAGTTAGTTTCCAGGTTCGATCATTCCCATTATAAATTTAAAGCTCTAATTTCGAAGATCAAGTTTTTGGCGCCATTGCCGGGTAACTAAAATATTAAGAAGGCTCTATTTTTATTACTTTAGCCATATTTTATTTTTGCAATTAAATTTTTTTTATTTTGCTAATTTTTCTTTTATTTGCTTCTGACAGGTAATAGAGGAGATGGCACTGAATAACTATCAGTGGCAAGTTGTGAGGACAAAGCCAACAAAAGCAGCCGATATCTACAACCTCAACCCAGTAGCCATGCTATCAAATTAGATAGAGCTTTTAAGTAAGAAAATTGATGTTTTATGTGGTTCCTCGCAGGTATATCCAGTTATGCAGAGGGAAACAAACGGAGGCATGGCGAATCCTTAGTACCCACCCTACGGACATGGCATGGAAAGTGAACAAGTCAACTATATGGGTAACTATTCTAGACCTCAAAATAATTTTTATAGTGACACTTATAATGCAGGATGGAGGTACCATCCCAATTTCTCGTGGGATGATCAAAGTAGCCAATGACAGGAACTTCCTCCAAATTTTCAACAACCACCTCACCAACAGGAAGAGGAGTCGAGTCTTGAAGAGATGCTGACAAAATTTATAGCAGCCACAGAAAATCCATATTTTCAACAACCGCCTCACCAACAGGAAGATAAGTCGAACCTTGAAGAGATGCTGGCAAAATTCATAGCAAACACAGAAACACGCTACCACAATATAGAAACGAAACAAGAAGCATCGATTCAAGGGATCGAGGATCAGTTAGGTCAGCCTGCTAAGCTGATCTTAGAACAACCACAAGAAGGCTTACCAAGCAACACTGAAACTAACCCAAAAGAGCAAATTCAAGCCGTAATAACTCATGACAGTGAAAGGTTAGTGGAATCTGACCCAAGGCAAGAGCCTTTGGTAAGTGAAGGTAAGGTTGAGGTGAGCCATGAAATACCAAAATCGGCAATTACAGAGTACCAACCTCGTATACCATATCCCGAAGCAATGAAGAAGGACAACACAGAGGAACAGTTTGGTAAGTTTCTTAAACTTTTAAAGAAATTACATATTAACTTACCGTTTCTCGAAGCTCTTTTGCAGATGCCCGATTATAGAAAATTTTTAAAAGAGTTGTTGACAAACAAACGAAAGCTAGATGAGGCATCGCATGTGGAGCTAAATGCATTGTGCTCAGCAATTCTACAAAATAAACTGGCACGTAAATTAAAAGATCCAGGGAGTTTTACAATTCCATGTTTAATTGGTGAACTCATACTTCATGAAACACCACGAAGCTAGAAAACTGAACCAGATCCTGGATCCCGTGTCAATAAAGAAGAAATTCATGAGGATCGAAGGCTTCATATCAATGAACTAGACAAGTGGAAGACACACCTCAAAGAGAAACTAAAAACACACGAAGCAAAAATGAGGCAACTCCACAAAGAACTTAATGATGGGACAACCCAGCTTAAGATAGGAGATCAGGTACTCAAAATCCTCCTAGATGGAACGGTTGAGGTAACACATTATAATTTCGGCACTTTCGAGGAAAACATTACTCGACTTAAATTTTATATCAATAACCGAATTGATCGCATGAGAAAGGATTTTCACATTCTCAAACCAACATAACCATACGAATGAGAGGTAAAGTCTAGCTTCAGACTATAAACGAGAGCTTCTCGGGAGGCAACCTGAGCACTAACCACATTAATTTTTATATTTTTTATTATTTTTTACTTTTATTTTTCCTTTTAGCACCTAACCATAAACTAACCAAGGTGTAGGTTTCCATACCCACACGGCTTTGCACACGGCCGTGGCCGTGGCTGTGTGAGCACCACAGGAAAGAACACGGGCGTAGGATGCATCTCTATTTAAACCCCCTTCTTCCTTACCTTTTCCCGTTATTTTTTCTTTCATTTTTCATTATTTACTTTTATTCTTATTTTTATTGCTATTACTTTCTTCTTTTTCTCCATGGCATTTAGATTTAGCGTAGGATACAATAAAATCATACCGGCTACTTTGAGGATTCAAGTCAAACGGCTCAAGGCACTCCCTACATTTTTCTCCATCTGAAATTCAGGAAGTTTCACCTCCCCCTCTATCTCAAATTGCATATACATGTTTGTACATTAAGGGCAATGTACATCTTAAGTGTGGGGGGTGAATAGTTATTTCGAGAAAGTGCCTAACTTTCTTCATTATTCTCAAATCCCTAAATTTAGTCTTGTTTCTATGTAATTTCCTCATATTACTAATTAGGATGAAATTTTCGATGATTTATGATTTTTATTGACATGTTTTTGAGTAAGTCATAGTCAATTGTGCATTGATGATTGAAATTTTAAGATATTAGAGAATCAAGCATGATAAGCTATTTTTCAGAATTAAAATTTTTGCTAGGTTGTTAACCTAAATTTGAATATTACCTTTAAGTTTGAAATTTACAAGGTTGATGTCAAAAACACCCATAATTTTGTAAGATTTTGAGCATTATCGAGCATACTTCCTTTTTCTTGCTCACTTTATTGATTATGAGTGTGTCAACTTTGAATTGTTATTCTAGAACTTGCCTCGTTCATACATATCGAGACCACACCTTTGATTTGACATACAAAGATGATTAAGGCACCTAGGACTTAACCTACTTAATCCATAAAAAGCCTACCTTCACAATTAACCCCTAGTGAACCCCGTTGATCCTAACAACCCTTTTCATTGACTCACCAACTAATATTAACCCAAAACCCTTTGTATTTGCTATCACCAATTTTTTTAACTACCCTTTTTGTTGAGATTTGATTTTGAGCAGTTACCAAACTATGTTCCATATTTCAGTTGTTAAAGTTCTTTCTTATTATTGTTGACTTGCTCTTAAAAAGATTGAAGTATATTCAGTATTAGTATTATGAAGAGTGAGCTTATACAATTAAAGTCTATTTATCAAAAGAAAGAGCTCGTATTATTAGGATTATTAATTTTCAATTGATGTAATTATTCAAGATTAGTTCGTTTTTCTAGTGAGGTAAATGTCAAGTCAATCTCTATTCTAACCTTCTAATTCAGCCTATATCCATACCCTTAACCTAAGCCCCATTCCAACCCTGTTAAAGACCTTTTGATCTATTTATCATCTCATATTACAGTGGTGGAGATTTGATTTTCAAGCAAGCCTATGGGATTAACTTTTCAGGTTCGACTTTTGAGTACTTAATTTTGAACCTTAAACACTTCTAGTGATTTGAGTGAATCTTTAGTGAGGATGTCAGTCCTTGTCAATTTTGAATTAAAGGTAATTATTTAGATAAAGGGAGACACTTACGTTTTCGAGCTACAAATGTATGACTTTGATTGTTTGAATCTTTAGGACTCTTTGAGTTAAATTATCCATATATAAATTATCTATGAATTATGATGAGACATTGTTAGTAGGAATTATGAATTATGGAAAGTTCGTTTTAATTGTAAGTTGAGAATTTTGCTTGAGGACAAGCAAAAGCTTAAGTGTGGGGGTATTTGATAAACCGTAAAAGTAACATATTTTAAGCCCACATTTAGTATGCTTTTGGATGAATTAAGCTTCGATTTATGTAAAAAGGTGCTCTTAATCCTTTGTTTTCATGTTTTATACCCAGGAAAGCACCCGAGGATGAAAAAAATAGAAAACGGGCCCAAAACAGAGTAAATGGGCCATATCACGAAATCCATCATCCTGGGCCCAAGACCACACGGCCGTGCCACGTCAATCTACTAGAACACGGCCTAATCTCAATTCATATAGCCGTGCCTCATTCAACGGGATTGAACACGGCCTAGCCACGACCTACACTGGCGTGTGCCATGGCCGTGTCCCTGTCGTGGCAAAAAGCAATTTCATTCGGGTTTGTATACTTAGGGGTAAAGAAACATATTTTAAAAGCCTATATAAACCCCCTAAGTGTTACCTGAAAGAGGGAGGTTAGCTAGGCCAAGGAGCCAAGCCGAAAATGTCAGATTTGTGGAGAATCACTCGAAGATAGCCAGTTGATCCATCTCTAGAAGACAAAATTCTACTCAAGACGGCGGATCTCTCCTTCAATTCCTTCAGGGAGTTTTAGGGAGTTCTTATGTTTTGTTTTATCTTTTCCTCTGAGATGTTATCTTTATTTATTATGAGCTAAATCCCTCAAATACCTGAAGAGGATGAAACCTAAGACGAATCTTGTTATTGTTTGCTGAACAATAAGATAAATATTTGACTTGTTCTTAATTATGTGTTCTTAATTCTTGTGTTGGTATTTCCAGGATATTGATTCAAGTATGATGTGCTTAGGTGGAGGAGCAAAAGTCCCTGCTTAAGAGTATATCTAGCATAATTAAGCGGAGTTGATCGCGTGCCTAGAGATAGGGTGACGAGATTTTGCCAGATTAGGGTGAAACCTAATATGGGAGTCCATAGATCGAGTTAATGTGATTCTAGGGGTTTTAATTAGAAAGAGATTTCGATTAATCAACCTAGGGTTGACGTTATTCGCTTCGAGAGATGGTTTAATATAACTTAGGGAATATTACGTATTAAGTCAAATGAATAATTCGTTTGGTTCAGAGTTAGATAACAAGTGAAGTCTAGGTGGATTCTTCCTAAGGGTATTGTCTTAATCAATTGATTTTCTCTCAAGTTATTTTTCCCCAATTCATTCTTTTTGTCTTTGCGTCTTTAGTCTAGTTGATAGTTAAATTTAGATTAGATAACCATTCACTTAATTCTTAGGCTAAATAATAGAAAGAGAGTTAGTATTAGTACTTTTGGTTCCTTTGGGATTCGATATTCCGGTCTTGCCTAACTATACTACTGTTCGATAGGTGCGCTTGCCTTAAAAATTGTTGTCAGAGTTAGTTTCCAGGTTCGATCATTCTCATTATAAATTTAAAGCTCTAATTTCGACGATCACCTAGAGATAGGGTGATGAGATTTTACCAGATTAGGGTGAAACCTAATATGGGAGTCCATAGATCGAGTTAATGCGATTCTAGGGTTTTAATTAGAAAGTGATTTCAATTAATCAACCTAGGGTTAGACGTTATTCGCTTTGAGAGAGGGTTTAATATAACTTAAGGAATCTTACGGATCAAGTCAAGTGAATAAATCGTCTGGTTTAGAGTTAAATAACAAGTGATGTCTAGGTGGATTCTTCCTAAGGGTATTGTCTTAAACAACTGAGTTTTTCCAACAGTATTTCCCCAATTCACTCTTTTTGTCTTTGCGTCTTTTGCTTAGTAATTAGATAATTTTAGATTGAACAACAACTTCACTTATTTTAGGCTAGATAATAGAAAGAGAGTTAGTATTAGTACTTTTGGTTCCCTTGGGATTCGATATTCCGGTCTTGCCTAAACTATACTACTGTTTGATAGGTGTGCTTGCCTTAAATTTGTTGTCAGAGTTAGTTTCCAGGTTCGATCATTCTCATTATAAATTTTAAAGCTCTAATTTCGACGATCAAGTTTTTGGCGCCGTTGCCGTGGAACTAAAATATTAAGAATGCTCAATTTTTATTACTTTAGCCATTTTTTTTTTGCAATTTACTTTTATTTTTCTTTTTTTTTATCCATTTTTATTTTTGGCTAATTTCTTTCTTTCACTCCTTTCAGGTACCTCTAGTTTATGACTAGAAGGAACCCGGCAGGACCATTACTTTACTACAGTGATATTGAAGGTACCATTCGTAGAAATCGCAGAGAAATAAGGCGAAGCCTAAACTAAATGGACGAAAAGCAAGAAGCCGAAATTAATACCATAGAAGAGATGGCAGAAAATAATCCGCCACCTCCAGAGATGGCCGAACATCATGCTCCACGTACTATGTATGATTATGCTAAACCTAGTTTAACAGGAACTGAGTCTAGTATTGTTAGGCCTACTTTTGCAGCAAATAATTTTGAACTAAACCTAACACTATACAGATGATACAACAGTTTGTTCAGTTTGATGGTTTACAAGATGAGGATCCTAACACACACTTAGCGAATTTTCTAGAATTTTGCGACACCTTCAAGATAAATGGCATTTCTGATGATGCCATCCGTCTTCGGTTATTTCCCTGAGAAATAAAGCCAAACAGTTGTTACATTCTCTTCCACGACGATCAATCACTACATGGGATCAAATGACCAAAAAATTTTTATTAAAATATTTTCCACCGGCCAAAACGGCCAAATTAAGGAATGATATCTCTTCTTTTGTGTAGATATATTCAGAGACATTATACGATGCATGGGAGAGATAAAAAGATTTGTTAAGGAGGTACCCGCATCGCGGACTACCATTGTGGCTACAGGTCCAAACTTTTTACAATGATGTGAACCCTTCAACAAGGTAGCTAATCGATTCAGCTGCCGATGGAATCCTGAACAACAAAACTCCTGAAGCAGCCTACGAGTTTATAGATGAGATGTCACTGAATAACTATCAACGGCAAGTTACAAGGATAAGGCCAGCTAAAACAGCCAGAGTTTTCAACATTGATGCAGTAACCTCGCTATCAAATCAGGTGGAATTGTTACATAAAAAATTTGATAGTTTCTATGGTCCTTTGCAGGCACATCCAGTTATGCAGTGCGACGCAAGTGAAGGAGTGGGGAATCTTGAGTACCCACCCTACGGACAGGGCATGGAGAGCGAGCAAATGAACTATATGGGTACTAATTTCCAATCTAACAATAGCCCTTATAATACTTATAATCCAGGTTGGAAAAACCACACCAATTTCTCATGGGGCGGTCAAAGAAATCAAAGGCAATAATCATCCCAAAACTTCCAACAACAGCCCTACCCACAGGTAAAGAAGCCGAACCTTGAATAGGTGCTAACAAACTTCATAATAGCCTCAGAAACACGTTTCCAAAAGGTAGAAACAAAACTTGAGGCATTGCCACAAGAGTTCAATGATCAATTCAGGCAACTAGCTAAGAAGATTTCTGAGAGACCACAGGGAAGACTACACAGCAATACTGAGACTAACCCAAGGGAGCAAGTTAAAGCCATCACAGCTCATGATAGTATAGGGTTAGATAAACCAAAACCAATTCAAGAAAACGAGGTAAATGAACTGTAATATCCTCAAATAGGGGTTATTTTGTAACTGCATTGTATGCATGTGTTTGGATTGCGGTGTTGTTATTTATGATGTTTTGAGGCTTAGTTGTAAGTCTAGCGTAGGCCTGAGTAGTAGGAAAATTTTTAGTTTTAAGCTTTAAGTGGAAGGAGCTGAAGGAGCTAAGGGTTATGAGTATTTCAAGTGAGTTTTCAGCACAAGAAAAAGGCTTGGCAAAGTGGCAAGGAGGCGCCACTTAGAGCCTGTGATTGACGCCACTTGCAGGGGAAGGAGGTCTCATGTTCGAGCACCAGGAATCCCACCTTTTGCTTTCTATTTTGACGCCAAGGAGGGGAAGGAGTTGTGTGCAATTCAAACTCTGCCATGGACTCAGTCAAATGATTCAAATGGTTGGCAGAGAGAAAATTAAGGAAATTGACTAATTCAAAATAGTTTGAATTAGTGGCTAGGAGAGACTTTAGGTGTTGGCCGAATTTTGAACTCCTCATGGGAGGAGTGGCCGGTTTTGGAGAGGTGTGTAGAGAGGGGTGCTGAATTCTCTTAGGCATCTTTTGGTGCATTTTCGGTCAGCCTATGTTTAGTGTACCAAAAGCCGAAAGTCATTCTTGAAGCCTTGTCGATTTCACTTGGGTGCACCATAGTGAACTAAGAGCCGAAACTTCATTTGGTAATTGCCGATTCCCTCACTAAATCCTTGGCCGAATCTCTTTGGAGCATTCTCTCATCTTTTTCTTCCTTGAAGCCAAAAGTAGACTCTCTTCTTCTTCGTTTCTTTTCCATTTTCAAGTGTTGGCCGAATCTCTCCTTCTCTCATCTCTTTCTCTTCTCATATTTGGTTTTTCTTTCACTTTCTTCTGCCGAAACCTCTTAATTCCTTTTTCATTTAGCCTAAGCCAAATACCTATAGCCTCTTCTCCTTTTCTCTTCTTTTTGTTTTAGCCATATAGTAATTATTTCTCTTCTACAAATCATAGCCGAATCTCCCCTCCACCTTTGTCAAAATCTCCTTTGGTTATCCTAGTGTGGTTGGCCGAATCTCAAGCAAGGGTGATCTCTTCTAGTTTTCTTTTCTCCAATCGGTGTTTAGAGGAAGGTAAGTGCTAGGCCGAATGTCTATTTCTCTTCTCCCTTGTTCTCTGTCGACTTTGGTATGGATAAGAGCCGTTTTCGGCAATAGTTGTAAAGGTGTTAATCTCTTGTGGTAACCGAATTATTGTAGGGCCTCCGGGATTTTGGAAGCAATCAAGCGAAGCCTTCATCCTTGATTAATCGGTTGGTGAGTGGTGGTAAGGTTTTACTTTAGTAAACTATTCTTTTAGTATTCAAAGGCCGAAGGCTGTTAATATGGATGTATGATTGCCGATTGTAGGGAAGTAAAGCAGAAGCATCTAGCGTGTGGTGGCTAGTATTCAAGGGACGTTTAGGTAAGGTTTCGGGTTTCAAGCATTAACCCTTTGGGTTATTTGGTTTGGCCGAATGGCCTAGGTTGCTAACCTTGGTAATGGTCGATTGTAGGATCAAATGACCTAGTGTTGTGGATCGACTCTTCGGGATTTAGGGCTTTCGTTATAGCAGGTGTGTAAACATACACACTCTATTACTTAGTAATATATTTTAATAACCTGTTGTTAATTAAAGTCGAAACAGTATGGATGTTGATACGATACCCTATGGGTATGTGCACGGATTCGGGTAAGTCCGTTTCAATATGAGTTCTGTTATGTAATATATGATATCATGATTTATGACATATATGTTATGTGATGTGTAACTAGGCATGATTGGCATGATTTGCATGATGTGCATGATTTACATGAGTATGGCATGATGTTAATGGGTGATATGAGAGGAGGGGGAAGATGATATCCGTGTCTTTGGGACACCAAAGGTTTGGCACCTCCAGTGGTTTGGTACCACAGATTGATATTTTGTGACTTTGGGTCACCAGAGGTTTGGCACCTCATAGCGACTTGTCCCAGTGGCTTAGCACCACAGTGGGTTGGCCCCACAGTTGATATATCGGGATCGTCGCCAGTGATTTGGCATCACACGTGGGTTGGCCTCACACTTGGATATTGATATTTTGTGACTTTGGGTCACCAGAGGTTTGGCACCACATAGCGACTTGTCCCAGTGGCTAGCACCACAGTGGGTTGGCCCCACAGTTGATATTACGGGATCGTCGCCAGTGATTTGGTATTAGACGTGGGTTGGCCCCACAAATGGATTATTCGTGACTTTGGGTCACCAGTGGTTTGGCACCACAATATTGGATATCGTGACTTTGGGTCACCAGTGGTTTGGCACCACCAGTGGTTTGGTACCACACGGGATAGATAAGGAGTATGGATGGCTAGGGTTGGGGTGCATTATTTATATTGCTTGGTGATGTGTGTGTAAATATGTTGCATTAATCGAGAGGAGGGTTTATGCACTGAGTCTTGGTGACTCACCTTCTCTCTTATCATTTCAGGTGACATTTAGACTGCGGACAAGGAGCCGGGTGGACTCGAGGTGGCCATGCTATGAATAAATACGGTCTTTCATGGATTTGAATTTGGTACTTTATTTCTTTTATTTCGATTTGGTTTTGTTGGGATTGTAAAAAGGCCTTTTATATTATGTTTTGATTATTTATGTGGTTGGATTTGATTTCAAATATGACTTAACAAACTATTGGTTAATATCTGATAAAATTTGAAAAAAAAATAAGGTTTACCAAAACCACGAAGCGGCATGTTTTAAACTTTACCATCGGGTATCACTTTATAATTGAAGACAACTACAACTCAAATGGTTTTTCAAACTTAAAGTTTACACACTTAATTTAAATGTTTTTAAGCAACTAAAAAGAAACAAATCGAATTTTTAAATGATATAGCATTGTTTTACTTATGAATCTGACAAACTAAGTTTTAAACATCTAATTTCGGGTTTTCAAAAACAACAAGAGCAGTTTTTAACTCATCATGCACCTGCTTTTTACAAAAATAAAAGCAACAAGAGGTATTTTCAAAACTTGATTCAATAGCCTGTTTTTCTTCAAAATACTTTCCCGTAACATGCCAGATTCGGTCGTGATGTGTTGACCGGGTTTGGGGTGTTACAAAGGTAAAGTTGAGGTAACACAAGAAAAACCATAATCGGTAATCAAGAAGTACCAACCTCGCACTTCTTATCCTGAAGCGATGAAAATTGACGATACAGAGGAACAGTTCGGTAAGTTTCTTAAACTTTTAAAGAAATTACATATCAACTTACCTCTTCTTGAAGCTCTTTCACAGATGCCAGATTCGAGGATGTTTTTAAAACAACTCTTGACGAACAAGCGCAAATTAGACGAGGAACCACATGTGGAATTAAACGCAGTATGCTCAGCAATGTTACAGAATAGACTACCGCAGAAGCTAAAAGATCCAGGGAGTTTTACAATTCCATGTTTAATTGGTAGACTAACTGTTGATAATGCATTAGCTGATTTAGGGGCAAGTATAAATGTCAAGCCTTATAAAATGTTTAAACAACTAGGTCTAGGGAAACCCAAACAAACTAGGATGAACAATCAATTAGCTAATAAAACTGTTAGAATTTCTAGGGGTATTATCGAAGATGTTCTTGTAAAAATTGATAAATTCATTTTCCCAGTAGATTTTGTTGTCTTACACATGGATGAGGATAATTCGATTCCCTTAATTTTAGGAAGACCCTTTTCAGCAACTGCTAGGACTAAAATTGATGTTAGCTTAGGAGAACTCATACTTTAGGTAGGTGATGAATCGATCAGTTTACAAGCTCTCGACTCGGCCAGGACAACAATTGATGAAGGTGAGAAAGTAAAAACAGTTGATAACCAGGTTGTTCAACTTTCACCATAGGAAACACCACAAGGTTGCAAACCTGAGCCGAAGCATGGCCTTCATGTCAACACAGAAAGATCATTCAAAGAACGAAACCTTAAGATCGACAAATTAGAAAAGTGGACGACGCACCTTAAAGAGGAACCAGAACTGCACTAAGAAAAACCGAAAGAGCCTCCAGAAGATCTCATAGGAACATCAGACCACCTCAAAATAGGAGACCAGGTACTAATAGATAAGGCAGATCCTCGCATCATCACATTAGACCTAAACACGAACGAAGAAATTCCTCTTGAGGTACGTAATATTTTCCCATACGGAACAGTCGAAGTAAACAATCCTATCTTCAGCATTTTTAAGGTAAACACTTCTCGACTTAAACTTTATAGTGGGAATAGCACTGATAACATGAGGGAAGATATTCAAACTTTTAAACCACCATGAACACACAAATGAGAGGAGAGTCTAGCTTAAGACTATAAACAAGCGCTTCTCGGGAGGCAACCCTACTAACCTCATTAACTTCTATATTTTTCATTTTTTATATATTTTATTCTTTCTTTTTATCATCTAACTTAAAACTAACCAAAAGTACAGATTTTCAGACCACATGGCCTTGCACACGGCCGTGGCCGTGGCTATGTGTACCTCAAGAATCTTTGTACTAACATGGTAGACTCAACTAATTTTTGAAGTTCGCGAACCCAACCACTCCAACACGAGCACCGACAAAAGCCCACGGCCGTGCCGTGGTCGACACTGACTTCTCAAAAATGGGCGTGGCAATTTGAAAACTAGGCATAGAGGAACAACACGCCTAGACATACGGCCGTGCGAGGCAATCGTGTGAAGCGACATGCCCACAATCCACGGGCATGGGGGAACATCAGACTCCAAAACTTTATTTAAACCACCCCCCATTCTTCCCACACACAACCTCTTTTCTTCCTTTTTCTCCCCTCTCCATAACAAAGTCTCCAAACTCTTGAGCTACACATAGCCATGTCAAAGAAGCGGAAGAAGGCAAGTGTAGTCTCCTTAAGGGAGACCCCTATACATAAGTTCATGCTGGCTGCTTTATCCAAACAACAAGCCAAGGGTCTTTGAGACCATTTAGTTTCTATTTTTCTTTTCTTTTTTGCTTCAATTTCCTTCTCTTTGACAATCTTATGCTTAATTTAGTTTAATATATTTTAGTTTCTTAGTGTCAGGTTCAAAAAGCTGCTAGGGAATCACCACGACCACGACCATAACCACGCCACTTCCACCACCGCCAGCACCTCCGCAGCCTTAGAGGTCACACCCACCTCGCGAACCATCCAACAATAAGGACTCCTCGGTCCATCCACCTTTTCTTTTAACTTTATTTTACTTTCTATTTTCTTTCTCTTTATCTTTCTTGTCTTCATTTATATATTTAGTTTATTTTAAATGTGTCTTAATAACTCCTGGCTAATTCTCTATAAGCTCCCCAATTTCTTCATCTAGCACAGAGCTCAGTAGCAGCCACCACCCCTATCAACTTCCAACTCGGGGAAACCATCCAAATTCAGGAAGTTTCACCTCTCCCTCTCTCTTAAATTGAATATCTATCTTTGTACATTGAGGGCAATGTACATCTTAAGTGTGGGGGTGAATAGTTATTTCGAGAAAGTGCCTAACTTTCTTCATTATTCTCAAATCCCTGAATTTAGTCTTATTTTTAAGTAATTTCCTCATATTACTAATTAGGATGAAATTTCTGATGATTTATGATTTTTATTGACATGTTTTTGAGTAAGTCATAGTCAATTGTGCATTGATGATTGAAATTTTAAGATACTAGAGAATCAAGCATGATAAGTCTATTTTTCAGAATTAAAATTTTTGCTAGGTTGTTGAGCTGAATCTGAATATTATCTTGAAGTTTGAAATTTACAAGGTTGATGTCAAAACACCCATAATTTTTGTGAGATTTTGAGCCTATTAGAGCATATACTCTTTTTCATGCTCACTTTATTGATTATGAGTGTGTCAACATTGAATTGTTATTCTAGAACTTGCTTCCTTCATACATATCGAGACCACACCTTTGATTTGATATACAGAGATGATTAAGGCACCTAGGACTTAACCCACTTAATCCATAAAAAGCCTACATTCACAAGTAACCCCTAGTGAAACCCGTTGATCCTAACAACCCTTCTTATTGACTCACCAGCTAATATTAACCCAAAACCCTTTTGTATTTGTTACAACCATTCTTTTTAACTACCCTTATATCGAGATTTGATTTGATCAAGATATCCAGTTATTTTATTTCAGTATACGAATTTATCTGGTAATTTGACTTGTTCTTAAAACAAATCGAAGTATATTCAGTATTAGTATTATGAAAAGTGAGCTTATACAGTTAAAGTCTATTTATCAAAAGAAAAGCTCGTAGTATTAAGGTTATTACTTTTCAATTGATATTATCATCTTAGTATTCTTAAGTAGGTAACTTATCAATTTAATCTCGATTCTAACCTCCTAATTCAGCCTTTTTCCATAACTTTAACCCTAGCCCCGTTACAACCCTGTTGAAGACCTGTTGATCTATTTATCATCTCATTTTATAGTGGTGGAGATTTGATTTTCAGGCAAGCCTATGGGATTAACTTTTCAGGTTCGACTTTTGAATACTTAATTTTGAACCTTAAACACTCTGAGTGATTTGAGTAAATCTTTTGTGAGGATATCAGTCCTTGTCGGTTTTAAATTAAAGGTAATTATTTAGATAAGGGGAGACACCTACCTTTTTGTGCTACAAATGTATGACTTTGATTGTTTGAATCTTTAGGACTCTTTGACTTAAATTATCCATGTATAAATTATCTATGAATTACGATGAGACATTGTCGGTAGGAATTATGAATTATGGAAAGTTCGTTTTAATTGTAAGTTGAGAATTTTGCTTGAGGACAAACAAAAGCTTAAGTGTGGGGGTATTTGATAAACCGTAAAAGTAACATATTTTAAGCCCACATTTAGTAATATCGATTTTAAGTAAAAAGGTGCTCTTAATCCTTTGTTTTCATGTTTTATACCTAGGAAAGCACCCGAGGATGAAAGGAACAGAAAACGGGCCCAAAATGGAGTAAATGGGCCATATCACGAAATCCATACGGCCTGGGCCCAAGACTACACGGTCGTGCCACGTCAATCTACTAGAACACAGCCTGATCTCGATTCACACAGCCGTTCCTCATTCAACAAGATTGAACACGGCCTGGCCACGACTTACATGGGGCGTGTGCCAGGGCCGTGTCCCTGTCACAGGAAAGAGCAATTTCATTCGGATTTGGATACTTAGGGGCAAAAAAACATATTTTAAAAGCATATATAAACCCCCTAAGTATAACCTAAAAGAGGGCGGTTAGCTAGGCCAAGGAGCTGAGCCAGAAAAGTCAGATTTGTGGAGGATCACTCAAGGATAGCCAGTTGATCCATCTCAAGAAGCCGGAATTATACTCAAGATGGAGGATCTCTCCTTCAATTCCTTCAGGGGGTTTTAGGTATGTCTTATGTTTAGTTTTATCTTTTCTTCTGGGATGTTTTCTTTAATCATTTTGAACTAAACCCCTCAGATACCTGAAGGGGATGAAACCTAAGACGAATCTTGTTATCATTTGCTGAACTATATGATAAATATTTGACTTGTTCTTAATTATGTGTTCTTAATTCTTGTGTTGATATTTCCAGGATATTGATTCAAGTATGATGTTCTTAAACAGGTACTTTTGCTCCACTGCCTAAGCACATCAATACTTGAATCAATATCCTGAAATATCAAAAGAAGGATTAAGACCACATAATTAAGAACAAATCAAGTATTCATCATATAGTTCAGAAAATAATAACAAGATCCGTCTTAGGTTTCATCCCCCTCAGGTATTTAAGGGGTTTAGTTCATAATTATAAAATAATACATCTCAAAAGAAAATATAAAACAAAACATAAGAAAAACCCTAAAACCCTCAAAAGGAATTGAAGAGAAGATCCTCCGTATTGAGTATAATTCCGTCTTCTTGAGATGGATCAACTGGCTTTCTTCGAGTAAATCCCACAATTCTGGCCTCTCTGGCTTGGCTCGTCGGCCTAACTGGACGCCTAACTGGACTCTCCTTGAAGGTTGGCCTCTAAGGTGTTTATATAGGCTTTTGGAATGGCTTTCTTTGCCTTTAAGTACCCTAATTCGAATGAAACTCTTCTTTGTCACGACAGGGACACGCCCATGGCACATGCCCGTGTGAATCGTGGCCAGGCCGTGTTTGGGTTTGTTAAGGTGGCAAGGCCGTTTGGCTTGGGCCCAGGCCGTGCCGATTTCGTAATTTGGCCCATTTACTCTGTTTTAGGCACGTTTCTCGTTCTTTTCATCCTCTGGTGCTCTCGTAAGTATAAAACATGAAAACAAATCCCAAGAGTATTGTTAGGCCTGCTAATAGTTGCTAATAATTTTGAATTAAAGCCTAACACAATACAAATGATTTAACAATTTGTTCAATTTGATGGTTTACTGGACGAAGACCCAAACACTAATATAGCTAATTTTTTTGAGTCCTGTGATACCTTCAAAATAAATGGCGTTTCAGATGATGCCATACGTCTTCAGTTATTTCCCTTTTCATTAAGAAATAAAGCCAAACAGTGGTTGAACTCGTTACCACGAGGGTCAATCACTACATGAGAACAAATGACCGAAAAATTTCTTTTAAAATATTTCCCACCGGCCAAAATGGCCAAATTACAGAATGATATCTCTTCTTTTGTGCAGATGGATTTAGAGACATTATACGACGCATGGGAGAGTTACAAAGATCTCTTGAGAATGTGTCCACACCATGGTCTACCCTTGTGGCTACAAGTCCAAACTTTCTATAATGGTGTAAACCCCTCAACGAGGCAATTAATTGATTTAGCAGCCAGTGGAACTCTGAACAACAAAACTCTTGAAGTAGCCTACGAGTTCATTGAAGAGATGTCACTGAATAACTATCAGTGGCAAGTTACAAGGACTAAATCGACAAAATCAGCTGGAGTTTACAACCTCGATGCAGGGACCACACTATCAACACAGATAGAGATGATAAATAAAAAGCTTGATAGTTTGTTTTCTTCGCAGGTACACCCAGTCATGTAATGCGACACAAGTGGAACTGTGGCGAATCCTGAGTACCCACCCTACCAACCGGGTGCAGAGAGCGAACAGATGAACTATATAGGTGATAATTTCAGATCCAATAATAATCCTTATAGTAATACTTACAATCCAGGTTGGAGGAACCACCCAAAATTTTCATAGGGAGGTCAAGGAAATCAAGGAAATCAAAGACAACAACCTCCTCAAAATTTCCAAAATCAGCCATATCCACAAGAGAAAAAGCCAAAGCTCGAAGAGATGCTGACAAAATTCATGGAAAGCACAGAAAATCGTCTCCAAGATACCGAAAAAACACTTAAAAGTCAACAAACATCTGCTGAGGAGACCAAGAACCGAATCGGGGAACTTACTAAGTCAGTAGGGAATGTCACTAAAGCAGTCGGACAACTTGCAAAGTTAATGTCCAAACGACCGCAAGGACGTCTACCGAGTAACACTGAGATTAACCGAAAGGAGCAAATCCAAGCCATCACAGCTCATAATAGCACAGGGGTAGATGAACCTAATCCAATACAAAAGAACGAGGTAGATGAAGGAAAAGTTGAAGCAACACAGGAAAAGCCAAAACCAGAAATCAAAGAATACCAACCCCGCATACCTTACCCCGAAGCAATGAAAAGAGATGATACAGAAGAATAGTTTGGTAAGTTTCTTAAACTTTCAAAGAAATTACATATTAACTTACCTCTTCTTGAAGCTCTTTTCTAGATGCCAGATTCGAGGAAATTTTTAAAACAGCTCTTGACGAACAAACACAAATTAGATGAAGAGCCACATGTGGAATTGAACGTAGTATGCTCAGCAATGTTACAGAATAGACTACCGCGGAAGCAAAAAGATCTAGGGAGTTTTACTATTCCTTGTTTAATTGGTAGACTAAATGTTGATAATGCGTTAGCTGATTTAGAGGCAACTATAAATGTCATGCCTTACAAAATGTTTAAACAACTAGGTCTAGGGAAACCCAAACAAACTAGGATGAGTATTCAATTAGTTGATAAAACTGTTAGAACTCCTAGAGGCATTATCGAAGATGTTATTGTCAAAATCGATAATTTTGTTTTCCCAGTAGATTTTGTTGTCTTAGACATAGATGAGGATAATTCAATCCCCTTAATTTTAGGAAGTCCCTTCCTAGCAACTGCCAAGACTAAAATTGATGTTGCAACAGGAGAACTTATACTTTGTGTAGGTGACGAATCAATCAGTCTTCAAGCTTTTGACTCGGCCAGGACAACAATCAATTAAGGTAAGAAAGTCAATTCAGTTGATAATCAATTTGTGCAACCTTCATCGTAGGAAACACTACAAGGATACAAACCTGAGCCGAATCATAAACCTAGCACCAACAAAGAAGAATTACATGAGGAACGAAGCCTTGAGGTCGACAAATTAGAAGAGTGGATGGCACACTTCAAAGAGGAATAGGAACGAAATGAAGTAAAACCTAAGGAGCCCCCCGAAGAGCTCATAGGAACATTGAATCACTTTAAAATAGGAGACCAGGTGCTGATAGAAAAAGCTGACCCTCGCATAACCACATCAGACCTGAAAGTAAACGAAGAAATTCCTCTAAAGGTACATAAAATCTTCCCACACGGAACAGTCGAGGTGAGCAATCCAACATTCGACACTTTTAAGGTAAACGCTTCTCGACTTAAAGTTTATCAAGAAAGTAGAACTGTAAGCATGAGGGAAGATATTCAAACCTTTAAACCTCTCTAATTTGTTTTTCAAATATAAGGAAAGTCTAGGTTAAGACTATAAACGAGCGCTTCTCGGGAGGCAACCCGAGCACTAAGCCAATGTATTTTCACATTTTGCTTTCTTTTCTGAAAATTTAGTTTTAAACTAACACAAAACTGCAGATTTCCAAGCCACAAGGCCTTACACACTGCCGTGGCCGTGGCCGTGTGGACCACCAGAATCCCCATACTAACATATCAAAGGCAGTTCAAATCAAATCCCACCTAATTCTCGATGTCACGGATCCAACCACTCTCCCATGAGCACCGACAAAGCGGCACGACCGTGCCCTACGACCGTGTAAAGCAACTGACTTGCAAGCCATGGACAGAACACGCCCGTGCCTTAAAACCGTGCCAACATACTGACTTGTGCCCTATGAGCGTGGCCAGCTGAAAAATGGGCTTGAAGAAACAACACGCCTAGACACACGGCCGTGCTAAGTGGCCGTGTGCATCGACACGCCCTCACACCACGGGCATGGGAACGTACCAGATTTGAGCCTCTATTTAAACACCAACCCCCTCCCCATTCTTCTACTTCCCACCTCTTTTCTTATTCCCTATCCTCAGATTTCCCCTCCATAACAAGTCTCTCCAACCCTTGAGCTACACCAAAACCATGCCGAAGAATCGGAAGAAGCCAAGCATAATCTCACCAAGGGTAACCCCTATACATAAGCTCATGCCGGCCGTTTCATCCAAACAACAAGCTAAGGGTCTTTGAGACCATTTAGTTTTTATTTTTCTTTTCTCTTTTGCTTCAATTTCCTTCTCTTTAACAATCTTATGCTTAATCTAGTTTAATATATTTTAATTTCTTAGTGTTAGGTTGTAACGGCTGCTTGAGAATCACGCCACTTCCGCCACCGCCAGCACCTCCGTCACCTTAGAAGTCACACCTACCTCACGAACCATCTACCAAGAAAGATTCTCAAGCCCTTTTATCTTCCAGTCTTAGTTTATTTTCCTTCTTAGTCTCCTTTCCTTTTTCTTTCTTGTTTTTAGTTATATATTTCGTTTGTTTTAAATGTGTCTTAATAAATCCTAGCTAACTATTTACGAGCTCCCCAATTTCTTCATCTAGCTCAGGATCGTCATCCAGACTGACTCCTCCAACTCCGAGATCTCATCCGTAATTCAGGAAGTTTCACCTCTCCCTCTCTCTTAAATTTTATATTTTTCTTTGTACATTGAGGGCAATGTACATCTTAAGTGTGGGGGTGAATATTTATTTGAAGAAAGGGCGTAACTTTCTGCATTATTCTCAAATTCGGCCTAACTTTCTTCATTATTCTCAAATCCCTGAATTTAGTCTTTTTTCTAAGTAATTTCCTCATACTAATTAGGATGAAATTTCTGATAGTTTATGATTTTTATTGATATGTTTTAGATTAAGTTATAGTTAATTGTGCACTGATGATTAAATTAGAAGAATATTAGAGAATCAAGCATGATAAGTCTATTTTTCAGAATTAAAATCCTTGCTAGGTTGTCGAGCTGAATCTGAATATTATCTGGAAGTTTGAAATATACAAGGTTGATGTCAAAACACCCATAATTGTTTTGAGATTTTGAGCCTATTAAAGCATATATTCTTTTCCATGCTCACTTTATTGATTATGAGTGTGTCAACTATGAACTGTTATTCTAGAACTTGCCTCGATTATACATGTTGAGACCACATCTATGATTTGATATACAGAGATGATAAAGGCACCTAGGGTTTAACCCACTCACTCCACTAAAAAGCCTACCTCCATAATTAACCCTTAGTGAACCCCGTTGATCCTAACCCTTTTTATTGACTTACCAGCTAATATTAACCCAAAATCCCTTTGTATTTGTTATCACCATTCCTTTTGACTACCCTCATATCAAGATTTGATTTGATGTGTTGCCTAGCTATTATCTTTATTTTAAGTAATAGATACATTCCTTATTATGTAAACTTGATTTGTTCTTAAAAAAAACGAAGTATATCTAGTATTACTTCTACTAAGAGGGCTTATATGTTGAAATTCCACATCTTGAGGAAGAAGCTCGTATTATTAGTTTTCAATTGATGTAATTATTTAGGATTAGTTTATATTTTTTTAGGCAATTTGTCTAGTCAGTCTCGATTCTAACCTTCTAATTTCAGCCTTTATCCACACCATTAACCCTAGCCCTGTTACAACCCTGTTAAAGACCTTTTGATTTGTGTATCATCTCATTTTACAATGGTGGAGATTTGATTTTCAGGCAAGCCTATGGGATTAACTTTTTAGGTTCGACTTCTGATAGCTTAATTTTGAACCTTAAACACCTCGAGTGATTTAAGTGAATCTTTAGTGAGGATGTCAATCCTTGTCGATTTTGAATCAAAGGTAATTATTTAGATAAAGGGGAGATACCTACATTTTTATGCTACAAATATTTGACTTTGACTGTTTGAATCTTTAGGACTCTTCGAGTTGACTCATCCATGTATAAATTATCTATGAATTATGATGAGACATTATTGATAGGAATTATGAATCATGGAAAGTTTGTTTTAATTGTAAGTTGAGAATTTTGCTTGAGGACAAGCAAAAGCTTAAGTGTGGGGGTATTTGATAAACCGTAAAAGTAACATATTTTAATCCCACATTTAGTATGCTTTTGGATGATTTAAGCCTCGATTGATATAAAAAGATGCTCTTAATCCTTTCTTTTCATGTCTTATACCCAGGAAAGCACCCGAGGATAAAAAGAACGAGAAACGGGCCCAAAACAGAGTAAATGGGCCATATCACAAAATCCACACGGCCTGGACTTAAGCCCACACGGCCGTGCCACATTGATCATCTAGAACACGGCCTTACCCCCGAGTCACATGGCTGTGCCTCATTAAAGAAGTCCGAACACGGCTTGAAGACTAGTCGCACGAGCGTGTGACATGGCCGTGTCCCAATTGTGGCAAAGAGCAATTTCATTCAGATTTGGATACTTTGGGGCGAAGAAACACATTCCAAGATCCTATATAAACCCCCTAAGTGTTACCTGAAAAGGGGGCGGTTAGCTAGGCCAAAGAGTCAAGCCGAAAAGGTCAGAATTGTGGGAATCACTCAAAGATAGCCAGTTGATCCATCTCAAGAAGCTGGAATTCTACTCAAAACAGCGGATCTCTCCTTCAATTCCTTCAGGGAGTTTTAGGGATTTCTTATGTTTTGTTTTATCTTTTCTTCAGAGATGTTTTCTTTATTTGTTATGAACTAAACCCCTCAGATACCTAAAGGGGATGAAACCTAGATGAATCTTGTTATTATTTTTTGAACTATAAGATAAATACTTGATTTGTTCTTAATTATGTGTGCTTAATTCTTGTGTTAATGTTTTCGGGATATTAATTCAAGTCAAATATTCTTAGGTGGTGGAGCAAAAGTCCCTGCTTAAGAATAGATCTAGCATAATTAAAAAAGAGTCGTTCGCGCGCCTAGAGATAGGGTGATGAGATTTTGCCGGATTAGGGTGAAACCTAATATGGGAATCCATAGATCGATTTACTGCTATTCTAAGGGGTTATTAAGTGAGAAAGAGATTTTAGTTAATTAACCTAGGGTTGTTATTCGCCTCGAGAGAGGGTTTAATATACATTAGGTAGTCCTACGGATCAAGTCAAGTGAATAAATCGTATGGTTTAGTGTTAGATAACAAATGAAGTCTAGGTGGATTCTTCCTGAGGGTATCGTCTTAAATCAACTGAGTCTTCCCTCAAGTTATTTCCCATTCATTCTTTTTGTCCTTGCATCTTTAGCTTAGTAATAGTACTTTTAGTTCCTTTGGGTTCGACAATCCGGTCTTGCCTAAGCTATACTATTGTTCGATAGTTACACTTGCCTTTAATCGTTGTCAGAGTTAGTTTGCAGGTTCGATCATTCTCTTTATAAATTTTAAGACTCTGATTCCAGCGATCACTAATTAAAAATCAAACAGGCTTTAATAATAATTTCACAACAAACTATGCCTCAAAATTCAATCATATCAGTATCATTTATTTATTCACATATTCGAACCAACAACATATATCAAATCATATTACCAATGTCTTATAAAATTTAATAGTCGAACCATAAGACCTATAATCATGGTATTCAAATAATCAAATTATAAATAAACTTATTACAATACAATGTCATATACATAACATATGCATCGCATCACTCAATTATATACATCTATCTTATTGGCTAAATACCAAACATTTCATTCAATAAGCTCATGTACATGCACATTTCAAACAAGACAAATCATAAAACATAGCCTAATATTCCTTCACATATAAAACATTAGTTAACTTTACAACACAACCAAATATGCTTTTTGTGCTATTATAACATGCGCATATCACTTTAAAGCAAAAGCCATTTCTAAACACAGTTACCAAACTGTAACAAAACCCATTCTTTTAACTAATTAATGAATATACCAATTCACATATTATATGCATTAGGTTATTAATCTAAATCAAGCTATCCCACATAGCTTAATAGACATAATTATAAAAACATAAACAAATATTACCAAAAACCTGACTTATGCACATCTCCCCATAATCACATTAAACATTTATGAACACAAAGAACAATTCATAGCATACCAAATTTGCATGCTCTATAATCAATCTAAAATACATATACCAAACCATTCATCTCTTTATCTATTTGACTATCCAAATTAACCATAAAAGTTATACCAATTTCACCATTTAGATCCGTACCGAAACAATCAATCAAAACAATCATGAAACATATTCATTACTTGCCTTCACCAATCGTACCCAAATAGCCAAATACAAATAATGACATACCATCACTTAACCTATATTTCACATATCATATATCAAAAATGCATTCATCTTTTACCTCATTACTAAGCCGAATTATAAAACCAAACACCACAAACATATATATATATATATATATATATATATCATGAGATATACTTCCAATTTAAACTTATGTCATGACCGGATACACACAAGCATTAACATCAAAATCAAGCCATTTTCGCATGGCTATATATACACAAATTCAAAACCGCACATATCAAAATAGCTTATACATGCCATATGTCATATTTACATATTCCAAAATACCGAATATTGGTTGATAGTGTGACGATGTTCCTTGATGATCCCCGAGCTCGAAGCTAGCTTTCAAAATCTATAAAACATTGAATAAATACACAAAGTAAGCTTGGAAAGCTTAGTAAGCCATAAGCAAATAAATTAACACAAGAACATTCATAATTCATTTCGAAACAACCAAACCTAATTAACTCTATACACATATGTATAATTCCATTTCTCAACTTGTTCACATGATCACTTTAATCATTAACACTTACCTTTTCTTTCAAAGTTCGTATAAATTTAACACATACCTGAATCGTTTAAATCGAACTCACATTCGGTCTTGCTCTGTCTTTTCCCGTTGAACCATTTGAAATTATTAAGGATACACGGAAATCATAATAAGCCTAGATATGGTCTTACATGCGATCACATATCGATGCCACTGTCCGAGACAGGGTCTTACACGAATCATATACGATGCCAATGTCCTAGACATGGTCTTACACGTTTTCTCACTTCAATGCCAATGTCCCAGACATGGTCTTACATGAATCACATATCAAAAGTCATAATGTCATGACATATGTATCCTATGCAATTCCTATAGTTCGTACCGGGCTTTCGGACGTCGTAATCCAATCAATTTAAGCTCGACAGAAGACATTCCATGCTTATATCAATTTGGCAATGTATGTGTTTATATATATACAATTCAATTCGATATTATAAAATGTATTCACTTGAATTTAAACACATTTATTTACTTATGAACTTACCTCATACGAACACGAATGGACCGGAACGACTATTCGACAACCTTCGACTTCCCCTAATCAAAACCTGATTTCCTCCTTTCTTGATCTAAATAGATTCAAATTTAACTTATTTAATTACACATTAATTCAATTTCATCCAAAAAAAATAATTTGGGCAGTTTGCACTTTAGCCCCTAACATTTCACATTTTCACAATTTAATCCCAATTTCAAAATAACACAAAATACACAAAATCTCATCAAACAAATGTTAGGCCGAATTCTCCTTAGGTCCCTAGCAGACCATTTATTTCATTTATTTCACATTTTGACCCCTCAATTTGCAAATTTCCCAATTTAGTCCTAAATAAGAATTTTTTTTATTAAAAACCACTTAATTAAACATAATAGTCTATCAACAAAGATTTATTTTTCATCATCAAACAAAAAAAATCATCAAGCTTTCAACAATGGAAAACTACAAATTCATCATCAAATCCGAAAATTAAGGCATGGGTTAGCTAGTATACAAAGCAACGATCTCAAAAATATAGAAATTATCAAAACCGAAGAAAAAACGAACATTTAATCAAGCTTGGACCAAGGCTGAACCTCCAAAGCTTTCAAAGCTTTATTTTCTTCTTAAGTTTCGGTAATGGGAAAGATGAACATGCAAAAATTTTCATGTTTTATTTATTTTATTATCATTTAATATTCATTTACCAAATTAACCTTAATGAAATAATATGAAAACTTTATAATGGTTGTCCATATTTGTCCACTCAACTATTTAATGGTCAATTTACAACATAAGGACTCCATAATTAATTCATCAAAGCAATTAAGCACTTTAACATGTAGAAAGCCACTTTTACATTTTACACAATTAAGTCCTTTTATCAAATCGAGCACACAAACGATAAAATTTTCACACAAAATTTTCACACATATCACGTATCATGCTGTAAACACAAAAAATAATATTAAAATATTTTTTGACACATATTTGTGGCCCCAAAACCACTGTTCCGACTAGGGTCTAAACTGGGCTATTACAAAATTTGCCCAAGACTTTGTGGGCTGAAACAGTCAACATTGCTATGTACCTCCAAAACAGACTCCCAACCAAGGCATTGGTTCAGAAAGCTCTATTAGAGGCCTAGTTTGGGTTCAAACCATCACTGGCTCACCTGAGAGTCTTTGGATGCACATGCTATTCTCATGTTCCAGTAGTAAAAAGAGACAAGCTAGACAAGAAGGCTCAACCTGCCATATTGGTAGGCTATAACAGTGTCAAGAAGGGCTATAGAATCTTGAATCCTTCATCCAACAGAGTGTTTGTAAGCAATGATGTAGTATTTGATGAGAAATCAAGTTGGAATTGGGATAAATATGAACTAGAGACTGCTGCTGAAGACTTGGTGACAGATCAGACTGAAGCTGATAATAATGATGATATGCCAGTTAGAGGAACCAGACCTTTGAGTGAGATATATGAGAGGGCTGAAGTAACTGCTGTTGAACCAAGCAGCTTTGAAGAGGTTGAAGCACATCAAGGTTGGAAACAAGCCATACTCGATGAAATGAGCATGATTGGTAAGAACCATACCTGAGAGCTTGTTGCAAGACCAACCAACAAGAAGATCATTGGAGTTAAAAGGGTGTTTCGAGCCAAGCATAATGCTGATGGATCCTTTAACAAGTTGAAAGCAAGGCTGGTAGTGAAGGGTTTCAGTTAGAAATATGGCATTGACTACTTTGAGACATTTGCAAAAAGCTATCATCTTTTTTATTTCTACTCTTCTTCCACCGAAAATACAAACAAGAATGGGGGTTCTTGAAGCTCAAAATTTCAACAGCTCATCTCCTCTTCAAGTAAGTCAATTTGATGGTTGTTTTTGATGATTTTTGTATTTTTGGAGTCCTAAAGGCTTAAGCTAGCTATTGAGAGGACTAGTTTGGAATATGGTTGAAAGTTTAGGGACTTAGCATGATAGAGCTTATGTTTTTTGATGAGTTTTTATGGAAGAAAATGAATGATAGGATGATAAGAAACAACTTTTGTGAAAGGTGTTGTCATGAAAACACCTAATTGGGACTGAAATGCAAAAGTTGTAATTTGTTCATTAAGGCATGAAATAGTTGGAATTGTGGATAGTTGTAAGAGGATTAGATGTTCAGCTAGGCTTGTTTAATAAGAAAATATGATGAAAATTTATTTACGAGCCTAGGGGCAAAATCGTAATTTTGTCAAAATGTAGGGGCAAAATAGTCATTTTTGCCTAAAGTGTAGATTATGGTGTGTTATGATTTATAAGTGATTAAACCAATAAATTCCATTGTTCTAGATCAAAGAAAATGAGTTTTGGACCTAGAACGGGTGAAAAGAGAAACGTGGGCAAAAAGTCTCTTTCGGCCTATTCGAATTCGAGGTAAGTAATGTTGTAATTACATATGAGTTAATTTAATATTCCAATGTTGTATGGAATGTATATTTATACTTTGAATGTATAAAATATCTTTTGATGAGATGTAAAGAGAATTGAATCTAAGAGTAATGGGATTGTATATAGTATGATATGATGATAGTTAAGGCCTCGTGTAAGACCATTGTAACATCCTAAAAATTAGAATATTATCTTATTCTTTGTGTTGGCTTAGATATGAATTTTGTGTGTTTAGCATAGTCTTGTGAAGGCTTGGAATTTTTTTTAGCTAAGCTAGAATAATTTTAGTTTTGAAAATTTAGTGAAGTGAATTAGGTGAACCTGACACTTAAGTTAATTTAACTGTTAAATTCTAGCACATGAGGAGTTAGTGACAAGGTGGTTATGGCGCTTGAAGGGTTGCTTGAGGGAAGTGGTTCGAGTTGCATGGATTGCATTTGGAAGACTTAATTTTTATGCACCTTAGCATTAAGTGTCGGTCAAACTATTCTTGGTAAGTTGGACTTTAAAATTTATGGCAAGTTGAATATTAGATTAGGAAAGCTTGTATTTTGGGATAAGAATCTTAAGATTTATGGAAGGATGGAGGGATAAGGGGCTTGAATGATGGAGAGTTGTTTTGGAAACTCTTCTATGGTCATTAGTCCATGAATGTGGATGGCATGGGTGTCTAGGGGGTGGCCGAATGTTGATAGGATGTTTGGGGGGGATTAGTTGGCCAATTTTAGCAATTTGTGCATCTTTTGCATTTTTCTTTTCCTCTCCAAAGCTTTCCTCCTTAGCCGAATGTACCTTGGACATTAGGTGCAATTTTGTTTTTGTTTAAGCTCTCATTTTTGTTTGAACCAAATTCTAATCTCTTTCTCTCATTTCTCTTTTGAAACTGAAACCATTTTAGTGATTGGCCGAACCTCTTTTGTTCACAACTTCTTTTCCATTCTTTTCATACTTGTTCAAAACCCACATTTCTTTTACTTTCTCTTGGCCAAAACTTCCTCCTCCCCATTCCTCTTTTCTTTCTTCCACTTTTGTTCAAAGCCATAAACATCCCTCTCCCATTGAAATTTCTTTCTTTTTCTTCCTTTTTCTTTCTCTTCCTCCACTCTAGCCGAATCCTTTTTGTTGTTACAAATCAACCATAGTCGAAATTCCCTTCACCATTTAACCATATTGCCGAAACTTCCCATTCTCTTTTTGATTTGTCTTGGCCGAATATCAACAAGGGTAGGTCTTCATTTGGTTTTCTTCAATCGGTTTTGGAAGGGGGTAAGTATTCGTGGCCGTATTTCCTTTGTTTCTTTTCTCTTTTCTATGTCATTTTTCTTGAGGGCAAAGGCCGAATTTTTGGGTATTTGTTGTAAGGTTCTAACTATTCGAAGGAACCAATTTTTCTTCTAGATTCCTCGGGATTTTGGAAGTAATCGACTCAAGCCTTAATTCTCTGACAATCGTTTTCGGTAAGCTAATAGGTAAGATTTAGTATTTCGTACGATAACCCTTCGGGATGTGTTGGTGTGGCCGAATGGCCTTGTTTATAGTTTTGTGGTTTGGCCGAATGTAGGACAAGGAGATCGAGTGCTGTAGATCGAGTCTTCGGGATTTAGTGCTTGCGTTAGTGACAGGTGTGTACCTTACACACTTCATAACTCGGTATTATATATATATTAATAAACTAATCATGGTATTATATATATATATAACATACGATATATATGTTATATGTTCATATCAAAGTATGATGGCATGATTTATACTCGTAATACATTGGTTTGGGAATATGAGTGGAGGGAGAAGGATTTGATATCCGTGTCTTTGGGACACCAGAGGTTTGGCACCTCCAGTGGTTTGGTACCACATTTTATTTCGTGCCTTTGGGACACCAGAGGTTTGGCACCTCATAGCGACTTGTCCCAGTGGCTTAGCACCACAGTGGGTTGGCCCCACATTTGATATTATGGGATCGTCGCCAGTGATTTGGTATCACAACGTGGGTTGGCCCCACAACTTGATTATTCGTGACTTTGGGTCACCAGTGGTTTGGCACCACATTATTGGATATCGTGCCTTTGGGTCACCAGTGGTTTGGCACCACATTGTTGGATATCGTGACTTTGGGTCACCAGTGGTTTGGCACCACCAGTGGTTTGGTACCACACGAGGTAGAAAAAGGAGTTATGGATGGCTAGGTTGGGTGCATTATATAAATATATTTCTTGGTTATGAATTGTGTAAGAATGTTGCATTAACCGGGGGAAGGATTTATGCACTGAGTCTTGGTGACTCACCTTCTCCCTTATCTTTTCAGGTGATTCGTAGATTGCGGATGAGGAGCCAGATGAACTCGAGGAGGCCATGCAATAAAATTTGGTTTTACATGAACTTCGATTTGGGTACTTTATTTTATTTTAATTTGGTTTTCATCTTTATTTGAATTTGTAATAAGGCCTCTTTAATTATGTTTTTGGATTATTTATATGCTTTAGACTTGTTTAAACATGGCTAAATAAATATCATGGTTGATTTAATAATTGAGCCCAAAGTTTTCTAAACTATAAAAACGCAACAGTTTTCAAAATCTTACCATCGGGTAATATAAATCGTTTGATAGTTTTCAACAACTTAAATGATTTCCAAATTGAACTTTCTACTCAAAAATGCAAACGGTTTTCAAAGTAATAATTCGGGTTTTTCTTAAAACGGCATAAATGTTTTCTAACCTATGGATTGACAACTAAGTTTTAAAGTTTTATTCATGGAATTTCAAAGTAATTTATCAGTTTTTAACTTATTATACACCTGATTTCTTCAAACATAGAGGAACAAAGAGTTTTTTTTCACTATAATTTAATCGGTAACACAATTCTCTTCAAAATGTTTTCCTATGTGGCATGCCAGATTCGGTCGTGGCGTATTGACCGGGTTTGAGGTGTTACAAATTGGTATCAGAGCCAAGTTCAAAAGCTCGGTTGTGGGCTCAAGGCCCAAAATGTTTTAAAGGATGGTCTTAAAATGTTTTTGTTAGAAATTATTTGAAAAGCATGGCACCGAGTCTCCGGCACCAATCCGCTCAGGTAAGTACCTCAAACTGTTGATTTCGATGGTACGATTATGATGATAATGGCATAACTGTATAGTAGTAGGAACTGCTCTAGAGATCCAAAACTATAGGTTGGATGTACTCGCGAAACAACCTCTTATTAAAAATTTTTCATAAAACTGTGTTTTAAAGATAGTGGAATAATGATTAATGCATAAAACTTTTAAATCAGATAAGTCGAGACTTTAGACATGAGCACTCGAGGTCGGGGTTGTATTATACGTGGACGCGGTCGAGGTAGGATGGCTATATCTGAGCCAGTGAGGTCTGGTCAAGGATCCGAAAATGAGGTACCACCACCCCCACCACCAGTGGTTGGAGTTGAGCATCAGGATCAAATGGGGGATGACGTAGTGTCTCAGGCGATGCTGCGAGTTCTTGAGAGGGTAGCTGGAGTAGGTGAAGGCGCGGGAGCTCGGAAATCTGTACCTGAGCGACTCCGAGCCAATGGAGCTGAAGTATTTCGAGGTGTTTCTGGTGTGGCTCCCAGTACAGCTGAGTATTGGTTAGAGGCGACGGAGTGAATCACGGATGACTTGGATCTGAATGCTGAGGAAAAGCTGAAAGGGATAGTGTTGCTTCTTCGGGATGAGTCATATCAATGGTGGCTCACGGTGCGGAATAGTGTTGCGGCGGAGGATCTCACTTGGGATTATTTTAAGGCAGCGTATCAGAAGAAATATATTGGGTCTAGTTACATTGATGCGCAACGTAAGGCATTTCTGAGTTTGGTCCAGGGGAGTAAGTCCGTATCAGAATATAAGGCAGAATTTTTAAGATTGAGCCAGTATGCTGGAGGTATCGTGGCTTCGGAGCATGAGCGATGTGTTCGGTTCGAGGATGGTTTGAGGGACGAGCTGAGATTGCTGATTGCTCCACATCAGGAGCGAGAGTTTGCCGCGTTGGTTGAAAAGACTAAGATAGCTGAAGGGATAAAGGAATCTGTAAGGCAGAGTCACGACAGGAATAAGCATAAGAGAGGTTTTGGATCATCTGGGTCAACCGGTAATTCTCAGAAGAGGGTTAGGCAGAGTGGGCCGAATCAATCTGGGAGGCTTGTTACTGCTAATCAGGGACCAGCACAGTGTAACCGATGTGGAAAATTTCATTGAGGCGAATGTTGGACCGGAGGGAAAGGATGTTTTGAGTGTGGCTCGCTGGATCATCGTGTGAGGGACTGTCCACGTAAGCTAGCCAGGAATCAGACTGAGGGTCAAGGTCGTGCTCAGTTCAGAAAGGAGGGACCGTCACGTCAAAGAGGTCGTGGTAATGGTAGAGGAAGTAATGGTTCTGGTCGAGGCCACGGAGAATCGGGCAAAGGTGCAAGCAACACTGAGGCAAGACAGCCTGGTTTGGTGTATGCAGCGAGACGTCGAGAGGAGGGCGATGCACCGGACGTCATAACCGGTACGTTCTTAATCTTTGGTGTACCATATACTGCTTTGATAGATGTGGGTTCGACGTATTCGTATGTTGCTAGTAGTATAGTAGAGACCATGAACCTAGACTCTGAGACTACTTCTAGGAGGATGACAGTACTTAGCCCTCTAGGTCACTCTGTAGAAGTAAATAAGCTGTATAGGGATGTACCCCTAGAACTCCAAGGGGTAGTGTTTGTAGCTGATCTGATGGAACTGCCGTTTGAGGAGTTCGATCTGATTCTTGGGATGGACTGGTTGGTCAAGTACCAGGCAAGTTTGGATTGCGCTACTAAGCGCATGGTTTTGAAGACAGCTGAGGGTGAAGAGGTGGTTATGATAGGTAATAGAAGAGATTATCTATCCAACGTGGTATCTGCGTTGAAAGCTGTGAAGATGGTCAGGAAGGGTTGTGAGGCATATGTAGTCCATGTGTGTGCGTTGGAGGCTAAGGAGTCTACTGTGGGGAATGTCCGAACGGTAAAGGAATATGCTGATGTATTTCCAGAAGAACTTCCGGGACTGCCTCCAGATCGTGAAGTTGAATTTGGTATAGATCTGTTACCTGGAACTGCGCCAGTGTCTATCGCTCCATATAGGATGGCACCGAAGGAATTAGTGGAATTGAAAGCTTAGATTCAAGAGTTGTTGGATCGAGGTTTTATCCGACCAAGTGTTTCGCCTTGGGGAGCGCAGGTACTTTTTGTCAAGAAGAAGGATGGTACGATGAGGATGTGTATTGACTACCGCCAGTTGAATAAGCTGACGATCAAAAACAAGTATCCTTTGCCGAGGATAGATGACTTGTTTGATCAGCTTAAAGGGGCAACAGTTTTCTCCAAGATTGATCTAAGGTCTGGGTATCATCAGCTAAAGGTGAAAGAGGCTGATATCCATAAGACGGCATTTCGCACTCGGTATGCGCACTACGAGTTTCTGGTAATGCCGTTTGGGTTGACTAACGCGCCGGCAACTTTCATGGACATGATGAATCGGGTATTCCAGCAGTTTTTGAATCATTTTGTTGTGGTATTTATAGACGACATTTTGGTATATTCCAAGTCAGAGGAGGAGCATGATGCGCATTTGCGAGTAGTGTTGCAGATTCTGAGGGAAAAGCAGCTTTATGCTAAATTTAGTAAGTGCGAGTTCTGGCTTAAGGAGGTGACTTTCTTGGGTCACGTAGTATCAGCTGAGGGGATTAGAGTGGATCCTCGAAAGATCGAAGCAGTGTTGGATTGGAAGCCGCCTAAGTCAGTGGCTGAGATTCGGAGTTTTCTAGGTCTGGCGGGGTATTACCGAAGATTTGTAGAGGGATTTTCTTTGATAGCAGCACCGATGACTAAGTTATTGAGGAAAGGAGTCCATTTGTGTGGACTGAGAAGCAACAAGAAAGTTTCGACAAGTTGAAGAAGATTCTGACTGAAGCTCCGGTTTTGATTCAACCTGAGGCAGGCAAGGAATTCACGGTTTACTGTGATGCATCACATACTGGTTTGGGATGTGTGCTGATGCAGGAAGGGAAGGTAGTGGCTTATGCATCTCGACAGTTGAGACCACATGAGGTTAACTATCCGACACATGACTTGGAATTAGCCGCAGTGGTTTTCGCTTTAAAGATTTGGAGACACTATTTGTACTGAGAGAAGTCGATAGTCTACACGGATCACAAGAGTCTTAAGTATCTTTTGACTCAGAAGGATTTGAACTTGAGGCAGCGTAGATGGATTGAGTTGTTGAAGGACTATGACTGTTCGATTGAGTATCATCCGGGCAAGGCTAACGTGGTGGCAGACGCGTTGAGCCGTAAGGTTGTATCAGACTTAAGATCGATGTTTGCTTGTCTTAGTTTGTATGACGATGGGAGTCTTTTGGCTGAATTGCAAGTCAAGCCGACTTGGTTAGAGCAGATCAAGGAAAAACAGTTAGAGGATAATGGTTTAAATGATCGGAGGTTGCAGGTTCAGAATGGTGGTTTAGAGGATTATAGTTTGTCCAGTGATGGAGTATTGTATTTTCAAGGGAGAGCTTGTATGCCGAAGGATGTTGAGTTGAGGCAAAGGATTCTTCGGGACGCTCATAGTAGCCCATATGCTATGCATCCTGGATGTAGCAAGATGTATCGGGATTTAAGAGAGCAGTTTTAGTGGCCAGGTCTGAAGCGGGAGGTAACTGAGTTTGTGGGTAAATGTCTGACGTGTCAGTAGGTCAAGGCTGAACATCAGTTGCCGTCAGGGTTACTTCAGCCGGTGAAGATTCCACAGTGGAAGTGGGAAAGGATTACTATGGATTTTGTCAGTGGATTACCTCTTACGCCTAGTAAGAAGGACTCAGTTTGGGTGATTGTGGATCGTTTGACTAAGTCAGCTCATTTTATTCTGGTAAGGGTAGATTACTCGCTTCAGAAGTTAGCTAAGTTGTATGTGGCGGAGATAGTGAGGTTGCACGGTGTGCCAGTGTCGATCATCTCGGACAGAGATCCCAGATTTACGTCGAGGTTTTGGAGAGCGTTACATCAGGCTTTGGGTACGCGGTTGGATTTCAGTACTGCATTTCATCCACAGTCTGATGGGCAGTCGGAACGGGTTATTCAGATTTTAGAGGATATGTTGAGAGGTTGTGTTTTGGATTTCAGAGGCAGCTGGGAAGAGTTTTTGCCATTAGCTGAGTTCGCATACAACAATAGTTATCAGGCAAGCATCAAGATGGCACCATATGAGGCGTTGTATGGTAGGAGGTGTCGCACACCTACGTGTTGGACAGAGTTGGGTGAGCGTCAGATGTTAGGACCAGAGTTGGTTGCAGAAACTGAGGATAAGGTGAAGTTGATTCAAGCTCGGTTGAAGGAAGCTTCGGATAGGCAAAAGTCATATGCCGATCTCAAGCGGAGGGATATAGAGTTTGCCGTGGGTGACAAAGTTTTTCTGAAGGTTTCGCCATGAAAGAAAGTGTTAAGATTTAGGAGAAAAGGCAAGTTAAGTCCAAGGTTTATTGGGCCGTTTAAGGTGTTGAGACGAGTGGGACCATTAGCTTATCAGCTCGAGTTGCCAGTAGAGCTGAGTCAGATACATGATGTGTTCCATGTCTCCATGCTTAGACACTACCGTTCTGATCCATCGCATGTCGTGGCAGTAGAGGAAATAGAGGTGAGTCCAGATTTGACGATAGAAGAAGAACCAGTGCAGATTCTAGATCGAGATGTGAAATTTTTGCGTAAGAAGTCAGTTCCATTAGTGAAGGTATTATGGCGGAACCATGGCGTAGAAGAAGCTACGTGGAAACCGGAGGACGTGATGAGGCAGCAGTACCCTTAACTCTTTTGATCAGGTAATTTCGAGGACGAAATTTTCTTTAAGGGGGTAGAATTGTAACATCCTAAAAATTAGAATATTATCTTATTATTTGTGTTGGCTTGGATATGAATTTTGTGTGTTTAGCATAGTCTTGTGAAGGCTTGGAATTTTTTTTAGCTAAGCTAGAATAATTTTAGTTTTGAAAATTTAATGAAGTGAATTAGGTGAACCTGACACTTAAGTTAATTTAACTGTTAAATTCTAGCACATGAGGAGTTAGTGACAAGGTGGTTATGGCGCTTGAAGGGTTGCTTGAGGGAAGTGGTTCGAGTTGCATGGATTGCATTTGGAAGACTTAATTTTTATGCACCTTAGCATTAAGTGTCAGTCAAACTATTCTTGGTAAGTTGGACTTTAAAATTTTATGGCAAGTTGAATATTAGATTAGGAAAGCTTGTATTTTGGGATAAGAATCTTAAGATTTATGGAAGGATGGAGGGATAAGGGGCTTGAATGATGGAGAGTTGTTTTGGAAACTCTTCTATGGTCATTAGTCCATGAATGTGGACGGCATGGGTGTCTAGGGGGGTGGCCGAATGTTGATAGGATGTTTGGGGGGGATTAGTTGGCCAATTTTAGCAATTTGTGCATCTTTTGCATTTTTCTTTTCCTCTCCAAAGCTTTCCTCCTTAGCCGAATGTACCTTGGACATTAGGTGCAATTTGGTTTTTGTTTTAGCTCTCATTTTTGTTTGAACCAAATTCTAATCTCTTTCTCATTTCTCTTTTGAAACCGAAACCATTTTAGTGATTGGCCGAACCTCTTTTGTTCACAACTTCTTTTCCATTCTTTTCATACTTGTTCAAAACCCACATTTCTTTTACTTTCTCTTGGCCGAAACTTCCTCCTCCCCATTCCTCTTTTCTTTCTTCCACTTTTGTTCAAAGCCATAAACATCCCTCTCCCATTGAAATTTCTTTCTTTTTCTTCCTTTTTCTTTCTCTTCCTCCACTCTAGCCGAATCCTTTTTGTTGTTACAAATCAACCATAGCCGAAATTCCCTTCACCATTTAACCATATTGCCAAAACTTCCCATTCTCTTTTTGATTTGTCTTGGCCGAATATCAACAAGGGTCGGTCTTCATTTGGTTTTCTTCAATCGGTTTTGGAAGGGGGTAAGTATTCGTGGCCGTATTTCCTTTATTTCTTTTCTCTTTTCAATGTCGTTTTTCTTGAGGGCAAAGGCCGAACTTTTGGGTATTTGTTGTAAGGTTCTAACTATTCGAAGGAACCGATTTTTCTTCTAGACTCCTCAGGATTTTGGAAGTAATCGACTCAAGCCTTAATTCTCTGACAATCGTTTTGGGTAAGCTAATAGGTAAGATTTAGTATTTCGTACGATAACCCTTCGGGATGTGTTGGTGTGGCCGAATGGCCTTGTTTATAGTTTTGTGGTTTGGCCGAATGTAGGACAAGGAGATCGAGTGCTGTAGATCGGGTCTTCGGGATTTAGAGCTTCCGTTAGTGACAGGTGTGTACCTTACACACTTCATAACTCGGTATTATATATATTAATAAACTAATCATGTTATTAAAGCTGAAAATTGTGAGATCTTGATATGATACCTTGATGGGTATGAACAAGGATTCAGGTAAGTCTGTTTCGATATGATGTTGTTATATGTTGATTGATATCATGATCTACGATATATATGTTATATGTTCATATCAAAGTATGATGGCATGATTTATACTCGTAATACATTGGTTTGGGAATATGAGTGGAGGGAGAAGGATTTGATATCCGTGTCTTTGGGACACCAGAGGTTTGGCACCTCCAGTGGTTTGGTACCACATTTTATTTCGTGTCTTTGGGACACCAGAGGTTTGGCACCTCATAGCGACTTGTCCCAGTGGCTTAGCACCACAGTGGGTTGGCCCCACATTTGATATTATGGGATCGTCGCCAGTGATTTGGTATCACAACGTGGGTTGGCCCCACAACTTGATTATTCGTGACTTTGGGTCACCAGTGGTTTGGCACCACATTATTGGATATCGTGACTTTGGGTCACCAGTGGTTTGGCACCGCCAGTGGTTTGGTACCACACGGGGTAGAAAAAGGAGTTATGGATGGCTAGGTTGGGTGCATTATATAAATATATTGCTTGGTTATGAATTGTGTAAGAATGTTGCATTAACCGGGGGAAGGATTTATGCACTGAGTCTTGGTGACTCACCTTCTCCCTTATCTTTTCAGGTGATTCGTAGATTGCGGATGAGGAGCCGGATGAACTCGAGGAGGCCATGCAATAAAAATTGGTTTTACATGAACTTCGATTTGGGTACTTTATTTTATTTTAATTTGGTTTTCATCTTTATTTGAATTTGTAATAAGGCCTCTTTAATTATGTTTTTGGATTATTTATATGCTTTAGACTTGTTTAAACATGGCTAAATAAATATCATGGTTGATTTAATAATTGAGCCCAAAGTTTTCTAAACTATAAAAACGCAACAGTTTTCAAAATCTTACCATCGGGTAATATAAATCATTTGATAGTTTTCGACAACTTAAATGATTTCCAAATTGAACTTTCTACTCTAAAATGCAAACGATTTTCAAAGTAATAATTCGGGTTTTTCTTAAAACGGCATAAATGTTTTCTAACCTATGGATTGACAACTAAGTTTTAAAGTTTTATTCATGGAATTTCAAAGTAATTTATCAGTTTTTGACTTATTATACACCTGATTTCTTCAAACATAGAGCAACAAAGATTTTTTTTTTTCACTATAATTTAATCGATAACACAATTCTCTTCAAAACGTTTTCCTCTGTGGCATGCCAGATTCGGTCGTGGCGTATTGACCGGGTTTGGGGTGTTACAACCATATTGGAATATGGCCTCAGAGTAAGAATTCGTATAAGACCATGTCAGGGACATGGCATCAATATGTTAATGCAAGTAAGACCCTATTGGGGTATGATGTCAATGTGACAGTATGTGTATGAGACTCAAGATTGTTATTTAATAATTTGAGTGATTCAATGGGTATGTTAAAAGAAAGAAAGTATGTGATGTTACCATGAGAAGCACAAGTGTGTGTTAGAATTGAATTGAGATGAATTCAGTAGATAATGAACCCTTAGTGGGTTATGTATAATCAACGTACCTTGGTTGCATGAGATAGATTTATTGAAGCATTGTGTGAATGCGAACGAGTATCGTAGAAAGTTAAGTAAGAATAGTAGCGTGTGGGGATGTTCTCGGATGAACATTATAAATAGAGAAATACATGTGGATAACTATCCGTGAATGTATAATAATGGCGAGCTATGTGCAATATCACCTTATTGATGGTAATGATGGGCTGTGTGCGATACTATCAATTATATTATTATCGGTGGGCTATGTGCGATACCACCTAATTAATTTGAAATCGATGGGCTATGTGCGATACCATCACTTATAAATGATTGGTGGGTGATAAACCATAAAAGTAACATATTTTAGGCCCACATTTAGCATGCTTTTGGATGATTTAAGCCTTGAATTGTGTAATTTGGTGCTCTTAATCCTTTATTTTCATGTTTTATACCGAGGAGAGCACCGGATGATGAAAAGAACAAAAAAGGGGCCCAAAACGGAGTAAATGGGCCATATCACGAAATCCACACGGCTTGAGCCCAAGCTACACGGCCGTGCCTCATTCAACAGCCTCGAACACGGCCTGGCCACGACTTACACGGGTGTGTGCCATGGGCGTGTCCCTGTCGTGAGAAAGAAGAATTTCACTCGGATTAGGATACTTAGGGGCAAAGAAACACATTTCGAAGCCTATATAAACACCCTAAGTGTAACCTAAAAAGGGGGAACCCAGGGCTTCAGTCAGGGGGCGTCCAGCTAGGCCAAAGAGGGCAGATTTGAGGAGATTTTCTAGAAGATAGCCAGTTGATTCATCTCAAGAAGCCGAAATTATACTCAAGACGGAGGATCTCTCCTTCAATTTCTTCAGGTGGTTTTAGGGATTTCTTATGTTTTGTTTTATCTTTTCTTTTGAGATGTGCTCCTTTATTATTATGAACTAAACCCTCAGAGACCTAGGGGGATGAAACCTAAGATGAATCTTGTTATCGTTTGCTGAACTATAGGATAAATATTTGACTTGTTCTTAATTATGTGCTCTTAATTCTTGTGTCGATATTTCCAGAATATTAATTCAAGTGTGATGTGCTTAGGTGGAGGAGCAAAAGTCCCTGCCTAAGAGTAGATCTAGCATAATTAAGCAGAGTTGATCACGCGCCTAGAGATAGGGTGGCGAGATTTTGCCGGATTAGGGTGAAACCTAATATGGGAGTCCATAGATCGAGTTAATGCAATTATAGGGGTTTTAATTAGAAAGAGATTTCAATTAATCAACCTAGGGTTAGAAGTTAGTCGCCTCAAGAGAGGGATTAATATACGTTAGGGAGTCTTACGGATCAAGTCAAGTGAATAAATCGCCTGGTTCAGAGTTAGATAACAAGTGAAGTCTAGGTGGATTCTTCCTTGAGTGTCATCTTAATCAATTGGTTTTTCCTAAATTTATTTTCTCAATTCATCTTCTTTGTCTTAGATTCTTTAGTTTAATCGTTAGTTAATTTTAGATTAGATAAACAATTCCCTTAATTCTTAGGCTAGATAATAAAAGGAGAGTTAGTATTAGTACTTTTGGTTCCTTTGGGATTCGACATTCCGGTCTTGCCTAAACTATACTACTGTTCGATAGGTGCACTTGCCTCAAATCATTGTCATAGTTAGTTTCCAGGTTCGATCATTCTTTTTATAAATTTTAAGACTCTGACACGCGATCAAGTTTTTGGCGCCATTGCCGGGGAACTAAAATATTAAGAAAGCTTAATTTTTATTACTTTAGCCATTTTTTATTGCAATCTATTTTTATTTTTATTTTTTAAATTTTTTTCTAATTTCTTTCTTTTGTTCCTTTCAGGTACCTCTAGTTTATGACTAGAAGGAACCCGATAGGACGCCTACTTTACAATAGTGATATCGTAGGTACTGTTCGTAGAAATCGTAGAGAGATAAGGCGAAGCTTAAACTACATAGAAGGAGAGCAAGAAGCCGGAATTAATACCACAGAAGAGATGGCTGAAAATCATCTGCCACCTCCAGAGGTGGTCGAACATCATGCTCCACGAACTATGTATGATTATGCTAAACCTAGTTTAACAGGAACTGAATCAAGTATTGTTAGGCCTACTATTATTGCAAATAATTTTGAATTGAAACCTAACACTATACAGATGATACAATAGTTTGTTCAGTTTGATGGTTTGCAGGATGAGGATCCTAACACACCCTTAGCGAATTTTCTAGAATTCTGTGATACCTTCAAAATAAATGGCGTTTCTGATGATGCCATTCGTCTTCGGTTATTTCCCTTTTCTTTGAGGAATAAAGCCAAACAGTGGTTACATTCTCTTCCACGAGGATCAATCACTACATGGGACCAAATGACCGAGAAATTTTTATTAAAATATTTTCTACCGGCCAAAACGGCCAAGTTAAGGAATGATATCTCTTCTTTTGTGCAGATGGATTTAGAGACACTTTACGACACATGGGAGAGATACAAGGAATTGTTGAGGAGGTGCCCACACCACGAATTACCATTATGGCTACAGGTGTAGACTTTTTACAATGGTGTGAACCCCTCAACAAGGCAATTAATCGATTCAGCCACCGACAGAATTCTAAATAACAAAACTCCTGAAGCAGCCTACGAGTTTATAGAAGAGATGTCACTGAACAACTATCAGCGGCAAGTTACAAGGACAAGGCTAGCCAAAGTAGCCGGAGTTTTCAACCTCGATGCAGTAACCATGTTATCAAATCAGGTAGAGTTGCTGCATAAAAAATTTGATAGTTTATATGGTTCTTCGCAGGCACATCCAGTTATGCAGTGCGATGCAAGTGAAGGAGTGGCGAATCCTGAGTACCCACCCTACGGACAGGGCATGGAGAACGAACAAATGAACTATATGGGTAATAATTTCCGATCTAACAATAACCTTATAGTAATATTTATAATCCAGGTTAGAAGAACCACCCCAATTTCTCATGGGGCGGTCAAAGAAATCAAAGGCAACAACCATCCCAAAACTTCCAACAACAGCCCTACCCACAGGAAAAGAAGCCGAACCTTGAAGAGATGCTAACAAATTTCATAGCAGCCTCAGAAACACATTTCCAAAAGGTCAAAACAAAACTTGACGTATTGTCACAGGAGTTCAAGGATCAATTTGGGCAACTTGCTAAGCAGATTTCTGAAAGACCACAGGGAATACTACCGAGCAACACCAAGACTAACCCCAGGGAGCAAGTTCAAGCCATAACAGCTCAAGATAGTTAAGGGTTAGACGCGCTGAATACAAAACAAAAGAAGGTGGTAGAAGAAGATATGGTTGAGGTCAATAACAAGCTAAAACCAGTAATCAAAGAGTACAAACCTCGCATACCATATCCTCAAGCTATAACGAAAGACGACATAGAGGAACAGTTCGGTAAGTTTCTTAAACTTTTAAAGAAATTACATTTTAACTTACCGTTTCTTGAAGCTCTTTCACAGATGCCAGATTCCAGGAAATTTTTAAAGAAGCTATTGACAAATAAGCGGAAAATAGATGAAGAACCATATGTGGAACTAAACGCAGTGTGCTCAGTAATTTTGCAAAATAAACTGCCACAGAAATTAAAAGATCCAGGGAGTTTTACAATTCAATGCTTAATTGGTAGTTTATCTATTGATAATGCATTAGCTGATTTAGGGGCAAGTATAAATGTCATGCCTTATAAATTATTTAAAAACTAGTTCTAGGGAAGCCCACACAAACTAGGATAAGCATTTAATTAGCTGATAAAACTATTAGACTTCCTAGGGGTATAATTGAATATGTACTTGTGAAGATTGATAAATTCATATTCCCAGTAGACTTTGTCATTTTAGACATGGATGAGGACAACACGATCCCCCTAATTTTAGGAAGACCATTTTTAGCAACTGCCAAGACTAAAATTGATGTCCACGCAGGAGAACTCATACTTTGTGTAGGTGAGAAGACAGTCACTCTTCAAGCCCTCGACTCAGCTAGAACATCGAATAACCAAGGTGAGAAAGTAAATTCTATTGATAATCATTTGGTTAACCCTTCTTTTCAGGAAACACCACAAAAGAACACAACTAAGTCCGATCCGAAACCCTATGCCAACACAGAAGTACTCACAAGGAACAAGGGATTCAGATTGATGAATTAGAAAACGGGAAGACGCATCTTAAAGAAGAACTTGAGATACACGAAGCAGAACCGAAGCCACTTCACGAGATAGACAGGTTCAAAATTGGAGATCAGGTACTACAAGACAAAGTAGACCCACGAATATCTCCTCCTGATCCTAACATAAGCAAGGAAATCCCTTTCAAGGTAATTGATGTTTTTCCGTACGGAACAATCAAGGTAAGTAACCCTATGTTCGGCACTTTAAAAATAAATGCCACATGTCTTAAACTCTATCATGATAACAGAACTACTAGCACGAGGAAGGACTTCCAACTTCTCAAACCACCATGAATATACAAATAAGAGGAAAGTCTAGCTTAAGACTATAAACAAGTGCTTCTCGGGAGGCAACCCGAGTACTAACCCCATTAACTTCTGCATTTTTCATCGTATTTATTTTATTTTATTCTCTCTTTATAACGCCTAACTATAAACTAACCAAAAGTACAGAATTTCTAGGCCACATGGCCTTGCACACGGCCGTGTGGACCTCACGAATCTCTGTACTGACATAGCAGAAATAGTACGAGTCAGAACAAATAAAATCTCCGAGTCACAGACTCCAACCACCACACCACGGGCACCGACAAAACCCCACGGTCGTGCGATGCGGCCGTGGTCAACACTGTTAGATCACACACGGGCGTGGCGACCTGAGCATGGGCGTGGGAGAAATGAACAAAGCCTACCACGGCCGTGCGATGCAGCCGTGTGAAATACCACGCCCATGATACATGGGCGTGTGAATGTACCTGACTTGAATATTCTTTTTAAACCACCCACCCCTTCCTCTTCTCACCCATTCAACCCATTTAGTTTTCTTTTTCTTTCTCAACCCTCTTCCTACTTTTCCTCTCTAATATTTCACTAACTATCGAGCCACACCACATCTATGTCGAAGAAGCAAAAGAATCCCAGCACAGCCTCCCTTAGAGAGACCGATCTACATTAGTTCATGCCGGCCGCTTCATCCACTCGACAAGCCAAGGGTCTTTGAGACCATTTAGCTTTTGTTTTACTTTTCTCTTCTCCTTTATTTTCCTTCTCTTTGACTATCTTATGCTTAATTTAGTTTATTTTATCTTATGTTTAATTTAGTTTATTTTATCTTAGTTTCTTGGTTTTAGGTTCCAAAGGCTGCTAGGGAATCACACCGGAACCACGACCTCCGCCTCACTACAGCCTTAGAAGTTACACCCTCGCAAACCATCCAGTAATAAGGACTCTTTGGTCCATTCATCTTTCATTTTATTTACATTTCTATTTTCTTTCTTTTTATATTTTTTGTGTTTAACTATATATTTAGTTTATTTTAAATGTGTCTTAATATTTTCTGGCTAATTCTCTACGAGCTTCCCAATTTCTTCATCTAGCGCAGAGCTCAGTACCAGCCACAACACCTCGGGACTCCCAACTCAAGGAAACCATCCAAATTCAAGAACTTTCACCTCTCCCTTTCTCTTAAATTTCATATACATTTTTGTACATTGAGGGTAATGTACATCTTAAGTGTGGGGGTGAATATTTATTTCTAGAAAGTGCCTAACGTTCTTCATTATTCTCAAATCCCTGAATTATGCCATGAATGATATCTTGTCTTAAAGTAAGTCTCTCATATTATGATTAGAATGAAAATATCTTTGATTTATGATGTTTTTTGCTATGTCTTCAAGTAAGTCATTGATAATTGTGCATTGATGATTAAATTTGAAGGATACTAGAGAATCAAGCATAATAAGTCTATTTTTCAAAATTAAAAATTTTTTTAGGTTGTCTACCTGCATCCGAATGCTACCTCGAAGTTTGAAATTTACGAGGTTGATATCAAATACCCATAATTTCTGTGAGCTTTTGAGCCTTATAGAGCATACATTCTTTCGTGCTCATTTTTTGATTTTGAGTGTGTCAACATTGATCTCTTATTCTAGAACTTGCTTCAATTATACATGTCAAGACCACACCCTTGATTTGACATACAGAGATGATAAAGGCACCTAGGTTTTAACCCACTCACTCCACTAAAAAGTCGACCTCCACAATTAACCCCTAGTGAACCCGTTGATCCTAACAACCCTTTTTATTGACTCACCAGCTAATATTAACCAAGAACCCTTTGTATTTGTTATCACCATCCTTCTTAACTACCATTTTTTGTCTAGATTTGATTTTGAGTAGTTACCTAACTATGTTCTATATTTCAGTTGTTAAAGTTCGTGACTTGTTCTTAAAAAAAAATAGAAGTGTATTCATTAAATGAGCTTATATGTTTAAATTCCAATTGTTGAAGAAGAAGCTCGTATTAGAGTATTATTAGTATTACAAATTTTCAATTAATTAGTTCATTTTTCTAGTTAGGTAAATTGTCAATTCAGTCTCAATTCTAACCTTCTAATTCAGCCTTTATCCACACCTTTAACCCAAGCCCCGTTATAACCCTGTTAAAGACCTTTTGATTTATGTATCATCTTATTTTACAGTGGTGGAGATTTGATTTTTAGGCAAGCCTATGGGATTAACTTTTTATGTTCGACTTTTGGGTGCTTAATTCTGAACCTTAAACACTTCGAGTGAGTTGAGTGAATCTTTAGTGAGGATGTCAACTCTTGTCGATTTCAAATCAGAGGTAATTATTTAAGTAAAGGGAAACACCCGTTTTCAAGGCTATAAAGGTATGACTTTGATTGTTTGAATCTTTAGGACTCTTTGAGTTGAGTTATCCATGTATAAATTATCCTTGAACTATGATGAAACATTATTGATGAATATTATGAATCGAGGAAATTCGTTTTAATTATGAGTTTAGAATTTTGCTTGAAGACAAGCAAAATCTTAAGTGTGGGGTATTTGATAAACCGTAAAAGTAACATATTTTAGGCCCACATTTAGCATGCTTTTGAATGATTTAAGCCTTGAATTGTGTAATTTGGTGCTCTTAATCCTTTGTTTTCATGTTTTATACCCAGAAGAGCACTGGAAGATGAAAAGAACAGAAAAGGGCCCAAAAAAAAGTAAATGGGCCATATCACGAAATCCATACGGCCTGGGCCCAAGCCACACTGTCGTGCTTATTCAACAGCCTCGAACACAGCCTGGCCACGACTTACACGGGCATGTGCCATATATAAACACATTCCGAAGCCTATATAAACACCCTAAGTGTAACCTAAAAAGGGTGAACCTAGGGCTTCAGTCAGGGGGAGCCCAGCTAGGCCAAAGAGGGCAGATTTGAGGAGATTTACTAGAAGATAGCCAGTTGATTCGTCTTAAGAAGCTGGAATTATACTCAAGACAGAGGATCTCTCCTTTGATTTCTTTAGGGGGTTTTAGGGATTTCTTATGTTTTGTTTTATCTTTTCTTTTGAGATGTACTCCTTTCTTATTATGAACTAAACCCTCAGATACCTAGGGGGATGAAACCTAAAATGAATCTTGTTATCATTTGCTGAACTATAGGATAAATATTTGACTTGTTCTTAATTATGTGTTCTTAATTCTTGTGTCGATATTTCCGGAATATTAATTCAAGTGTGATGTGCTTAGGTGGAGGAGCAAAAGTCCCTGCCTAAGAGTAGATCTAGCATAATTAAGTGGAGTTGATCGCGCGCCTAGGGATAGGGTGGCGAGATTTTGCCAGATTAGGGTGAAACCTAATATGGGAGTCCATAAGTCGAGTTAATGTGATTCTAAGGGTTTTAATTAGAAAGAGATTTCAATTAATCAACCTAGGGTTATACGTTAGTCGCCTCGAGAGAGGGATTAATATACGTTAGGGAGTCTTACGGATCAAGTCAAGTGAATAAATCGTCTGGTTCAGAGTTAGATAACAAGTGAAGTCTAGGTGGATTCTTCTTTGGGTGTCGTCTTGATCAATTGGTTTTTCCTAAAGTTATTTTTTCAATTCATCTTCTTTGTCTTAGATTCTTTATTTTAGTCGTTAGTTAATTTTAGATTAGATAAACAATTCTCTTAATTCTTAGGCTAGATAATAAAAAGAGAGTTAGTATTAGTACTTTTAGTTCCTTTGGGATTCGACATTCCGGTCTTGCCTAAACTATACTACTGTTCGATAGGTGCGCTTGCCTCAAATCGTTGTCATAGTTAGTTTCCAGGTTCAATTATTCTTTTTATAAATTTTAAGACTCTGACACACGATCGGTGGGTTAAGTGCGAAACCATCGTTAGTATAAATGATTGGTGGGCTAAGTGCGAAACCACCCTATTAGAGGTAGATGGTGGGCTAAGTGCGAAACCACCGAGAGATTAGTAGTACGATTGTTTATTGATATTGCTTGACGTGTTGTTTATGAGATCCTGTAGTGACAAGTGCAGGAATGTATGCTAATTAACACGAGTAGTTGGCTTGTGGCATGGTAAGAGATAAAATGAGTAAGCTTCAAGAATGGTTGAGTAAGTAAACATGAGTTTATGAGAAAAATTCATTATAATACCTTGCAGTTGTGTATATTCAATGAATATCAGTAATTATCAGTTATATGTAGATGAACTTACTAAGCATTATTGCTTACTCGGTTTCTTTTTCCCATCTCTTATAGGTTATTTTAACTAGCTCGGGTTGGAGGCCGCCGGAGATGTTTTCACACTATCGAGTAGATGCCTGGTATGGTTTTTCAAGTTCTTATGAGTCATGGCATGTATAGGAATTCTTTTAAGGTTGATTAAGTTGTAATTGATGTAGCCAAGTTGTGTTGGCCTAAGAGAAATTATAGTTTGGTTGAGTATAGCCATAAATGATGGCTTAAGTTGTTTCTTTTATGATTAAATGTGACGATTCAAGAGTTATATTAATGTTATGTGAAACTATGTGATGATGTATGAATGTATGTAAATGAGAGTGGCAAAAGGGCTTGGTAGATAGCATGTTAATTGTCCATATGGGTAGACACACAGGCATGTGTCTAGACCGTGTGGGAGGCACTGCTAGAACATGGGCGTGTGCCCAGGCCGTGTGAAGTCTGCACCTTGCACTTGGAATTTGAATAGCCACACGGCTGAAGCACACAGGCGTGTGTACAGGCCATGTGGATAAGCCAAAATGCCAAGGTTTGGCACATGGGCCAGGCCACGGGCATGTCAAGGCCGTGTGAAATTAATCAGTGTCGACCACGGGTGGAAGACACGGGCATGTCTTAGGGGTACACAGGCGTGTCCTATTTCCCACGGGCGTATGGCCCCTGTTTGAAAAGAAAAGTTTTCCAAGTTCACAAGAGCTCCTGGATAATTTCTGAAACATCTCAGAAGTATGTTTAGGGCCCTTTAGGCCAAGCATGTGCAAGTGACGGGTTTAAACGAAATTTTATAACCCTATTAGAGATGTTTAAGCAAGATTTGTTTGGTAATGCCTCAAATCCTGTTCTGGCATTGAACATGGGGTAAGGGGTGTTACATTCACCAGTGGCTAGGCTTGACACAATTAGGCTGCTAGTTGCCTTGGCTGCATAGAAGTAGTGGAAAATCCATCAGCTCGATGTAAAGTTAGCTTTCCTCAATGGTTTTCTTGAAGAGGAGATTTATGTTGAGTAGCCTGAAGGCTTCAAAGTAGCTAGCAAGGAATACAGTGTCTACCAAGAGCCTGGTATGACAGGATCGACAGCTACCTAATTAGCTTGGGGTTTGAGAGAAGCATCAGCGAGCCAACCTTGTATGTGAAGAAAGAGGGCAATGAAACACTACTCATAGTCTCCTTCTATGTGGATGATTTGCTGGTAATTGGAGGAAATCATGGAATGTTAGCTGATTTCAAAGGCAAAATGGAACAAATGTTTGAGATGTCTGATTTGGGACAAATGTCCTACTTCCTTGGAATGGAAGTGTCTCAAACTCAACAAAAGATTTTCCTAAGCCAGAAATGTAATGGCCTAAATTCAGGGTTATCGAAACAGTGGTTTTGTACCACAAATCTGATTTAAAAAGAATATTCATTTTTAAAATTATATCATGAATATTAATATGATAGGAAAGTCGTATGAAAATATCGATAGAAAACTTTTATCGATTTTGTTGTTAATTAGAAAAAAATATTGAAGAAATTGGGTAAAAACGAGGCATCAAGACCTTGATCTCGTAAAATTGAGTCGAAAATATTTTTATAAATATTTATGAAATGTTGGTATTGTGGTATTAAAATTTCTTTTGAAAATTTTAACGTTTGGGTAGTCAATTAAATATAAAGGACTAAATTGAAAAAGGTGTAAAAGTTGCTAGAATGATTAAATAGCTTAAGTTTTTAATGAGAAAGGATTTAAAAGGAAATTAGACCCAAAATTATTTGGGCTGGACGGCAAGGGCATGAAATCAGCAAGAAAATTGATGATTCAAGGGTAAAATTGGAATATTTCATAATTAATTAAATAAAGTTAAGACTAAAGTTGAAGTATCTAGATTTCTTTTGATTTTTCTTCATTCTCATCAGCCAAAACGCCATCAGAGGGGTTCTTTAAGCTGGTATTTCATAATGTTTGTGTAACACCCCAAACCCGGCCCAATTGCTACGATCGGATCTGGTATGTCACTAAGAAAATTTTTGTCAAACATGTATTTTTCAGAAAAGCACAAATATATTTTATATAGAATATGCCTTTGTAAAATAAAACCGAACTTAATTACATGCCTTAGTTTAATTAAAATAAAAATTTTAATAACTAAAAGTAATAAAAGCCCATAATAAAACAAAATATAAACTAGTGGCCCATGGCCTTATTACATCGAAGTTTAAAATCCATTAATTAAAATACAATATAAAATAATTAACTGGAGTCTTTTTGCCAAATCTTCATATTCTTCTGCATGGCCACCTTGCGTTCCTCTCCAGCCCGGTCTGAAGCACTAGGTATCACCTGAAATGTTAATTAAAAGGGTGAGTCGCGAGACTCAGTGTGCAACCCTCATGCACCACTAGATTTTGGGCCTTAGGCCCATAAAACAGATTAAAAATTTCATTCATTTAAATAACAAATAGTATGCAAGGCCCAACCCGTTTGCCTAGGTTTCCATCCGCTACACGCCCCCGTACCAACCATTCACACCATTGGGGATTTCTACAATCGACCCACACCGCTACACGCCAAGATGGCAGTCATGCTGCTCATCAACATATTATGGCCGAAGCTCTTATAACAGATCACGGCATTAGCCGCTACAACATGTAACAGATCACGGTATAAACCGCTACACATATAACGTATAACTTCCTCCTTTCATCAACCCAACCCTTGCAATCATATACAAGCAAATTACTTATAACATTTAATCAGATTATTCACTGACCTGGCGATTTGCGCTACCCTTTTTGGGCTTCCCACATTAAGTCGAGATTTCGGCTTTTATCATAACATATTAACTTATGAACATATATTAATAATCGGTTCTAGATGGTGGGGAAGTATTACACACCTGATACCGCAAAAAGTCCAATATCCCTAATTGAAACCCTTTTTATCCGAATCTACTACCTTCAACCTAAAGCCTTGCTCAAAAGCCGGAAAACACATGAAGATTTAGCCTTTCTACAATCGGCCAAGGTTAATCATGTTAATACTAATAAATCCCCTTACCTTGATTTAACACGACTTGAGTATTACTGATCTTTAACTTAAAGATCTAGGTGTTGAACTCCTCTTTAGATCCCAAAATACCGGAAAAATAAGAAAAACCTTTGATTAGATTCTACATAGCCATTCGGCTAGAAACCTTGAAAAGTTGGAGATATATTGGAAACTTAATATCGAAACATACCTATTGTTCTCTTCAAAATTTCGGCACATGCAAGTATCCCAAAGAAGTTTCAGTTTCCAAAGATGAAGGTTTGACTAAGGTGAGATTTCGGTTATGAATGAAATTTTCGGCTTTTGTAGAAAATACTGAGGAGAGGAGAAAATATCTAGGGAGCTTTGGTTTTGAAAAGAAATTAAAACAAATAGAAAAAGAGAATTTCGGCTAGGTGAAGAAGAAGAGAGAAAATTTGAATGAAAGGATGATCACTTGGCTTATGTAGATTTCGGCAATACACTCCCTCTCCCAGAGTTGGATTTTCAGCCAACTCTACTGTCATCTGATAGCTTTTATCCCACCTATTATCTTAATCCCTTAGCTCCTCAAAAATAGCCCTCATCTTTCTCTTCATTATCTCCCTATTTATCAAGAAAATAAAAGAATTAAAATCCCTAAATTATAGCAAGTGTGCCGTCCACCCCTAAGGCTCCTAGGTGCCAAATTTTAGACCCAAAATTTGGGCTTCAGGTGGCCACAAACTGGGCCTCTTCCCGTTGCCTTTTGACACCAACTCCTCTTTCCTCCTTATGGCATCATTTCCTTTTGGGCCTCAAGCCCAAAATGCTCATTAAACTACTTAGAACTTTATTTTAACCCAAGTAAGCTTAAACAGAATATTTAATTTAAGCCTCAGCTCTAAACCTAAATTTCCAAATTTTAACATATGAAACAAACACCACATATAAATGCATAGGCCTATATTTAGGATATTACAGTTCTACCCCTCTTAAAATAAATTTCTTCCTCGAAATTTACCTGATCAAAAGAGATGGGGATACTGCTGTCGCATAACATCCTCTGGCTCCTACGTCACCTCTTCTGTGCCGTGATTTCACCATAGAACTTTGACCAAAGGAACAGACTTCCTTCTCAACACTTTTATATCTCGATCCAAAACTCGTACTGGTTCCTCCTCAAAAGATAAATCTGGCCTTACTTCAATTTCTTCCACTGGCACTATGTGCGATGGATCAAATCGATAACGTCTCAGCATCGAGACATGGAACACGTCATGTATCTGCTCCAACTCTAAAGGGAACTCCAAACCATCAGTCTGTGGGTGAAAAGCAGTATTGAAGTCTAACCTTGTTCCCATTGCTTGATGAAGAGCCTTCCAAAATCGTGACGTGAACCTTGGGTCCCTATCTGATATGATCGATACTGGTACACCGTGTACTCTTACAACCTCAGCCACGTACAACTTAGCCAACTTTTGTAGAGAGAATCCACTCGAATCGGTATGAAGTGAGCAGACTTCGTCAGTCGATCCACAATTACCCAAATTGAATCTTTCTTAGTGGCCGTAAGGGGTAACCCACTAACAAAATCTATCGTAATTCTTTCCCATTTCCATTGGGGAATCTTCACCGATTGCAACAACCTTGAAGGCAACTGGTGTTCAACTTTGACTTGCTGACACGTCAAACACTTCCCCACATATTCCGTAACTTCTCGCTTCAAACCTGACCACCAGAACTAGTCTCGCAAATCCCGATACATCTTAACTCCTCCAGGATTCATAGCATAGGGGCTATTATGCGATTCCCGAAGAATCATCTTCCTTAGCTCCTCATCTTTTGGCATACAAACCTTCCCACAGAAACACAAAACTCCATCATTGTTCAGACTATAGTCCCCTACTTCACCTTCCTGCACTTGTCGGATTCGAGTACTTAAAACATCATCCAAAAGTTGCTTCTCCTTGATTAGACTTGTCCACATAGGTCTTACTTGTAGCTCAGCCACCAAACTACCATCCTCATACAAACTAAGATGAGCGAACATCGCCCTTCGGTCTGTTATCACCTTTCTACTTAACGCATCCGCCACCATATTGGCCTTGCCGGGATGGTATTCAATCGAGCAATCATAGTCCTTCAAGAGCTCGATCCACCTATGTTGTCGTAAATTTAACTCCTTCTGAGTAAGGAGATACTTCAAACTTTTATGGTCGGTGTAAATTACCGACTTTTCCCCGTACAAGTAGTGCCTCCAAATCTTCAGAGCAAACACTACCACCGCCAATTCCAAATCATGCGTAGGGTAGTTCAACTCATGCGGTCTCAACTGTCGAGATGCGTATGCCACAACTTTCCCATCTTGCATCAGCACACACCCTAACCCTGTGTGTGACGCATCACAATAGACGGTAAATTCTTTTCCCGCTTCTGGCTGAATTAACACTGGTGCTTCCATCAGAATTCTCTTCAGCCTCTCAAAGTCTTCTGTTGTTTGTCAGTCCACCCAAAAGATACTCCTTTCCTCAACAACTTAGTTAATGGTGTCGTGATTGAAGAGAACCCCTCAACGAACCTTCGATAATATCCCGCTAATCCTAAGAAACATCGAATTTCCGCCACAGACTTCAGCGATTTCCAATTTAGCACAGCTTCAATTTTTCGAGGGTCTACCCTAATCCCTTCGGCGGAAACTACATGCCCTAGAAAAGTCACCTCCTTCAGCCAGAACTCACACTTACTGAACTTTGCGTACAGTTGCTTTTCTCTCAGAATTTGCAACACCACTCGAAGATGTGCATCATGCTCCTCCTCAAACTTGGAATAAACCAATAAATCGTCAATAAACACTACGACGAACCGATCAAGGTATGGCTGAAACACCCGATTCATCATATCCATAAATGCTACTGGCGCGTTCGTCAAACCGAACGGCATTACCAAAAACTCATAATGATCGTACCGAGTCCGAAACACCGTCTTATGAATATCTTTTTCTTTAACCCTTAATTGATGATATCCCGACCTTAAATCAATCTTAGAAAAGACCGAAGCTCCTTTGAGCTGGTCAAACAAATCGTCTATTCTCGGTAATGGGTACTTATTCTTAATCGTCAACTTATTCAGTTAACGATAGTCCATGCACATACGCATGGTTCCGTCCTTCTTTTTCACGAATAGAACCGGCGCTCCCCATGGAGACACACTCGGTCGGATGAATCCTCGATCCAATAGCTTCTGAATCTGAGCTTTGAGCTCCACCAGCTCCTTCGGTGCCATTCGATAAGGGGCAATAGATACCGGAGCCGTACCCAGGAGTAGTTCTATTCCAAACTCCACCTCGCGATCCGGGGGTAATCCTGGCAACTCCTTCGGAAAGACGTCTACGAAATCCTTGACTGTTCAAACCTCATCGACAGTCACCTCTTTAGCATCCAAAGCACTAATAAAAGCTAAAAAGGCGTTACATCCCTTCCGAATCATCTTAACAGCTTTCAAGGCCGACACTACGTTGGACAAATAGTTCCTTCTTTCTCTTAACACAACCACCTCCCCGCCTTCCGGGGTACTTAACACCATGCGCTTAGTCCCACAATCCAACTTAGCACGATGCTTTGACAACCAATCCATTCCTAGGATAAGATCGAACTCTCAAAATGGCAATTCCATTAAGTCTGCCGGAAACACTACCCCTTGAGTCTCTAAAGGTACATCCTTAAATAGCTTGTCCACTACCCTAGATTGTCCTAGGGGACTAACCACACTCATCTTCCTAGTAGTTGTTTCAGAATCTATACTTAAGGTCTTAGATATCGAACATGCAACATAGGAGCGGGTTGACCCAATATCAATCAAAGCAAGCAGAGGCCTACCAGTAATAAGAAACGTACCGGTTATGACATCCGGTGCGTCACCATCCTCCTGTTGTTGAATTGCATAAACTAGACCCGGCTGCCTTGCATCTACACTACCGGCACCTCTACCAGGTGCTCCACGACCACGACCAGCCCCATTTCCTCCTCTACCTGCACCCTGACCCCTTGGTCCAAGCTGATCACCTCTCCTCACTTGATTAGCACCTCGGCCTGCTGGCTGCCCCCGATCCATCTAGGGACAGTCCTTAATCAGATGTTCTGTGGATCCACACCTAAAGCATTCACCTGTTTTTATTCTGCACTCCCCATAATGTGTCCTCCCACATGTAGAACATGCTTGGTTTTGACTTGTCGGAGCACGAACTGGACCAACAGCCCTAAGCCTCTTCTGAAAACTCCCAGATGCTCTTGATGGCTGAAAACTCCTCTTACTCTTACCCCGATCCTTATCCCTTTCTTGTTTCTCAACCCGTTTCACTTCCTCAGCTATTTTAACCTTATCTACCAAAACAGCAAAAACTCTCTCTCGTTGCGGTGCTATCAGAACCCTTAACTCATTTCGCAGCCCATCCTCGAACCGAACACAACGTTCATACTCCGTTGCTACCATTCCCCGAGCGTAGCGGCTCAAACGCAGAAACTCTGCCTCATATTCAATCACAGTCTTACTTCCCTGTACCAAGTTCAAGAATGCCTTCCTTTGTGCATCGATATAACTGGCCCCAACATACTTTCCCTGGAATGACTCATTAAAGAAATCCCAGTCAATCAGATCTACAACAGTACCTTCTTTCACCGTGAGCCACCACTGGTAAGCCTTATCTCAAAGAAGAGACACGACCCCTTTTAACTTCTCCTCCACCGTAAGATCTAAGTCATCCATTATACGCTCAGTCGCTTCCATCCAATGCTCAGCTGTGTTAGGGGTTACACCAAAAACTCCCCTAAACACTTCTGCTCCATTGGCCTTAAGCCGCTCTGGCACAGATTTCTGGGCTCCTGTGCCCATGCCTACTCTAGCAACTTTCTCTAGGACTCGCAACATCGCCTGGGATACAGCATCATCTCCGATCGCTTGATCCCTTAACTCTCCCTCCACAGCTGGAGGATCCAGCAGTTCGTTTCCTGACCCATGGCCAGACCCTACTGGCTCAGACAAGGTCATCCTACCCCTACCGCGTCCATGCGGCGGACGTCCTCGACCCCTTGTACTCATTCTTCCGAGTTGCGTTTATCTGATTAAGAATTTTATGAATCATTATTTCTTTCCATTGATTTATCGCGAACAGTGTTATGATTAATAGTTTTAAAAAGTAGTTCTTTCGAATTCATACACACACTACAGTCTCAAGTTCATTCATTCAATCATCAACATTCATGAACTCGCGTTCATTACAGAAAAGTGTTGTTGTTGATGTTGTTGTTGTTTTCACTACCCAGGGGTATTTCCGTAATTTTATCCTACGGGGGTATTTTCGTAATTTTTCAAAATAAGGTCCTTGGTGATTTTGTGAAGTAAGGGTATTTTGGTAACTTTGCAATCCCGGAGGTATTTCGGTAATTTTAAAATCTGGGGGTATTTCAGTAATTTTGAAATCAGGGGTATTTCAGTCATTTTGCAAAACAAGGGTAGTTTGGTAAATTTTTTTTCAAACTTTGATGTTGTTTGTTGTTTTTTTTCAAACAGAGGTACTTTTGGAAAAACTAATTTCATGGTCCGGGTTATTCTTGTAAACGTGATATTTTCGGGTAAATTTTCGAAACATAGGTATTTTATAAGTTCATGGTTGGTTGGAAATTTTCACAAATCAAAAATGTTTTGAAAATTTTACAAAACCTTGGGATTTTTTTTTTTCAAAAAGAAAATAGGGTGATTGGTCCCTCTCAGGTTTTAGTCATAGGGTTTAGCCCATCCACAAGTCCTTGTAACTAGGGTGAATAGTCACTACGCACTAGGTAGGATTCTAGTGAAGAGGAGGTGAGTCGCTAGGACTGCTTAAGTACCAAGCTCTCCCTGAATCCACTCCTAGCCATGCGTATGCCCATTGCCACACCCTAACTCGGCTAAGGTGAACAGTCACTACGCACCAGGTAGATTCTAGCGAAGAGGAGGTGAGTCACTAGGACTACTTAAATACCAGGCTCTTCCAGATCCTTCCTCGACATGCGTATGACGGTTACCACACCCTAGCCTTGCGGCTCGTTAACGGGTTTGTTCAGTGAAATTAAGTTTTATGAATTTTTAAGAAGTAGTTTGTACTAAGCCTAAAGTCCATCAAGTTCTAATTCTAACTTAGTCTACGTCCCACTAGGCCCACTAAGCCCACATATATAAAGATCACACAATGGTTCGGAGTACTTACCTGGCGGACTTGGGCCGGAGACGCAGGTGCCATGCTGAGCTAACAGACCTGTTATCCTTAAAAAAAATATATTTTTCAAAAGCCCATTTTCAGAAAACGTTTTGAGCCCAAAAACCCCAAAGCCGAGTTTTGAACCTGGCTCTAATACCAATTTGTAACACCCCAAACCCGGCCCAATTGCTACGACCGGATCTGGTATGTCACTAAGAAAATTTTTGTCAAACATGTCGTATTTTTCAGAAAAGCCCAAATATATTTTATATAGAATATGCTTTTGTAAAATAAAACCGAACTTAATTACATGCCTTAGTTTAATTAAAATAAAAATTTTAATAACTAAAAGTAATAAAAGCCCATAATAAAACAAAATATAAACTAGTGGCCCATGGCCTTATTACATCGAAGTTTAAAATCCATTAATTAAAATACAATATAAAATAATTAACTGGAGTCTTTTTGCCAAATCTTCATATTCTTCTGTATGGCCACCTTGCGTTCCTCTCCAGCCCGGTCCGAAGCATTAGGTATCACCTAAAATGTTAATTAAAAGGGTGAGTCGCGAGACTCAGTGTGCAACCCTCATGCACCACTAGATTTTGGGCCTTAGGCCCATAAAATAGATTAATAATTTCATTCATTTAAATAACAAATAGTATGCAAGGCCCAACCCGTTTGCCTAGGTTTCCATCCGCTACACGCCCCCGTACCAACCGTTCACACCATTGGGGATTTCTACAATCGACCCACACCGCTACACGCCAAGATGGCAGTCATGCTGCTCATCAACATATTATGGCCGAAGCCCTTATAACAGATCACGGCATTAGCCGCTACAACATGTAACAGATCACGGTATAAACCGCTACACATATAACATATAACTTCCTCCTTTCATCAACCCAACCCATGCAATCATATACAAGCAAATTACTTATAACATTTAATCAGATTATTCACTGACCTGGCGATTTGCGTTACCCTTTTTGGGCTTCCCACATTAAGTCGAGATTTTGGCTTTTATCATAACATATAAACTTATGAACATATATTAATAATCAGTTCTAGATGGTGGGGAAGTATTACACACCTGATATCGCAAAAAGTCCAATATCCCTAATTGAAACCCTTGTTATCCGAATCTACTACCTTTAAGCTAAAGCCTTGCTCAAAAGCCGGAAAACACATGAAGATTTAGCCTTTCTACAATCGGCCAAGGTTAATAGATCCCAAATCACATGTTAATACTAATAAATCCCCTTACCTTGATTTAACACGACTTGAGTATTACTGATATTTAACTTAAACCTTGAAAAGTTGGAGATATATTGGAAACTTAATATCGAAACATACCTATTGTTCTCTTCAAAATTTCGGCACATGCAAGTATCCTAGAGAAGTTTCGATTTCCAAAGATGAAGGTTTGACTAAGGTGAGATTTCGGCTATGAATGAAATTTTCGGCTTTTGTAGAAAATACTGAGGAGAGGAGAAAATATCTAGGGAGCTTTGGTTTTGAAAAGAAATTAAAACAAATGGAAAAAGAGAATTTTGGCTAGGTGAGGAAGAAGAGAGAAAAATTGAATGAAAGGATGATCACTTGGCTTATATAGAATTCGGCAATACACTCCCCCTCCCAGAGTTGGATTTTCGGCCAACTCTACTGTCATCTGATAGCTTTTATCCCACCTATTATCTTAATCCCTTAGCTCCTCAAAAATAGCCCTCATCTTTCTCTTCATTATCTTCCTATTTATCAAGAAAATAAAAGAATTAAAATCCCTAAATTGTAGCAAGTGTGTCGTCCACCCCTAAGGCTCCTAGGTGCCGAATTTTAGACCCAAAATTTGGGCTTCAGGTGGCCACAAACTGGGCCTCTTCCCCTTGCCTTTTGACGCCAACTCCTCTTTCCTCCTTATGGCATCATTTCCTTCTGGGCCTCAAGCCCAAAATGCTCATTAAACTACTTCGAACTTTATTTTAACCCAAGTAAGCTTAAACAGAATATTTAATTTAAGCCTCAGCTCTAAACCTAAATTTCCAAATTTTAACATATGAAACAAACGCCACATATAAATGCACAGACCTTTATTTAGGATATTACAGTTTGCATCAAGTGAGTTAATTCTTTCCTTTTTCTTGTAATTTCTATGTGTTTAAGACTTTTACAACTAGGTCCTACTATTAAATTCATTAGTTTTTGATTTTATGGATGATATTGAAAGTTACCATGGTTAAGTATTGGAAGTTTATGATGAATAAACATGGATTTAAAGTTTTAATTTTGTTAAAAGATGGATTTAATAAATGTTTTTAGTAGAAATTGATTTTTTGGACTTAATTGTGAAAAAGTTTGGAATTAAGGTTTGATGCTAAAATTATGATTTCCAAAGGTTGTGAAGTAGTTTAAGATGATAGAATAAAGGGTTAATTGAGGAAAAATCATCTCAATTGGGCGGTTAATTGAGTAGGGACTAAGTTGTAAAAACTGTAAAATTTGGGGTAAATATGCAATTTCAAAAATTGAGAGGTATAAATTGTGAAATAAACTAGATTAAAATTAGATGCTGATAAATGGAAAATTTTATACTATAGATCAAGAAGTTGAAGATAAACGAGGGAAGGAAAAAGTTGCTGAATAGTCCCTGAAATCCCTACAACTACTACAAATTGTTACGGGTAAGTTTGTGTAACTTGAATTATATTCTTAAATGCTTGGAATGTATGTTTATTGATTTGAATATGGTTTGGATGTTCATTGTACGATATTTAATGAAAAATTAATAATTCTCGATAAAAAGGGGAATTAAATCAGGTTGAATGAAATGGACCTTGAAGGATCACTGAAAAGGGAATTGACGGTAAAAAGGATCTAGCCCGGACGAGTATTCCAAAAATTAGCCCTCCCGAAGAATATGTGTCAAATGGATTTAGCCTGGACGGGTAGTCCAATTTATGTTCATTAGAGTAATTGTCATTGCAGGGGGTTTAGCTTGGACTGGTAATCCCGACAATACTCTTTGAGCATATGATACAAGGGATTTAGCCGAGACAGGTAATCCCACTGTAAGAAATGAGGTTCGCGGGATTGTCCTCTCTGAAAAAAGGGTATACCCAAATTTGTACGAATTGACGGATCTGGAATTGTACACAAAAGTGTACTACTGAATATCCATCGAAATGCCAAGAAATTCAACGATATAAATATGAGAAATGGAAGAACATGAAAATATGGAATTGACGAGCTCATCAATCATTTATCTTTGTATTGAATTTATATGATGTTGCTTAACTAATGCAAAAGTTGAGTTTGTATGTGATAGGTAAATGTTTATGTGAATTGGATGTTTGCTTGTGTTGTTAAATGATGGATGTAGAAGTATGGTGAGTATAATTCTTATTGCATGAACTTAATATACACCATGTGCTTACCCTGTTTTCCTTTTCCCTGTTTTGTAGTGCTCGAGAGCTCGAAGGCTGGAGATTAGTCAGAGCTTTATCACAATATCAACCCATATCTTTTGGTATATGAAATGACTTATTTTGAAAGAATGGCATGTATAGACTAAATACCAATGTTTACATGGAAATAGATGTTTTTAACCTAGCTATTGGCATGGCTAGAGTAAATACAATTTTGGGATTTTGCGAAAAAAATTCTCTGTGATTCTGATTTGGTTACAGTTTGGTTCCGATGCATAATTTGGGCTTTAGAAGCCCATCTAAGGGACGTAATAATAATTTTTGATAAATAAATGGCACTTGGTTCAAATAAATGAAAATTGGTTCCGTAAGTTTTGATAATTCCTCGTACCCTATTCCGATGACGGATACGGGTAAGGGGTGTTACATTTTTTGGTATCAGAGCTACGGTTTAGTTGGTTCTCGGACAGACATAGCAAATACGGGATTAGCTATACATGCCATTATTTTATATTTGATTGTGTGATATCTCCTGACCATTTAAAATGTGTTTTTCTTATAGTAAATGCATGTCGACTGAGCTTAACTCGAGGAAGCCGGAAGTCATTCTCTGGCTTCAAAACGGGCACAGAGGGAAGTCAAAGTTACTAGTAGTAGAAGGTCCGAGACAGAGGACCAAGGTGAAGAGGCTAAATTGGCCTTCTTTCAGATGATGAATGAATGGTTTAGTCAATACTTAAGAACTAACCCTGCAGTGCAGCAAGCTCAAGCTCCCCCTCCTACTCCATCGGTTCCTGAGATCCCACAGGGTACAAGTACTAAATTTGTCAGAAAAGGAAAAGCTACGGTTGATAAAATTTGAAAACATAGGGCTGACGAATTCCGAGCAACAGTTGATGATGATCTCGAACGGGCTGAATTCTGGTTAGAGAATAGTACTCGAGTTTTGGAGGAATTATCTTGCACACCAGAAGAGTGTCTGAAATGTACAATACTATTGCTAAAAGATACAGCTTACCATTGGTGGAATACTAAAGCTTCAGTTGTTCCAAAAGAAGAAATTACATGGGAATTCTTTCAGACCTAGTTCAGAAAGAAATATATCAGTCAGAGGTTCCTCGATTAGAAGAGAAGAATTTCTTGAGTTGAAACAGGGTAACAGATCAGTATCTAAGAATGAAAGAGAATTTGTCCCATTGAGTAAATATGCTCAGGAATGGGTACAGTCAGAAGCCGAAATGTGCAAACGATTCGAAGAAGGGTTGAATGAAGAAATTAAGCTACTGGTCGAAATTCTTGAAATTCGAGAGTTTGCTACATCGGCAGAGTGAACTTATAAAGCAGAAGAATTGAGCAAAGAGAAGAAATAGGCTTAGAGGGAAGCTCAAATTCTTAGTAAAAGACCGATGGGAAAATCCTAATTTTTTACTTCAAATAAATTGAAGAAATACCAGGATCGTTCTACCTCAGCCACTGGGTATTCGGGTAGAGAGCGAGGTTCTCAACGCACTAATCCAAGACCTTCCACTCCATCAGTGACTAGTGTTGGTACCGTTAAGTCGAGATGCCAGTACTATAATAAAGTTAATTTTGGAGAATGTCGACTAAAGAGTGGAGCCTGTTATAGATGTGACTCTTTCGATCATTTCCTTAGAGCTTGTCCCGAAAGAATAGAAAAAAAGATAGAACAGACATTAAAGCCGAGTAATCCTATTTCGAGGGTTAGACCACCTCGACCTACCGGTAATGTTAGTGGTAGTCGAGGAGTTACAAAAGATACTGCAGGCAGATCTGAGGCATGAGCACCAGCCAGGACATATACTATTCGTGCCAGAGAAGATGCCTCCGCACCAGATGTAATTACTGATACATTTTCTTTACTTGATACTGATATTATTGCATTAATTGATCCTGGCTCCACACATTCATACATATGCACAAAATTATTATTTGTTGAACCTACTAAATTTGTGGTTAAAGCCTCGAACCCCCTAGGTCAATCGTGATGGTGGATAAAATTTGTAAAAATTTTCCACTGATGGTAAAAGGTATTTGTTTCCCAGTTGACTTGATGTTATTGCCTTTTGATGAGTTTGATGTGATATTGGGCATGGATTGCTTAACTCAGTATGATGCAGTAGTAAACTGTAAATAGAAATATATTGTGCTGAAGTGTCAGAATGGCGAATTACTCTGGGTTAAATCTGATCAGACAGAGGGATTATCTGATGTGATTTCAGTTATGACAGCTCAGAGGTGTGTCAGAAAAGGGTATGATGCTTATTTGGCATATGTGTTATAAGGTATCTGAGTCAAATATACAGGCAGTGCAAGTTGTATGTGAATTTTTCGATGTGTTTCCAGAGGAATTACCGGGGTTGCCACCAGAAAGAGAAATGGAATTTTCTATAGATCTGATTCCAGGAACTACTCCGATCTCCATAGCTCCATATTAAATAGATCCTACGGAATTAAATGAGTTAAAGACACAGTTGCAAGAACTTGTTGATAGGGGTTTTGTCTGACCGAGTCATTCACCTTAGGGTGCTCCGGTTCTATTTGTGAAAAAGGATGGGTCCTTAAGATTGTGTATTGATTACCAGCAGCTCAACAAAGTCACTATAAAGAATAAGTACCCATTGCCTCAGATTGATGATCTGTTTGACCAGTTGAAGGGTGCCACTATATTTTTAAAGATTGATCTCCAATCGGGCTACTATCAATTACGGGTAAAGGAGTTAGATGTACTGAAGACAGCCTTCAGAACCAGGTACGGGCATTATGAGTTTCTTGTTATGCTATTTGGGCTGACTAATGCACCAGTAATATTTATGGACCTGATGAATAAAATATTTAGATCGTACTTAGACAGGTTCGTGGTAGTTTTTATTGATGATATCCTGGTCTATTCCCGAGATGAAAATGAGCATGCAGATCATCTGAGAATTGTATTGCAAATCCTGCATGAAAAGTAGTTGTATGCTAAATTTAGTAAATGTGAATTTTGGCTCCGAGAGGTGAGTTTCCTTGGGCATATTGTATCTGTTGAAGGCATTAGAGTACACCCGAGTAAAATTTTAGCCATTGTTAATTGGAGTCCACCGAAGAATGTATCTGAAGTCAGGAGTTTTCTAGATCTAGCTGGGTATTATCGGAGATTTATACAGGGGTTCTTTATGATAGCTTATCCGAGACTCGACTATTGCAGAAAGATGTTAAATTCGAGTGGACTGATGAATGCCAACAGAGCTTCGATAAACTGAAATATCTACTGACAAAAGCACCTGTACTAGTGCAACCTGAGCCAGGTAAGGAATTTATAATTTATAGTGATGCTTCGCTAAATGGTTTAGTTGTGTCTTGATGCAAGAAGGTAAAGTTATAGCCTATGCTTCGAGGCAACTTAAGCCACATGAAAGAAATTACCTGGTGCATGATCTTGAATTAGCTGCTATTGTATTTGCACTAAAAATATGGCGGCATTACTTGTATGGTGAGAAATGTCATATCTATATTGATCATAAAAGTCTGAAGTATCTGATGAGACAGAAAGATCTGAATTTGAGACATCACAGGTGGCTTGAATTAATAAAGGACTATGATTTGATTATTGATTACCATATGGGTAAGGCTAATGTTGTTGTTGACGCTTTAAGTCAAAAATCTCTATTTGCTTTACGAGCTATGAATGCTCGATTGTCTTTGGTTGATGATGGTTTAGTCATAGCTAAGTTGAGAGTTAAACTGACATTTATACAACAAATATGTGAAGCTTAGAAAAATGATGAAAAGTTAAAAGTTAAACGGGTATAATGTGAGTCAGGTAATGATTCAGAATTTCAGATTGGGATTGATGGTTGTTTATTATTCAGAGGTAGAGTATGTGCACCAAAGAATTCAGAGCTTGTACAGAAGATTTTACATGAGGCACACAGTGATATTATGTCCGTACATCCGGGAAGTAATAAAATGTATAATGATTTGAAGAAGATGTACTGGTGGCCAGGTATGAAACGTGATCGTCTCTGAAAGTCTTAATATTTATATAATGGATGATCGAGCCTAGAAACTAACTATCACCACGATTGAGGCAAGCGCACCTATCGAACAGTAGTATAGCTTAGTGGCGAGACCGGAATGTCGAACCCAAGGGAACCAAAAGTACTAGTACTGACTTTCTTTCTATTATTTAGCCTAAAATAAAAGGGATTTAATGTTTATCTAACAAATTACTAAGCTAAGGATGCCAAGACACAGAGAACGAATTTGGAAAATACTTCTAAGAAAACCAATTGATTAAGACAATACCCGATAAAGAATCCACCTAGACTTCACTTATTATTTAACTCTGAACCAGGCGATTTATTCACTTGACTTGATCCGTAGGATTCCCTAATTTATATTAATACCTCTCTCGAGGCTACTTACGTTTAACCCTAGGTTGATTAATTAAAATCTCTTTCTAATTAAAACCCTTAGTGTTGCATTAACTCGATCTATGGACTCCCATATTAGGTTTGACCCTAATCCGGTAGATTTTCGTCATCCTATCTCTAGGAGTGCAATCAACTCCGCTAAACTATGCTAGATCTACTCTTAAACAGGGACTTTTGCTCCTATGAATAAGCACACCAATACTTGAATCAATATCCTGGAATATTAAAGCAAGAATTAAGAACACATAATTAAGAACAAAACAAGTATTTATCATACAGTTCAGAAAACAATAACAAGATTCGTCTGAGGTTTCATCCCCCTCAGGTATTTGAGAAGTTTAGTTCATGTTTGTAAAAGAATACATCTCAGAAGAAATTAAATAACAAAACATAAAGAAAAACCCTAAAACCCCCTGAAGGAAATTGAAGAGAAGATCCTCAGTCTTGAGTGTGATTCCTGCTTTTGAGATGGACCAACTGGCTTTCTTCGAGTAATTCCCTAATTTCAGCTCTCTATAGCTTTGCTCCTGTTGAAAGCCCTGACAGAGGCATGTTGTCGAACTCCCCTTTTAGGTTGCCCTCTAGGGTGTTTATATAGGTTTTTGGGATGCTTTACTTGGCCCACAAGTATCCTATTCGGAGTGGAATTAAAATGGGTCACGGTAGGGACACGCCCGTGTGGCACGCCCATGTTAATCGAGCCCAGGACCGTGTTCGAGTTTGCAAAAGTGGCACGGCTGTGTGGTGAATTCTAGGGCGTGTTGATTTCTTACTTTGGCCCATTTTCTTTGTTTTTGGCCGTTTCTCGTTCTTTTCATCCTCATATGCTCTCCTAAGTATAAAACATTAAATTAAAACATTAGGAGCATCAAATTCCACAATTCAAGGGATAAATCATCCAAAAGTATGCCAAATTTGGGATTAAAATATGTATATATTACGGTTTATCAAAACATGATATTTCTAAGTTTGTATAAAGATGTCTGATATGTCAATAGGTCAAAGAAGAACATCAGGTACCCTCGGGATAACTCCAGCCAATTACTATACCGGAATGGAAATGGGAAAGAATTACTATGGATTTTGTGTCGGGATTACCATTGCCACCGAAGAAGAAAGATGCCATTTGGGTGATCGTTGATCGATTAACAAAATCAACACATTTTATCCTGGTACGTATGGATTATTCTCTAGATAAATTGGTTGGACTATATATATATGAGATTGTCAGGCTTGTAACATCCCCAAACCCGGCCCATTCACTACGACCGAATCTGGTTATGTCACTGCGGAAAAGACGGTGGAAAATTCTTTTTGACTTAAAAATAAAACAGTAAATTTATTAACCTTTGAAAATCCATGTTTATTTGATATTGTATGAAAAACTTTGACTTTATTATATTGTCCAAAATTGAACTTTAATGAATATATATATATAAAACCAATTTGAATAATCAAGTTGTTAGAATAAATTCGTCTTCACTTAGTAATTTAATATAATCCAACCATAGTTTAAAATAATAATAAAATAGTTCCCAAAATAAATAAAAAGGAAAAAGGCTCTTATTACATCAATATTTAAATCCAAATACTTAATATCAATAAACTTGAAATATTCAAACTCTTCCTTCTGCATGGGCCACCATGTGTCCTCTCCGATCCCGGTCCAATTCTACGCATCACCTGAAATGGTTAGGAAAAATCGAGTGAGTCCACTGACTCAGTGCATAATCACAACACTTATTTCCACACGTATGGGCTTGGCCCATACCCACACAGTCCTCGTAACAAATCATGCATGAATGCATTTCAGCCCAACCTACCATCCAACCGCAACACCAACCTTAGCAGACTCCCTGCCTAAGGCCGTGGCTAATCCACCACTGATCACATCGTGATCCATAAACCTTACCTTGGCAACTCACTGCTCAAGGCCGTGGCTGAGCCACCGATCCCCCAAGGTGATCCCAATATCATAAACCGTCTACGGTGATGCACATAGCCATCAACCGCCGAGATGGGCACCTAGCCAACATCTCCCTTGAGATAGCACACAGCTAACCCTCAAGCACTAATGTAGCCTGAGCCAACATTAGACCACGTACATCATGTGTACACTTCTTCCTCCACCGAATCAAGCCCCATGCAACTATACAAATGCTACATGTTAAGTCATCATATCACATGAGTATACATACATATCATATCATTACCACATCATGTATTATCACATTAACATAATCCAAGGTTTACTCACCTGATATCTGATTACCCAAAATCATGGTATCCACCACTCAAGCCAACATAATCGGCTACCACACATAATACATCTGAATACACATTAAAACAACTAACCGGAGAAACAGTGCGGTGATTACGCACCTAATTGATACAAATGACTCAATCCCGAAATGCTACTGTATGCCTCTGCAACCGTTGACTAATCGCCTCTCGAAAGATCTCCTGCGCTAGGCTCTTCTCCCCCTACAATCGGCCTTAGCATCATAAACTTAACAACCTTAGGTTTAATCGAAATACTACATACATAGCTTACCAAAAACCTTACCACCACTTACCAAGCTGACTGCTACAAACGGAGGCTTGACTGAATACTTAAACCCCAGAGTACCCTTTAACAACGATTGCTACAGAACCCGAAGAGATCTATGCTATATTCGGCCAAGGTGCTCCCAAAATAAGGGAAAAGGAACACGGCACAAAGATGGGGTGTAGGTTCGGCTATCAAGAAAATCAAGGAAAGGGAATAGGGGTTTCGGCCAAAGAGGTTTGAGAAGAGAAAGAAAGGTGTGGGGGTGTACTTTCGGTTTAGCAAAATGGAAGAAAAGGGAGGGATGCAAGATGAGTGGTTCGGCCAAGGGTCCAAAAGAAAAGAAAGAGGGAGCTAGCAATGGAGGTTTCAGTTTAGGAGGAATGGGAGAACAAATGGAGTTGGAAAAACAAAAAGGTGAACACCTCCCCCCTATTTATACTACCAGAAACGGTACCCTCCTAACACCCTCCAAAAACCGAAAATACCCCTCCCCAAGCTCCCCAAAACCGGCCACTACTCAACCTTCCACCAAATCCCAAATTTTCTTCCTACTTTTCCTCCCTAACACCCATTCAAAAAGGTTTGAATGAGTCAAACCTTGCTCCTTTCCTTCCTAGCCGAATTTAAAATGGAAGACCAAGTCTTCCTCCATCTTTTAAGCATCCAAAAACTGCCCAACTCCTTACCTCACTGACGCGAAAACAAAGGCCAGAGTGCTGCCTTCGCAGCTTGAACACTGGCCCCCTAGCACCCTTGAGGCGTCACTTCTCCAAGCTCTTAGTGGCGTCTCCCTTGCCACTCCACCAGCCCAATTCTTGTGTCTAATTCTCCCAAATAATTCTCTTAAGACCACATCAGCCAAGCTCCCCGTTTAGCACTTAAGAATCCAAAATTTTCCAAAGGCTTCCCCTTTAATCCGAGCATTCTCAACACCTCTCAAACACATCTAAGCATACCCAAAACCTACTAGAACACGAATTATACCCAACATGCATAGCCCCTAAACCAGGGTGTTACAATTCTACCCTCCTTAAAATAATTTCGTCCCCGAAATTACTTGTCTAAACTAACAGTCCAATTCCTCCCACTACGCTATGGCTGCGCACTCTGATCTTAAAGAGCTAACATACCTTTTCTAGGCACAGTATCTATCATACTCGAGGTCCCAATACTTTACGAGCAACAAAACAAACAGTCACCAAAATGAACAAAGCAACAAAGAATAATCCAGACATAAGGAACTTACCAGCTGACACATCAGGCACATCATTATCCTCCCTCCGACGGACTGCATAAACCAGGCCAGGCTGTCTTGCCTCAGTGCCACCATTACCGCGGTCTACTGCTCCACGACCTCGGCCGGAACCATTTCCTCCATGGTTCGGACCACGACCTCTCGTCGCCTGCTGACCACCCCTGCCTGGCTGCACATAACCTTGGCCTTCTGACTGAGCCCTATTCGGATTCTGGGGACAATCCTTAATCAGATGAGATTTGGACTTGCATCTAAAGCATTCCCGAACCCGATTCCAGCATTCGCCAACATGATACCTTCCGCATTGTGTACACGGACGATCTGGATTTCCGGCGGCTGGCTTAGCAATACGAACAGGAGTCTTGACTCTCGTTTTTTCTGAAACCTCTCAAACGATTCTGATGATCCTTAGCTCCTCTTATCATGGTTCCTTTCTCTGTCCCTATTCTGTCTCTCAGCCTTCTTGACCTCCTCAGCTATCCGAGCTTTCTCCACTAAAACGGCGAAGTCTCTTTCTCGTTGCGGAGCAATCAAAACTCGCAGCTCATCCCGTAGCCCATCTTCAAACCTGACGCACCTCTCATAATTAGTAGCCACGATACCCCGAGCATACCGGCTCAACCATAGAAACTCAGCTTCGTACTCCGCTATCGATTTGCTTCCTTGCACCAAATTGAGGAACGCCTTCCTCTGAGCGTCCACATAGCTTGCTCCGACATATTTCCCTTCAAACTTGATCTTAAAGTAACCCCAGTCCACTCGATCCGCAGGTGCACTTTCCTTAACAGTGAGCCACCACTGGTAAGCCTCATCTCGCAGCAATGAAACAACACCCTTAAGCTTCTCCTCATCAGTTAAGTCTAAGTCATCCATAATCCTTTCCACTGCCTCTAGCCAGTACTCTGCCACGTTCGGAGCTACCCCAGACACTCCTCTGAAAACCTCGGCTCCATTCGCCCTAAGCCTTTCGGGCACTGACTTCCGAGTCCCACTGCCTCCATTGGCTCCTGCCACTCGCTCAAGCACCCGCAGCATAGCCTGCGATACTGCGTCGTCTCCTCCAGTCTGATCCTGCTGTTCAACCTCAACAGCTGGTGGCGGCACATCTCTCTCTGACCCATGGCGAGACCCAACCGGTTCCGATACTGACATTCTGCGCCTACCACGTCCACGAATATTGCGACCAAGCCCCCTAGAACTCATATCTAGCGTCTCGATTTAGTCTGGTGGACTTCGGGTCAGAGGTACAGGTGCCATGCCAGAATAACCTGAAAACCTTTTTATAAAAGCCCACATTTCAAAAACCCATTTTGAAAACTATTTCGGGCCCAAACCCTTAAAGCCGAGTTTTGAACCGGGCTCTGATACCAAAATGTAACATCCCCAAACCCGGCCCATTCACTACGACCGAATCTGGTTATGTCACTGCGGAAAAGACAGTGGAAAACTCTTTTTGACTTAAAAATAAAACAGTAAATTTATTAACCTTTGAAAATCCATGTTTATTTGATATTGTATGAAAAACTTTGACTTTATTATATTGTCCAAAATTGAACTTTAATGAATATATATATATATATATAAAACCAATTTGAATAATCAAGTTGTTAGAATAAATTCGTCTTCACTTAGTAATTTAATATAATCCAACCATAATTTAAAATAATAATAAAATAGTTCCCAAAATAAATAAAAAGGAAAAAGGCTCTTATTACATCAATATTTAAATCCAAATACTTAATATCAATAAACTTGAAATATTCAAACTCTTCCTTCTGCATGGGCCACCATGTGTCCTCTCCGATCCCGGTCCAATTCTACGCATCACCTGAAATGGTTAGGAAAAATCGAGTGAGTCCACTGACTCAGTGCATAATCACAACACTTTTTCCACACGTATGGGCTTGGCCCATACCCACACAGTCCTCGTAAAAAATCATGCATGAATGCATTTCAGCCCAACCTACCTTCCAACCGCAACACCAACCTTAGCAGACTCCCTGCCTAAGGCCGTGGCTAATCCACCACTGATCACATCGTGATCCATAAACCTTACCTTGGCAACTCGCTGCTCAAGGCCGTGGCTGAGCCACCGATCCCCCAAGGTGATCCCAATATCATAAACCGTCTACGGTGATGCACATAGCCATCAATCGCCGAGATGGGCACCTAGCCAACATCTCCCTTGAGGTAGCACACAGCTAACCCTCAAGCGCTAATGTAGCCTGAGCCAACATTAGACCACGTACATCATGTGTACACTTCTTCCTCCACCGAATCAAGCCCCATGCAACTATACAAATGCTACATGTTAAGTCATCATATCACATGAGTATACATACATATCATATCATTACCACATCATGTATTATCACATTAACATAATCCAAGGTTTACTCACCTGATATCTGATTACCCAAAATCATGGTATCCACCACTCAAGCCAACATAATCGGCTACCACACATAATACATCTGAATACACATTAAAACAACTAACCGGAGAAACAGTGCGGTGATTACGCACCTAACTGATACAAATGACTCAATCCCGAAATGCTACTGTATGCCTCTACAACCGTTGACTAATCGCCTCTCGAAAGATCTCCTGCGCTAGGCTCTTCTCCCCCTACAATCGGCCTTAGCATCATAAACTTAACAACCTTAGGTTTAATCGAAATACTACATACATAGCTTACCAAAAACCTTACCACCACTTACCAAGCTGACTGCTACAAACGGAGGCTTGACTGAATACTTAAACCCCAGAGTACCCTTTAACAACGATTGCTACGGAACCCGAAGAGATCTATGCTATATTCGGCCAAGGTGCTCCCAAAATAAGGGAAAAGGAACACGGCACAAAGATGGGGTGTAGGTTCGGCTATCAAGAAAATCAAGGAAAGGGAATAGGGGTTTCGGCCAAAGAGGTTTGAGAAGAGAAAGAAAGGTGTGGGGGTGTACTTTCGGTTTAGCAAAATGGAAGAAAAGGGAGGGATGCAAGATGAGTGGTTCGGCCAAGGGTCTAAAAGAAAAGAAAGAGGGAGCTAGCAATGGAGGTTTCTGTTTAGGAGGAATGGGAGAACAAATGGAGTTGGAAAAACAAAAAGGTGAACACCTCCCCCCTATTTATACTACCAGAAACGGCACCCTCCTAACACCCTCCAAAAACCGAAAATACCCCTCCCCAAGCTCCCCAAAACCGGCCACTACTCAACCTTCCACCAAATCCCAAATTTTCTTCCTACTTTTCCTCCCTAACACCCATTCAAAAAGGTTTGAATGAGTCAAACCTTGCTCCTTTCCTTCCTAGCCGAATTTAAAATGGAAGACCAAGTCTTCCTCCATCTTTTAAGCATCCAAAAGCTGCCCAACTCCTTACCTCACTGACGCAAAAACAAAGGCCAGAGTGCTGCCTTCGCAGCTCAAACACTGGCCCCCTAGCACCCTTGAGGCGTCACTTCTCCAAGCTCCTAGTGGCGTCTCCCTTGCCACTCCACCAGCCCAATTCTTGTGTCTAATTCTCCCAAATAATTCTCTTAAGACCACATCAGCCAAGCTCCCCGTTTAGCACTTAAAAATCCAAAATTTTCCAAAGTCTTCCCCTTTAATCTAAGCATTCTCAACACCTCTCAAACACATCTAAGCATACCCAAAACCTACTAGAACACGAATTATACCCAACATGCATAGCCCCTAAACTAGGGTGTTACAAGGCTACATGGAGTGCCAATATTCATTAGCTCTGATAGAGATCCCTGATTTACGTTTCGTTTCTGGGACAAGTTACAAGAAGCTCTAGGTACCCAATTGTATTTCAGCACTGCTTTTCATCCTCAGACATATGGCCAATCTAAACGAGTAATTCAGGTATTGGAAGACATTCTTCGATGTTGTGTACTAGAATTTGAAGGTAACTGGGAAAAGTATTTGCCTTTGATTGAATTTTCCTATAATAACAGTTATCAGTCCAGTGTTAAAATGGCTCCGTATGTAGCTTGGTATGGTAGAAAATGTAGAACTCCATTGTATTGAACAGAGCTTAGTGAGAAAAAGTTATATGGGGCTGATTTAATTTGAGAAACCAAAGAAAAAGTAAAAGTGATTCGGAATAGCTTGAAAGCAACCTCTGATCGTCAAAAAATCCTATGCCGACTTGAAACGAAAAGAGATTGAATTTCAAGTTGGTGACAAGGTATTCATAAAAGTATCACCATGGAAGAAAGTACTCCGATTTGGTCGAAAATGTAAATTGATCCCTCGGTTCATCGGGCCGTATGAGATTACGAAACGGATTGGGCCAGTTGCCTATCGGTTAGCTTTACCACCAGAGCTTGATAGAATTCATAATGTATTTCATGTATCTATGCTACGGAGGTACCGCTCAGATCCATCACATGTTATTTCCCCGACAGAGGTTGAAATTCAACCTGATATGACTTATAGTGAAGAACCAATTTTTGGCACGAGAAACAAAGGAGCTCAAAAACAAAAAGATAAACTTGGTAAAAATACTATGGAAAAAGCACGGGATTGAAGAAGCAACATGGGAACCGGAGGAGGCAATGAGGAAACAATACACGAATCTCTTTACTGGTAAGATTTTCGAGGACGAAAATCCTTATAGGGGAGAGTTGTAATGGCTTAAATTCAGGATTATCGGAACAGTGATTTAGTAACCACAAATCTAATTTAAAAATAATATTTAATTTTAAAATTATAGCATGAATATTAATATGATAGGAAAGTCGTACGAAAATATCGATAGAAAAATTTTATCGATTTTGTGGTTAATTAGAAAAAAAAATATTGAAGAAATTGGGTAAAAATAAGGTATTAAGACCTTGATCTCGTAAAATTGAGTCAAAAATATTTTTATAAATATTTATGAAATGTTGGTATTGTGGTATTAAAATTTTGTTAGAAAATTTTAACGTTTGGGTTGTCAATTAAATAGAAAGGACTAAATTGAAAAAGGTGTAAAAGTTGCTAGAATGATTAAATAGCTTAAGTTTTTAAGGAGAAAGGATTTAAAAGGCAATTAGACCCAAAATTATTTGGGCTGGATGGAAAGGGCATGAAATCAACAAGAAAATTGATGATTTAAGGGTAAAATTGGAATATTGCATAATTAATTAAATAAAGTTAAGACTAAAGTGGAAGTATCTAGATTTCTTTTGATTTTTCTTCATTCTCATCAGCCAAAATGCCATAGAGGGGTTCTTTAAGCTGGTATTTCGTAATTTTTGCATCAAGTGAGTTAATTCTTTCATTTTTCTTGTAATTTTTATGTTTTTAAGACTTTTACAACTAGGTCCTACTATTAAATTCATTAGTTTTTTATTTTATGGATGAAATTGAAAGTTACCATGGTTGAGTATTGAAATTTTATGATGAATAAACATGGATTTAAAGTTTTAATTTTGTTAAAAGATGGATTTACTAAATGTTTTTAGTAGAAATTGACCTTTTGGACTTAATTGTGAAAAAGTTTGGTATTAAGGTTTGATGCTGAAATTATGATTTCCAAAGGTTTTGAAGTAGTTTAAGATGATATAATAAAGTGTTAATTGAGGAAAAATCAGCTCAATTGGGGGGTTAATTGAGTAGGAACCAAATTGTAAAAATTATAAAATTTGGGGTAAATATGCAATTTCAAAAATTGAGAGGTATAAATTGTGAAATAAATTAGATTAAAATTAGATGCTAATAAATGAAAAATTTTATATTGTAGATCAAGAAATTGAAGAAAAACGAGGGAAGGAAAAAGTTACCGAATAGTCCCTGAAATCCCTACAACTACTACAAATTGTTACGGGTAAGTTTGTGTATCTTGAATTATATTCTTAAATTCTTGGAATGTATGTTTATTGATTTGAATATGGTTTGGATGTTCATTGTATGATATTTAATGAAAAATTGATAATTCTCGATAAAAAGGGGAATTAAATCCCGATTGAATGAAATGGACTTCGATGGATCACTGAAAAGGGAGTTGATGGTAAAAAGGATCTAGCCCGAATGGGTGATCCAAATATTAGCCCTCCAGAAGAATATGTGTTAAATGGATTTAGCTCGGACGAGTAATCCAATTTAAGTTCATTAGAGTAACTGTCATTGTAGGGGATTTAGCTTGGACTGGTAATCCCGACAATACTATTTGAGCATATGATACAGGGGATTTAGCCTGGACTGGTAATCCTGCTGTAAGAAATGAGGTTCACGGGAGTGTGCTCTCTGGAAAAAGGGTATACCCATATGTGTACGAATTGACGGACCTGGAATTGTACACAAAAGTGTACTACTGAATATCCATCGAAATTCCAAGAAATTCAACGGGATAAATATGAGAAATGGAAGAACATGAAAATTATGGAATTGATGAGCTCATCAATCATTTATCTTTGTATTGAATTTATATGATGTTGCTTAACTAATGCAAAATTTGAGCTTGTATGTGATAGGTAAATGTTTATGTGAATTGGATGTGTGCTTGTGTTGTTAAATGATGGATGTAGAAGTATGGTGAGTATAATTCTTGTTGCATGAACTTACTAAGCACCATGTGCTTACCCCGTTCTCCTTTTCCCTGTTTTGTAGTGCTCGGGAGCTCGAAGGTCATAGATTAGTCGGAGCCTTATCACACTATCAACCCATATCTTTTGGTATATGAAATGACTTATTTTGAAAGAATGGCATGTATAGACTAAATACCAATGTTTACATGGAAATGGATGTTTGTAACCTAGCTATTGGCATGGCTAGAGTAAGTATAATTTTGGGATTTTGCAAAAAAAAAAAAAAATTCCCTGTGATTCTGATTTGGTTACGGTCTGGTTCCGATGCATAATTTGGGCTTCGGAAGCCCATCTAATGGACGTAATAATAATTTTTGATAAATAAATGGTACTTGATTTGGATAAATGGAAATTGGTTCCGTAAGTTCCAGTAATGCCTTGTACCTTATTCCAACGATGGATACGGGTAAGGGGTGTTACAAGAAGGCATTTGCCTTGAAGATTCTGAATAAATTTTCTATGCTAAGCTGCAAGGCAACAAACATACCAGTTGCTACTGGAGAGAAACTAACGAGCCAAGGTGATCTCGAGAAGATTACTAAATCAACCTATAAAAGTTTGATTGGATGCGTGCTCTATTTGACTGCCACTAGACCAGACATCATGTTTGCTGTGAGTCTTCTATCTAGATTCTTGCATTGCTGCAATGTGAAGCATTATCAAGCTGCAAAAGAGTTCTCAAGTATATCAAAGGTACACTGAGTTATGGAATGAATTTCACCAAGGTTGACAGCATGAAGTTACTTGGATATTCTGATAGTGATTGGGCTGGATCGATAGATGACATGAAAAGCACCTCAGGGTATTTGTTTACCCTTGGTTCAGCCATTTTTTGTTGGAGTTTGAAGAAGCAAAATGTTGTTGCTCAATCAACTGCTGAAGTAGAATATTTAGCAGCTGCTAATGTTGTTAACCAAGCCATTTGGATAAGAAAAATCATGGCTGATTTGAATCTACACCAAAGGGAAGAAACAAAGATTAAATGTGACAAGCAATCTGCTGTTGCAATTGCAAAGAATCCAATGTTCCATGGAAGAACAAAGCACTTCAAGATTAAGTTTCATTTTGTTAGGGAGATGGAGCAAGCTCATGAAGTGAGACTGATTCATTGCAGTTCTGAGGAACAACTTGCTGATATCTTGACAAAGCCCCTTAGTGTGTCAAGGTTTGTGGATTTAAGAGCCAAAATGGGAGATTACAGCATGCAATCTGTGAAAAATATATAATGTCGATAATGAAAATATATCGCAAAGAAAACAGAAATAAAAATAAAGAAAACACAGACTTTTTTAAGTGGAAACCCTTTCGGGAAAAAAACCACAAGCAGAGGAGAAGAAAATTCACTATTTCGAGTTCGAACAATTATAAGAGGAACAGACTATGTCTATTTATAGACTTGTAAAACCATATTCTAATAGGAGTGTAGTAAGATTGAAACACCTTATTCTAATCAATATCAAATAGATGGAGTTTAATAAGGTTTAAAAAATCTTATTTAAAATAAAATAAAAGAAGTGTAGTTCTATAAGGATTCTTCTTTTATTTTATTTTACCATTGTATTTTATTTAAATAAGGATTCGGGTCACTTAATTCTAACAATCTCCACCTTGACACGAATTCTCAATGAACAAGTTCTTCATTACGAACTCTCAACGAACAAGTTCCCCACCTCTTCCATAAAACCCCTTAAGGGTTTAACTTCCACAATGAACACCAACCAAGTCTAAGCAATGCTCAAACTTGGTTATAGGAAGTGACTTAGTCATCATATCTGTAGGATTTTCATGAGTGCTCATTTTGCTCACAACAATATCACCGCAAGCAATAATATCATGAACAAAATAATACCGAACATCAATGTGTTTTGTTCTCTCATGAAACATTTGATCTTTTGTAAGGAAGATGGCACTCTGATTGTCACAAAATACTGTGTTGATTTGAAGGTCTTCATTGAGCTCACTAAAGATTCCCTTCAACCAAACAGCTTCTTTACAAGCCTCAGTAATCGCCATGTACTCAGCTTCAGTGGTAGACAAAGCAATTGTAGTTTGCAAAGTAGCTTTCCAACTGATTGCACAACCTCTGATTATAAAGACATAACCAGTGAGAGATCTTCTTCTATCAAGGTCTCCAACAAAATCAACATCAACATACCCAATGACTCCATCTCTAGTTCTTCCAAACTGTAAGCAAACATCAGTAATACCTCGTAAGTATCTTAAAATCCACTAAACTGCTTTCCAGTGTTCTTTACCAGGATTCACCATGTATATGCTAACTGCATTGACTGCATATGATAAATCTGGACGTGAACAAACCATAACATACATGAGAGATCCCACTGCACTAGAGTATGAAACAAGTGACATGTACTCAATCTCATCATCTGATTGTGGAGACAAAGCCGATGAAAGTCTGAAATGGGCTGCTAAAAGAGTACTAAGAGGCTTAGCACTCAGCATATTGAGCCTGCAAAGAACTTTCTCAATGTACCCCTTCTAACTTAGGTACAATTTACTTGCTTTTCTATCTCTGAGAATCTCCATACCAAGTATCTTTTTTGCTGGTCCCAAATCTTTCATCTCAAATTCTTTACTTAGTTAGGCTTTGACCTTTCTTATCTCTCTTTTATCTTTTGCTGCTATCAACATGTCATAAAAAAAAAGAAGTAGATATACAAAAGAACCATCACTGTTTTTCAAGTAAACACAGCTATCAAAACTACTTTTAAAATAATGAGAAGTCATAAAGGAATCAAACCTCTTGTACCACTATCTTGGTGACTATTTCAAACAGTAAAGGGACTTTTTCAGCAAGCAAACATAGTCCTCTTTTTCTGATACTGTAAAACCCTATAGTTGTTGCATGTAAATATCTTCCTCAAGTTCTTCATGCAAAAATGCAGTTTTTACATCTAACTGCTCAAGCTTCAAATCATGCATGGCCACAATACCAAGCAAAGCTCGAATCGAACCATGCTTCACAACTGGGGAGAACACATCTGTGAAGTCCACTCTTGGAATTTGACTGTAACCCTTTGCAACAAGCCTTGCTTTATATCTAGGTTCTTCAACTCTTGGAGTCCCTTCTTTCTTTTTAAACACCCATTTACAGCAATCAACCTTTTTACCTTTAGGAAGTTTCATAAGATCACATGTTCTGTTTTTGTGGAGTGATTCCATCTCCTCTTGCATAGTAAACATCAACTTTTCTGAGTCTTCACAGCTAACTACCTCAGAATAATTAGAGGCTCTTGGTTTGCATCTATATCTTCAGCCACATTTAAAGCATAAGCAACTAGATTAGCCTCAGCATACTTATTTGGAGGTTTAATTTCTCTTCTAGTTCTATTTTTGGCGGTAGAGTATTGTGGTGAAGAAGCAACTCTATTCTCAATTTTTGTATTGGCTTGAAGAGTTGACTTTGTATTAATCTGATGCTCCACCTGCTTTTGATTTTGTTTATTGGAAGAGTCTTTAAGAGATAAGTTAGGTAGCATAGTAGTCTCATAAAAAACAACATCTCTGCTAATCACAACTTTTTTATTTTCAGGACACCATAACTTATATCCTTTTACACCAGCTTTATAACCAAGAAAAACACATTTAATGGATCTCAGTTCCAATTTTCCATTATCAACATGAGCATACGTAGGACACCCAATTATCTTTAAATTAGAATAATTAGCAGGATTACCAGACCATACCTCTTGTAAAGTCTTTTTCTCAATGGCAATGGATGGAAATCAGTTGATAAAAAAAACAAGTAGTAGAGGCTGCTTTGGCCCAAAACGACTTTGGTAAGTTGGCATTTGAAAACATACATCGGACCTTCTCCATGGTCATTCTGTTCATTCGTTCTGAAACGCCATTTTGCTGTGGAGTATGACGAACTGTCAAGTGTCTCACGATCCCTTCTGACTTGCACAGTTTATTAAACTCATAGAACAAAACTCTACCATTGTCTGTACGGAGGTATTTTATTTGTTTTCCCGTCTGTTTTTCAATCATAGTTTTCCAAGACTTAAATGCGAAAAACACATCGCTTTTCAGCTTCAGGAAGAATGCCCAAACTTTTTTAGAAAAATCATCAATAAAAGTTAGCATATAATTAGTTCCACCTCTCGAAGGCACTCTTGATGGCCCCCACAAATCAAAATGAATATACTCCAACGTTCCCTTCGTGTTATGGATTCCTTTGGTGAATCGAACTCTCTTTTGCTTCCCAAAAACGCAGTGCTCATAGAACTTCAGTTTGCAAATTCATTGCCCATCAAGAAGTCCTTTTTTGCTCAATTCTGCCATACCATTCTCACTCATATACCCTAGACGCATTTGCCAAAGTTTAGTAATATCATCATCTGACAAGGAAGAGGAAGTGATAGCTGCATCACCAATAACAGTAGAACCTTACAAAACATATAACTTGGCAGTCTTTCTCTGCCCTTTCATCACAACGAGGGAACCTTTGGAAATCTTCAAAATCCCACTTTTAGCTGTATATTTGTACCCTCTTGAATCAAGAGTACTTAACGAAATTAAATTTCTTTTCAATTCTGGAACATGTCGTACCTCACTAAGTATTCTGACAACTCCATCAAACATCTTAACTTTAATTGTTCCAACACCTGTGATTTTACACGAAGCATTATTTCCCATCAAAACAAAACCTTCAGACACTGTTTCGTAATTTGTAAACCAATCCCGATTGGGACTCATGTGGAAGGTGCAACCCAAATCAAGGATCCACTCATCGCTCACTTTAGAATTATTAATAGAAGCGACTAAAAGTTCATCATCGCTGTAGTCTTCTACTGTCGAAACCATTTTTTTGTTTGTTGAAAAACGGGTCGACTTTAAAAATGAAAATGGAGTTGCCACCAATCCTTTTTGAGGTGTGATCGGGTCACTTTGAGATTGATCGTTAAAATATTTTGATTTATTAAAACGATGACTTTGGTCCACAAAATTAGAGAAAATAGGTTCGGGAGTCGGTTACACACGAGGAAGGATTAGCACTCTCTTAACGCCCAAAATTGGTACCGAATTGATTGATTAACGTCTTAATGTCAAAAATTTGAAAAGATTTTAAAATACGATCCTCTTTATTTTTTTTTAAAACTTGAATAAATTAAATTGAATGTTGAGCCCGCTTATTTCGAGGAAGTAAAATGTCATGCCCAGTGAGTTAGGATATGACATTTAGAATCCTCGACACTAAGCTTGTCTTTTGACATTTAAAACTCGTACATTTAAATTTAAGAAGGATATTCGGTTATTTAGGTCAAATGAAAAATCGAAACCCAGTAAGTTAGGGCACAATTTCTCAAAATTCCAAATACAGAATATTGCCTTTGTTTTTGGAAATCCTTATCTCGAGATAACAAAATGTCACATCCAGTGAGTTAGGACACAACATTTTTGAATTCCCAAGAATAAGTTTTTATTTAGCTTATGCTTTAATTTAAAAATAATTGGTTCATTAGACTCGATGAGAAAAATCGAAACTCAGTAAGTTAGGGTAAGATTTCTTTCGAATCTTAGAACACGAAATATTTTCTTATTTCAAAACAAAATTTTTGATGCATCGAATAAAATATAATATGATCGTAGTGAAATAGAAAATAAATTATAGTGTCGATATGTACAATGGAATAAAAGTGAGGGCAATAATATAAATAGCAATAATAAAATAAAAGCTAAAACAAAAAATTTACATAAGACATTAGGTAAGAAGTAAAAATAATAATAATAATAATAATAAACAAATAAAAAAATAAAGAAAATAATAACAAAAATAAAAGCTAATAGCAAATCAATAAATAAATAAATATTGTGTACAATAGTTTAAAGATAATAAAATAATAATAATAGTAACAAAAAATACAATAATAATAAATTATAATGAAAATATGTTAATAAACAAATAATAAAAAAATAAATAAGAGTAATAATAATAATCATAATAATAGTAATGAAAATAATAATAGTAATAGTAATAGTAAAAATAAAAATAATATTAGTAATAATAAAAATAATAGTAGTAATAATAATAATAATAATAATAATAATAATAATAATAATAATAATAATAATAATAATAAGGAAAGTAATAATAATAAATATATAGTAATAATAATATCAAAAATAATAATAACAATAGTGGTAGTAATAAATAATAATAATAATAATAATAATAATAATAATAGTAACAATAATAATAATATTTAAAATGATAATTATAAATAACAATTAAAATAGTTAATAATAACAATATTAAATTAATGATAAAAAACTAAAAATAACTAAAGAAATAAAAAAGGACTAAATTGTGATTAAAGTAAAGTTAAGTGGCCAGATTTAAATAGAAAAAGAAAAATTGGGGCAAATTAGAAATAAAAATAAAAAAAAGGGACTAAACTGAAATGCGCGCCACGAGCGAGGGACTAACTGGGCAATTTCGTCGTTTCCCCAAAACGACACCGTTCAAATGAGGACCCAATTGAAAATGAAACAAAATGTCGGGTCCAAATTAAAAAATAAAATAACTTAATTACGAAACCTCAAAAAAGCGGAAGGACCAAATTGGTAATTATACCAGTTTCAGAAAACGCACGGATCCTCCCCGGGTCAGGTCAACGCGCTGATCTTTGGCCATGAAATGACATCGTTTTGTGCTTTGAAGACAGGCTCCAAAATGGCGCCGTATTGGAGCGTTATTTAAGGCTGAAGCTTAAAAAAAACATTAGTAATTAGTTTAAAAAAAAAAAGAAAGGGAGGTTCTTTTTTCTCTACTGAGGTCCCTTCTCCGGTCGGAGGTCCGATCATCAGACCGCCGTCTTCCGCAGTCGGCGACCGCTGTGTACGGCGGTCGGACCCTCCCCAGGTGAGATTTTTTTCTCTCTTTTTTTTATATATTTACTTTTAATATATATGTGTATATATTATATCTAAAGAGATGAAAAAAAAAATAGATATACATAACAATTTCGAAAGAAAAATAAAAGAAAAAGCAAAGATAAAACACCTTTTGCTAATCTGCTTTCCTTTCTTTTGTTTTGATTTTTATTCATAAAAAAATGTAGAGAGCTTACAATGGATTTCATTCAGTGTTTTATAGCCGAAGTCGAAAAATCAAATAAAAATGAAATGAAATCTTTTCTTTTTTTTCGTTTTGATGTGTTGTTTTCTTCCTTTGCAGGCGAAACCGTCGTACGAAGGCCGTTCGTGGGGTGACGTGGAGGCCCGAGCGTGTGGCGTGCGCGTGGGGGGGAGGCTACTGCGGTGCTGGAAAATTCCAGAAACCCCTAGGGTTTCTGAAATTTGTTAGAACTTTGGGCCATTTGGACCGGTTCAGCATTGGGCCTTTAGTATTTGGGCCTGTTATTATTTTTTGTAATGGACTGTTATTATAGACTGTTTAATATTTGATTTTTGTATTTGGGTTTTATTTTAATTTATTTTAGTTAATGAATGGGCCCCGGGCGAAAATGGGCTCTTACAGCTGCCTCTTTTTGCTCATTGTCGTGTAACGAGAATGGAGCAAAGACTTCAAAAAGGACCATTTTTGCCCGGTCTTCGAATCTTTACTTCTTTCAGTGCTTTTCTTCTTCGAGTGGCTTCATTCCATCCCACTGCATCTTCAGGGGCATGAGAACTAGTGCTTCGATCCAATTCAAGGAAATTAGACTTGTAGCTTCAATCTGCTCCGCCGCAACTTCAGGGAGATAGGATTTGCTTTCTTCATCTGCTCCGCTGCAACTTCAGGGAGATAAGGTTTGGTAAATTTGATCCGACCTACTGCAACTTCAGAGGTATTGGATTTATAAATTTAATCTTTTCCACTATAATTTCAGGGAAATAAGACTTGTGGCTTCAATCTGCTCCACTGTAACTTCAGGAAGATAAGATCCACCGTAATCTATAGCTTTAATCTATTCCACTGCAACGCCCGGGAAAAAAAATTCACTTTCTTCAGTCTGCTCCGTCGCAACTTCAAGGAGATAAGGCTGGTGGCTTCAATTTACTCCACTGCAATGCCAGGAAATAAGATCCATTGTCTTCAGTCTGCTTCGCTGCAACTTCAGGGAGATAAGGCTGGTGGCTTCAATCTGCTTCACTGCAACTTCAGTAGGATAAGATCCACCATAATCTGTAGCTTTAATATGCTCCACTACAACGTCAGGAAATAAGATCCACTGTCTTCAGTCTACTCCGCTGTAACTTTAGGGAGATAAGGCTGGTGGCTTCAATCTGCTTCAATGCAACTTCAGGAAAATAAGATCCACCATAATCTGTAGCTTTAATTTGCTCCACTGCAACGTCAGGGAAATGAGATTTGCTGTCTTCAGTCTGCTCCACTGCAACTTCAGGTAGAGAAGAATCGTGGCTTCAATCTGCTCCACTACGACTTCAGGGAGATAAGATTCACCATGATAGATTTGATCCGAACTACTACAACTTCAGAGGTATAGGACTTGTAACTTGTAGCTTTAATCTGTTCGCTGCAACTTCAAGGAAATACGACTCAATGTCTTCAGTCTTCTTCGCTGCAACTTCAGGGAAATAAGGCTGGTGGCTTCAATCTGATCCACTGCAACTTTAGGAAGATAAAATCCGCAGTAATCTGTAGCTTTAATCTGTTCTACTCCAACGCTAGGGAAATAAGATTTGCTGTCTTCAGTCTACTTTGCTGCAACCTCAAGGAGATAAGGCTGGTGGCTTCAATCTACTTCACTGCAACTTCAGAAAGATAAGATCTGCCATAATCTGTAGCTTTAATCTGTTCCACTGCAATGCCAGGGAAATAAGATTCGCTGTCTTCAATCTGCTCTGCTGCAACTTCAAGGAGATGAGGTTAATGGCTTCAATCTACTCCACTGCAACTTCAGAGAGATGATATTTGCCATGGTGGATTTGATCCGACCTACTGCAACATCAGAGGTATAGGACTTGTGGATTCGTAGCTTTAATCTACTCTACTGCAACTTCAGGGAAATAAGATTTTCTATCTAGACTTCGATCCATCCCACTACAACTTTAGAGGTATTAGATTTGTGGATTCAAAGATCTTGTTACACCGTCAACATGACCTGTAGAATCAATTTATGGACCTATGCTTATGCATAATGATTAGGATGCAATGATCAAAATGACGAAATGCGCCTAACTAAATGTATTATGGATGATATTTGCATGAATTTAGAATGTCATGAGAATGATCCCTATAATGATTAGGATGTAATGATCAGAATGAATCGAATGCTTCTAATGGATGATATTTGCATGAATGCAGAATTTCATGAGAATGATCCCTATAATGATTAGATGCAATGATCAGAATGAATCGAATGCTTCTAACTAAATGTGTTATGGATGATATTTGCATGAATGCAGTATATCATGAGAATGATCCCTTTTTTAATGCTTAGGGTTGTCATTGCTCATTGTTCTTCCAGGTTGTATCACTGATGTAATATCCTGTCTTCTTGTTCAACCGACATTTTTGACAGAAAGTCCGAAGAAATGATCATTGTTTAGAGTTTCTTTCTCAAATATTTCCAACCCTTAGGCTTGGTGAGTTTTAAATAAAGTCCTATTTCAGGTTCTCGTATTATTTAGAAGTTTCAAGAGTAATATGCAAAACTCCTTTTGTGAAAGTATTGTTAGTCCATTAATCATTACTTCAATACAAAATGCTTGAAAATGATCATAATGATGGACAAAACTAAAATTTATCATGAAACACCCCAAACCCGACCCACGAGCCATGACCGGATCTGGTATGTTCCTCGGTGTAAACCGTTTCAAATTCTTTTGTTACTTAGGAAAAACTTGGGTGTTTTGAAAGAAAATTTGTTTTTGGGTTGGGCTTGAGTTGAAAACGAGTTTATTTGATTAAAAATCCTTTAGCTTTAGGTGACAAAATGTTTAGGGTTGGTTTTGATAATAAATTTACTTAATCTTTCAAATAATAAATATTTGTAACATAATAAATCAAAGTGAAGTAAAGAAATTCAACTATGGCATTATTACATCAAATAATCCCAAAATTAAAATTAAAGTACTTAATAAAATAAAAATCCAAATTAATTAAATTCCTTGCTATGCATGGCCATCCCTAAGCTTCTGCCGAGCCCGGTCCATTACTGTTCGTCACCTGAAAATAGTCCCACAACGGGGTGAGTCAACAGACTCAATGTGTACACAACACTAAGTCCAAATAGATTTAGGCATACCATACATATCAAACCATATAATAACCCATATAGCAAATAGTAATGCAACTTATTCACATGTGTTCACTTATTGGGCTTAGCCCATAACCATATCACATTCTTATAATAGGGTAGTTAACCACATAATTTCCACATATTGGGCTTAGCCCATTTCCACACTGATCTACATTCATATACTGGGCTTGGCCCTTTTCTTAATAATCCACATATCAACTAGGCTTGGCCCATTTCCACATTAAATATTCATATCAGATATAATATGCAAAGTGCACCCAACCCAACCTAGGGTCCATCCTCTACACACCCCCGTATCCAGCCTACCACACACCAGGGGATTAACAAATCACCCTCTCCTTTTCACTCCAAAGGCAATCAATGCCGTCCACGTGCAATTAAGCACAATAATCCACAACGCGACCTCAGTCAGCGCCAATCCATGATGTAGCCGTAGCTAACACCAAAACCACGATGGGACACATAGTCACTCATCAACCACGATATGGCACATAGCCTATATCAACCACGATGAGGCACAGAGCTACTCATCAAACCACACGAACTTAATCGCAAATAAATCCACGACGTGACCTCAGTCAACGTCAATCCACGATGTAGCTCAAGGCTAACATCAAACCACGTACTCGAAGTACACTCGTACCTTCTTTCATATCCCAACCCATGCATATGCAACAAGTAATAGTGGCATAATAATAAATGCATGCACATGTTATTAAGGCAATCAATCACATTTCCACAGGCATAGTCACATTCACATCGGCACCTTCACATTCTTATCATTATTCTCATGTTACACATAACATATTTCATAATCCTAGTAGGAGTAGGAAACGTACCTGAGTACTTTTGTACCATAGCATGGTACTTAGCCATATTCACATTCTTATAACATACATGCATATTTAAATATTGCCATAAACTTATTAAGAATTAGTGTGGGGTACACACCTGATTCGCTTAGGGTTTCCAATCCAAATCCCGAAAAGCTTGATCTAATGCCTTAGATCTTAATCAATCATTTAATACTTAGTAAAGAACTATTCGGCCATAAATCCAAATCCTAGTAGGATTAGTACACTAAAACTTACCTTGCAATTTCCAAATCCCGAAAGTATTCCTTGCCTTATATGTCTGTCGAAATCCCTATAACTTCATGTTAGATCAATTTCTAACATTTATTCATAACAAATAACCCTTAGCCGAATGTTAAATATGACTTACCTTGTGGATTTTAAATCCCGAAATTCACCGAATAACTAGGGAACACGCGGCCTATGGTGTACCTTCGGGAAAAGAACTTCTCATTCCTTGTAGTCGACACTTAGTAAATCCCGAAAGATCTCTTCAAGGTTTCGGCAACAAGATATTAATGGGGTTAGTCCTAGATTTCGGCAAATCTTAAAAGAAAAAGGATGAAACCGAATGAGATCTTCCCTTACTTTAGATATCGACAGTTCCTTTGCTTGAAGTCTCAAACTATTCGGCTATGGCCTTGATCTTAGCAAGCTTTCGGCTTTTGGAGGGATTAGAAAGAAAAGAGAAAAAGAGAATAATGGCAGAGAGAATTCTGCAGAGAGAAGAGGAGAAACTTTAGACAATTTCGGCAGAGGTTTTCTTGAAGAGAAAAGTATGAATGAAGAATAGCCTTACTCTCCCTTTTATAGCCGAAATTAATAGGCTAGAGTCCCTTACTTGGCCACCACTCTTCTATTTTGATAGCTTTATCCCTTGAATTATCACTTTATAAAAAGAATTTAATCCAACTATTAACTCTTGAAAATAATGATAAATAAATCCCTTATTTATCCCCTATTTAGCCGAAATTTAAAGAGAATAAAACTCCTCTTTTAAGAGCCTTAATGCCGTCCACCTCTCTGCTTCTGGAAGTAAAAAATAAAACTTCTTTTATTTGCTTCCCAAGTGACTCGAACTCAGGCCCAACACCCTTGCATGTGGCGCCATTTCCAGAGGCCCTAAGTGGCATCTCCAGGCCACTTTTCCAAGCCTGCTTGTGTGTCAAATTCCTCATACTAATTTTCTTAAGGCCACCTTGCCTTAATTTCCTCTTTTTAAACCTTAAAACTTGACATTTCTTTACATTTCCAAGTTTCCAAAAATTTTCGTTTGCCTTCTTTAAACTTAACATTTCCTTACATTTCCAAGTTTCCCGAAATGTTTACTTTCCTCTTTTGAATCATTTCTAAATCATTTCCTTACATTTCCAAGACAAGACATTTCCTTACATTTACATACATTTCCTTACATCTTAGGGTTCCTAAAACTCCTCAGAACACATCCAACACACCCACTGAGCCCACTATCTCATGAATTACGCACGAACGCATAACCCCTAATCTAGGATGTTACATATCAGGAACAAACCTGAAAAGAATTGGTTAATTAAAGAAAGCAAACATTGCTAGAATACAAAATAGTGAGGGGAAAAGAAATAGGTGCCCTAGATATCGTAGCTTGAGCTTCTCTGTGCGGGCTTTCTGAAGACCATTTTAAGCTTAATATGTGTTTAGGAGATCAAGAGTACTTTGTTGATGCCCTAAGATGTAACATCTCTCATTCTTTATAATTCAGGTATAGCAAGATCACCGCATGCCCCATATTTGATCATAATTTGAGCTGCCCTTTTCGGGTTTTCGACTCGAAGCCCATTTGGTCTCAAGGCAACTTTTGCGGGTTTTCACCTTAGCCTCTCCAGTTTTTTTTTAAGAGAAGGTCTCAAAGCGCCCTTTGCAGGTTTTCACTTTGGCCTCTTTTCCTCTTCAAGTATAGTACTTCTTGACTGAATCTGAATTTACAGGATTGGGCAAGTTTTTTCCATCCATTTCGATCAAATCAGTGCTCCTCTGGAGAAAGTCTTTTTTACCACGTAAGGTCCTTCCCAATAAGTCCTTTTTTACCACGTAAGGTCCTTCCCAATTTGGCATCCATTTCCCTCTGAAATCCTTTTGTATAGGAAGGATCTTTTTCAAAACCAGGTCCCCCTCGTGAAATTCTCTCGGGCGAACTTTTTTGTCATAAGCTCGCATCATTCGTTTTTGGTACTTCTGACCATGACGAAAAACTCTTAGCCTCTTGTCCTCAATCAAGTTTAACTGATCATATCGAGACTGGATCCATTCTGCTTCATCTAACTTTAGCTCTAACAAAACTCGAAGGGAAGGTATCTTTACTTCAATGGGTAAAACCGCCTCCATTCCATAAACTAACGAGAAAGGAGTTACCTCGATAGAGGTCCTGATTGACATTCGATAAGCATAGAGAGCAAATGATAACTTCTCGTGTCAATATTTATAAGTTTCAGCCATTTTCCCCACGATCTTTTTAATGTTTTTATTGGCTGCTTCCACTGCACCATTCATTTTTAGACGATACGGGGATGAATTGTGGTGTCTGATCTTGAATTGACTGCAGACTTCTACGATCGTGTTGTTGTTTAAGTTTAATGCATTGTCATATATAATCCTCTCATGCATTCCATATCGACATATGATCTCCTTTTTTAGGAATCTGCTGACTGCCGACTTAGTAACACTGGCATATGAAGCAGCCTCTACCCACTTGGTGAAATAGTCAATAACTACAAAGATGAACCGATGCCTATTTGAAGCTTTTGGAGAGATCGGCCCGATGACATCCATGCCCCACATAGACAAAGGCCATGGGGAAGTCATAACATGCAAAGGCAAAGGAGGTACATGAATTTTGTCTCCATAAATTTGGCATTTGTGACATCTCTTGGCATAATTGATGCAGTCTCCTTCCATGGTAGACCAATAGTACCCAAATCTCATAATTTGTCTAGCCATTGTGAAACCATTGGCATGTGTTCCACAAACACCCTCGTGAACTTCTTCCAGAATTTTCTTAGCTTTAATAGCATCCACACATCTCAATAGTACCTGATCCTTTCTTCTTTTGTACACGATCTCTTCGTCTAAGACATAGTCACAAGCTAGTCTTCTCAACGTCCTTTTATCGTTCTCGGTTGCCTGATCATGGTATTCACGGTTTCTTACATACCATAGTATATCATGGTACCAAAGGTGATCATCTCTTTCTTCTTCCTCCACATTGTAACAATGAGCTGGGGCCTCGTAAATACTCATTTGAATGGGTTTTACATCCTCTTGTTTGCTCACTTTGATCATGGAAGCTAAGGTAGCCAAAGCATCTACCATTTGGTTTTTGTCTTGCGGGAGATAATTGAAAGTAATATCACTCATCAATTAACCCCAGAACTATCCTTCGATAATTGATCAATTTGGGGTCTCTTGTCTCCTATTCACCTTTCAGTTGGTAGATCACCAGTGCAGAATCTCCATATACTTCCAGCGCTCTAATTTTGAGTTCTATGACTGCACGGAGTCACATGATACATGCTTCATACTCTGTCATATTATTTGTACAATCAAAATCCAATTTGCACGTGAAAGGATAATGATCTCCATTTGGAGATACCAAGACTGCCCCAATTCCATTGCCTACAGCATTTGATGCTCCGTCGAATTTTAATTTCCAAAGGTGATCTTTTGTAGCGTCTTCTTCAATAGCCGCCACATACATTAGTTCTTCATTGGGGAAGTCAAAGTTCAGAGGCTCATACTCTTCTAGAGCTCTACTGGCTAAAAAATCTACTACTGCGCTTCCTTTCACGGCTTTTTGGCTCACATAAACTATGTCGAATTCAGAGAGGAGAATTTTCCATCTAGCCATCCTTTCATTCAGAGCAGTCAACTCCATCATATATTTTAAAGGGTCTAACTTCGAGATTAGTCATTTCGTATGGTACAGCATGTATTGCCTCAATATCCGAGTTGTCCAAATCAAGGCACAACACAACTTCTCAATTGGAGAGTATCTCATTTCACACTCAGTGAATTTCTTACTGAGGTAGTATACCGCCTTTTCTCTTCTTCCAGAATCATCGTGTTGACCCAGCATACATCCTATTGAGTTGTTAAACACTGTCAAATACATTATTAATGGCCTATCTAGGCATGGAGGTGACAATACTGGAGGACTTGACAAGTACTGTTTAACCTTATCAAAAGCTTTCTGACATTCATCATCCCACATGCCTGGATTGTGTTTCTTAAAAAGACGAAATATGGGATCACATTTCTCATTTAATTGTGAAATGTACCGAGCAATATAATTTAACCGTCCCAGGAGACCTCAAACTTCTTTTTTATTGCGCGGCGGAGGCAATTCTTGTATAGCCTGTACCTTGTCTGAGTCAATCTCAATTCCCTTCTCGCTAACTACAAAGCCCAGCAATTTTCCTGATCTAGCTCCAAAAGTACATTTTGTTGGATTGAGCTTTAATTGGTATTTCCCCAATCTCAAGAATAACTTCCTCAAAACTTGGATATGTTCCACTTCTGTTTGGGACTTTGCGATCATATCATTGACATAAACTTCGATTTCTTTGTGCATCATATTATGGAACAAGATCATCATAGCCCTTTGATATGTTGCTCCTGCATTTTTCAGCCCCAATGGCATCACCTTATAACAAAATGTACCCCACAAGGTTATGAAGGTAGTCTTTTCCATGTCTTCTGAATGCATTTTTTATCTGATTGTATCCCGAGAAGCCATCCATGAAGGAAAACAACGAATAACCCACCGTACTATCTACTAAAGTGTCAATGTGAGGCAAGGGAAAATTGTCTTTCGGTCTGGCCTTATTCAAGTCTCTATAATCTATACACATTCGTACCTTCCCATCTTTCTTAGGGACAGGCACAATGTTGGCTGCCCATTCTGAGTATTTGACTTTCTGCAGGAATCCGGCATCGAACTGCTTTTTGACTTCCTCTTTAATTTTTAGCACAATGCCAGGCCTCATTCTCCGGAGCTTCTGCTGAACTGGCCTACAATCCTCTTTTATGGGGAAGGGTGTACAACAATGTCAGTGCTTAACCCTAGCATATCTTGGTATGACCACGCGAAGATATCTTTGAATTCCTGAAGTAACTCTACGAGGTCTCACTTCGTTTCTTCAGTTATGCACACTCCAATTTTCACTACCTTTCCCTCTTCTAAGGTCACAGTCTTCACTGTCTCTTCATGAGGCAGAATTTGTTTTTCCTCCTGTCTTACCATTCTTAACAAGTCCGGAGATAAGCCACAGTATATGTCATATTCAAAGTCCTGGGATCCCTCTTGCTCAAAAGGAGATTCTAATTCCGTAGAAGCGTTACTCATGTCGTTGATATCAGGGGACCTGTTGTAGATATAAAAGAATATACAAAGAATGAATTAATTTAAGAATTATTATTTGTACGGTATACTTGTGAATAAAATGAAAGAATGATTTGGAACAAAAGTCCAAGGAATGAAAGAATCTAACATAGTTACTTGTATAGAAAGAATGAAAGAATCTAAAAGAATGAGAGAATATTTATTCAAAATGATCTCAAATATGTATTTCATAATGATGTTTGGACATAAGCCTATTTCACAAAGGAATTCTTATTGCTTCTAGGCTAAAAGCAACAAGTGTGTTTTAAACATTACTCTGTGTAAGCTCTAAAAACTACAGGAATTCCTTCTGCAGTTTAATTATTCAGAACACTCCCAGGTTCGTAAGGGCGAATATTTGACAAGGTCCCCCCTTAGTGGTTTTTTCATATATGGCATTGATGTGAACAATTCCTGACATTTCTTTCAGGCCTTTGACCTCTTCAAAGAATTCTAACTCTTTTGATTAATCAGGGTTTTTATTTTATTTTATTGTACATGATGCAATGCAATGCAATGCTAATGCATGAATGCAAAAAGAGGTGCCGATTCTGATTCAATTTCAATTAGAAAATTTTACTAGAGAAAAAAATTCTTTACATAAAACGGATTACAAATATACGGACAGCTGCATTGTCTTCCACTTTATCAAGAAATTCGTTCTCCATGAAAAACTCTCTAATTTAGTAATCGAACGTGAATCGACACTCTTTCAAATATAAAATGACATGCAATGCAATCATAATGAAACACGTTAGTAAAAAGTAAAATCAAGCAAGAAAGAAACAAATAGAGCATCTATTCGGGTGACCACTAGGGTTTGTTGCAGCACTATCTAGGATGGGCTCCTAGGGTCTTCGACATGCGGTTTGGTTCTAAAGTTGAGGTACCTGAACTAGCAGATTCCTTGATCATCACCCATTATAGGCTCATACGGATTGAGTTCAGTTTAGGGGAATACATTTCCCTATGGCTGCACGGAGATGAAAATCTCACCAAGGTGGTCCACTATCCTGCATGGAAGTAAAAACCTCACGAAGGAGTAGCTTCTCAGTCCCACTTAAAAAGGGTAAGACCAAACGGTCCCTATGCAATATGATGCGAAATTCAAACCATAGTGATCATATGAAATAACAATACAAGCAAATGCAATAATAGGATCATAACTTTTCAAATTAGACTTGACAACAAGACAGAAAATAATTAATTTCACGGCTTGACTCTCTTATGTCCCCAGCGGAGTCGCCAAGCTGTCGAAACCATTTTTTTGTTTGTTGAAAAACGGGTTGACTTTAAAAACGAAAATAGAGTCGCCACCAATCCTTTTTGAGGTGTAACCGGGTCACCTTGAGATTGATCATTAAAGTATTTTGATTTATTAAAACGATGACTTTGGTCCACAAAATTCGAGAAAACAGGTTCGGGAGTCGATAACGCACGAGGAAGGATTGGCACCCTCGTAACGCCCAAAATTGGTACCGAATTGATTGATTAACGTCTTAATGTCGAAAATTTGAAAAGATTTTAAAATGCGATCCTCTTTATTTTTTTTAAACTTGAATAAATTAAATTGAATGCTGAGACCCACTTATTTCGAAGAAGTAAAATGTCATGCCCAGTGAGTTAGGATATTACATTTCGAATCCTCGACACTAAGCTTGTCTTTTGACATTTAAAACTCGTACATTTAAATTTAAGAAGGATATTCGGTTATTTAGGTCAAATGAAAAATCGAAACCCAATAAGTTAGTCCACAATTTCTCAAATTTCCAAATACAGAATTTTGCCTTTGTTTTTGGAAATATGTATCTCGAGATAACAAAATGTCACATCCAGTGAGTTAGGACACAACATTTTTGAATTCCCAAGAATAAGTTTTTATTTAGCTTATGCTCTAATTTAAAAATAATTGGTTCTTTAGACTCGATGAGAAAAATCAAAACCCAGTAAGTTAGGGTACGATTTCTTTCTAATCTTAGAACACGAAATATTTTCTTATTTCAAAACAAATTTTTCGATGCATCAGATAAAATATAATATGATCGTAGTGAAATGGAAAATGAATTATAGTGTCGATATGCACATTGGAATAAAAGTGAGGGCAATAATATAAATAGCAATAATAATGGCAAAAATAAAATGAAAGCTAAAACAAACAATTTACATACGGCAATAGGTAAGAAGTAAAAAATAATAATAAACAAATAAAAAATAAAATAAAATAAAAACAAAAACAAAAGCTAATAGCAAATCAATAAATAAATAAATATTGTGGACAATAGTTTAAAGATAATAAAATAAAAATAATAGTAACAAAAAATACATTAATAATAATAAATTATACTGAAAATATGTTAATAAACAAATAATAATAAAAATAAATAAATAAGAGTAATAATAATCATAATAATAATAATAATAATAGTAAAAATAAAAATAATATGAGTAATAATAATAATAATAATAATAATAATAATAATAATAATAATAATAGTAATAGTAAAAATAAAAATAATATGAGTAATAATAATAATAATAATAATAATAATAATAATAAGGAAAAAAATAATAATATAATTATAGTAATAATAATATCAATAATAATAACAGTGGTAGTAATAAAAATAATAAAAATAATAATACTAATAAATATAATATTAACAATAATAATATTTACAATGATAATTATAATAATAACAATTAATAATAATTAATAATAACAATATTAAATTAATGATAAAAAAGCAAAAATAACAAAAGAAATAACAAATCCTCAAACATAGAACAAGTCACTGCTTCAATCTCCTTCAGCATGCTAACAGTTTCTGAAGGTGAGACTGTGTTTTTCCTATGTATGACCCTCAAGTTTCCCAATGCCTTGTGGATAGTCTTTTTGGCAACTTTCCTGGAGCTCATGTATTTCCTCACTTCACTTACGATCTCGGCTTCACTGATTTTCCTTCGACGCAAAGCCGATTGAAGTTCACTTGCGCCTTCTTTTGTTTGCAGCACAATATCTTTAGCAGTGCTGCAAAGGTCGAGGAGTCTAAGAGAACCATCCAACAACTCATCAGCACATTCGTGGGCTAAAGCATGGTGGGACAGAGGCAACTGAAGAAACTTAACAACACAATCATACAAATCTTGAAAGCCATTTAGTTTATGGCTTATTGATGATGAAGAAGTAGATGTTGGAGTTTCTAGCAGCTAACAGCAAGTGTGGCTTGAGGCAGAAAAGAAAAAAAAATGACAGAAGGTTGAAGAAGGAAAAATGGAGCTTAAAGTTTGATGAATTGCATCTAACTTTTTCATTACAAAAAAAATACCAAAGATACATTGCCATTACATATATAAGTCATGGTCAATGTGAATTACAACAAATCATTACCTAAACATACTTAATCCCACCTAAACTTATGGAAACTTGAAATAATTTCTTGCAAACTTAACCTTGCTGGTATGGTCAGCTTGTCATAATCAAAATGACATGAAATATCAACCTAACATGGTTCAAAGTAAACCAAACTAAGTTACATTGGTGTTGGATTACAAAATCAAACAAAATTGGTTTGGTTTACATGAGATAACAGTGGCAGCATAGCTAGGAGGCTTGAGTGGCGTTTAGATGTTGCATGGGCTACATGGAGTTCATAATTCAACACACCTCCTTGAACTCCTTGCTGCATACACCTAGTTTCTTTCTTAATTCCATGAACCTTGTTGTTTTGAGGGCTTTAGTAAAAATATCAGCAAGCTGATTTTCTGAATTGCAATAAACCAGTTTAATTTCACCAGTCTGTTCCATCTCTCTCACCACATGAAGCTTTATGTTAAAGTGTTTGGTTCGACCGTGAAACACAGGGTTTTTTGCAATTGCAACAGCCGATTTGTTGTCACAAAGTATCTCTGTTGCTCCCTCTTGCTGTAAGTTTAGGTCAGCAAGCAGTTTCCTAAGCCATATAGCTTGATTCACAGCAGCTGCAGTAGCTACATATTCGGCTTCTGCTGTTGATTGGGCCACCAGGTTTTGCTTTTTTGAACACCAGCAGAACATTGCTGAACCAAGAGAAAAACAGTATCCTGAAGTGCTTTTTAAGTCATCCTTCGATCCTGCCCAATCACTATCACTGTAACCGACCAGCTTCATGCTTTCAACTGAGTTAAACTTCAAGCCATAAAATAATGTTCCCTTGATGTATCTTAGGACCCTTTTTTCTTCTTGAAAATGTTGTTCATTGCAACAATGCATGAACCGTGATAGTATGCTCACAGCAAATAGTATATCGGGTCTTGTAGCTGTTAAATAAAGAAGACACCCTACCAAGCTTCTATAGGTAGACTCTTTAACTGGATCAAAGTCTCCTTGACTTGTCATTTTTAGCCCAGAAGTCATAGGTGTGCTCATCGATTTACAGTTTTCCATAGAGAATTTGTTTAAAATTTTCTTGGCAAATGCCTGTTGGCTCAAGAAAATTTCTCCTTCATCTTGGATCACTTCCATTCCAAGGAAGTAAGTCATGTGCCCAAGGTCTGACATTTCAAACATGGTTTTCATTTCATTCTTGAAATCCTTCAAGACTTTGATATCTCCTCCTGGAACAAGCAAATCATCAACATAAAGTGATACTATAAGCTGAATTTCAGCTTCTTTCTGTTTAACATACAGTGTTGGCTCGCTGATGCTCCTATAAAATCCCAAACTGATGAGATAGCTATCAATTAGAGCATACCAAGCTCGGGGTGCTTGCTTCAGCCCGTATAGCGCCTTCTTTAACTTGTAGACCTTATGTTCTTTGCCTGGTACTTCAAAGCCTTGTGGCTGGTCAATATATATTTCCTCTTCAAGGTGGCCATTTAAAAAGGCAGACTTGACATCGAGTTGGTGAATGGTCCATTGCCTTTGTGCTGCTAACGCAATTAACAATCTGATGGTGTCGAGCCTGGCTACTGGAGCAAAGGTTTCCATGTAGTCCAGATCATATTTCTGGCTAAAGCCTTTGACAACCAACCTGGCTTTCAACTTATTTAAGCTCCCATCTACATTCTTCTTAGCACGATAAACCTATTTAACACCTATGACCTTCCTGTCTTGTGGCTTATCAACCAAATCCCAGGTTTGGTTCTTCTCAATCATCTTCATTTCTTCTATCATTGTAGCCTTCCAACCTTTGTGAGCATCAGCTTCTTCGAAACTTGTAGGTTCCATGATGGCAACATCAGCTCTTTCGTAAACATCTGTTAATGGTCTGGTCCCTCTAACAGGAACATCATCAATATCCGTTTCTTGACTAGTTTGCTCGGGTTCTATTTGCCCCACTTCAAGTTCTTCAGAAGTCTCCATTGGTTGATTGTTGTCCCAGTTCCAGTAGGCATTTTCATCAAAGACAACATCCCTACTGACTTGAACCTTCTTTGTTGTTGGATCAATGATCCTATAGCCCTTTTTAACTGAGCTATATCCTACTAGAATACCTGGAGTAGCTCTCCTTGAAAGTTTATCCCTCTTTACAGATGGAATCTGCATATAACATAGACATCCAAAGAGTTTTAGATGAGCAAGAGAGGGTTTGAAGCCATACCAAGCTTCAAAAGGTGTCATTCGAGTCAGGGCCTTTGTTGGTATTCTTCAAATAGATAGACTGCTGTGTTGACAGCTTCTGCCCACATGAACTTTGGCATTTTCTTTTCGAACAGCAGACATCTTGCCATGTCCATGATGCTTCGATTTTTTCTTTCACGCACACCATTTTGCTGAGGTGTGTACGCATTGGTTAGCTGGTGTTTAATGCCAGCTTCTTCACAAATCGCCTGGAATTGAGCTGAAATATATTCAGCCCCATTGTCTGACCTGATGGTCTTCAACTTGCAACCTGTCTCAGTTTCTACATGAGCTTTGAACTTCATGAACACTTGTGGAACTTCAGACTTGTGTTTTAAAAAATAAATCCAACAGAATCTTGAATAATCATCAATGAAGAGAATAAAATACCTGTTTCCACTAACTGATTCTGTCTTCATGGGACCACAGACATCTGTATGAACAAGTTGAAGCTTCTCAGCTGCTCTCCAAGCTTGATTTGAAGGAAAGGGCTGCCTAGCTTGCTTTCCAATTTGACACACTTCACACACTTCATTGTTGCATGCTGAGTTTGTGAAGTTTTCTACCAGATCTTCATGGATCATCCTGGCCATTGCTTTAAAGTTTGCATGACCAAGTCTTTTGTGCCATGTTTTTGAGTCATTGTGAGAGGCATTATAAGCTGCTTTAGGGGCTTCTGACCAATTAATCTCAAAGGATTTATCAGTCTGAGTGACTGTCATGAAACATGATCCACATGGATCTGTTATTCGACATACCTTGTCTTTGAACACAATAGAGTATCCCTTGTCAAGGAGTTGAGATATACTCAACAAGTTTTTGTCAATATCGGGCACGAGCAACACATTTGAGATTATCCTGTTGCCTTTTGAAGTCGATATCAGAACATCACCTTTGCCCACAGCATTGATGAACTGACCATTTGCCACTTTAACCTTGGTTTGTACACTCCTGTCCAAGGTTTTGAAAATGGCTGCATTAAGAGACAGTGGTTTGTACATCCACTGTCCAAGAGCCAAGCTTTGGAGTCTGTCTTCTGGCCACTTGAGCATGACACAACAAAGACTTCTTCTTCTTGATCACTTCCACCTTCAGCCACTCGAGCCTCGGTCTTGGATTGTTGTTGAGCCTGCATCGGTCTGCCTTTTGCCTTGCAAACTCTTTCAACATGTCCCTTCTTCTTGTAGTGTTGACATACTGCATCAGGTCGAAACCAACATTTATCTTCAGGATGGCCTGGCTTTTTGCAAAATCTGCACAGGCGATCATTGGTCCTTGCAGCATCAGGCTTAGGCCTATTTTTCCATGTTTTCTTGCCTTTGTAGGCAGCATTGCTTGAAGAAGTCCTAGCTTTAGCTTGGAAAGCTCCTTCTTGGTGTTCCTCATTCCTGCTTGCCCTTCTTTGCTCTTGAGCATAAAGGGCATTGATTAATTCGGTCAAGGTGATGCTTGAAAGGTCTCTGGAGTCCTCAAGGGAGGATATTTTGGCTTCATACCTTTCAGGTAAGGTTGACAGCACCTTCTCCACTATCCTTGCTTCACTAAACTGCTCACCAAGGAGCCTTATGCTGTTTACAACAGCCATTATCCTGTCTGAGTACTGTTTTACAGTCTCTTCTTCTTTCATCTTCAAGTTTTCGAAGTCTCTCCTCAAATTCAGAAGCTGCTGCTGCCTGGTCCTTTCTGTACCTTGAAACTCCTCCTTAAGTCTATCCCATGCCTGTTTTGGAGTCTCACAGGCCATAATTCTTGTAAAAATGACATCCGAGACACAATTTTGGATGCATGACAAGGCTTTATGTTTCTTGGTCTTCTCCTCAGCATGCTGACGTATTTGAGCCACGGTTGGGTTGGCTCGAAGGGGTTCTGGTTCAGCATCCGTGTTCACCACCTCCCATAGATCAAGAGCTTGTAGGTAAGCTTTCATTTTTACTTGCCATATATGAAAACCTTCCCCATTGAAGATTTGAGGTACAGCAGGTGAGAAGCTTGATGAAGCCATTTAGATTTGATTATAACAGCAACAGGTCCTCCAAGAATGAAGCTCTAGATACCAATTGTTGGACTTTCTAGCAGCTAACAGCAAGTGTGGCTTGAGGCAGAAAAGAAAAAAAAATGACAGAAGGTTGAAGAAGGAAAAATGGAGCTTAAAGTTTGATGAATTGCATCTAACTTTTTCATTACAAAAAAAATACCAAAGATACATTGCCATTACATATATAAGTCATGGTCAATGTGAATTACAACAAATCATTACCTAAACATACCTAATCCCACCTAAACTTATGGAAACTTGAAATAATTTCTTGCAAGCTTAACCTTGCTGGTATAGTCAGCTTGTCATAATCAAAATGACATGAAATATCAACCTAACATGGTTCAAAGTAAACCAAACTATGTTACATTGGTGTTGGATTACAAAATCAAACAAAATTAGTTTGGTTTACATGAGATAACAGTGACAGCATAGCTAGGAGGCTTGAGTGGCGTTTGGATGTTGCATGGGCTGCATGGAGTTCATAATTCAACAGTAGATGCCTCTTTAGAAGCCATCAATCTATTCAAATGCTCATTAACTTCTGTTGCTAGTGGGTGTTGTCTAGATGAGCGGGGGAAACTGTTGGATCGAGTGGCTGCCTTTTTTTTTTGTTCTGAGCAAAGAAGCCTATTAGTTGAATCAACGTTTCTTGCAATTTTCACTAAAATGCTAGGCATCCGCTCCCAAGTTATATATATATATATATATATCTATATATATATATATATATATGTATATCAATCCATGGAGACAAAGGGAATCTCAAATGCTTCTTCTATCTGGTAATGTTGACATGATTAATTAAGATCTCGATCAAAGGGTGGCAGCAATGTTCATGCAATGTCTCCCCTCTACTATCTCTCCAGCTTACTATCCAAGCACTTTATTATATATATCCTTGCCATTTCTTTGCACACGTTGAAACCATCCTAGTTGCCAATGCACGGGACTTGGTGACTTTTTTCAAATATATTAAGGAAAAATAGACAACCAATTCATTATTTCCACGTGTGTGTTAGCACTTACCATTATTTTTCATGCAATTTGGTAACCAAGTAAAGAAGGGTTTGAAGTTGAACAAGATCCACTTTCTGATCCTTGCTTCCTTTTCCCCTAACATCAGAAAATTTTATGATTAACATAATAATATCAAATTAGCATCTTTTTATTGCCATCTTCCATGTGATAAACTGATGGGCATGGAGTTTTTAATTTTTAGCAAGTCTTCCATTGTCTTCAGTGGGACAAGAGGAATCCTGGCAACTCACATATTCATAGAAATGTTTCATGAGATATTCCAAGATACCAGTTGTGATGATGAAGCTCTATAATCCACACTGGGAAAATTAAAGGTAGGTCTAAGTTACTGGGATTCGGGTGTAAGTTTTGGATATTAGCATGTGCTGGATAAAAGTATTTTTCAAGTTTTTTCTTGTTCATGGTTGAATATGTTTGAAGTAAAAAATTACTGCAACCATTTTGGAAATATAACTAAATGATTTCACAAGCGGTAGAATTTTGAGAAAGAAGATTGTATAATCTTTTATTTCTTTTCTATTGTATAATCTCTGTAAAATTACAGTATATATGTACAACTACGATGCCAATATTTAACAGCTGATAATATTAAGAACAGTAACTCTAGTTTTGATCATACAACTGGAGAGGGTTTCAAGGCCTTCTTCAAGATCTTGGATGCTCAACTCTGAGCTTTGAAGCTACTTTTGCACGTTCTCAACATGCTTTATGTTTTCAGATTCGATGCAGGAACGCACTGCAGCTTCAGCACTCAAAATTTCATTTGCTTTCTGTTCTTCCTCGCACATTACTTTCTTCTTGTGCATTAGCTTCGAAACCAACGACCAATGGCTCGATTTTGATTCTACCTCTGGCCCTGAAATAAGGGACAATACAGATTCTAGCACGCTTATGGTAACTGCTTCCACATCTCTTAAGATGCTAATCACAGCTCCATTCTCGCCAGGAGTATTGAGTTTATTCTGTATATGCTTCAAGTTCTTTAAGGCCTTGCAAATTGCCTTTTTCATGGCTTACCTAGATGTCAAGTATTTTCTAAACTCATTAGCAAGCCCTTCGGCTCCACGTCTTCTGCGCAAAATTGATTGAAGCTCTTGTGTGCATTCCTTTGTCTGCAACAAGGCATCCTTGGCAGTGGTACATACATCCAAGAGCATGAGAGATCCATCCAAAAGCTCTTCAACCATTTCCCTTTGCTTCTCTTGGGCGAGAGCTTGTTGGGTGAAGGGTAATTGAAGCAATACATCAACACATTCATGCAAATCCTGAAGACCACTTAGATTGTGGCCTATCGATGATGATGTGGAGGCTGATTGAGATGCCTTCAATCGATTCAAGTTCTCGTCGATTTGTGAAACGATGGGGTGTTGCCTTGAGGGCAAGCTATTTGATCGAGCATGGTAAGAGGCTGCCATTTTCTTGTTATGCAAAAGCGATATGTGTTTTCAACTCTGCTTAGCTATTTTGCTGTAGTCCCCTTACCATCTGCTCAACATATACATGAGGAATCTCAATCATTTTAAATATCAATTGGAAGCAAGCAACATGAACTAACTCGATCTCGATCCCCACAACTATCGCCAAAATGTTTCTGCTGTGTCTCCTCTCCACAATCACAACAACTCATCACCCTTCGGTAGCAACAAACACTACTAGTTTTCAATGCCATAATTTCCATATATACAAATATTATATAATAATGTGCACGGTGGTACTACATTCAATGCCTTGTATTCATGAATCATTTGTGTTGAGTCTTAAACAACAATTAAAAACAATGAAATTTGATGTTTGAAAGCTCAAAAACAGAAGCACAACAGATGAGCAATTGAGAGAACAAGCTTACAACTCTCATTACTTAAAAAATAAATTAATACATCAACTTAAGTAGCCAGTTTACATTGGAAGAAAATAAAGCTTGCTTGTGCAAGTAACTAAACTGTTAAATCAGCATAATGAGTACCTAAAAGCTACTAAATCAGCTAAGTACTTAACTAAACCTTAGCTAATACAAAAGTTACTGTAACATCCGGGATTTATGGCTTATGCATTATTGCTTAATTATATGAAATAGCTTGCTTATGTGTGTTGTGAATGTGTATTATGAATTTTGTGAGCCTTAGGGTGTAGGGGAATAACTTAAAAAATTATTTGATTTTAAGTTTAAAAGAGGAAGCTAGGCAGAATAGGCCTTAAGAGAAATAGTAGGGAAAATATGACATGAAAATGGGCTTGGTAAAGTGGCTGCAAGGCGCCACTTAAGGCCTAGTAGGTGACGCCACAAGCAAGGGAGAAGGGATTGAGTTCGAGTCACAAGGGAAGCAAAAAGGAGTTTTATTTTGCAGCAGAAATGGGCAGTAGTGGACGGCACTAAGACACTAAAGGGATGAGCTTAAGTTGGGTTTAAATTCTTTTAATAATTCCGGCTAAGATAAGAGATTAATGTGGATTATTTTTTTATTAATCTGAATAAGGTGATAAAGAGAGGAAAGAGGAGAAAAAGGAGGAAGCTGATAAGAAGTAAGAGTTGGCCGGCTAAGGGAATGTTTTGTATGGTATTTTCGGTTAATCTTAGTATAGGTGTGCCGAAAATTTGGTTCTATTCTCATCTTTTCTTCAGTTGTGCCGAAATTCCCAAAGAGAGCAACTTGAATTCTTTTCTTTTTCTTGCAATCATTCTCTTTTCTTTTCAATTCTCCAAAAGCAGAAAATAGGAATCCCTAGTCTTGCTGAATTTTCCCTAAGTCCTATACTTTTCTTTTCTTTTCTTGTTAAAACCGAATCTTTCTAAGTGATCATCAAAGCCGAAAGTTGCCACTCTTCGAATCGATTTCTCCTGCAAGCTCTTTCTTGTCGATTTCTTAAGGGTAAGATCAATTGTTTTCAATCTTCAATCTTTTCTTTTAGCCGAAACTTAAGGACTAATCCATTAATATTCTTGTTTGCCGAAATTATGAAGGATTCTTTCGGGATTTGGCCTATTGTCGACTACAAAGGAGGAAGGTTTCGGGACTTTTTAGATCTAAGGTAAGGCATGTATAATATTCGGCCAAGGGCCATTTGTTATGATTAAATTGATCTAACATGTACCTATAGGTATTTCGACATCTTCAAGACAAGAGATTAATTCCGGGATTTAAGATTTGGAAGGTAGGTGAATGTGCATTTTCGGCCATATTGGTTATTATGTTAGCCGAATCTGACTATGGCTATTTAGGGCCAGTCGACAGTGGTATACAAGGATTTCGGGATTTAGATCCACAAGGTAAGTACATATGTACATTCGGCCAAGGCCGTATTTGGTGATTAGATCTGTTTCTTAATTGTTTGAAAGCCGAAAACTAACTAGTTCAATGATTAAGTGTATAGCCGATTGCAAGAAGAGTCATCACAAAGTTTTCGGGATTTGATTAGTAGTCAAATCGGCAACAAGGTAAGATTTTGGTTGCGTTAATCCTTCGGGATTTGATGATTTGGCCGAATGGCCTATAGCTAAAATGATTAGTGTTGGCCGAAAGTAGGAACTTGAGATCTAGAGGATTAGATCGGGATTCTTTGGGATTCCAGTGGAAGCGTTAAGTATACTAGGTGTGTACCCCACACTAAGCCTTAATAGATTTATGGTTATGTTTAATAAATGTGTTAATATGAAAGTGTAAGAATATTGCTAAAGTACCATGCAATGGTACAAAGTACTCAGGTACGTTTACCTACTCCTACTATGAGTATAATATATGGCACATATGTGAATGTGATAAGAATGTGAAATAAGGCATAAGGCATGATATTGCATGATTTGTATGACATGGGGCGTATGGGAAATTATGATAAGGGGAAGTGATCTGGTGGTTTATACCAGAAATATCTGAATGTGGTGACTTATGTCACGAATAATTATCTGGTGGCTATGCCACAATATATATATATATATATATAAGGGCGATGAGCACGTCGACTGCAGCGACTGCCTTCGATGGTGTGTAGCGGATGGAGGGTCGACTTAGTAGTCCCCACGGTGTGATGGTTGGTACGGGTGATGTGTAGCGGATGGTATCTAGGTTTGGGTTCGGGATTGCATCATTATCCCTACTTGTTATGTATGTATGATATGTTATGATATGCCTAAATCATTGGGACTTATTGTTGGTTATACACACTGAGTCTGTTGACTCACCCCGTTGTGGGAATATTTTTCAGGTGACGCTCAGTGATGGACCGGGTCGGCAGGAACTTAGTGGTGGCCATGGTCAGCTCAGAAGTTATTTTGGACTATTTTATTTCTAAGCATTTTCTTTTGAAATTTATTCGGGATTTGTTTTTGATATAATAAGGCCAGTATTATTGGACTATTTGATGCATGCATGTTATTTATTTCGGTATGATACAATTTTTATCAATTCAAAGTTTAAGTAATGTTTTCAAAAAAATAAATAAATTCTAAATGTTTTGATAACTTATCACGAATTCGGCAATACTTCTAATTTATGATTTTCAAGTACGAAATTAAAGCTTTAACAAAACTTAGACTTTTCAATTCGAACCCAACACAATACAAATTTTATTCAAAAACATCCAAGTTTTCCAAAGTAACAACCAAGTTTTGAACCGCTTTACTCGAGGAACATACCAGATTTGGTCGAGGCTCGTGGGCCGGGTTTGGGGTGTTTCAGCTTGGAATCAGAGCCCAGTTTTTAAACTCTCGGCCTTGGGTTTAAGGCCCAAAACGTTTTCAAAATTTAGCCCAAAAGAATTTTGTGAAAATTTTTGTGAAATAAGCAGGTTTTTCTGGCATGGCACCTAAGTCTCCGACCCGAAGTCCACCAGGTAAGTACCTCTATCCATTGTGTGAATTATTGTATGAAGAAGGGTAGAAATGGAACGTAGATTAGTATGATAAGTACTTGAACTATAGGACTAGTTTACCCCAACAATTACATAAAACTTTAATGCCTAATTAAACAAACCTGTGACTAAGTCGCCGAGCTAGGGTGTGTCAACCATTGTGCGCATGTCTAGGATTGGTTTCGGTGGGAGCTTGGTATTTAAGCAGTCCTAGTGACTCACCTCCTCTCCACTCGAATCCTACCTGGTGCGTAGTGACGGTTCTCCCTAACCAAGAGGACTTATTCACGGGCTAAACCCAATAATTAAAACCCGAAAGGGACTAGCCGTATTTTTTATAAAAGCCTTAGTTCTAAAATCCTCAATTACCTTTGGATTTGTAACAACTATTTCATAAAATTTTTCTGAAATATTCCCGATTTACAAAATTACCTAAATACCCCTGGTTGAAAAATTACCAAAATGCCTTTGATTTCTAAAAATTACCATACTACCCTCGATTTTAATAAAATTTTCTTATTTTGCAAAAGTATCCAAAAACCCTAGTTTGCGAAAATTCAAGATACCCTGATTGGGAAAATTACCAAATTACCCCTAGTTTACAAAAATTTCCAAAATGACCCCGAATTCCGAAATTTCTGCCATACCTTTGATTTGAGAAAACTGTCAAAACTATCCTAGAGTTTTGAAATTTCAAAGTTCCCTGATTTATTAAGATTTTCAAATTGACCCCGATTTATTACCAAAATACCCCTGTAGGACAAATGACAAAAATGCCCCTGGGATAGGAACAGACAAAAATGTTTGAAGAGTGAAAGTGTATGGTAGATCCTACTAAACGGATGTGTTTCTGTGAGTTAAGGTAGAAGACTTGAAACTCTGAATGATCGAAAGAACTACTATTAAGCTCTTTTCATAAAATTGTTCGCGGATAAACAGTAAAACAAATACTAACACATAAAATTTCTTAAATCAAATTAAAGCACGATCGTAGACATGAGCTCTAGGGGACGTGGTCGTAATGTGCGAGGACGTGGTCGAGGTAGAATGACTGTGTCGGAACCCGTTAGATCGGGTCAAGGGTCTGAAGATGAGGTACCACCACCTCCCCCACCACCAGCTGTTGAGCAGCAAGATCAGACGGGGGATGACGCTGTATTGCAGGCTGTGCTACGAGTTCTTGAGATGGTGGCTGGATCAGGTGGAAATATGGGAGCTCGGAAATCTGTACCCGAGTGACTTCGAGCCAATGGAGCTGAGGTGTTCCGTGGAGTATCTGGTGTGGCACCCAGTACTGCTGAGTATTGGTTGGAGGCGACCGAGCGAATTATGGATGAGTTGGATCTGACGGCTGCAGAGAAAGTGAAAGGAATGGTGTCGCTTCTTCACGATGAGTCATATCAATGGTGGCTCACAAATCAGAATGGTGTTACGGCTGAGGAACTCACTTGGGAGTATGTTAAGACGGCATACCAGAAGAAGTATGTTGGTACTCATTACATTGATGCGCAAAGGAAGGCATTTCTGGGGCTGGTTCAAGGGAACAAGTCCGTGGTGGAGTACGAGGCTGAATACCTAAGGTTGAGCCAGTATGCTCGAGGAATAGTGGCTACGGAGCATGAACGATGTGTCCGGTTTGAGGATGGACTGAGAGATGACCTGAGGTTATTGATAGCTCCACAGCAAGAGCGGGAGTTTGCAGTATTAGTAGAGAAGGCTAAGGTAGCTGAAGGAATTAATGACTTTGTGAGGCAGAACACGGACCGAAATAAGCAGAAAAGAGGATTTAGACCGTCAGGGCCATCTGGAAATGTTTAAAAAAGGCTTAGAGTTGATGGGCCGTGAGGTCAGCAAACTGCTACAGGAGGGCAGTATCGTACTTGTGATCAGTGTGGGAAGAAGCACCTAGGGGAGTGTTGGAAGAAAACGAGAGGATGTTTTAAGTGTGGATCTAAGGATCATATGATTAAGGATTGTCCTATGAAACTGGATGGGAATCGACCAGCAGTTTAGGGTTTTAATCAGGCTGGTAGAGGTGGACAGCAGCCTCAGCTAGGTCGTGGACCGAATGGCAGAGGTAACGGTGCTGGAAGAGGACGTGGAACACCTGGCAGAGGTGTTGGTAATACAGAAGCAAGACAGCCAGGCTTGGTATATGCAGTTCGCCGTAGGGAAGATGGAGACGCACCGAACGTCATAACCGGTACGTTCCTTATATTTGGCAAGCCTTACTTTGCTTTGATTGATGTGGGCTCGACCCATTCTTATGTTGCATGTAGAGTAGTTGAAACTCTAGACATAGCCTCTGAACTATCTGATAGGGAGATGACTGTAGTAAGCCCGTTAGGAAAAACTGTAGTGGTGAATAAGATGTTTCGGGAAGTTCCCTTAGAGATTCAAGGTGCAGTATTCGACTTAATGGAACTACCTTTTGGAGAATTCGATCTCATACTTGGTATGGACTGGTTAGTGGAGCATCGAGCTATATTGGATTGTGCAGCTAAGCGAATGGAGTTAAGGACCCCAGAGGATGAGGAAGTAGTTATGATAGGAGAGAGAAGAAACTACATGTCTAACGTAGTTTCTGCTTTAAAGGCTGATAAGATGGTTCGGAAAGGGTGCAAGGCATTTTTAGCCTTTATTAGTGCATTGGATACGAAAGAAGGGGGAGTTAATGGAGTTAGAACAGTAAGGGACTTTGTGGATGTTTTTCCGGAGGAGTTACCTAGAATACCCCCAGACAGAGAGGTAGAGTTCGGAATTGACTTGCTACCTGGAGCAGCTCCTGTGTCAATCGCTCCGTACAGAATGGCACCCAAGGAGTTGGTTGAGCTCAAGGCTCAAATCCAAGAGTTACTTGATCGTGGGTTTATTCGACCCAGTGTGTCTCCGTGGGGAGCATCGGTCTTGTTTGTGAAGAAGAAGGATGGAACTATGCGTATGTGCATAGATTACCGTCAGTTGAATAAGCTGACCATCAAGAACAAGTACCCTTTGCCGAGGATTGACGACTTGTTCGATCAGCTTAAGGGGGCGGCGGTTTTCTCGAAGATAGATCTAAGGTCTGGATATCATCAGCTTAAAGTGAAGGAAGGGGATATCCATAAGACAGCTTTCCGGACAAGGTATGGGCATTTTGAGTTCGTGGTAATGCCGTTTAGATTGATGAACGCCCCAGCTGCGTTCATGGATATGATGAACCAGGTTTTCCAACCCTATTTGGATAGGTTCGTCGTTGTGTTCATCGATGACATCCTAGTGTACTCCAAGTCTGAGGAGGAACATGATGAGCATCTACGGGTTGTGTTGCAAGTGTTGAAGGAAAAGAAGCTCTATGCCAAATTCAGCAAGTGTGAATTTTGGCTCAAGGAAGTGGCGTTCTTAGGATATGTAGTGTCTGCAGAAGGAATAAGGGTGGATCCTAGGAAGATTAAGGCGGTGTTAGATTGGAAACCTCCTAAGTCGGTGGCTGAGGTTCGTAGTTTCTTGGGATTGGCGGGCTACTACAGAAGGTTTGTAGAAGGATTCTCATCGATAGCCGCACCTTTGACGAAGTTGTTGAGAAAGGAGGTACCTTTCGTATGGACGGATAAGCAACATGAGAGCTTTGAAAAGCTTAAGAGGGTTTTGACTGAAGCTCCGGTCTTGATTCAGCCGGAGGCAGGAAAAGATTTCGTGGTGTATTGTGACGCTTCTCATACCAGATTAGGATGTGTTCTGATGCAAGACGGGAAAGTAGTCGCTTATGCGTCTCGACAATTAAGGCCACACGAGGTTAACTACCCAACTCATGATTTGGAATTGGCGGCAGTGGTCTTTGCTCTTAAGGTGTGGAGGCACTATCTTTATGGAGAGAAGTCAGTGATCTACACAGACCACAAGAGTCTTAAGTATCTGTTGACTCAGAAGGAGTTAAACCTGAGACAGCGAAGGTGGGTTGAGTTATTGAAGGACTACGATTGTTCAATAAAGTATCACCCGGGCAAGGCGAATGTAGTGGTAGATGCCCTAAGTCGAAAGGTTGTGTCGGATCTGAGGGCGATGTTTGAACATCTGAGCTTGTATGATGATGGAAGTCTGCTGGCAGAGCTGTAAGTTAAGCCGACGTGGTTGAATGAAGTGAAAGAGGGACAGTAGGTGGATGAGGATCTAAGTGCTAAACTACGGCAAGTGCAGAATGGAGAGTTGGAAGATTATGGTATTAATGACGAGGGAGTTTTGTGTTTCAAGGGTAAAGTCTGTATGCCAAAGAATAAGGAGTTAAGGAAGAGGATTCTTCAGGAATCGCATAGTAGCCCTTACACTATGCATCCTGGAGGTAGTAAGTTGTACCGAGATCTAAGGGAACAGTTTTGGTGGCCTGGTCTTAAGAGGGAAGTTACCGAATTCGTAGGGAAGTGCTTAACGTGTCAGCAAGTTAAAGCTGAACACCAAGTTCCGTCAGGATTGCTTCAACCAATAAAGATTCCGCAGTGGAAGTGGGAGAGAACCACCATGGATTTCGTTAGTGGGTTTCCCCTTACGCCTACTAAGAAGGACTCGGTGTGGGTGATAGTGGATCGATTGACAAAGTCCGCGTATTTCATTCCAGTGCGGGTTGATTATTCTTTGCAGAAGTTGGCGAAGTTATATGTGGCGGAGATGTGAGGTTGCATGGAGTACCGGTATCGATTATCTCGGATAGGGATCCGAGGTTTACTTCTCGGTTTTGGAAAGCGTTACATCAAGCTTTAGGCACCAGATTAGATTTCAGCACAGCTTTCCATCCACAGTCGGACGGTCAGTCTGAACAAGTGATCCAAGTGTTAGAGGATATGCTGAGAGGCTGTGTAATAGACTTCAGAGGAAGTTGGGAAGAATATTTGCCGTTAGCGGAATTTGCATACAACAACAGCTATCAAGCTAGTATTCGGATGGCACCGTATGAAGCACTGTATAGACGGAAGTGTCGAACTCCTACGTGCTGGACGGAATTGAGGGAACGTCGAGTTTTGGGTCCAGAGATTGTGGCAAAATCCGAGGAGAAGGTTGAGGTAATTCGAGCACGATTGAAGGAAGCATCTGATAGACAGAAGTCGTACGCGGATCTCAAGCGAAAGGAAATAGAATTTGATGTGGGAGATCAAGTGTTCCTTAAAGTGTCGCCTTTGAAGAAGGTAATGAGATTTGGTCGTAAAGGGAAGTTAAGTCCAAGGTTTATAGGACCTTATCGGGTATTGAAGCGAGTTGGACCAGTGGCATATCAGTTGGAGTTGCTGCCGGAGTTGAAGCAGATGCACGACGTATTCCATGTGTCCATGCTACGCCGTTATCGATCGGATCCATCTCATGTAGTACCGGTTGAAGAGGTAGAGCTAAGGCCAGATTTGTCCTACGAGGAGGAGCCGATTCAGATTTTAGAACGAGATGTAAAAGTGTTACGAAGGAAGTCAGTTCCTCTAGTCAAGGTATTATGGAGAAATCATGGATCGGAAGAAGCTTCGTGGGAGCCAGAAGAGGCAATGCGACAGCAATACCCTCACTTATTTCAGCCAGGTAATTTCGAGGACGAAATTATTTTAAGGGGGTAGAACTGTAACATCCGGGATTTATGGCTTATCCATTATTGCTTAATTATATGAAATAGCATGCTTATGTGTGTTGTGAATGTGTATTACGAATTTTGTGAACCTTAGGGTGTAGGGGAATAGCTTAAAAAATTATTTGATTTTAAGTTTAAAAGAGAAAGCTAGGTAGAATAGGCCTTAAGAGAAATAGTAGGGAAAATATGACATGAAAATGGGCTTGGTAAAGTGGCTGCAAGGCGCCACTTAAGGCCTAGTAGGTGACGCCACAAGCAAGGGAGAAGGGATTGAGTTCGAGTCACAAGGGAAGCAAAAAAGAGTTTTATTTTGCAGCAGAAATGGGCAGTAGTGGACGGCACTAAGACACTAAATGGATGAGCTTAAGTTGGGTTTAAATTCTTTTAATAATTCCGGCTAAGATAAGAGATTAATGTGGATTATTTTTTTATTAATCTGAATAAGGTGATAAAGAGAGGAAAGAGGAGAAAAAGGAGGAAGCTGATAAGAAGTAAGAGTTGGCCGGCCAAGGGAATGTTTTGTATGGTATTTTCGGTTAATCTTAGTATAGGTGTGCCGAAAATTTGGTTCTCTTTTCATCTTTTCTTCAGTTGTGCCGAAATTCCCAAAGAGAGCAACTTGAATTCTTTTCTTTTTCTTGCTACTCACTAACATAGCCGAATTTCTCTGCAATCATTCTCTTTTCTTTTCAATTCTCCAAAAGCCGAAAATAGGAATCCCTAGTCTTGCCGAATTTTCCCTAAGTCCTATACTTTTCTTTTCTTTTCTTGTTAAAACCGAATCTTTCTAAGTGATCATCAAAGCCGAAAGTTGCCACTCTTCGAATCGATTTCTCCTGCAAGCTCTTTCTTGTCGATTTCTTAAAGGTAAGATCAATTTTTTTCAATCTTCAATCTTTTCTTTTAGTCGAAACTTAAGGACTAATCCATTAATATTCTTTTTTGCCAAAATTATGAAGGATTCTTTCGGGATTTGGCCTATTGTCGACTATAAATGAGGAAGGTTTCGGGACTTTTTAGATCTAAGGTAAGGCATGTATAACATTCGGCCAAGGGCCATTTGTTATGATTAAATTGATCTAACATGTACCTATAGGTATTTCGACATCTTCAAGACAAGAGATTAATTTCGGGATTTAAGATTTGGAAGGTAGGTGAATGTGCATATTCGGCCATATTGGTTATTATGTTAGCCGAATCTGACTATGGTTATTTAGGGCCAGTCGACAGTGGTATACAAGGATTTCGGGATTTAGATCCACAAGGTAAGTACATATGTACATTCATCCAAGGCCGTATTTGGTGATTAGATCTGTTTCCTAATTGTTTGAAAGCCGAAAACTAACTAGTTCAATGATTAAGTGTATAGTCGATTGCAAGAAGAGTCATCACAAAGTTTTCGGGATTTGATTAGTAGTCAAATTGGCAGCAAGGTAAGATTTTGGTTGCGTTAATCCTTCGGGATTTGATGATTTGGCCGAATGGCCTATAACTAAAATGATTAGTGTTGGCCGAATGTAAGAACTTGAGATCTAGAGGATTAGATCGAGATTCTTCGGGATTCCAGTGGAAGCATTAAGTATACCAGGTGTGTACCCTACACTAAGCCTTAATAGATTTATGGTTATGTTTAATAAATGTGTTAATATGAAAGTGTAAGAATATGGCTAAAGTACCATGCAATGGTACAAAGTACTCAGGTACGTTTACCTACTCCTACTATGAGTATAATATATGGCACATATGTGAATGTGATAAGAATGTGAAATAAGGCATAAGGCATGATATTGCATGATTTGTATGACATGGGGCATATGGGAAATTATGATAAGGGGAAGTGATCTGGTGGTTTATACCACAAATATCTGAATGTGGTGACTTTTATCATGTAATCTGAATGTGGTGACTTATGTCACGAATAATTATCTGGTGGCTATGCCACAATATATATATATATAAGGGCGATGAGCACGTCGACTGCAGCGACTACCTTCGATGGTGTGTAGCGAATGGAGGGTCGACTTAGTAGTCCCCACGGTGTGATAGTTGGTACGGGTGATGTGTAGCGGATGGTATCTAGGTTTGGGTTCGAGATTGCATCATTATCCCTACTTGTTATGTATGTATGATATGTTATGATATGCCTAAATCATTGGGACTTAGTGTTGATTATACACACTGAGTCTGTTGACTCACCCCGTTGTGGGAATATTTTTCAGGTGACGCTCAGTGATGGACCGGGTCGGTAGGAACTTAGTGGTGGCCATGCTCAGCTCAGAAATTATTTTGGACTATTTTATTTCTAAGCATTTTCTTTTGAAATTTATTCGGGATTTGTTTTTGATGTAATAAGGCCAGTAGTATTGAACTATTTGATGCATGCATGTTATTTATTTCGGTATGATACAATTTTTATCAATTCAAAGTTTAAGTAATGTTTTCAAAAAAATAAATAAATTCTAAATGTTTTGATAACTTATCACGAATTCGGTAATACTTTAATTTATGATTTTTAAGTACGAAATTAAAGCTTTAACAAAACTTAGACTTTTCAATTCGAACCCAACACAATACAAATTTTATTCAAAAACATCCAAGTTTTCCAAAGTAACAACCCAGTTTTGAACCGCTTTACTCGAGGAACATACAAGATCTGGTCGAGGCTCGTGGGCCGGGTTAGGGGTGTTTCAGTTACAATGAAACAACAAAAGTCAACTATCACATTAACTAATTTAACAAATTACATAATGGACAAAAGCTTGCTTCTGCTGGACTGCTTGGTTACTTGCGTGCTTGTGCTTGGTTGCATGGCAGCTTGCATGTTGCTGCTAAAGTTGCACCTTCGAACACTCCTCCTTGGCAATGAGGCAGCAAAATCCAATCTCTTTTCTCAAACTCTGGAATCTTGTGGCAGCCAATGGCTTGGTCAAGATGTCAGCAAATTAATCCCTCGAACTGCAATAGACCAAGCTGATTTCCTTTGTCAATTCAACCTCTCTCACAAAATGATATCTAATCTTAAAATGCTTGGTTTTGCTATGAAACACAGGGTTCTTGGCAATTGCAACTGCTGATTGATTATCAACTTTGATCTTAGTTGCTTTTGCTTGATTAACATTTAAATCATCTAGAAGCTTTCTAAGCCAAATAGCCTGATTAACAGCAGTAGCAGCTGCAATGTACTCAGCTTCTACAGTGGATTGAGCTACTATCTGTTGCTTCTTTGAACTCCAGCTGAAAACACTTGAGCCTATAGTGAAGAAGCTGCCTAAAGTGCTCTTCATATCGTCAACTGAACCAGCCCAATCACTGTCTGAATAACCAGTGAGCTTTAACTCATCTGCCTTTTTAAACTTCACACCAAAATTTAAGGTTCCTTTGACATATCTTAGGACCCTTTTAGCAGCCTTAAAATGTGCAACATTGCAGCAATGCATAAACCTTGAAAGAAGGCTAACTGCATATAAGATGTCTGGCCTTGTTGCTGTCAAATACAGTGGACAACCAATCAAACTCCTATACCCCTTTTCATCCACTCTATCATGTTCACTAGTGGTTGACAGTTTCTCTCCTAATGCCACAGGGGTGCTAGCAGGCTTGCACTTTGACATGCTAAACTTGTTTAGAACTTTCAGTGCAAATGCTTGCTGACTTATAAAAATGCCTTGCTCTTCCTGATTTACTTCCATACCAAGGAAGTATGTCATTAAACCAAGATCAGTCATCTTGAAAATGTCTAGCATTTGCTTCTTAAAGTCTTCAATCAGCTCACCTTCATTGCGAGTGACTAACAAGTCATCAACATACAAGGAAACAATTATCAAGGTCTCCTCTCTAGCCTTCTTAAAATATAGAGTAGGCTCATGATCACTGAAATCAGAGCTTTAAAATTTATAAAACGAATGATCAAACCTGGAAACTAACTTTGACAACGATTAAAGGCAAGTGTACCTATCGAGCAGTAGTATAGCTTAGGCAAGACCGGATTGTCGAACCCAAAGGAACTAAAAGTACTAATACTAACTTTCTTTTTATTATTTAGCCTAAAATAAAGTGAAGTTGCCTTAAATCTAAATTAACGACTACTAAGCTACAGAGCAAAGACAAAAAGAACGAATTGGGAAATAACTAGAAGAAAAACTCAGTTGATCACGACGATACCCTCAGGAAGAATCCACCTAGACTTCACTTGTTATCTAACACTGAACCATACGATTTGTTCACTTAGTTTGATTCGTAGGACTCCCTAACGTATATTAAACCATCTCTCGAGGCAAATAACGTCTAACCCTAGGTTAATTAGTGGAACTCTCGTTCTCTTATAATAACCCCCTAGAATAGCAGTAAATTGATCTATGGATTCCCATATTAGGTTTCACCCTAATCCGGCAAAATCTTGTCACCCTATCTCTAGGCGTGCGATCAACTCCGCTTAATTATGCTAGATCTACTCTTAGGCAGGGTTTATTCCTCCTCCACCTAAGCACATCAAACTTGAATTAATATCCGCGAAATATTAACTCAAGAATTAAGCACGCATACTCAAGAACAAACTAAGTATTTATCATATCATTCAGAAAACAATTACAAGATTCATCTAAGTTTCATCCCCTTCAGGTATCTAAGGGGTTTAGTTTATAATAATTAAAGAAAACATCTCAAGAGAAAAGATAAAACAAAACATAAGAAATCCCTAAAGGAATTGAAGGAGAAATCCGCCGTCTTGAGTAGAATTCCGGCTTATTGGGATGGATCAACTGGCTATCTTAGAGTGATTCCCTCAACTTTGACCTTTTAGGCTTGGCTCCTTGGCCTAGCTAACTGCCTCCCTCAAAGGTGGTACTTAGGGGGTATTTATAGGCGCTTGGAATGCGATTCTTTCTCCCTAAGTATCCTTTTCCGACTGAAATTGTCTAAAGCCACGACAGGGGCATGGCCATGTCACACGTCCGTGTGACTCGTCTTCAAGCTGTGTTCGAATTTCTAATTGAGGCATGACCGTGTAAATCGGGGTTGAGGCCGTGTTCTAGATGCTCGTCAAGGCACAGTCGTGTGGACTTTGGGCCAGGCCTTGTCTATTTCGTGATATGGCCTATTTACTCCGTTTTGGGCTCGTTTTATGTTCTTTTCATCCTCGGGTGCTATCCTGGGTATACGACACGAAAAGAAAGGATTAAGAGCATCCTTTTACATAAATTGAGGAATAAATCATCCAAAAACAAGCTGAATGTGGGATTAAAATATGTTATAATTACGGTTTATCAAATACCCCCACACTTAAGCTTTTGCTTGTCCTCAAGTAGAATTCTCAACATACAATTAAAACGAACTTTCCATAATTCACAATTCCTACTAACAATGCCTTATCATAATTCCAACAGAACTAGACATTCGTGGTCCAAAAGGCCCAAAACATTAAACAGCCTCAGTTGCCTAAGGTTTCTGGGAAACCCTAGGCGCCGCAAGCCTTCGCGCCTCAGCAGGATCCCAACGGTCGCGCTGCAAGACTCGCGCCTAGGCCAATAGTCGCGCCTAAGTCAGCTCCTCGTACCCACGCCATGCTTTCGGTCGCGCCACGATCCGCGCCCGAATCACGCCGCAGTCACCACCAGGATCCCCGCCCAACCTGTAAAAGGAAACAAATCACAGCAAAAAGGGCGAAACAGAGGCAAACACAAGATATTAATTTCCTTTTTTGTCTTTCATTTTTGGGTTATAAAAAACCCCTAGATTAAACTTATAAGAGGACACGGATAATGTCACGAAAATACAGAGAGAAATACATCGATACACGAATACAAAAAAAAGCATAGATTTGCACAAAGTCAGTGGGCACAAAATATTGTCAAAAAGTTCAAAAGAATAAAATACCTTTGTAACAGTCCGATTTTGACCCTAATCGGAACGGTGGTTTTGGGACCACGAATTCGCGTTAGAAAAATATTTTAATATTATTTTCTGTGTTAATTATATGTGAATTAGTATGTGTGAAAGTTTCGTATAAAAATTTGATTGTTTGTGTGCTTAATTTAATAAAAAGGACTAAATCACGTAAGGGGTAAAAGTAGCCATTTATTAAATTAAGTGGCTAAATTGATTTGTTCTCTTTTGCATGTGGATTTATGTGGCAAATAAGCCAAAATTATGTTTATGGATGGCAACATGTATATTATATGCTTGTGTATGTGAAATTTTATAAGTTAAATTAATATTATATTATAAAAACATTATAATAAAACAAAAGCATTAAAAAGCCATCATTTTTATGTTCATCTTTCTTCCAAAACTGAAACAAAGAAAAGAAAAAGGAAATAAGAAAGAGTTAGGGCATTCGGTCATCTCTAAGCTCAATTCAAGGTATGTTTGATTTCGATTTTTGATAATTTTTACGTTTTTGAGATCGTTGCTATGAAATGTACAAGACCCATGCTTTATGTTGTTTGAGGATGAATTATGATAAAAATGTATTAGATTAACAACTTTTGCTTTTGAATTTTTGATGAAATTGAGTATGTTGGACTAAATTGCAAAAATAAATTTTTGAAGGACTAAAATGAGAAATAAATGAAATGCATGGACTTGTATGAAGACTAGGGATATTCGGCCCTTAAGGTGTGTAGCCAAATTTTGTGTATTTTGTGTTTTGTGCAAATAGGACTAATTTGTAAAAGTGTGAAATATTAGGGGCAAAATGGTAAATTTCCCATTTATGTGTTTTAGGACTAAATTGAATAGAAATGAGTTTGAATGGGCTTAATTTGAATATGTTTAGATCAAGAACAAAAGAAAACGGACTTGGATAGGGGAAAAGCGAGAATAATCGAATAGCTGATTTTTGTCGTCCGACGTTATCCGAGGTAAGTCTTTAAGCAATTGAGTACCATTAAATCCGTTTATCAAATGGTTTACTATAATTATTCAAAATTATATAGTTATATAACTTGGTAGCCGAATGGAATTTTAGCATTTAAATGATGTGGTTGAATTTTATTCGATTGTGTTAAAAACCTCAGAAAGTTGTACAAAATGATTAAGAAATGATTTTGTGGTATCGATATTCGAGCTTTGAGCCTAGCAAACTTTGAGCTGGTGAAATCAATCGGGCTTTGTGCCTAGCAGGCTTATTGCCGGTGATTGAATATCAGACCTCGGGTCTAGCAGGCTTAGTGCCGGTGTGTATGTTTCAGGCTTTATGCCTAGCAAGCTTTATGTCAGTGATTATTTATAAGTATCTATTTCAATGATCGTTAACGATGTGGAATTTTGAATACAGTAAATGAGCTATTTGTTCAGGTACATAAATGCCTATTGGTCGTATAAGATAAGGTATGTTAGTAAAATACTATTTGATATTATTGGTATGTGATACATTTGAGGTATATTGGTAAGATTTTAATAAAGGTATTCGGCCCTATAAAAGAAGAGTATGTTATATATATTGAAATTTAATTTTAGATGTGAGCAAGGATGTGTTCTTTAGATTCGGCCAAATGGGTAAATACATATGTAATGGCTATTGAACTAGTGAGTTAATAAGGTGCTTTTGTATAACCGGTCTTATGATGTGGATAAAATGATATTATATAGAGATTATACAATTGTATACATGTGATGTTTAATGGATATTAATATATTTGTATATTCGGTTATAAGTGGTTGATATGTATTTGGTATTTACTTAATCGGTTGTATATGGATATTTATATCAAATTATATGCAATTGGTAAGTTGTATTTTTTAAAGCTAGATAGTGATGTTTTGGATTTGAGAAATGATAAATACAATACTATGTAAGGATAGTAGGATTCGGCTATGATAATTCAGTTGTGCTATGTTATTATAATAAGGTCATAAAATGATTGTTTATAATCTGTTTGAATGTTCAATTGGTTGGTTATATTTGCTTAAGACTTACTAAGCTTAGTTAGTTTACTCTGTGTGTTTTTGTTATTCTGTTTTATAGATTCTGGTTTCAAGCTACGAGCTCGAGGATTTTTCAAGGAAGTCATCCACGCTATCGACTGATTTTGGTACTTTTAAAGCTTGAGTATTGAACTTAAGGCATGTATAGGCTAGTTAATTACTTAGATAATGTTTTGTTGATGTAAACATAAGCCATGCGAAAATGGCTTGATCTTTATGATGAATGGACTAATGCTTAAATGTCCTTAATCGTATTATGTGTTTGTCATGTTCAGATTATAAGTATGGTTGGGATGAGAGTAAATTGTATGCACAATTATAAGTTTATGTTTTGATAAGAAATACCCATTAAAGTCTTATAAGTTGTGTTTTTGGTAAGTTGACATTTATGGTATTTGAATATGTTTGTGTAACATCCTGAGTTAGTAGGCCTGTGCATTGTGTGTGTTGTGTGTTGAATGCGTTAACTTGAGGGTTAGGGGTCCAGATTGGGCTTAAGAATAGGCTGAGGCCTCGGTTAAAATATTCTGTTTAGACACTATAGGGCTTTAAGGATGGTATCTGTAGTTTAAATTAGCAAAATGGGCTTGTGGCCCAGTAACAAGGGGCGCAGCAAGGGGAGCTGATAAGTGGCGTCAGTGGCAAGGGAGGAGGCCCATGTGTGAGCCGTATGGAGCCCATAGAATTGGGCCATTTTCGGCACTTAAAGAGGAGCTAGGGGGCGGAAACAAGGCTACAATATAGGGGATTTTTAATGTTTTAAAATATGTGATATTATTCTAATAAAGAAGGGAGGAAGTGGTGTGATATAGGACACTTTTGGATGGGTGTTTTGATAAAGATAAGGGATAGGATGAGGATCTATCAAGGAGGCTAGTGTTGGCCGAAAATCAAACACGGGAGGGGGAGAATCAGTTTAGTATAGGCAAGAAGTGTGCCGAAAATTTGTTTACTGAGTTCTTGTTATCTTTTTCTTTTCTGCCAAAATCACCACTTCATTCTCCCTCTCCACTTTCTTTTATTTTTCCTTCTAGCCGAAATCCTCTGAAGCCTCATCAATTATCGAAACATTGTTATTTTCTATCTCTTCTCTTTCAAACACATTGGTCGAATATCCCTTGTAAGACAGCATTCCTCTTGTTCATCTTTTTCGGGATTTTCTTAAAAGCCGAACTTCCTAGATCTCTAATCTTCTACGCTTTGATCTTCTTCTGTGATTGCCGAATCTTTCTACAAGGGGTAGCCGAAACCATCTATAGAGGTAAGTGTCGATTTGTGTATTCTTTCAATCTTTTCCGGCTTTTGGAGACCATAGCCAAATGGCTAAATAGTTGGCTAATCTCGTGTTTTCTTTCATGGGCGGCATTCCAGATTTGAAGGAGATCTAATCGCCTAGGTTTCTAAAATTGGTAGCACTCGAATCATACTACTTTCGGGATTTAATCAATTTAGGTAAGGAGATTTATCTTCATCATTTTATTAAATCGGTTTATCTCCAATCTGACATTTAACCTTGTTGGGTGGTTACTCAAATCAATCTCTTAAAGTGAAGTCTTTGACCGGCAGTATAGTGATCTGATAATCGCGATTCCGACTAGGGAGAGCATCAATTTCGATAACATAGCATTAAGCATAATTAGGTGTGTAATTTCTCACACCATCTCTGTTGTCTGTTAGTTTATATATGAATCTGTTTATATTCTATTAAATGCCGAAATCCCGGCATGGTTGTTGAAAACCCGTGGAGGGTAAGGGCGACTCATCAGGTTAGTGATTTCTGTGATCTTCTTTGAGTAAAATGATTCTGCTAAGTTGATATGATATACATGGATGCCGTTTTCTATGTTTGCTCGGGATTGGGCATTTGATGTATATGAAAGGGGAAGTGATCTGTTGTAGTGGCTCTTGTAACACCCCAAACCCGGACAGGACACCACGTCCGAATCTGGTATGCTACGGGGAAAACCATTTTGGAAAACTAGATTTCTCATTTGAAAACTGAGTGAAAACACAGTGTGTTTAAAACAGATTTGAGCAGTCTTGTTTGAAAAACAATTGATGTATTTGAAATCCAGGGATTTTGAAAACTTTGCCAGAATTTGTAGTTAAAACGAGTTATTGCCATTTACAACCTTATTAGTTTCTTAGTGATACATAAAACACTTTTAAACTTAGAAGAACTACAAGTTCGAATTGAAAACCATTTGTATTTGTTTATCAAAAGACTTTGTGTGATACCCGATGGTATAATTTAAAACACGATGCGTTTTAGTTGTGAAAACTTTATCTTTCCATATTTTAGTAAAATTTATTCCAAGTTACTTTGTTAATTAAGAATCAATTTAAAACATGAGCAACATAAAAATATAACTTTAAAAGGCCTTTTACACATCCAAATAGAAACCCAAATAAAAGTTAATAACTAAAGTACCCAAAATATAGAGTCTGAGTAAAGACTTTATTCAGCATGGCATAAGCACCCCGAGTCCATCCCGGCTCCAAGTCCGCGTCTACGAGTCACCTGAAATGTCAAAGGAGAGGGTGAGTCGAGTGACTCAGTGTGTATACCCCGCTCCCGAAGAAACAACATGCTAACACACATTATACATAGCAACATGATTAATGCAACCCGATCCTAACCATCCATATCGCCTCATCTACCCCGTGTGGTACCAAACCACTGGTGGTGCCAAACCACTGGTGACATATAGTCACAATGTGCTACCAAAGCACTGGTGTCCCAAAGACACAATATCTGTCAATGTGCTACCAAAGCACTGGTGTCCCAAAGACACAATTGTGCTACCAAAGCACTGGTGACCGTAGTCACAAATCTGGTGATGGGGCCAACCCATCGTGTGTTACCAAAACACTGGCGTCAATCCCGTATCTCACAAGTGGGGCCAACCCACGGTGGTGTTAACCACAGGGACGAGACGCTGAGGTACCAAACCTCTGGAGGTGCCAAACCTCTGGTGACCCAAAGTCACAAAGTGTGTTACCAAAACACTGGTGCTCGTCAGCACAAAATATCACCGCTCCCTCCTCTCGTATCACCCAACAACATGCCAAACTCATGTAATCATGCATATCATACTATCATGCATATCATGCTAAAATGTCTAACCACATATCCCATGTCACATATATCCATAGCCATGATAGCATATAAATCATCAATCACTCATAATGATATTAGTAATAACTTACCCGAATCCATGCCCATACCCAAATGGGTATCATATCCATCCATCAACTGTCATAATTTAATAGGCATACAGGTTTAATAATAACATTACTAAATATAAGTGTGTTAGTATACACACCTGATAGCTACGAGTCTAAAATCCAACGAGAACAATCTAAGCCCCTTGATTACAAGATCCTACAATCGGCCAAACATTAGGGGTTAGGCACTAAGCCCATTCGGCCAACACCAATAGACCAAAAGAATTGTCGAATCACCCTTACCTTGCTATTGGTTTGATTCCTTATCAAACCCGAACCACAGCAATACTCTTTCCAACAATCGGCCACCCCTAACAAGAACAGTTAATCCTTTATCAAACACGGCCTAATCGAAACCAGGTGATTAAACTAATCAACAACCAATCACTTACCCCTTACCAACAATTGATAGAAGGAAACGGCTCCTCCTGCTTGCTTCCACAATCCACTGATCCTATAACGAAGAAATTAGAAACCATCCCAAATGACCATATTCGGCCCTTAATTACACCAAAACCGATTGAGAAAAGAAAGGGAAATAGATGACCATTCGGCCATGGACTTACCAATTCCAACCGATTGGAAACCAGCACCCAACCAACCACCAATGTTCGGCCCACAGAACAAGGAGAGGGAATTCGGCAAAGACCTTGAACCACAAGGGAGAAGAGGATTCGGTTTTGATGTTTAACACCCACCTATGTACGGCTTTCAAAGGTGAGAAAAGGAGTGTGAACAAGAGAAGAATTAGAGATTACGGCAACAGGTTTTGAGGAGAACAAAAGAAAGTTTGGCAGGTTGATATGGGTTCGGCACACAAAAAGATGGACAAGAAGAATGGAAAAAAAATCGGTTGGAAAGGAATGGTAAGTTTCGGCACTAATGTTCTTCAAGAAGAGAAAAGAAAATGTAAAGAGTTTTGGAGGATGGATTTCGGCTATTAGAGTTTCAAAGGAGAAAAAGAAAAGAATGAAAGAGCAATGCTAGGTTCGGCCAAAAGTAAAAGTAAAAGAACAACCACGGGTGTGTCTTCAAGGTAATATTCGGCTAGCAAAGGAAAATTAGAAACAAAAGTGAGCAAAGAACCACTTGGCAAGTGCTAAAACTTTCGGTTTTGGTAAGGCACAAAGAGAGAATTGCTTCCAAATGCTCTTGGCCGAAAATGCACAAAGTGAGAAGTGCATTTCGGCACCCCACTTTTCCCATCACCAAACCGTCCACAATTCCCCCCAAACCCCACCAACATTCGGCCATATCCCTTAATTCACTCCCATTCACACATTCAAACCGTTTGAACAAGTCAACCTCCTTAATTAGCTCTCCACCCTCCATGCCACTACTTGACCAAGTCCAATTAGAGTTTGAATTCCAACCAACTTCTCCCTCATATGCCGTCCCAAAAAGAGCCAAAATGGGAACTCTACAGCTTGAACTCTGGATCTCCTGCTCCTTGAAGTTGACGCCACCCCAAGCTACAAATGGCGCATGCTCTGCCACTCTGCCACTCTTCTTTTTGTGCAATAAAATCCCAAATATTACACTTAAACCCCAGCTTCCTCAGCTCCCTTCACCTAACACCCAAAAACTAAAATTTACCCACTCCCTCAGGCATACACCTAGGCTACCCCTAAGCCCCGAAAACATAAAAATAGCAACATAGCACACTACCAACATGCAATAACATGCAACATCGAAATAGCCCCTAACCCGGGATATTACAGTTCTACCCCCCCTAAAAAAAAATAATTTCGGCCCCGAAATTACCTGGTCAAAAGAGTTGCGGGTATTGCTGTCTCATCATATCCTCGGGTTCCCATGTCGCTTCCTCTACGCCATGATTCCGCCAAAGTACCTTAACCAAAGGCACAGACTTCCTACGCAGAACTTTTACATCTCGATCAAGAATCTGCACAGGTTCTTCTTCCATAGTCAAGTCCGGATTTACCTCGATCTCTTCCACTGCTACCACATGCGATGGATCTGAACGATACCTTCGAAGCATTGAAACATGGAAAACGTCGTGAATCTGACTAAGCTCTGCTGGCAACTCAAGCTGATACGCTACTGGCCCAACTCGTCTCAAAACCTTATACGGCCCAATGAACCTCGGGCTTAGCTTGCCCTTCTTCCCGAACCTCAGAACCTTCTTCCAAGGCGAGACCTTCAGAAACACTCGATCCCCAACAGCAAACTCTATATCTCTTCGTTTAAGATCGGCATAAGACTTTTGCCGGTCCGAAGCTTCCTTTAATCTCGCTTGGATCACTTTAACCTTGTCCTCAGTCTCAGCTACCAACTCGGGTCCCAATAACTGGCGTTCACCTAACTCCGTCCAACAAGTAGGTGAGCGACACTTCCTACCATACAACGCCTCATACGGTGCCATCTTGATGCTCGCTTGGTAACTGTTGTTGTAGGCAAACTCAGCTAACGGTAGAAACTCCTCCCAACTACCCCTGAAATCCAAGACACAACCTCTCAGCATATCTTCTAAGATCTGAATAACCCTTTCTGATTGACCGTCAGACTGCGGGTGAAAAGCCGTGCTGAAATCCAAACGAGTACCCAGAGCCTGATGCAATGCCCTCCAGAACCTTGAAGTAAACCTGGGATCCCTATCCGAGATTATCGAAACTGGCACACCGTGCAACCTCACTATCTCTGAAACATACAGCTTCGCTAGCTTCTGAAGCGAGTAGTCAACCCTCACCGGGATAAAGTGAGCTGATTTAGTCAGACGATCCACTACTACCCAAACTGAATCCTTCTTGCTTGGCGTAAGCGGTAACCCACTGACAAAATCCATGGTTATCCTTTCCCACTTCCACTGAGGAATCTTCACAGGCTGAAGCAAACCCGACGGCAACTGATGTTCAGCCTTGACCTGCTGACAAGTCAGACACTTCCCAACAAACTCTGTCACCTCTTTCTTCAAGCCAGGCCACCAGAACTGCTCTCTAAGATCCTTATACATTTTGCTACCTCCAGGATGCATAGCATGAGGACTGCTATGTGCGTCCTGAAGAATCTTCTGCCTCAGCTCAACATCCTTAGGCATACAAGCCTTACCCTGAAAACACAGAACCTCATCACTAGACAAGCTGAAACCCTCCAAACCACCATTCTGCACTTGTAACCTTCGCGCACCCAGAACCTCATCCTCTAACTGTTTTTCTCTGATCCGCTCAACCCAAGTAGGCTTAACCTGCAGCTCTGCCAAATACTCCCGTCGTCATACAAGCTCAAATGGGCAAACAATGCTCTTAAGTCCGAAACAACCTTACGGCTCAACGCGTCTGCTACCACGTTAGCCTTGCCCGGATGATACTCAATAGAACAGTCGTAATCTTTCAGCAACTCAACCCATCTACGCTGCCTCAAATTTAAATCCTTCTGAGTCAGTAGATACCTCAGACTCTTATGATCCGTGTAGACTATCGATCTTTCCCCATAAAGTAGTGCCTCCAAATCTTTAAGGCGAAGACTACAGCCGCTAGCTCCAAATCGTGCGTCGGATAGTTGACCTCATGTGGCCTCAGCTGCCTAGAAGCGTAAGCCACAACCTTACCTTCTTGCATCAGCACACAACCCAGACCCGTATGTGATGCATCACAGTAGACTGTGTATTCCTTACCAGCCTCAGGTTGAATCAGAACCGGAGCCTCGGTCAAGATCTTCTTTAACTTGTCGAAGCTTTCCTGTTGTTTCTCAGTCCAGACAAATGGAACCTCTTTCCTTAACAACTTGGTCATCGGCGCTGCTATCAACGAGAAACCCTCAACAAACCTTCGGTAGTATCCGGCCAAACCCAGAAAACTACGAATCTCAGCCACTGACCTAGGTGGCTTCCAATCCAGAACTGCCTCAATTTTGCGAGGATCTACCCGAATACCCTCTGCTGACACTACATGACCCAAGAACGTCACTTCTCTAAGCCAGAACTCGCACTTACTGAACTTAGCATAGAGTTGCTTTTCCCTCAAAATCTGCAGCACCACCCTCAAATGCTTATCATGCTCTTCCTCTGTCCTTGAGTACACTAAAATGTCATCTATAAAAACCACTACGAACTGATCCAGACACTGCTGAAACACCCTATTCATCATATCCATAAACGCTGCCGGTGCGTTAGTCAACCCGAATGGCATTACCAGGAATTCGTAGTGCCCATACCGAGTCCGAAACGCTGTTTTATGGATATCCGCCTCCTTATCCTTCAATTGATGGTACCCAGACCTCAGATCAATCTTAGAGAATACCGCAGCACCCTTTAGCTGGTCAAACAAATCATCTATCCGTGGCAACGGATATTTGTTTTTAATCGTCAGCTTGTTCAACTGGCGGTAGTCTATGCACATCCGCATCGTACATCTTTCTTCTTGACAAAAGAACCGGCGCACCCCACGGCGAAACACTTGGCCTGATAAAACCCCGATCCAATAACTCCTGGATCTGAGCCTTAAGCTCCACCAATTCCTTTGGTGCCATCCTATACGGAGCAATAGACACTGGCGCAGTCCCGGGTAACAGATCAATCCCGAACTCTACCTCACGATCTGGCGGCAAACCCGGAAGCTCTTCAGGAAACACATCAGCAAATTCCTTAACAGTACGAACCTTCTCAACAGCAGACTCTTTAGCCTCCAAGGCATACACATGAACCACATACGCATCACAGCCTTTCCTGACCATCTTCTCCGCTTTCAGAGCAGATACCACATTTGACAAGTAATCTCTCCTATTACCTATCATAGCCACCTCATCACCATCCCCCGTCTTAAGAACCATGCGCTTAGCCGCGCAATCCAACCTCGCCTGGTACTTAACCAGCCAATCCATCCCGAGAATCAGATCGAACTCCCCAAACGGCAGTTCCATCAGATCAGCAGCAAACATTACCCCTTGGAGTTCTAGGGGTACCTCTCTAAACAGTTTATCTACCACTACAGAGTGACCTAGAGGGCTAATCACAGTCATCTGCCTAGAAGATATCTCAGAGTCTAAGTCCATTGTCCCGACTATACTACTAGCAACATAAGAGTGCGTAGAACCCACATCGATTAAAGCAGTATAAGGAGTACCAAAAATCAAAAACGTACCGGTTATGACGTCCGGTGCGTCGCCCTCCTCTCGGCGCCTCGCAGCATACACTAATCCCGGCTGCCTAACCTCAGAACTACCTGCACCTCTGCCCGGTGCTCCACGGCCCCGACCAGATCCATAACCACCTCTGCCATTACCACGGCCCCTCTGCGGTGGCGGTCCATTACCTCTGAACTGATTACGGCCCTGACTCTCAGACTGAATCCTGGCCATCCTACGCGGACAATCCCTAATGCGATGCTCCAGAGAACCACACTCGAAGCAACCTTTACCTCCAGTCCAGCAACCACCCCAATGAGTTTTCCCACACTGATTACACTGCGGTGGTCCCTGCCTAGCAGCAACAAATCTAGCAGACTGATTCTGCCCACTCGGTCTAGCCCTCTTCTGCGGATTACCAGACGAACCAGAAGACCCAAAGCTCCTCTTAAGCCTACTCCTGTCCATACTCTGCCTCACGGACTCCTTAATACCCTCGGCCACCTTAGCTTTCTCAACCAAGACGGCAAACTCGCGCTCCTGCTGTGGAGCAATCAGCAGCCTCAACTCGTCTCGCAGACCATCCTCGAAACGAACACACCTCTCATGCTCAGTGGCTACCATGCCCCTGGCATACCTACTCAGCTTCAGGAACTCAGCCTCGTACTCAGCAACGGATTTACTCCCCTGAACAAGCCTCAGAAATGCCTTTCTCTGGAGTCAATATAACTAGCCCCGATGTATTTCTTCTGATATGCAGCCCGAAAATAATCCCACGTCAAATCCTCGGCTGCCACACTGTCCCGAACTGTGAGCCACCACTGATATGACTCATCCCGGAGAAGAGATACGATACCCTTCAGCTTCTCCTCCGTCGTCAAGTCCAGATCATCCATGATCCGCTCAGTTGCCTCTAGCCAGTACTCAGCAGTGCTAGGAGCAACACCAGAAACACCTCGGAAAAATTCGGCCCCGTTAGCCCGGAGTCGCTCAGGAACTGATTTCCTAACTCCTGCACCACCACTAGCCCCAGCTACTCGTTCCAACACTCGCAGCATCGCCTGTGACACTGCGTCATCACCAGTCTGATCTTGGAACTCACCACCTCCAGCTGGTGGCGGAACCGGTACCTCGTTTTCTGAACCCTGCCCAGATCCTACGGGCTCAGAAACCGTCATCCTACCCCTACCTCTACCGCGAGTATTACGACCACGTCCACCTCGAGTGCTCATGTCTAATCTTTCTACGTATCTGATTAAGAATTTTATGCATCAGTGTTTATTTCACTTGTTTAAAAGCAAGTCTTATGAACATTAAAGAGGATTTGTTCTCGCAAGTTCACAGAATCCTATCAGTTTCAATCTCTAAGGTAGCACACTATCGCTATCATCAATCATATAACCTCCAATCAAATCACAGAGAATAGTTCGGGGTACTTACCTGGGCGAACTGGTGCCGGAGACTCGGTGCCATGCCTTTCAAGACCATGTATTTCAAAACCACACTTAAACAGACTTTTAAAAAACATTTTGGGCCTCAGGCCCACAGCCGAGCCTTTGAACTTGGCTCTGATACCACAAATGTAACACCCCAAACCCGGACAGGACACCACGTCCGAATCTGGTATGCTACGGGGAAAACCATTTTGGAAAACTAGATTTCTCATTTGAAAACTGAGTGAAAACACAGTGTGTTTAAAACAGATTTGAGCAGTCTTGTTTGAAAAACAATTGATGTATTTGAAATCCAGGGATTTTGAAAACTTTGCCAGAATTTGTAGTTAAAACGAGTTATTGCCATTTACAACCTTATTAGTTTCTTAGTGATACATAAAACACTTTTAAACTTAGAAGAACTACAAGTTCGAATTGAAAACCATTTGTATTTGTTTATCAAAAGACTTTGTGTGATACCCGATGGTATAATTTAAAACACGATGCGTTTTAGTTGTGAAAACTTTATCTTTCCATATTTTAGTAAAATTTATTCCAAGTTACTTTGTTAATTAAGAATCAATTTAAAACATGAGCAACATAAAAATATAACTTTAAAAGGCCTTTTACACATCCAAATAGAAACCCAAATAAAAGTTAATAACTAAAGTACCCAAAATATAGAGTCTGAGTAAAGACTTTATTCAGCATGGCATAAGCACCCCGAGTCCATCCCGGCTCCAAGTCCGCGTCTACGAGTCACCTGAAATGTCAAAGGAGAGGGTGAGTCGAGTGACTCAGTGTGTATACCCCGCTCCCGAAGAAACAACATGCTAACACACATTATACATAGCAACATGATTAATGCAACCCGATCCTAACCATCCATATCGCCTCATCTACCCCGTGTGGTACCAAACCACTGGTGGTGCCAAACCACTGGTGACATATAGTCACAATGTGCTACCAAAGCACTGGTGTCCCAAAGACACAATATCTGTCAATGTGCTACCAAAGCACTGGTGTCCCAAAGACACAATTGTGCTACCAAAGCACTGGTGACCGTAGTCACAAATCTGGTGATGGGCCAACCCATCGTGTGTTACCAAAACACTGGCGTCAATCCCGTATCTCACAAGTGGGGCCAACCCACGGTGGTGTTAACCACAGGGACGAGACGCTGAGGTACCAAACCTCTGGAGGTGCCAAACCTCTGGTGACCCAAAGTCACAAAGTGTGTTACCAAAACACTGGTGCTCGTCAGCACAAAATATCACCGCTCCCTCCTCTCGTATCACCCAACAACATGCCAAACTCATGTAATCATGCATATCATACTATCATGCATATCATGCTAAAATGTCTAACCACATATCCCATGTCACATATATCCATAGCCATGATAGCATATAAATCATCAATCACTCATAATGATATTAGTAATAACTTACCCGAATCCATGCCCATACCCAAATGGGTATCATATCCATCCATCAACTGTCATAATTTAATAGGCATACAGGTTTAATAATAACATTACTAAATATAAGTGTGTTAGTATACACACCTGATAGCTACGAGTCTAAAATCCAACGAGAACAATCTAAGCCCCTTGATTACAAGATCCTACAATCGGCCAAACATTAGGGGTTAGGCACTAAGCCCATTCGGCCAACACCAATAGACCAAAAGAATTGTCGAATCACCCTTACCTTGCTATTGGTTTGATTCCTTATCAAACCCGAACCACAGCAATACTCTTTCCAACAATCGGCCACCCCTAACAAGAACAGTTAATCCTTTATCAAACACGGCCTAATCGAAACCAGGTGATTAAACTAATCAACAACCAATCACTTACCCCTTACCAACAATTGATAGAAGGAAACGGCTCCTCCTGCTTGCTTCCACAATCCACTGATCCTATAACGAAGAAATTAGAAACCATCCCAAATGACCATATTCGGCCCTTAATTACACCAAAACCGATTGAGAAAAGAAAGGGAAATAGATGACCATTCGGCCATGGACTTACCAATTCCAACCGATTGGAAACCAGCACCCAACCAACCACCAATGTTCGGCCCACAGAACAAGGAGAGGGAATTCGGCAAAGACCTTGAACCACAAGGGAGAAGAGGATTCGGTTTTGATGTTTAACACCCACCTATGTACGGCTTTCAAAGGTGAGAAAAGGAGTGTGAACAAGAGAAGAATTAGAGATTACGGCAACAGGTTTTGAGGAGAACAAAAGAAAGTTTGGCAGGTTGATATGGGTTCGGCACACAAAAAGATGGACAAGAAGAATGGAAAAAAAATCGGTTGGAAAGGAATGGTAAGTTTCGGCACTAATGTTCTTCAAGAAGAGAAAAGAAAATGTAAAGAGTTTTGGAGGATGGATTTCGGCTATTAGAGTTTCAAAGGAGAAAAAGAAAAGAATGAAAGAGCAATGCTAGGTTCGGCCAAAAGTAAAAGTAAAAGAACAACCACGGGTGTGTCTTCAAGGTAATATTCGGCTAGCAAAGGAAAATTAGAAACAAAAGTGAGCAAAGAACCACTTGGCAAGTGCTAAAACTTTCGGTTTTGGTAAGGCACAAAGAGAGAATTGCTTCCAAATGCTCTTGGCCGAAAATGCACAAAGTGAGAAGTGCATTTCGGCACCCCACTTTTCCCATCACCAAACCGTCCACAATTCCCCCCAAACCCCACCAACATTCGGCCATATCCCTTAATTCACTCCCATTCACACATTCAAACCGTTTGAACAAGTCAACCTCCTTAATTAGCTCTCCACCCTCCATGCCACTACTTGACCAAGTCCAATTAGAGTTTGAATTCCAACCAACTTCTCCCTCATATGCCGTCCCAAAAAGAGCCAAAATGGGAACTCTACAGCTTGAACTCTGGATCTCCTGCTCCTTGAAGTTGACGCCACCCCAAGCTACAAATGGCGCATGCTCTGCCACTCTGCCACTCTTCTTTTTGTGCAATAAAATCCCAAATATTACACTTAAACCCCAGCTTCCTCAGCTCCCTTCACCTAACACCCAAAAACTAAAATTTACCCACTCCCTCAGGCATACACCTAGGCTACCCCTAAGCCCCGAAAACATAAAAATAGCAACATAGCACACTACCAACATGCAATAACATGCAACATCGAAATAGCCCCTAACCCGGGATATTACAGCTCTGCCACGATCTGTTCTGGTGACTATGTCACAAATCTAACGATGAGCAGCTAACTGCAGCATGACTACCATCGGTGGTGTGTAGCGGTGAGGGTGATTATAGAAATCCCCATTGGTGTGATTGGCAGGTAAGGGAGGTGTGTAGCGGATGGATCTAGGATTGGGATGGGCTTTGCTTAATTCTGATATGTGATATTCTGTTATTCTGTTCTGTGGGGCTAAGGCCCATTCTGATGGTGCAAGAGGGATTGCACACTGAGTCTTGTGACTCACCCCGTTGTTTAACATTTTTCAGGTAGCACTTAGTGCATCGGGCCGGGCTAGAGGGGAGCGCAAGGTGGCCATGCGTGGACTTATTTTGACTCAATAAAGGATGTTGTTTTAATTATTTTCCCGTAATGTTTTCAATTAGTTCGGTTTCATATTTTATTGTAATAAGGCCACTGGCTACTATTTATTGGTTTTATGTTTTCGGTTTTCAGATTTTCATTCACTTAGACTTTATGATTATATGAAACTAAGGCATGTGTTAAAATAATAACACTCAAAGGCAAAATTTCGGTTGTTATTCAATAAGGTCTTAATTAAAATTTATTTCTTTCACAAATCATCAAATTATAATTTTTCCCACATAAATGTTTAAACTATGTTTTTTTCAAAAAAAATGCGACATGTTTTATAAAATCTTCTTAGTAACATGCCAGATCCAGCCGGGGTGTCTGGGCCGGGTTTGGGGTGTTTCAGTTTGAGTTAGGGATTGATGAATACTTGAGATGCATAAATTTTGAAAAAACAAATCAACTTGTATATTCGGCCAAGTGATTAAATTTTTGGTTAAGTATTTGGATTGATATATTCGAATATGGATTATATATGTACATGTATATTAAGTTTAAATTTAGGTGTTTCGGACTATGGAGGACATATTTGGTATTTTATTTTGGTTCGATTATGATCATCTAGATGATTTGATCTATGTCATGCGTGAATGTGTGTGCAATTGGTATAAATTCTGTAGAAATTATATCTGTATGTTTAGTTTTGGTATTTGATTATTTGCTTTAGTAGATTAATAATGAGCATGTGTATGTTCGATTAATGAATCTTAAATGACCACATGAATAGTAAACTTTGTACTTGATAAAAAAATGCTTAAAGGAGAAAATGGCTAATGGATTTAAGATATGCATGAGATTGTTTAAGTATACTATGATAATGCATTATCCATAACGCATTCGGTTTTAACTATTTGAGCAGTAAAAATTTGTGGTGACTTGTGCTATGTTCGGTAATGCCTTGCAACCCTAATCCGGCGACGGATACGGGTTAAGGATGTTACAACCTTGATTTCTCAGAGGTGACTTCTTATTCTGTTTATTATATATATATATAATTGCGTAGATATAACTACTTTTGTGAAAAGAAAAAATAAAAAAGGAACAAGGGGATTACCTTTCGGATACGACGGAAATCGGAGGTTTTAGGCCTCCGGCCACCGGCCACGGAGGCGCGTGTGGCGCGTGAGACGTGTTGCCCACAAGCCAGGCGATCGGAGCTCAGGGAGAGGACGAAAGTTTCAGAGATTTTTTTTTGAAGTTTTTTGACGCAAGCTTAAAATGATTTTTTTTTAAAACACTAACTTATATAACCAAAATAGAACGACGTCGTTTTTGACTAGCAGGATCCGCGTGCTGACCCGCAAACCCAACTAGGATCCGCGTGTTTTGTTAAAAAGGGGAAATTGCAATTTCAGTCCCTTTTATTTTATTAATTTTAATTTCATCCAAATTAATGTTTTATTTTTTAAAAAATTGACCCCAAAAATCTTGTTACGTTTCAATTTAATCCTTTTATTTTTATATATATTAAATTAGTATTAGATTATTTATTATATTAAATATTTTTTTAAAGGTTATATACAAATTATTAATACTATAAAATACATAATTATTTATTATTATTTATTGTTTTTATTTAAATATTTTTTACATATTACTTTAATATTTATATATATTAATTATTACATCTTTTAATGTAATATTATATTTTATCATGTGTATATAATATTATATTTTAAAATTTATTTTGTGTAAAATTTATTCAAATTATATGATATATTTTATTACAAATTTTTTATAATTAATATATTTTATATATATGCATTTATTTAAATTATTATTTGTTATTTATTATTATTCTTATTATACTACTAAATTACTAAATTATATATATTTTTGATTCTTGTTATTTTAATTATATATATTAAATCATTATTAAAAAACCATTTTTTATTAAATGTTTAAATATATCATTCCCTTTTGTTTAAATGTGAAAGATTTATTAATTGATATTCATTTTGCATCGCAGGTTTATTTTTGTTATCTTAATTGTTTATTATTGCTTAATATAATGCTGTATTTATTCATGTTATTATTCTTTTAGTATTTATAGTTAAATTTGTAGAATTGCAATTAATATATATATATATTACAATGTCTTACTCATATCATTTTTAATAAAAATACCTTTTAAATTAAAGATTTTTTTTTTGTAAAATATTTTTTAACGGTGATATCTGATATTTGGAGTCTTCAAGAAGAATCGTGCCCTAACTTACTAGGTTGTGATTTTTCTCGTAAAATTCAAAGTATTAGATATCTCCCCATTTTCAAAGTTCAAGGTTACCAATTTCAAATAAAAAACTTATTCTTGAGAACTCAAAATGTTGTATCCTAACTTACTGGGTGTGATGTTTTGTGTCTTGAGGTAAGAATTTTCTAAAAAAGATGCACCTAGCTTCGAAGTTATAGGATGTTGTATCCTAACTTACTGGGTGTGGTATTTTTATTTCTTTGAAATAGGTAAGTCTTGGCTTTCATTCTAATAAGGGATCTTATTTTAAACTTTTTAAATTTCAAACATTTGGACATGATTTTATCAATTAGGTACCAATTTTTGGGCGTTATGAGGGTGTTAACCCTTCCTCATGCGTAACCGACTCCCGAACTCGTTTTCTCGTTTTTTTTTTTCGTAGGCCAAAATCAAATGTTTTAAAATAAAACGTTTTACAAGGTGATCCAATCACACCTAAGAAAAAAGGGATTAGTGGCGACTCTCATTTTTGTTTTTGAAAAAAGTCGATCCCCATTGTTTTTAAAACTGACTTTAAAAATGGTTTTGACAGCTTGGTGACTCCACTGGGGACCAATAAGAGAGTCAAGCCATAAAATTGATAGTTTCATGTCCTAATGTCTGGGTTTAAAAATCTGATTTAAAAAATTATGATCCTTTTTATTTGCATGTGATTCTGTTTTTATAAAATATTTATACATTGCACTGCATGACCATTGCGGTCACACCCTTAAGTGGGAGTGAGAAGCTATGCCTTCATGAGGTTTTCACCTCCGCATGGGCTAGTAGATTGCTTCTGGAATGCATCTATACCTATGTCTTTGTGAAGTTTTCACTTTCGCATGGCCATAGGGAAATGTGTTCCCCTGAACTGAACTCGGTCCATATGAGCCTATAATGGGTGAGGATCTAGGAATCTGTTGGTTCGGGTACCTCAACTTTAGAGCTAAACCGCATATAGTAAACCGTAAGGACCTACCTTAAGTAGAACTATACCAAGATCTGGTGGTCACCCTGATAGATGTTCTATATGCTTTATATTTTATTTCATGATACTGACTTTTGGTGTTTCATTCTTGTGCATATCATTTCTGATACGGTCCGTCTCGGGTTAGGAGGCGAATCGTAAAAGTTGCCCGATCGTAAATTAGGTAGTTTCTCTTTTAATTATCAAAAGGGTTAATTTTATTGGAAATGGTATTTTTGAAAGGTAAAGATAGGTGAGAGGTTGAAATGGATACGTATTTGAAACAAGAAAGAACCTTTAATAAAAATTAAAGACCCGAATCTTATAAGTTTCAAATTGATGGAATGAGTTTTGAAACAAAACCGAGACCCACTATCTAGCGAGATAGGAACCAACGGTATAGGTAAATGAACGCCACACCCGAAAGGATGATAAGTTTGAAACAAGGAAAGAACGATGCCACTAGAAAACTAGATAAGTCAATTCAACCTTGAGAATTAGGAGAGTGAATACTCACCAAAAGAAATTTTTCTTTCATTCAAATTCAAAGTTATTCTCAGATGAAAATAAACATCCTATTTATAGCTACTAGCCGAATGGCCAAAATACAAGCTTGAAAATGTTTTATCTTCAATTGTTTAATTCTCGTGGGTGCCTTCAATTTGCATTATCTTCACGAAGTTGCCGTCCAAGATTTTGAGCACCAAAGCTTTATGTTGTCCACCACCACCATCATTTCCACCATTGTTTATGCTTGCCATCTATGCACCTTTAGTTTAGCACATGTCTTTTAAATATTTTTAAATTTCAAGCTCCCCAAACATTAGCTTGCCGTCCATAGTAACTAATTGTTCCACTAAACTCCACTACTCCATTTGCACTCCAATTTATTTATTCCCAAGCATTGCTGTCCATATAGGCTCCCAATAACAAGTGCATTTTTTTTTATTATTTAATTCAAGGATAAACCCCATACTCCATTTATTTTTAATTTTAAATCCATTCCTTCAAGCACTACCTCTTTGCCGTCCACTATGGCACATGTTTAATTCATCATGCCTTTGCAATTCACTTTAAAAATTCAGCCCCTTTGTGCCATGCATTCATGCTTTGCCGTCCCATGCCTTGCTTCAATTAAAATTCTTCATGATTTGCCTTTCTCTCCCCAAGTGTGCCGTCCATATGCTTCATTTCATATCATGTCATGCTCCAATTTCCATTTGTTTATTTAATTCAAGTCACAAAAAAAAAAATCCAAGGCATCCCACCTTCTGCCGTACACTTCTTCCAAGTCCCATTGTTTATTCATCCCAAATTATTCTCCATTGTTGCCATTGTTTAATCATCCATTAATCACGCATGCTCCCTTGAACTCCCATGAAGTTGCACAAAAATTATTGTTTAGATTTCAGCCCCATACTTCTAATGCCACCCATCATCAAATAATTAATCTCTACATGCTTTCTTGTGCCGTCCATGTCTCCACCATTACAAAAAGATATTTCAATTGCTAAGTCAAGCAATTAAATCCTGCACATTAAAATTTCAGCAGCTAAAACTCATTAATTCCAGCATTTTAATTCGGCTAGAACACATTAAAATTATGTAATAACTTAAGACACATTGAACACATACAATAATTAAAACACATTAATAGATACATTAATAAACAAGACATATTAAATTCGGCTATGACTAACACAAACACATTAAAATTTTAAAACTAGATCAACTTAAAATTTAATTAAAAACATGCAAACAAATTAATTAAAGCTTGGACAAATTAATTTAGACACCAATTTAAAATATTAGGCCGCATTAATTTGGGGTAAGAAATAATTAATTTGAGGATGCAATTTATTTAAAAACAATAAAAATTAAAATTTGGCGTCGATCTTTGTCGACTTGAAAATTCGATGGGTGCCCCGGGCGTGCCCGTATCATCCCCTCTCTCTTCAAGACGATTCGTCCTCTAATCGACCCGTTGGTTGTTCGAACAAAACTCCTTGTTCGTCTTCCCTCGATCAAACGGGACGGATGATAAACGCGATACTTGAAAAAGATAACCAAGAATTAGTAAGATGGGTTTCAAACAATCTTGCAAACCAACTATGGACACCATCAAACAAGTAAATCGCATGAGATCGGGCAGCGCCAAATTATCGTACAAAAAAAGTAACGCCTTGTCAAACATTTGCAACAAATTTGAAAAGATCTCAAGGCGTGCATATGGTCTTCTTGGAATCCAAAAATTATGCTTATCATGCGAATGGTAAATTAAATGATACACATAAGCATCACAAGCAGATAGATGACAAAATTCAAATGGAGCACATAATTGAACAACCAAACCTTGCATTGTTCGATATGTGGGCTCTCTCATACACACAAGAATCCTTTTGTCGACCATTAAAACAAATAGATCATCAATAGGTAAAATAGGACAATTAATCATAAAATGATCCAGATGTTTGGCAAAAACAAAGTTAGCAACACAAAGCCTATCATAATTCGAAGAGAGTAACAATGCATCAACAGTTTCAGAAGACTTACCCTTATACTCAGAAAGATAAAGGTCAGTCTTACCTTGATCGAGTAATACGAACCTTCTCTCCAGGGTCAAATAGTGTAATCGAAGCTTCGCGTTCAACTCAAGCATTTTCAATTGGAAAGTGAACTTCAAATACAGCCATAAAAATTGTTTAAGGAACGAATAAAAATTAAAAACAAAGTTGACAAAATTCGTTACCTTATTCAAAAACCAAGTATCAAAAATATAGAAATCTTTAAAACTTACCGGATAATACTTGAGTTTTCCACAAAACAAATCGAAACATATGCCCCATTTATGAGACTTAGGTTCCGAAAAATCAATCACGTTAGACCAATAAGAATTATGTACGTTCAAGATAAAGCGATCAAAACTCTTAACATATTTCAAAATGTATTTACAAAAACTCAACGATTTCATATTAGACAACGAATTAATCTCGTAATATTTATAATCAAACAAATTGGGGTTAGAAGAAAAATCATCTTTATACAAAAAATTTGATGCTTCAAAACACTTACCTTCCTTACCTTTTTTAATCAAATGGAAACGTCGTTCTTCTAGGAGGTATTGGAGTGGGTATTCGTCATTTGGCTTCTCGGAATCCTGAAAAGAAGAAATAGAACAAGTACAAACTTCAAGCGGGTTAGTTGATTCAATACTCTCTCGTTCGTTTTGTTCTTTTTCTTTTTCTTTCTCTTTTTCAATTTCTTTTTCTTGTTTCTCATTTTTATTTTCTTTTCTCTCGAACTCTTTTTCTTTTTCTTTTTGTTTTTCTTCTTTTTTTCTTCTCTCGAGTTCGTTCCATATTCGCTCGTTTTCTCTCATGATCTTCTCTTGCCTTTCTTTTCTTTTTAGTTCTTTTTCTCTCTTCCTTTCATTACAATAAGAAGAGGATACAAAAGAATCAAAATAAGTAAAATTTTGTTCAAAAGAAGGGGTAGCGTTCTCATAGATATCTCGATGAGTTCTCTGGGAACGTTTCTCCAATAGAGACTTAGAAGAAGAATAACTTGTTCGTTCTCGTTCGTCGCCTCGAAAGGATTCGAACTTGTATCTTTCTTCTCTCCGTCTCAAAAACCTTGAGGAATATGAATCTTGACAAGAGTCTCTTCGTGAATACCTTGAGGAATATGAATCTTGACAAGAGTCTCTTCGTGAATAGTTTTGGGATGTACATTGCTGTGAAGTTGACTCTGTTTTTCGACTTGAAGAAAGTCGATCTCGTTGGTCTCGTTCCTCGATCCAATCCAAGTGCTTTTCCAACTTGTTTATGGCTCTTCGCACTCCGTTCAACAAGTATTGGTAATCATTGGATGAGAACTCTTCTTGAGACATATTTGTTGCTGAAAAGAAACTATTATAACAAAGGGAAATAAACCGACAAAAATTAAAATACCTTACCACAAAATCTCACAAGTCTCTCGTAAAGAAAAAATTCGCTCACACTCGTGCTTTCACTCGAATATGATTTTTTTTTAATGTAGCACTCGTGTCTTTTACCACTCAATATCGTCTCACAAATTCGTACTTTGTTTTGAAAGACTTATTTGTGGCTTGACGGTAGGCTCCAAAAACGGGTTTACAACGAATTGATGTCGGGTATAGGGTAGGCTAAACAAAAGAAAGAACCGAAAAAAATATTTCGGTATAGTGGCGTTGGGATGAAGAAGGGTGATTTGAAGATCGGGAAAGAAGTAATGAAACAAAACTTGCAAACTTCACACTTCTCTCTTCTTTTTTTTTTAACTCGAATTTTTTTTTAACCTCGATTTTTTTTGAACTTTTTTTTGTATCTCTTTTTTTTATTTAAACCTTTTTTTTTATCTCTTGTTTTTTTTTGAATTTTAAATACAATATATGCTAAATGAAAATAAAATACAATTTTTTTTGAATTTTTTTTAACTTACGGACTAACTTCCAGCTATCGTCTTCGTGCCCTTCGTTTTGTAGCTCTGATACCAGATGATACGGTCCGTCTCGGGTTAGGAGGGGAATCGTAAAAGTTGCCCGATCATAAATTAGGTAGTTTCTCTTTTAATTATCAAAAGGGTTAATTTTATTGGAAATGATATTTTTGAAAGGTAAAGATAGGTGAGAGGTTGAAATGGATACGTATTTGAAACAAGAAAGAACCTTTAATAAAAATTAAAGACCCGAATCTTATAAGTTTCAAAATGATGGAATGAGTTTTGAAACAAAACCGAGACCCTCTATCTAGCGAGATAGGAACCAACGGTATAGGTAAATGAACGCCACACCCGAAAGGATGATAAGTTCGAAACAAGGAAAGAACGACGCCACTAGAAAACTAGATAAGTCAATTCAACCTTGAGAATTAGGAGAGTGAATACTCACCAAAAGAAATATTTCTTTCATTCAAATTCAAATTTCTTCTCAGATGAAAATAAACATCCTATTTATAGCTACTAGCCGAATGGCCAAAATACAAGCTTGAAAATGTTTTATCTTCAATTGTTTAATTCTCGTGGGTGCCTTCAATTTGCATTATCTTCATGAAGTTGCCGTCCAAGATTTTGAGCACCAAAGCTTTATGTTGTCCACCACCACCATCATTCCCACCATTGTTTATGCTTACCATCTATGCACCTTTAGTTTAGCACATGTCTTTTAAATATTTTTAAATTTCAAGCTCCCCAAACATTAGCTTGTCGTCCATAGTAACTAATTGTTCCACTAAACTCCACTACTCCATTTGCACTCCAAGTTATTTATTCCCAAGCATTGCCGTCCATATAGGCTCCCAATAACAAGTGCATTTTTTTATTATTTAATTCAAGGATAAACCCCATACTCCATTTATTTTTAATTTTAAATCCATTCCTTCAAGCACTATCTCTTTGCCGTCCACTATGGCACATGTTTAATTCATCATGCCTTTGCAATTCACTTTAAAAATTCAGCCCCTTTGTGCCATGCATTCATGCTTTGCCGTCCCATGCCTTGCTTCAATTAAAATTCTTCATGATTTGCCTTTCTCTCCCCAAGTGTGCCGTCCATATGCTTCATTTCATATCATGTCATTCTCCAATTTCCATTTGTTTATTTAATTCAAGTCACAAAAAAAAATCCAAGGCATCCCACCTTCTGCCGTACACTTCTTCCAAGTCCCGTTGTTTATTCATCCCAAATAATTCTCCATTGTTGCCATTGTTTAATCATCCATTAATCACGCATGCTCCCTTGAACTCCCATGAAGTTGCACAAAAATTATTGTTTAAATTTCAGCCCCATACTTCCAATGCCACCCATCATCAAATAAGTAATCTCTACATGCTTTCTTGTGCCGTCCATGTCTCCACCATTACAAAAAGATATTCCAATTGCTAAGTCAAGCAATTAAATTCTGCACATTAAAATTTCAGCAGCTAAAACTCATTAATTCCTGCATTTTAATTCGGCTAGAACACATTAAAATTATGTAATAACTTAAGACACATTGAGCACATGCAATAATTAAAACACATTAATAGATACATTAATAGATACATTAATAAACAAGACATATTAAATTCGGCTATGACTAACACAAACACATTAAAATTTTAAAACTAGATCAGCTTAAAATTTAATTAAAAACATGCAAACAAATTAATTAAAGCTTGGACAACTTAATTTAGACACCAATTTAAATTATTAGGCCGCATTAATTTGGGGTAAGAAATAATTAATTTGAGGATGCAATTTATTTAAAAACAATAAAAATTAAAATTTGGCGTCGAGCTTTGTCGACTTGAAAATTCGATGGGTGCCCCGGGCGTGCCCGTATCAATTTCATACTTCAGGAGGTACCAATTCACAGTCAATTTCTAAGTTAGAAAGCTGGTTATGGAGAACGGATTCCTTGAAAAAGTGGAGGACATTGCTGCTGTTCGCACATGGTCAGAGCAAACTCAATTGGAAAAAGGGAACAGCTTAGTTGACGGGTATGTATCTCAACTATGGGGCTTTACTCGCATTAGTATTACACAAAATGAGTTCCAATAATTGAAAGAGATAGGGGCTCAGTGGGATAATGAGGCTAAGCAGTTGTTCTATCGCAATTATGGAGATTTGCCCTACTTACATGACATCAAGGTAGATAGGTATCTGTTTTGAGCTATGGCCCAGTTTTGGAATTCTTCCTATAGCTGTTTCACTTTCGGGGAAGTAGATTTGGTGCCCACGGTGGAGGAATATACGACCTTCCTTCGGTGCCCAAAATTTCAAGAGAATAAAGTCTATTCCAAAGCTATTAATGGCCCAACTTTTGTAAAGAAGTTAATAAATATTACAGGGATGAGTGAACAATGGGTCACAGCTAGAATTCAAGAGAAAGGTGAAGGTAAATGTGTTCCTTGGGTTAGCTTGAGGGACTTGATCTTAGCCCATCCAGATATGAAGAAGAAGGTTGACGTCTTTGCCTTGTGTATCTACGGTTTGGTAGTTTTCCCTAGAGCTCTCAGACATATAGATGAAGTAGTTATTGAGTTATTCGATTGACTTGATAAAGGGGTTACACCTGTACCTGCGATTTTAGCCGAGACATTCAGATCTTTGAGTGCATGTCGAAGAGAGGGTGAAGGCAGATTCATTGGATGCGCGCAACTATTGTTGGCTTGGTTTCACAGTCATTTCTGGAAAGTGGAGAAAATTTCTTATCGATTTTTTTCTGAAAATTATTCTCCATTAAAAGAAATAGTGGCAACACCAAAGAGAGAGGACGTGTCTAAGGAAAATTGGATGGCGCTCCTTCAAAACCTTCGAGAGGAAGATGTCGAGTGGAAAGCCCCTTGGTTGGTTTCAGACGAAATTCTTTATCGATGTGGGAGTTTTGACTGGGTTCCTTTACTTGGAATTTGGGGAGCCGTTGGGTATGCTCCTCTACTCGTACTAAGGCAATATGGATCGAGACAGTTTATTCCTGCAACATATGGGCTGGCTCAGTGTGAGTTCTCGTACAGAGAAGATAATTATAAGAGGAGAGCTACGGATATTTCTGGTGCTTGGAGTCAGACTTGCAGAATAAAGAGATTATCTACAGGACCGATGACAACTCCAGAATACAGCAGATGGAGGATCAGAAGGGTTAATGATAACATCCTTGAGTTGAATTCAGAAGGTGCCCGGTCAAGAGAGGAATGCCTGCAAGTAGTCCCATTAGAGTTAGAGATGGTAAAGCGAGATTTTGAGAGGATGGGTTCTGAGCTTGGAAAGAGGATAGAGAAGCTAGAAGAAGAAAAGATGTGTTTGAGGCTAGATGCGGATATGCAGAAATCAGAAGCCGATAAAGTAAGAAAAGAGAAAAGGAAGATTGAGGAAGATCGAGATAGTTTGAAGGCTGAGTATAAGAAGATGCGACTGACGATGAAGAACGTTGGATTGGGGAAGACTTCTAAACAATGGCAATGAGAGGTTCAAGAAGAAAAAGCCAAAGCTGACTATTGGAAAAGGAAATTTCAAGAAATGCAAGTACGGAATGAAGTCTTAGAGAAAAATTTGTCGGAAAGTCAAAGTGAAAAAGAAGATTTGAAAGCTAGAGTGTCTGAACTTGGACGGTCTCTTCATCATCATCGGAGCCGTAATTCTGTGATCGAGTTAAGGTCAAGCCTGAACAAGATTGAGGAAATGAAGGGTAGAATTGAAGAGTTAGAATCAGCACTGCACAGTTGTGAACTTCGGATCGAGCTTCTTGAAATAAGATAAGGGCATTTGGAGGAAGAGCTCCATCATTCACACGGTCAAGTTAGAAATCGGGACTATCTCATGGGGGAAGCCATAATTCAGATTCGAGAGGTAGCTGATCACCTACAGACTTTGGCAGCGTAGGCCGACGTATTGAGCATGAAGCATGAGCTACAGTCAGATCGTAGTCAAGAGCTAGTGATAAACTGTAAAAGTAACATATTTTAATCCCACATTTAGTATGTTTTTGGATGATTTAAGCCTCGATTGATATAAAAAGGTGCTCTTAATCCTTTCTTTTCATGTCTTATACCCAAGAAAGCACTCGAGGATGAAAAGAACATAAAACGAGCCCAAAATGGAGTAAATGGGCCATATCACGAAATCCACACGGCCTAGACTTAAGCCCACACGGCAGTGCCACATTGATCATCTAGAACACGGCCTTACCCCTGAGTCACACGGTCGTGCCTCACTAAAGAAGTCCAAACACGGCTTGAAGACTAGTCACACGGGCGTGTGACATGGCCGTGTCCTTATCGTGGCCAAAAGCAATTTCATTCTGATTTGGATACTTTGGGGCGAAGAAACACATTCCAAGAGCCTATATAAACCCCCTTTGTGTTACCTGAAAGAGAGGCGGTTAGCTAGGCCAAGTAGCCAAGCCGAAAAGGTCAGAATTGTGGGAATCACTCGAAGATAGCCAGTTGATCCATCTCTAGAAGCCGGAATTCTACTCAAGACGGCGGATCTCTCCTTCACTTCCTTCAGGGAGTTTTAGGGATTTCTTATATTTTGTTTTATCTTTTCTTCTGAGATGTTTTATTTATTTGTTATGAACTAAACCCCTCAGATACTTGAAGGGGATGAAACCTAGATGAATCTTGTTATTATTTTCTGAACTATAAGATAAATACTTGATTTGTTCTTAATTATGTGCGCTTAATTCTTGTGTTAATGTTTCCGGGATATTGACTCAAGTCATATGTTCTTAGGTGGAGGAGCAAAAGTCCCTGTTTAAGAATAGATCTAGCATAATTAAAGTGGAGTTGTTCGCGCGCCTAGAGATAGGGTGACAAGATTTTGTCGGATTAGGGTGAAACCTAATATGGGAATCCATAGATTGATTTACTGCTATTCTAGGGGGTTATTAAGTGAGAAAGAGATTTCCGTTAATTAACCTAGGGTTAGACATTATTCGCCTCGAGAGAGGGTTTAATATACATTAGGGAGTCCTACGGATCAAGTCAAGTGAATAAATCGTATGGTTCGGTGTTAGATAACAAGTGAAGTCTAGGTAGATTCTTCCTGAGGGTATCGTCTTAAATCAACTGAGTTTTCTCTTAAGTTATTTCCCAATTCATTCTTTTTGTCTTTGCGTCTTTAGCTTAGTAGTCGTTAGATCTAAACAACTTCACTTATTTTAGGCTAGATAATTAAAAAAAGGTTAGTATTAGTACTTTTAGTTCCTTTGGGTTCGACAATCCAGTCTTGCCTAAGCTATACTACTGTTCGATAGGTACACTTGCCTTTAATCATTGTCAAAGTTAGTTTGCAGGTTCGATTATTCTCTTTATAAATTTTAAGACTTTGATTTCAGCGATCAAGTTTTTGGTGCCGTTGCCGGGGAACTAAAATATTAAGAAAGCTCTATTTTTATTACTTTAGCTATTATTTTTATTCTTCGCAATTTTATTTTTATGTTAAATTTTGGTTTTTGCTAAATTCTCTTTCTTTTCCAGTAGGTACCTCTAGTTTATGACTAGAAGAAACCCAAAAGGACCACTAATATACGACAGTGAAATTGAAGCTACCGTTCGTAGGACTCGCAGAGAAATCAGGCGAGCCCTAAATTACATAGAGGAAGACCAAGAAGGTAGATCCAATCCTACTGAAGGGATGGACGATAATAATCCACAACCACATGATGTGGGAGAAAATAATACTCCACGTACTATGTTTGATTATGCTAAACTGCATTTAACAGGAGCAGAATCGAGTATTGTTAGGCCTGCTATAGCTGCTAACAATTTTGAATTAAAGCCCAACACAATACAAATGATTCAACAATTTGTTCAATTTGATGGTTTGCAGTATGAAGACCCAAACACTCATATAGCTAATTTTTTAGAGTTCTGTGATACCTTCAACATAAATGGTGTTTCTAATGATGCGATACATCTTCGGTTATTTCCCTTTTCATTAAGAAATAAAGCCAAACTGTGGTTAAACTTGTTACCACGAGGGTCAATCACTACATGGGAACAAATGATCGAAAAATTTCTTTTAAAATATTTCCTACCGGCCAAAACAGTCAAATTACGGAATGATATCTCTTCTTTTGTGCAGATGGATTTAGAGACATTATACGATGCATGGGAGAGATACAAGGATCTCCTAAGAAGGTGTCCACACCATGGTTTACCCTTATGGCTACAAGTCCAAACTTTCTACAACGGTGTAAACCCCTCAACGAGGCAATTAATTGATTCAGCCGCCGGTGGAACCCTGAACAACAGAACTCTTAAAGCAGCCTATGAGTTCATTGAAGAGATGCCACTGAATAACTATCAGTGGCAAGTAACAAGGACTAAACCGACAAAATCAGCCGAAGTTTACAACCTCGATGCAGTGACCACACTATCAACATATATAGAGATGATAAATAAAAAGCTTGATAGTTTGTGTTCTTCGCAGGTACACCCAGTCATGCAATGCGACGCAAGTGGAACTATGGCGAATCCTGAGTACCCACCCTACCAACCGGACGCAGAGAGCGAACATATTAACTATATAGGTAATAATTTCAGATCCAATAATAATCCTTATAGTAAAACTTACAATCCAGGTTGGAGGAACCACCCAAATTTTTCATGGGGAGGTCAAGGAAATCAAGGAAATCAAAGACAACAACCTCCTCAAAATTTCCAAAATCTGCCATATCCACAAGAGAAAAAGCCAAACCTCGAAGAGATGCTGACAAAATTCATGGCAAGCACAGAAAATCGTCTCCAAGATACTGAGAAAACACTTAAAAGTCAACAAACATCTGTTGAAGAGACAAAGAACCAAGTTGGGGAACTCACTAAGTCAATTGGGGAACTCACTAAGTCAGTTGGACTACTTACTAAGATGATTTGTGAAATACGGGCAGAGATTCTTTACAGGCCGAATTGCTTAAATTCCTTTAAAAGTGTTGATTTACCAAAATGCCCCTATGGGCCAAATTACAAAAATGCCCCTAATGGGCCGATTTGCTAGAATGCCTCAGTGGGCCGAATTAGTATTGCTTTAATGGGCTGAATATTCAGAATATTTCATTAGATTAATGGTTATTTTATATGTGGATATTTTATTATGTATGTTGCATTTCCACATTTTGCATGGGGTGGGAAAAATGTATGGAGAGGAGTGTAGCCTAGTGGCATTGCCACAAAATGTTCATTATAATACTTACTTATGATTTCGGTGGCATGGCCACAATAATAATATATTATAGCAGCTCGACTGCAAATTGGTGTGAGCAGCGGGGTGGGTTGACTTGATCCCCACAGGTGTGATTGGCTGGTCGGGGGTGTGATGGATGGATGGGTTGGGTTGCATACATTTATTTCATTTAAATATTGTTATGTAAATGGGTTTAGGCCCAAGATTATGTTATATGGGCTCAGGCCCAAGATATTGCTTTACGAGTTTAGGCCTAGTGGATGACGGTAAGGGGATTATACACTGAGTTCTAGTAACTCACCCCTCCTTCTTAATCCTTGTAGGTAATGCTCAGTGATGTGGACTTGGGCCATGGATGACTCGGTGGAGGCCATACTTCAGAATTGGTGTTTTGGACTTTAGTATATTTTATTTTCCGCTTTATTACTTTTACTATTTTGGGTTTAAAGTTATAATATGGCCTCTGGGATAAACTTTAATTTGCTCTATGTTTGGACGTATTTATTATTTTCTTGAATTATTTTAAATGGGGATTTTCTAAAATCATAAATAAAGGTTTTCTAAAATAGATTAACAAATGGATTTCATAACAAACTTTTACAAATTATTTAACTCAGAAATTCTCTTTCGAATTATCAATGATATTTTCAAAAGTCACGGTTTTATAAGATCTCTATTTTAAATTTTCGATTCATCAATCAACGAAACTAGTAGTATTTTATCAAATATTTCTAAACCAAACTTGTTTTCTTAACTATAACCAAATAACGCCTACATTAGTAAGAATCACTTGTTATTTATACGTTTTCCTCATGTGACATGTCAGATCTGGTCATACCCCATGGGCCGGGTTTGGGGTGTTATAGTTTATGGTATCAGAGCCCAGTTGCAAAACTCGGCTGTGGTTTGGGTTCAAAAGCGTTTTCCAAAACTGTAAAAAAATTGTAATTTATTAATGCGTGTTCCAAAGGAAGTATGGCACCACGGGTATCCGGCACCAAGTCAAGTAGGTTTATGTTTTCATTTTATGATTATTGTGGTATAACTGTAGTAGGACAATTTTACGAGACAGTAGTACACTGGAACTGTTAGCTTTAGGAGTTGAAACGATAGAGGTTGAGACTTTAGGATACGTTTTGCAAAAACGACTTTATTTCCTATACTTCATAAAACATTGTTTAATAAAACATTGAATAGTATATTGATTCATAAGACTTGTAATCAGATTAAATTGATTTAGCAAACATGAGTGCTAGAGGATGTGGACGCGGTAGACGTGCCATGGTAGAGGCCGAGGTGCTAGAGTTGTATCTGAGGCATCGGGACATATACCGGAAATGGATGCCCCTGCATCACCAGTGACTAAAGCTGGGTCACACGATCGAATGAGAGAGGACGACGCTCTGTCTCAAGCGATGTTGCGAGTTCTAGAAAGAGTCGCTGGAGCAAGAACTGGGTCGGCAGCTCGTGGGTCGGTATCTGAGCGGCTCAGATCGAATGGGGTCGAAGTCTTTAGGGGTATTTCGGGTTTAGCCCCAAGTGTAGCGGAGTGCTGGCTTGAGGCGGTGGAGCGGATTATGGACAATTCGGATTGCACTGCCGAGCAGAAACTGAAGGGGGTTGTGTCATTACTGAGAGACGAGGCGTATCAGTGGTGGCTCACTGTTCGGGAAGGCACTCAGGCTGATCGTATTACCTGGGAATTCTTCAAGACAGCATTCCAAGGAAAGTATGTCGGGGCTAGCTATGTGGATGCCCAAAGGAAAGAATTCCTGAATCTAGTCCAAAGAGGTAAATCTGTGGCAGCATACGAGGCGGAATTTTTGCGTCTTAGCCGGTATGCCCGGGGAATAGTACCGACTGATTATGAACGCTGTGTGCATTTTGAGGACGGGTTGCGTGATGAGTTGCGAGTACTGATAGCCCCACAGAAGGAGAGGAATTTTGCCACACTTGTGGAAAAAGCTAAGATAGCTGAGGAGGTTAAACATTCAGAGCGGCAAAACTGAGCCAATGATAGGGGCAGGAACAAGAGAGACTCTAGGTACTCAGGTACTGCTAGAGAGTTTCAAAAAAGGCCCAGGAATGAGGAGCCAGCTCGAGTAAGAGTTCAAACTACTACTAATCAGTTACCGTGCGGATTGTGGGAAACTTCACTCGGGTGAATGTTGGAAGAGAACTGGTGGTTGTTTCAGATGTGGTTCCAAGGACCATCGATTTAAGGGTTGCCCTCGAGAGCCTGCTCAAAATCAGGTGGTTCGTAATAGATTTGCACAGCCAGCTGGAGGCGCTCAGCAGCTGCCTGGAGGCCGTGGGCCAGGTCGAGGTGGTAATGGCGTAGGACGAGGTCAGGGTGCACCGGGTAGAGGTACCAGTAATAGGGGTAACACGGAGGCGAGACAGCCAGGTTTGGTTTATGCGGTCAGACGTCGAGAGGATGGTGATGCACCGGATGTCATAACCGGTTCTTTATATCTGATGTACCTTTTACCGCTTTGATAGACATTGGATCCACCCATTCGTATGTTCCTTGTGCTGTGTCTGAAACTTTGAATATTAGATCTGAGATTATTTAGAGAAACAACTGTAATTAGTCCTTTAGGATAGTCGGTGGTAGTAAATAAGTTGTTTAGAGATGTGCCCTTAGAAGTTCAGGGAAAGTATTTCTGGTGGATTTGATGGAACTGTCATTCGGCGAGTTCGATCTTATTTTGGGCATGGACTGGCTGATTAAGCATCGTGCGAACTTGGACTGTGCTGTAAAGCAGATGGTACTAAGAACTTCAGAGGATAAGGAAGTGATGATGATAGGTGAAAGAAGGAACTATCTATCTAATGTGGTATCTGCTTTAAAAGCAGAAAAGTTGGTACGAAAAGGGTGTGGAGCGTTCTTAGCCTTTATCAGTGCTTTGGATGCCAAAGAGTTATCAGTTGAGAGTGTTAGAACGGTGAAAGAGTTTTCAGATGTCTTTCTCGAGGAGCTTCCAAGATTGCCTCTGGATCGGGAAGTGGAATTTGGCATTGAACTGTTGCTAGGAACGGCTTCTGTGTCTATTGCTCCTTATAAAATGGCACCAAAGGAGCTAGCGGAGCTTAAAGATCAAATTCAGGAGTTGTTGGATCGCGGATTTATTAGACCAAGTGTATCACCGTGGGGAGCGCTAGTTTTGTTCGTTAAGAAAAAGGATGGGTCGATGCGTATGTGCATCGATTATAGACAATTGAATAAGTTGACGATTAAGAACAAGTATCCGTTACCGAGAATCGATGATCTATTCGATCGGCTGTGAGTTGCTTCAGTTTTCTCGAAGATAGATTTGAGATCGGGTTATCATCAGTTAAAAGTCAAGGATGCGGATATTCATAAGACTGCGTTCCGAACTCGTTATGGGCATTACGAGTTCTTAGTGATGCCATTCGGGTTGACAAATGCACCTGCTACATTTATGGACATGATGAACCAAGTCTTCCAACCCTATCTAGACCGGTTTGTAGTTGTGTTCATAGATGACATCTTGGTGTACTCAAAGACTGAAAAGGAGCATGATTCGCATCTATGGGTTGTATTGCAGATATTAAGGGAGAATCAGCTGTATGCCAAATTCAATAAGTGTGAATTTTGGCTGAGGGAAGTGACCTTTTTGGGGCAAGTTGTGTCTGCCGAGGGAATTAGAGTTGATCCTCAGAAGGTCGAGGCTGTGTTGGACTCGAAGCCACAGAAGTCAGTGGCTGAAATTCAGAGTTTTCTAGGTTTGGCTGGGTATTACAGGCGTTTTTTTGAGGGGTTTTCATTGATTGCTGCACCCCTAACTAAGCTGTTGCGTAAAGGAGTACTGTTTGTGTGGTCAGATAAGCAGCAAGAGAGCTCTGAGAAATTAAAGAAAATTCTGAGAGAAGCACCAGTATTGATTCAGCCTGAGGCTGGTAAGGAGTTTATTGTTTATTGTGATGCGTCAGACACTGGCTTGGGATGTGTGTTGATACAAGGGGAAAAAGTGGTGGCTTATGCATCTTGTCAATTAAGGCCGCATGAGATAAATTATCCCACTCATGATTTGGAGTTAGCTGCAGTGGTGTTTGCTCTGAAGATTTGGAGACACTATCTGTACGGGGAGAAGTCGATTATCTATATAGATCATAAGAGTCTGAAGTACCTCCATACCCAGAAGGAGTTGAACTTAAGACAGCGAAGGTGGATAGAACTGTTGAAAGATTATGACTTCTTAATCGAGTATCACCCAGGTAAAGCTAATTTAGTGGCTGATGCGTTGAGTCGTAAGGTGATATCGGATTTGAGAGTGATGTTCACTCATCTCAGCCTTTATGAAGATGGTAGCTTTTTAGCTGAACTTCAGGTGAAGCCTACATGGGTAAATCAGATTAAGGAAAAGCAGTTGTTAGATGAAGTGTTGGGTTCTCGACTTCAGCAAGTGGAAGGTGGTGAGATAGGGGATTTTGGATTGAATAGTGATGGAGTATTGTGTTTCTGCGGAAGAATTTGTATGCCAAGGGATTCAGAATCGAGACAAATGATTCTGTGTGAGGAGCATAGTAGCCCATATGCTATGCACCCTAGGGAAATAAGATGTACCGAGACCTCCGTGAGCAGTATTGGTGGCCAAGGTTGAAACGGGAGGTTACTGATTTTGTGTGTAAGTGCTTGACATGTCAGCAGGTGAAGGTGGAACATCAACTGCCTCCAAGGTTGCTACAACCGGTGAAAATCCCACTATGGAAAAGGGAAAGGATAACGATGGACTTTGTTAGTGGGTTACCCTTAACGCCTACTAAGAAAGATTTCGTATGGGTGATAGTGGATCGATTAACGAAGACTGCTCATTTCCTACCTATTCGTACGGATTATACGTTGCAGAAGTTGGCCAAGTTGTATATAGCAGAAGTCGTGAGGTTGCATGGGGTACCAGTGTCGATTATATCAGACAGGGATCCTAGGTTTACATCACGGTTTTGGAAGGCTTTACATGAAGCTTTGGGTACAAGACTAAATTTCAATACGGCGTTTCATACGCAGACAGATGGTCAATCAGAGAGAGTAATTCAGATTTTAGAAGATATGTTAAAAGGTTGTGTAATCGACTTTAGGGGTAGTTGGGAAGATTTCCTACCATTGGCAGAGTTTGCATACAGCAACAGCTATCAATCCAGCATCCAGATGGCACCCTACGAGGCGTTGTATGGTCGTAGGTGTAGTACTCTTACTTGCTGGACTGAGCTGGGGCAACGACAGTTATTGGGTCCTGAGTTGATCTCAGAGACGGAGGAAAAAGTTAAGGTAATTCGGGCATGGTTAAAAGAAGCTTGGGACAGACAGAAATCGTACGCAGACCTGAAGCGTAAGGATATAGAATTTGCGGTGGGTGATCAGGTCTTTCTGAAGGTCTCACCTTGGAAGAAGATCTTAAGATTTGGGCAGAAAGCCAAGTTAAACCCTAAGTTCATCGGACCTTACTGTGTATTGAAGTGTGTTGGGTCAGAGGCTTATCAGCTTGAGTTACCTCCGGAGTTAAGTCAGATACACAGTGTATTCCATGTCTCGATGTTAAGGCATTATCGTTCGAATCTGTCTCATGTTGTGCCAGTGGAAGAAGTTGAGATAAGACCTGACTTGTCTTTTGAAGAAGAGCCAGTGCCAATTTTAGATCGGGATATTAAAGTGCTAAGAAGTAAGTCAATTTCGTTAGTCAAAGTTTTATGGCGTAATCACGGGACACAATCCGGCAACAATCCTCATCTCTTCTAATCAGGTAAATTTCGAGGCTGAAATTTCTTTAAAGGGGTAGAATTGTAACATCCTGAAATTCAGAATTTTATGTTTTGAAGTATATCATGCGATAGGCTAGTTAAAAATGTTAATTGTGTATGTTTAGAGGTCCTAAGAAGGCTTGGGGTTGATTTGGGCCTTAGTAAAATTTTTGTGTTTAAGCACTTTAAGGAGAGAAGGTAAGTGGCATCAATGCTTAAGGAAATAAGAGTGTATTTTGCTAGCATAAGTGAAGCACATGGTGGGGTGGTGTGGCGTCAAGTGGAGAGCATGGAGGGAAAGGGTTCGAATCCCATCTATTGCAAATTTTTGGATTTATTTTGTGCTTTCTTTCCAAGTGTCGGCCATGGTTAAAATATGGTAAGGGAGACTTTTTATTGATGGAAAGATGGCTAAGAAAATAAGGTAAGGAGGAGTGCAAGGAAAGAAGTAAAGCAAAGGAGTAAGAAGGGGGATATGTTGGCCGAATATTTGAAAGGTGCTTGGGATAGAATTTTGGTCAATACTCATCCTTTTGGTAAAAGTGAAACATGGTTTTGGGAGAGGGTCTTGGTAGCCAAATTTTGCAATATTCGTTTAGCAAATTTTGGTGCTTGTAAGGCTTGTTCTCTTTTAGCATTTTGGTGTTCTCTTTTTCCAATTCTTTCCCTTTGCTTGCCGACATTCTAAAGCCATTTGTTGACCCCATTTTCTCTTGTTTTGGCCGAAACACTCTAGCCATTGTTCATCTTGTTTCCTTGTTATGCTGTAATCCTCAATCCATCCTATTCATTCTTCCTTTATTGCCGAAACACTCACCTCATTTTGATCATCTTCTCCTTGGTGATAGCCGAACTCCCTAACACTTCTTCTCCATCTCTTTTTCTCTTTTCTCACCATTTCTTTTAATTTTCTCTCTTTTTCATTTGTCAATAATATTTGAAGGCCGAACCTTCCTTGTCCTTTTCTCTCCATTAGCCGAATCGGTAAGTGATTCCATTCTACTCTTTTTATTTTCTTTTTCCCTAGCCGAATGTATGTCTATTAACATTCGGATGTTTCACTTTGTTCTAAACCAAAATACCATTCTCTCCTAATCCCTCATATCTTGATCATATTCTTTTTGTAGTATTATAGTGGAAAGCCGAATCTCATATCCTTGTCTCATCCGTAGCCATAAGTCAATCGGTGGAAATCGGATTCATCATCGTTAAGGTAAGGAGTTTCTTCTTGGATTTTTCGTTATATCTCTACTCGGCTATATTGCAAATCGGATCGAAGTTTTGACTAATCGATTATTTTAAGGGACAAAATCACTCATATTCTCTACTTGTTAATCCTTCGAAAATAGTGGTAAGCTGAAACCTATCCTTAGATAAATACGTTCACTCATCATAGTATTTTTCTAACTGAGACTTTTTCAATGGAGGCAAGTGGGAGCGATTTGAAAGGAAAAATGATTGGAGAACACAAAAGGAGTGGATTTGCAATTCCTACTCCTAAGTTCAAATGAAGGGTGGTATCGACAGTTCGGGATTTTCCACCGGGTTGTGGACCATCATCCGGTAAGAATAGACAAATCGTGGTCGTTCACGATACTAAGGGTAAGTATTTTATTAGATCGTTCGATCTAGATATTTGGATTAAGAAAAAACTCGTTTGTTGGTTAATCTAGTGTAATGGTGTTTTAGGTGCCGAAGATCAAGAAGGTTTAGTCTTTACCGTAATCAGGTGTGTAATCTCACACCAAAATCCTATAAATCTATGATTTATCATCATGTTAGAAAAATCGGTCGATGTTGCTTAAGAACTTAATAACGGTAAAATGATATGAATCGAGTGATTTGCTTAAACATCGTTAATACTAAGATTTGTCAAAATCGGAGTTAAGTTGTAAAATTACGAAAATGCCCTTATAGGCCGAATTACGAAAATACCCTTAATGGGTCATTTTTATCAAAATGCCTTAACGGGCCGAATTGGTTAAATTCCTTTAAAAGTGTTGATTTTCCAAAATGCCCCTATGGGCCAAATTACGAAAATGCCCCTAATGGGCCGATTTGCTAGAATGCCTCAGTGGGCCGAATTAGTATTGCTTTAATGGGCTGAATATCTGAAATATTTCATTAGATTAATGGTTATTATATATGTGGATATTTTATTATGTATGTTGCATTTCCACATTTTGCAAGGGGTGGGAAAAATGTATGGAGAGCAGTGTAGCCTGGTGGCATTTCCACAAAATGTTCATTATAATGCTTACTTATGATTTCAGTGGCATGACCACAATAATAATATATTATAGCAGCTCGACTACAAATTGGTGTGAGCGGCGGGGTGGGTTGACTTGATCCCCACAGGTGTGATTGGCTAGTCGGGGTTGTGATGGATGGATTGGTTGGGTTGCATACATTTATTTCATTTAAATATTGTTATGTAAATGGGTTTTGGCCCAAGATTATGTTATATGGGCTCAAGCCCAAGATTTTGCTTTACGGGTTCAGGCCTAGTGGATGACGGTAAGGGGATTATACACTGAGTTCTAGTAACTCACCTCTCCTTCTTAATCTTTGCAGATAATGCTCAGTGATGTGGACTTGGGCCATGGATGACTCGGTGGAGGCCATACTTCAGAATTGGTGTTTTCGGACTTTAGTAAATTTCATTTTCCGCTTTATTACTTTTACTATTTTGGGTTTAAAGTTGTAATAAGGCCTATGGGATAAACTTTAATTTGCTCTATGTTTGGACGTATTTATTATTTTCTTGAATTATTTTAAATGGGGATTTTCTAAAATCATAAATAAAGGTTTTCCAAAATAGATTAACAAATGGATTTCATAACAAACTTTTACAAATAATTTAACTCGAAAATTCTCTTTCGAATTATCAATGATATTTTCAAAAGTCACGGTTTTATAAGATCTCTATTTTAAATTTTCGATTCATCAATCAACTTTTCGAAATTAGTAGTAGTTTATCGAATATTTATAAACCAAACTTGTTTTCTTAACTATAACCAAATAACGCCTACTTTAGTAAGAATCACTTGTTATTTATACGTTTTCCTCATATGGCATGTCATATCTGGTCATACCGCATGGGCCGGGTTTGGGGTGTTACATTTGCTCCACTAAATAAGCACATTAAACTTGAATTAATATCCTAAAAATATTAAAGCAAGGGTTAAGAAACATAATTAAGAATAAGAACAAGTATTTATCATGTAATCCAGATAATTAAATAATAAGATTCATCTAGGTTTCATCCTCCCTAGGTATTTAGGGAGTTTATTTCATACTGATAGAGGGTAACATCTTAAAATAAGGAAAACTTCAAAACATAAGAAAACCCAAAAAGCTTCAAGAGAAATTGATAGGAGATCTTCAGTCTTGATGGGGATCCTTCTTCCAAGCTGCTCCCGATGGCTGTCTTCGAGTATTTTCTGCTTTCTACCCCGTGCTCCCCTTTTAGGTCCTCCCCTAGGGTGTTTATATAGGCTTTGGAGCACCTTTCTTGGCCCACAAGTAGTCTTTTCCAAATAGGATTAGACTTGGGTTCGGCAGGGACACGCCCGTGTGAGATAGCTTACGCCGTGCTCGATTCTGCTCGTCACACACGGTCGTGTGGTCTGCCCGTGTACGATAGTCCAGGCCGTGTTGATTTCTAAGGTAGGCCCATTTTGTCCCTTTTTGGCCCATTTCTCGTTCTTTTCGACTCCCTAATCTCTCTTGAGTGTAAAACATGAAATTAAAGGATTACGAGCATCGAATTCATCAAATCTAATGAAAATCCTTCCAAAAATAGGCCAAGCATGGGGTCAAAATATGTATAAATTATGGTTTATCAATATGCAATTGAAATTATGCTCCACTTGGTCTTCTAGTCTATAGAGACTAGATTTCTTCAAAAATGGGAAGTTCAAAAACGGTAAGTACAATGACTAAATGGTAAAATTCTCATTTCTACAGTAAAAGGGCAACAATGTAATTTTCATCCCCAATGAATTCATATTAAAGTTTGAATGTGAGTTATGAGATTTGAGTGGCTAAATAATTATTTGTTCTGAAGAAATTGATCTAAAGGGTAAAACGAAAATTTTTCCAAAAGGGCATTTTGGTCATTTCTCATGAATATACACAATCCCTCTAAAAAGAAAATATTCACAACATATACAAGTGGAAACCCAAATACCAAAACCTAAGTGACTCGACTCTCAAAACTAGTTCCAAGTGGAGTTGCCTAGTTGCATAACGTGTTAGTTGAGAACCTAGCAAGCTAGACACGAAAACCTAAAAACGTGTTGTTGTCAGTAACCAATCCGAGCTAGTTTGGTTAACCACATATTGCCTAAAGTTTGAAGAATAAACTTAATATGAATACAAGGAAGAAAAAAAAACTTAAATACTACACCCTGATCTCATTACCAAAATCTAGGTTCAAGAGTATGATTATGTGCGTGGAATGTTTGAGAATCCCTACAATGCCTATTCAAAGATAATCCTATGAGGTTTGGTGTTTAGGGTTTTAAAATCAAAATTCTAAGCACGAATTTAAATATAGGACTTACCTTCAAAAACTAAAAGAGAGCTAAAACTAAAATCCAATAATTAACATAGGATATTAAAAGAAAAATTAATTCTAAAATTAACACCAAAGATTTAAAATCAATAAATTTAACTTAAATGTACAAAATTAAATTTAACTTGAAATACTGAGATTGATTATTAACACTAAAAATTTTAAAATTTCAAATATTTAATATTTTAAATCTAAAACAACAATGTTAGCTCTAGTTTTTCAAGTATTTTGATATAAAAAACTATATTAAAAATTCTCTACTTAAATATGAAAAAATTGTTTATAAGTCCTTAAATTTATTTTCAATGTGTTGGACAAAATAAATTGTTAAAAAACCTTAAATTAACTTAGTTTCAACAAGTTTTTAAAGTCTGAAGGACTTTTACCGATACTTAGGTGGATAAGTATCGCAAGAACTCAAGATGAAAAGACCTGGAAAAAGCTACAGAACTCTGCCGGTAGAACTGGGAGTTCTACCAATAAACCCAGACTTTTATCTATAGAACGCACTCCAGTAAGCAAGGTGGTCTTGGCCTGAGACTTCTATTGATACCCTGGTCCCTTCTACCGATACAACCAAAATCATGTAGCAAAATGCAAGAACTGCACTGTTGTTGAAATGTGCAGAAGCATGGTGAAACAGTTGTCGTAACAGTAGAATATGCAACTGAAATTATGCACCACTTGGTCTTCTAGTCTATAGAGACTAGATCTCTTTAAAAATGGTAAGTACAGTGATTAAATGGTAAAATTCTCATTTCTACCGTAAAAGTTCAAGACCTAAATTGCGAAATCAATAAACCCAAAAAAAAATATAAAACTTATTCTAAAGTTAAATTTAATTTTGCTACATACCTAAAATTCTAATTAAAACCTAAAAACTAAATAAATATAAAGTGGCATAAATTTTATCAAATTTAAGTAAGACCTAAACACCTAAACAACTCAAATCTAAAAAAGAACTTAACTTCTAGATGTAACTTTATACACAACTAATTATCACAATATACCAATTTCTCCAACATTCCATGTAGAACATGTACATTCAACCATCCCGGATGACCCAACAATGATGACTTTTACTATTTGCATATTCTACCATCCCGAGTGGCCCAGCAATGATGGCTTTGAATATTTGCATATTCTATCATCTTGAGTGGCCTAACAATGATGGTTTTGAATCATTATATCGTGTTAAAGTAGCAACACCAACATTGTTTATGTTGCTTATGTTTGGTCTATTGGTCTGATTAATTGTTTTCTGTTGATTTGTTAATTGATTCTTTAGTCAATGTTTAATTTAATCAGTTGTTCTTGTTTTCTAGCATGGTGGGTTGTCGTGGGATGTGTCCCTAGTTTTAAGGGTAGTGGTGTGTAAAGGGGTGTAAGCCTATATAAGGCACACAGTTGATTTCAGAAATTATCTATCAGTTTAGTTCAGCTTCCCTTGTTTTTATTATTTTCCTCTATTATCTGTTGTGTGTTCCTCATTTTGGTATCTGAGCCAGGTTTTTATATTGTTTGTTGTGTCTCCTCTTGGCAAAATCAGCTGCCTTCATGACATCGGTGGAGTTAAGAAACTCAATAATCAGAGCTACAACACTTGGTATACATGTATAACATCGTACTTGCAAGGCCAAGACCTGCGGGAGATGGTGAATGAAAGCGAAATCATGCAACTGGTGGCAGAGCCTATAACAATCTGTTTTTCAATGGTGTAAGAAACGGTAGTTTCGGAACCCCATTTTCGATATTCGAGTCCTTCAATATTATTATTTAACATTTATGAGGTTAGTATAAAATTTAATTAAAGTTTGATCCCTTAAATTGTCAATTGGGTAGTTAATTATGGTACAAGAACTAAATTGTAAAAGTGGTAAAATTTTATCACTATGAATTTTTAATTAATTGAAGACCACTTTGAACGGTGGTGATGGACAACTATCATCCACCTAATTGGGTAATTAAGGTTAACATTAGTTAATTATTAATTAATTAATTTAATTATAATTAATTAAAGTTTAATCTTAGTATAAAAGATAAATTACAAAAAAAGGTCACTTTAAGTCTGTTTATTGTAATTTTTATATTTCTGAGGTCTTGGAAGCCTTTTAGCTAACTTGCGTACCAATTTGTAAAACCTTTAAAGTTTTCAAAATTTTTCATTTTTGATTTCTTGAAGTTTTTGGAGCTAAATTGTTTGATTTTAAGCTTAGAAGTGAAAAATGACAAGTTTGTAAAGTTTAATTGCTAGTTTTTGAAAATAAGGACTAAAATGCATTAATTTACAAAATGGTATAATATTTCTAAAATTTTGTATAACATAGGGTTATAAAAGGATGAAACTGAGACCGGTTTCAAACTCAAAGCTCAAATTTGAAAGTTATGGCAATTTCAATTTTAAAGACTAAATTGAATCAAATTCAAATATTTAGGAAATATTTGAAAAGTGAAATTGAAGTGACTTTTTTTATAATAAGATGAAATAAGGTATTTGGAATTGATAAATTGAAATGGATTGTAATATCCCGAAGTATGGCTTATGCATTATTGCTTAATTGAATGTGAAAGTATGCTTTTGTGTGTATGAATGTGTTTTTATGAATTTTTGGAACCCTAAAGTATAGGAGAAAGATTTAGAAAATATTGAGTTTTAAGTCTATAAGAGGAAGCTAAGTTAATAGGGCCTTAAGAGAAATTGTATGTGAGATATGACATACAATTGGGCTTGTCTAAGTGGCTTGGAGGCGCCACTTAAACCCTCTGGGAATGACGCCACAAGCATGTACAATGGGCCTAGGTTCGAGCAATGTGGGAAGCAAATAAAGGATTTTATTTTTGCTACAAGGAGCAGAGGAGGTGGACGGCACTAAGGAACTTAAGGGAGGAGTTTTATTCTCTTTAAAATTCGGCTAAATAAGAGATAAATGAGGATAATTCTTTGTAATTTTCGGTTTAATTAGAAAGATAAACGTTGGATTATTTCCATTTATTTTGTGTAAGTGATAAGAGATAAATAATAGATTATTTATTTATCAAATTTTAGATGGAGAGAAAAGTAAGGGAATTGATAGTGTTGGCCGAATAGGGGAGACTGAAGGTGATATTTTCGGCTAAGGAAGGGAGTAAGGCCATTCTACCTATTTTCTTTTCTTTTGAAGCCTCTGCCGAATTCTCTAGCCATTCTTCTCTTTTTCTTTTTTTTGTTTTAGCCAAAAAAAAAACTCAAGTAGTCATAGCCGATTTCTTCATAGCATTCAAAGCCGAAACCTTAATCCTCCCCCATTGCCAAAATTGATCCATCTTTTCAACCCAAATCACCCTATTGCCGATTTTCCCTAAGGCCTTATACCTTTCCCTTTTTACTCTTGTTGAGGCCGAATATACAAGGGGTCATAGCCGACTATTCTCTCAAGTCTCAAGCCGAATCTCTGTGGTTTAAGCAAGGGTCCCGTCGACTGTAGTATTAAGGTAAGACCATATGTTATTCGATTTCCATCCCTTTTTTTCTTGTAGACTTGCCGAAACTTAGGGGCTAATTCCCATTAATGATCTTTGGCTGAATTCTTTTGAAGGAGAATCTTAGGATTTCTAGCATAGTCGACAGTAAGGAGAATCATTCGGGATTTAAGGTAAGTCATGAGGCATTCGGTCAAAGGCCATGTATTGTAATTCAATGTTAGAATCGGATCTAACATATGTGTATAGGTATTTCGACAACTCCCTAATCAAGTGATTGTTTCCGGGATTTAGATCCACAAGGTAAGTACATATGTACATTCGGCCAAGGCCTATTTTAGTGTTTGGATCTACTCCTTATTATTTTAAAAAGCCGAAACTAATCTTTTAGGTGATCTAGTGCTTGGTCGAATACAAGAAGGAACATAGCAACGATTTCAGGATTTGATTAATAGAGAAATCGGCACCAAGGTAAGTTTTGGGTTACAATAATCCTATTGGGATCTGGATTTATGGCCGAATGGTCTTCATTAAATTTTTAAGTGATGGCCGAATGTAGGAACTTGAGATCTAAGGCTTTAGATAGGATTTTCGGGATTTGGATTGAAAGCATTAAGCGAATCAGGTGTGTACCCCACACTATTTCTTAATAAGATTTATGGCTATGTTTAATATATATATATATATGTGTTATTAAGAATGTGAAAAATATGGCTAAGTACCATGCTATGGTACAAAGTACTAAGGTACGTTTTCCTACTCCCACTATGAGTATGATATGAATTGTTATACCATGAATGTGAATATGATAAGAATGTGAAATAAGGCTTAAGGCACTATGTTGCATGATTTTGCATGGCATGGGCATTTGGGTAATTATGAAAGGGGAAGTGAATGTGGTGACTTCTGTCACGATATCTGAATGTGGTGACTTCGGTCACATTATCTGAATGTGGTGACTTCGGTCACAATTATTTGAATGTGGTGTCACATGACACGAAATATTATCTGGTGGCTCTGCCACGAATTTTTAAGGGCGATGAGCACGTCGACTGCAGCGACTGCCTTCGATGGTGTATAGCGGATGGAGGGTTGACTTAGTAGTCCCCACGGTGTGCAGGTTGGTACGGGTGATGTGTAGCAGTTGGTAACTAGGCTTGGGCTTGGGAATGCATCATTAATTGTATATTTTGATATGAATGTATATGACTTAATATGCCTGAATCTATTTAGACTTGGTGTTGTGTACACATTGAGTCTGTTTGACTCACCTCGTTGTGGGAACATTTTTCAGGTGATGATCAGTAATGGACCGGGTCGGCAGGAGCTTAATGGTGGCCATGCTCAGCAAGGAAATTATTTATTTAGACATTTTATTTTTATTTAAGCACTTAAATTTATTTTGGGTTTGTTTTGATGTAATAAGGCCTTAGTATGAACTTTATTTTATGCATGCACGTTAAATTATGTTATTATGTTACGAAATTTTATCAAATTAAAGTTTAAGTATATTATTTAAAAATAAACCCTAAACGTTTTGACACCTGAAAATAAATGATTTTTTACGAAACTTAAAACAAATTTGGCATGTCTTTTAACTTAAAGTTGTTGAAACTAAGAATGAAATTTTATAAAAACTTATATTTCAAAAATAAACTGGTTTCCAACTTGAGCCCAACCCAAAACGTTTTCCAAAATCACTTAAAGTTTTTCAAAGTGCAAATGAATTTGAACCGGTTTTTCTTAAGGAACATACCAAATCTGGTCGAGGCTCGTGGGCCGGGTTTGGGGTGTTTCAGTTTGGTATCAGAGCCCAGTTTTAAACTCTCGGCCTTGGGTTTAAGCCCCAAAACGTTTTCAAAATTAAGCCCAAAAGAAATTTTATGAAAATTCTGTGAAAAGCAGGTTATTCTGGCATGGCACCAAAGTCTCCGACCCGAAGTCCACCAGGTAAGTACCCCTATCCCTTGTGTGATTTATATTATGATGTGTAGAAGGGTAGAAATGGAATGGAACGTAGATTAGCATGATAAGTACTTGAACCCTAGGACTAGTTACCCCAACAATTACATAAGACTTAAATGCCTAATAAAACAAACCTATGACTAAGTCGCCGAGTTAGGGTGTGGCAACCATTATGCGCATGTCTAGGATTGGTATTCAGGGGGAGCTTGGTACTTAAGCAGTCCGCGTGACTCACCTCCTCTCCACTCGAATCCTACCTGGTGCGTAGCTACGGTTCACCCTAACCAAGAGGACTTATTCACGGGCTAAACCCATAACGAAAACCCGAAAGGGACTAGCCGTGTTTTTATGGAAACCCTAGTTTTAAAACTCTTAAAAAAATTTTCCTTTTAATTTGTAAAGACTATTTTTATAAATCTTTCTGAAATATTTTTGAGTTCCAAAATTACTAAAATACCCCTAGTGGTAAAATTACTAAAATGCCCTTGGTTTTAAAATTTACCTTATTACCCTTGATTTCAATAAAATTTTCTTACTCTGTAAAAGTATCCCAAAACCCTATTTTACGAAAGTCCAAAATACCCTGATTTGAATATTTACGAAAATACCCCCGATTGACAAAATTACCAAAATGACCCTGCTTTCCGAAATTTTGACCCTACCTTTGTTTTAGAAAATCTTTCTTTTAAAAATACCCATGAGTTTGGAAAATTTTGAAATGACTTCTGTAATTTTCAACTTGACCCCGATTTATTACCAAAATACCCCTGTAGGACAAATGACGAAAATACCCCTAGGTTAGGAACGGACAGAAATGTTCGAAGAGTGAATGTGTATGGGAGATACTATGGAATGGATGTACTTTTCTGTGAATTAGGATAGAAAACTTGAAAATTTGAATGATCGAAAGAAACCCTATTAAGCTCTCTTCATAAAATTCCTCGTGAATAATCAGTGGAACAAAGACTAACTCATAAAAATCTCTTAAATCAGATTAAAGTGCAATCGTTAGATATGAGTTCTAGAGGACGCGGTCGTCGTGGACGTGGTCAAGGTAGAATGACTGTGTCAGAACCCGTTAGGTCGGGTCAAGGGTCTGACAATGAGGTACTACCGCCACCACCACCCCCAGCTGTTGGTGTCGAGCAGCAAGCTCAGACGGGGGATGATACTGTATCGCAGGCTATGCTGTGAGTTCTTCAAATGGTGGCTGGCGCAGGTGGGAATATGGGAGCTCGGAAATCTGTACTCGAGCGACTCCGAGCCAATGGGGCTGAAATGTTTCGAGGAGTATCTGGGGTGGCACCCAGTACAGCTGAATATTGGTTGGAAGCAACGGAATGGATTATGGATGAGTTGGATCTGACCCCGGAGGAGAACCTGAAATGAATGGTGGCGCTGTTACGCGATGAAGCGTATCAGTGGTGGCTCACAGTTCGGGATGGTGCCACAGCTGAGGATCTTACTTGGGAATATGTTAAGGCGGCATATCAGAAAAAGTATGTTGGAACCAGATATACTGATGCGCAGAGGAAGGCTTTTCTGGGGCTGGTTCAAGGGAACAAGTCCGTTGCGGAGTATGAGGCTGAATTTTTGAGGTTGAGCCGGTATGCTCGAAGAGTAGTGGCTACGGAGCATGAGCAGTGTGTCCGGTTTGAGGACGGACTAAGGGATGACCTAAGGTTGTTAGTCGCTCCACATCAAGAGCGGGAGTTTTCTGCGTTAGTAGAGAAAGCTAAGATAGAGGAAGGGATTAAGGACTCTGTAAGGCAGCACTCTGATAGGAATAAGCAGAAAAGAGGATTTGGGCCGTCAGGGTCAGCTGGGAATGTTCAAAAAAGGCTTAGAGTTGATGGGCCGCGAGGTCAGCAAGCTGGTACTGGAGGGAAATATTGTACTTGTGATCAGTGTGGGAAGAAACACTTAGGGGAGTGTTGGAAAAAGATTGGAGGATGCTTTAAATGTGGGTCCAAGGACCATAAGATTAAGGACTGTCCAATGAGGCCGGATGGGAATAGACCAGTAGCACAGAATGTTAATCAGGCTGGTAGAGGTGGTCAGCAGCCTCAGCGAGGCCGTGGTCCGAATGGCCGAGGTAATGGCGCTGGAAGAGGACGTGGAACGCCTGGCAGAGGTGCTAATAATACTGAGGCAAGGCAACCGAGCTTGGTATATGCAGTTCGCCATAGGGAAGATGGAGACACGCCAGACTTCATAACCGGTACGTTCCTTATATTTGGCAAGCCCTATTTTGCTTTGATTGATGTGGGCTCGACTCATTCGTATGTTGCATGTAGAGTAGTGGAAACTCTAGACATAGTCTCTGAACTTTCTGATAGGGAGATGACTGTAGTAAGCCCACTAGGTCAAACTGTAGTGGTGAATAAGATCTTTCGGAAAGTGCCTCTAGAAATTCAAGGAATAGTATTTGCTGCCGACTTAATGGAACTACCTTTCGGAGAGTTCGACCTTATACTCGGTATGGACTGGCTAGTGGAGCATCGAGCTATATTGGATTGTGCCGCTAAATGAATGGAGTTAAGGACGCAAGAGGATGAGGTGGTAGCTATGATAGAAGAAAGAAGAAACTACTTGTCTAATGTAGTTTCAGCACTAAAGGCTGATAAGATGGTTTGGAAAGGTTGCAAGGCGTTCTTGGCCTTTGTTAGGGCATTGGATACGAAAGAGGGAGGAGTTAGTGGAGTTAGAACTGTAAGGGAGTTTGTGGATGTCTTTCCGGAGGAGTTACCTGGAATACCCCCGGATAGGGAGGTAGAGTTTGGGATTGATCTGCTGCCTGGTACAGCTCCTGTGTCAATTGCTCCGTACAGAATGGCACCAAATGAGTTGGTTGAGCTCAAGGCTCAAATTCAAGAGTTGCTTGATCGTAGATTCATTCGACCCAATGTATCTCCATGGGGAGCACCGGTCTTGTTTGTGAAGAAGAAGGACGGAACTATGCGTATGTGCATAGACTATCGTCAGTTGAACAAGTTGACCATCAAGAACAAGTATCCTTTACCAAGGATAGACGACTTGTTCGATCAGCTTAAGGGAGCAGCGGTTTTCTCAAAGATAGATCTAAGGTCTAGATATCATCAGCTTAAGGTGAAGGAAGTGGATATCCATAAGACAGCCTTTCGAACAAGGTATGGGCATTTTGAGTTCGTTGTAATGCCGTTTGGGTTGACGAACGCCCCAGCTGCGTTCATGGATATGATGAACCGGGTTTTTCAACCATACTTGGATAGGTTCGTCGTTGTGTTCATCGACGACATTCTGGTGTATTCCAAGTCTGAGGAAGAACATGATGAGCATCTCCGGATTGTGTTGCAGGTGTTAAGGGAGAAGAAGCTCTATGCCAAATTTAGCAAGTGTGAATCCTGGCTTAAGGAAGTGGCATTCTTAGGGCATGTAGTGTCTGCAGAAGGAATAAGGGTGGATCCTAGGAAGATTGAAGCGGTGTTAGATTGGAAAGCACCTAGGTCGGTGGCAGAGATTCGTAGTTTCTTGGGATTGGCAGGCTACTACAAAAGGTTTGTGGAAGGGTTCTCATCGATTGCTGCACCTTTGACGAAGTTATTGAGGAAGGAAGTACCTTTCGTTTGGATGAATAAGCAACAGGAGAGCTTTGAGAAGCTTAAGAGGGTTTTGACCGAAGCTCCGGTCTTGATTCAGCCGGAGGCAGGAAAGGATTTTGTGGTGTACTGTGATGCTTCTCACACAGGATTAGGGTGCGTTCTGATGCAAGACGGCAAGGTAGTCGCATATGCGTCTCGACAATTGAGGCCACATGAGGTTAACTACCCAACTCATAATTTGGAATTGGCAGCAGTGGTCTTTGCTCTTAAGGTGTGGAGGCATTATCTTTATGGAGAAAGGTCAGTGATTTACACAGAACACAAGAGTCTTAAGTATTTGTTGACTCAGAAGGAGTTAAACTTGAGACAGCGAAGGTGGGTTGAATTGCTAAAGGACTATGATTGTTCGATAGAGTATCATCCGGGCAAGGCGAATGTAGTGGCGGATGCCTTAAGTTGGAAAGTAGTGTCGGATCTGAGGGCGATGTTCGCACACCTAAGTTTGTATGATGATGGAAGTCTGCTGGCAGAGCTGCAAGTTAAGCCGACGTGGTTGAATGAAGTGAAGGAGGGATAGTTGGTTGATGATGAATTAAGTGTTAAGCTGCAACAAGTACAGAGTGAGGAGTTGGAGGACTATGGTATTAATGATGAGGGAGTATTGTGCTTCAAGGGTAAGATCTGTATGCCTATGGATCAGGAGTTAAGGCGAAAAATTCTTCAGGAATCGCATAGTAGCCCTTATGCTATGCATCCTGGAGGAAGTAAGTTGTACAGAGATTTAAGGGAACAGTTTTGGTGGCCTGGACTTAAGAAAGAAGTTACTAAATTTGTAGGCAAGTGCTTGACATGTCAGCAAGTTAAGGCTGAACACCAAGTTCCGTCAGGACTACTTCAACCGATAATGATTCCGCGGTGGAAGTGGGAGAGAATTACCATGGACTTCGTTAGTGGGTTTCCCCTTACGCCTACTAAGAAGGACTCGGTATGGGTGATAGTGGATCGTTTAACAAAGTCCGCGCACTTTATTCCAGTGAGAGTTGACTATTCTCTGCAAAAGTTGGCGAAGTTGTATGTGTCTGAAATTGTAAGGTTGCATGGAGTTCCACTATCGATCATTTCGGATAGAGACCCAAGGTTTACGTCTCGGTTTTGGAAAGCTCTACATTAGGCTTTAGGTACCAAATTGGATTTCACTACGGCTTTTCATCCACAGTCAGATGGGCAATCTGAACGAGTAATCCAAGTGTTGGAGGATATGTTGAGAGGCTGTGTGTTAGACTTCAGAGGAAGTTGGGAAGAATATTTGCCCTTAGTTGAGTTTGCCTATAACAACAGCTATCAAGCTAGCATTCGGATGGCACCGTATGAAGCACTGTATGGACGGAAGTGTCGAACTCCTACGTGTTGGACAGAATTAGGAGAACGTCGAGTTTTGGGTCCAGAGTTAGTGGCAGAATCCGAGGAAAAGGTTGAGATAATTTGGGCACGGTTGAAGGAAGCATCTGATAGATAAAAGCCGTATGCAGATCTCAAACGGAAAGAAATAGAATTCGATGTAGGAGATCAAGTATTTCTTAAATTTTCGCCTTGGAAGAAGGTGATGAGATTTGGTCGAAAAGGGAAGTTAAGTCCAAGGTTTATAGGACCTTATAAGGTTTTGAAGCGAATTGGACCAGTGGCATATTAGTTGGAATTGCCACCGGAGTTGAAGCAGATGCACGACGTATTTCATGTGTCCATGCTACGTCGTTATCGATCGGATCCATCTCATGTAGTTCCGGTGGAAGAAGTGGAGATAAGGCCAGATTTATCCTACGAGGAAGAGCCAATTCAGATTCTAGAACGAGATGTGAAAGTGTTACGACGGAAATCAGTGCCTTTAGTCAAAGTGTTATGGCGAAATCATGGATCGAAAGAAGCTTCGTGGGAGCCAGAAAAGGCAATGCGACAGTAATACCCTCACCTATTTCAGCCAGGTAATTTCGAGGACGAAATTATTTTAAGGGGGTAGAACTGTAATATCCCGAAGTATGGCTTATGCATTATTTGTAACACCCCAAACCCGGCCCATTTAATCCGACCGAATTTGGAATGCCACCGCGGAATACTTTCAAAAATATTCTTTCTTAATAGTAAAACCAATGAAAATTTCGTCGAGTTTGGTAAAACATTTTCGTGACTTGTAATATTCTAAGTAAAACTCGGAGTTTGTTATAAACATATCGGTTTCAAGCTTTATTGAGAAAATAAAACCATTTGAGATCAATCTTTAATCATACTTCCATAATAGGGCATAATAGTAACGATACTTAACAAATGAACTGAAACACTTTAGTGGGCCTTATTACAATTCACACTTAATCAAAATACGAAAAATATCATTATTTAATTAATCAAATAAACTGTCTCTTTTCATAAAGGTCCATTTCCTCATGGCCACCTTTGTATCCTCTCCGACCCGGTCCAAGCTTTACGCGCCACTTGAAAGGTTTAATAAAATAGAGTGAGTCACCAAGACTCAGTGCATAGTTGATACACATGTCCTCACATATGGGCTTGGCCCATATCCATACAATTCATATATATATAACATACAATTATAAATATGCGATTATGAAAACACACTATTATAAAATGTGATTACAATATACAATTTCGAAGTCCAATCCACAAGTGATCCACATATCTTTCTTTTGCACATTATTTCTTAAGGTCGTGGCTAAGCCACCGATCACATAGTGATCCACATATCACTCGGTTCACTGATCATCAATCGCGAATGTAACACGAGGCTCGCATTAGTCCACTCACATAGTGTACATCACAATTCACATGCATATGTATATGTATCTTGGCCACATATTACTCAAAGCAATTATACATCACACGTTATCACATTTTTATAAATTCATTAATAATCAATTTATTACCGCAAATCACTGACAAGTTAATATCATAACCATTAACTTGATTTATCGATTACTCACCTTGGGTATCCACATTCTTAGCCTTTATCTCGGCTAACATGCATAACATTTACGTTTCCATAAAATAACATATACGACACATATAACAATTAACAAACAGGAGTACAGTGCGATAACTACGCACCTGACTATAGCGAGATTCTGATTTATCGATTCTAATATCAACTAAAGCCTCGAAAGCTTCTGTTTCTTTTATTGTTTAGCCCCTAGCTTCTTTTGATCTCGAAACACCACTTGTTATCGTAGATTAGCTCTCTAAGTCATCGAAAGTCCATTTTCTTGAATAGTTGAATCTTGAAACTCCTTTTTAAAACCCTAACACTTGCCACACAAAAAGAGCACTTATAAGAGCTTAATGCACAATCAGCCCTCTTTAGAAATCAAGGTTTAACCTTTGATTTTGGGCACTTTAATAGAAAGAAATCCAAACTGATTACTAGGAGAGAATTTACTTACCACTAATGTTACTCTCCTTTAAAGATCAACTTTATGAAACCACTCCTTGTCTTTGAAAGAATCGTCTCCAAGGTAATTTGGTTATGACCATAGGGTAGGGAATGAACCACTTGGCTAGCATTCGGTATCAAGCTAGACACTTTACAAACATATTTGGCACCTCCTTTGCTAAGAAATCAACTAAGAGATGCACAAGATTCGGCAATAGTGACAATTTTTGGCTAACAACGAGAGTAAAGGCTGGTTTTTGGGAAGATTGTGATTCGGCCAAGCCTTTAGCTTACACAAAACCGACCAACAAGGTCTCAAAGGGCTTCATTCGGCCATGCATCAAAGAAAAATGGGGAAGAAAATGAATTTTGGCTAAGAACAAAGGACAAGGCCGGCCAACTCCTCTCATGTTTCAAAGTGAGTTCATTCACCCCATGCAAGGAAAGTATCAAAACAAAAAATCAAGAGTCTTGGCCATGCTTTCTATGACATGGCCGGCCATGCCACTCCCTTTTTCCCACATCCATTGAAAGAATCATAACATCAAATATCAATGACCATTCTTTATTCTATCTTCCATCACTCTTCTTAAACTAACAAAAATACATCCCATGCCTCACCATTTTTTTTATACACCATAAAATAATAACCCATCATTCAATAAAATAATAAAACACATAATTAAAATGCTCCATGATTCCCAACGGCAATGCTCTCCTTTTGTTAAGTTAATATTGTTTATTCACCATAAAAATAAAACTAAATGATACCCATGCTCAAATTCTTTTTCCAACAAGTAAAATAAACAAACAAACAATGTAATTCAATAATAAATTTCCATACTCCTGCAGCCTTTTTGAAAACAAGGAAAAATAATAATAAAAATAATAAAACAATAATGCCTCCATACTAAAAAAAATAAAGAAATAGCAAGCATCCCATGAAGCTTGTTCACGCATGCATGTTCCACGCAGGCCTCCTCACGTGGGCCAAAACAAAACACAACCCAGGTGTAGTCCCCAGGTCTCGAACCCGAGACCTGGAGAAAAGTCCTCCAAGCCCCAGCCACTCGGCCCTGTGCGTGTTTCATGCGATAATCTCATCAGAATTTCTTTTAAACTTTACCTTGCCAGTTCCCTTCACTTTAGCGCTAAAATAAAATAAAGCGCCTTATGCGCGATTTCCAGGACTCGAACATGAGTCTTTCAAGTCGGGATTCTCCAGCAAGGTCCTTGGCCACTCGGCCACTTAGAATTTCATGCCATTAAACACGCTGAATTTCTTTTAAACCCTTCTTCACTGGCTCCTATGCTTTAGCGCTAGAAGCAAAAATAGAAAGCTTCAGTGCGAACTCCAGGAATCGAACGTGAGTCCCCTTTTGATACAGCTCTCAAGCCAAGTCCCTAACCACTCGGCCAAAGTTCATTTCATGCTAACAGACGCATTGAAAATTCTTTTAAGCCTTACTTCGCTGGCTTCCTCATTTTAACGCTAGGAACCAAAAAATAAAAACATTCGCGCCCCTAATGAGACTCGAACGCGAGTCCTCGTGATGGCCTCCATGCTGCCAGCGTCTTAACCACTCTGCTAAGTGGTTCCATGCGACATAAACCTCGCATCTTTTCTTTTAAGGCCTCCTTCAAAGCAGCGCCCTTTTTCAAAATAAAAATGCTTTTGCTGCGCCTAAGACTCGAACCCTCAACCATGCTTGGCGCCAAACCTTAAGTGGCACACGGAAGCCACTTTGCTACCTGGACTTTCATGTCCAAGCTTTACAAAATTTATTATTAAGGCCTCCTCGGCCAAATTTCACTTTTAGCCCAAAATTTTCAAAATTTTTCAAAAGTGTCTCATTTTAATCCGGGAGTTTTAGGAACTCCAAAAACATATCAAACCACTCTTGAGGCCCACTAACACTCGAGTTATTTACCAAACTCGCAACCCTTATTTCGGGATATTACAATTCTACCCCCTTAAAAATAATTTCGTCCTCGAAATTACTTATGAACGAGCATCCGTACATTTCAATTCACCACATATCAATCATATACACATATGCAACCTCTTTCACATTTAGCATTTTCACATATGGCCACTTCTTCATAAGCATATTTAAGCTTCAATTCCATTATGGGTAACTCATACACATCACTGGTAAGATCAATTGCACATATGAGAAGTCTTACCGAAGTTTCAACTATATCACATCTTACTTAACTCAAATGGGAACTCACTAACTTTTATCATTCCATGCAAATAGGAAAGACTTGTACTTACCCAAGCATTTAGCTTATGGTAACAAACATGTTCCATCTTGTAAGTGATTCATGAATTCTCTTTCATAACACATCACCGGCATTAAGCCTGCTAGGCATCGAAGCCTGAAATACACACCGGCATTAAGCCTGCTAGGTATCAAAGCCTGAAATATACACCGGCACAAAGCCTGCTAGGCATCGAAGCCTGAAATATACACCGGCACAAAGCCTGCTAGGCATCGAAGCCTGAAATATAAACCGGCACAAAGCCTGCTAGGCATCGAAGCCTGAAATATACACCGGCACAAAGCCTGCTAGGCATCAAAGCCTGAAATATACACCGGCACAAAGCCTGCTAGGCATCAAAGCCTGAAATATACACCGGCACAAAGCCTGCTAGGCATCAAAGCCTGAAATATAATATTATCAGCATCTGAATCACATTACAAGCTGCCCAGAATTATAAACCATATATTTCACATCACTTGTATTTATCACCTCAATAATATTTCATGATAGATAGTCTATCCACATATCACTTGTACTTATCACTTGAGTAACATTTCATGATAGAAAGTCTATCCACAGTCGACTTTCACTATATTTATAACCAGGATTCCAACATGTACACAAGGTTATAACTAACCTTAACAATATTCAATTGCTTATAGACTTATACTTTAAAACATTTTCAATTTTGGTTCCAACACTTGCCGACATGGTATTTTCCACACTGAGCACACGGACGGTCCAGATTTCTTTTAGCTGGCTTAATCACATAAGCAAAACTTTCAACCTTCGGTCTTTTTCGAAGACCCTTGGATAATTTAGACAATTCAAAATTTCTTCTATCACAGTTCATATCCTTATCTCTATTTTATCTCATCGAGTCCTTAATTTCTTCAACTATCTTAGCTTTTTCGACTAACACAGCAAATTCCCGTTCCTGTTGAGGAACTATCAACAGTCTCAGGCAGTCTCTTAATCCGTCCTTAAACCGGACACATCATTCATGTTTTGTAATCACTATTCCTCGATCATATCGGCTTAACTTTAGTAAATTTAGCATCGTATTTTGCCATGGACTTGTTCCATTGAACTAGTCCTAAAAACACATGCCTCTGAGCATCAGTGTAGTAAGTATCGACATATTTCTTTTGGTATGCTGTCTTGACATATTCCCGAGTGGGGTCCTCTGTTGTGACACTATCTCGAACTGTGAGCCACTATTAATACGCCTTGGTGCGAAGTAGCATCACCATTTCTTTCACTTTTTCCTCAGGGCTCAAAACGAGCTCATCCATACTCACTTGGTTATTTCCAACCAATATTCAATCACACTGGGTGCCACGCCCGATATATCACAAAACAAATCCGTTCTATTGGCTCAAAGTCGCTCGGAAACAAATTTTCGAGCTCTTATATTTCTCCCTCTCTAGCCACCAAATCTAAAACTCGCAGCACAAGACAGCATTTTCCCTCGTCTGATCTTGCTGCTTCTTATCAAAGTTGGTGGTGGGGATGATACCTTATTATCAACCCTTGACCCGATCTAACGAGTTCCGGTACGGTCATTTTGCCTCGATCATGTCCTCTAGGACTCATCTCTTATCGCACAATCCGACTTAAGAAGTTTTATGCATTATAAATTTGTTCCACTGATTATCCGCGAATAATTTTATGAAATAAAGTATTTAGAAGTGGTTCTTTCGATCACACATAGGTTCAATTCAGGTTCGCTACTTCTTATTCAGAGAGTCACATACATGTTCATAAGCAGGGACACATTCATTCACTACACCTCTAGGGTCATTTCAGTTCTCAAGTCTTATGCACTTATTTTTGAATAGACTAGTCTTAGGGTTCGATAGCCCAAATTTTCTAATCTACAAGCCCAATTATGCCCATACAATTCATATATTCACTATACCTCAATAGTCAAAGGTACTTACCAGGGGGACTTCGGGTCGGAGGTACAGGTGTCATGCCAGAACAAGCCCAAATAGAAGTTTACATTTTGAAAAGCCCACTTTCGAAAACTGTTTTCGAGCCCAAAAACTCAAAGCCGAGTTTTGAACCATGCTCTGATACCAAAATGTAACACCCCAAACCCGGCCTATTTAATCCGACCGAATTTGGAATGCCACCGCGGAATACTTTCAAAAATATTATTTCTTAATAGTAAAACCAATGAAAATTTCGTCGAGTTTCGTAAAACATTTTCGTGACTTGTAATATTCTAAGTAAAAATCAGAGTTTGTTATAAACATATCGGTTTCAAGCTTTATTGAGAAAATAAAACCATTTGAGATCAATCTTTAATCATACTTCCATAATAGGGCATAATAGTAACGATACTTAACAAATGAACTGAAACACTTTAGTGGGCCTTATTACAATTCACACTTAATCAAAATACGAAAAATATCATTATTTAATTAATCAAATAAACCGTCTCTTTTCATAAAGGTCCATTTCCTCATGGCCACCTTTGTATCCTCTCCGACCTGGTCCAAGCTTTACGCTCCACCTGAAAGGTTTAATAAAATAGAGTGAGTCACCAAGACTCAGTGCATAGTTGATACACATGTCCTCACATATGGGCTTGGCCCATATCCATACAATTCATATATATATGACATACAATTATAAATATGCGATTATGAAAACATACTATTATAAAATGTGATTACAATATACAATTTCGAAGTCCAATCCACAAGTGATCCACATATCTTTCTTTTGCACATTATTTCTTAAGGTCGTGGCTAAGCCACCGATCACATAGTGATCCACATATCACTCGGTTCACTGATCATCAATCGCGAATGTAACACGAGGCTCGCATTAGTCCACTCACATAGTGTACATCACAATTCACATGCATATGTATATGTATCTTGGCCACATATTACTCAAAGCAATTATACATCACACGTTATCACATTTTTATACATTCATCAATAATCAATTTATTACCGCAAATCACTGACAAGTTAATATCATAACCATTAACTTGATTTATCGATTACTCACCTTGGGTATCCACATTCTTAGCCTTTATCTCAGCTAACATGCATAACATTTACGTTTCCATAAAATAACATATACGACACATATAACAATTAACAAACAGGAGTACAGTGCGATAACTACGCACCTGACTATAGCGAGATTCTGATTTATCGATTCTAATATCAACTAAAGCCTCGAAAGCTTCTGTTTCTTTTATTGTTTAGCCCCTAGCTTCTTTTGATCTCGAAACACCACTTGTTCTCGTAGATTAGCTCTCTAAGTCATCGAAAGTCCATTTTCTTGAATAGTTGAATCTTGAAACTCCTTTTTAAAACCCTAACACTTGCCACACAAAAAGAGCACTTATAAGAGCTTAATGCACAATCAGCCCTCTTTAGAAATCAAGGTTTAACCTTTGATTTTGGGCACTTTAATAGAAAGAAATCCAAACTGATTACTAGGAGAGAATTTACTTACCACCAATGTTACTCTCCTTTAAAGATCAACTTTATGAAACCACTCCTTGTCTTTGAAAGAATCGTCTCCAAGGTAATTTGGTTATGACCATAGGGTAGGGAATGAACCACTTGGCTAGCATTCGGTATCAAGCTAGACACTTTACAAACATATTTGGCACCTCCTTTGCTAAGAAATCAACCAAGAGATGCACAAGATTCGGCAATAGTGACAATTTTTGGCTAACAACGAGAGTAAAGGCTGGTTTTTGGGAAGATGGTGATTCGGCCAAGCCTTTAGCTTACACAAAACCGACCAACAAGGTCTCAATGGGCTTCATTTGGCCATGCATCAAGGAAAAATGGGGAAGAAAATGAATTTTGGCCAAGAACAAAGGACAAGGCCGGCCAACTCCTCTCATGTTTCAAAGTGAGTTCATTCACCCCATGCAAGGAAAGTATCAAAACCAAAAATCAAGAGTCTTGGCCATGCTTTCTATGACATGGCCGGCCATGCCACTCCCTTTTTCCCACATCCATTGAAAGAATCATAACATCAAATACCAATGACCATTCTTTATTCTATCTTCCATCACTCTTCTTAAACTAACAAAAATACATCCCATGCCTCACCAGTTTTTTATACACCATAAAATAATAACCCATCATTCAATAAAATAATAAAACACATAATTAAAATGCTCCATGATTCCCAACGGCAATGCTCTCCTTTTGTTAAGTTAATATTGTTTATTCACCATAAAAATAAAACTAAATGATACCCATGCTCAAATTCTTTTTCCAACAAGTAAAATAAACAAACAAACAATGTAATCCAATAATAAATTCCCATACTCCTGCAGCCTTTTTGAAAACAAGGAAAAATAATAATAAAAATAATAAAACAATAATGCCTCCATACTAAAAAAAAATAAAGAAATAGCAAGCATCCCATGAAGCTTGTTCACGCATGCATGTTCCATGCAGGCCTCCTCACGTGGGCCAAAACAAAACACAACCCAGGTGTAGTCCCCAGGTCTCGAACCCGAGACCTGGAGAAAAGTCTTCCAAGCCCCAGCCACTCGGCCCTGTGCGTGTTTCATGCGATAATCTCATCAGAATTTCTTTTAAACCTTACCTTGCCAGTTCCCTTCACTTTAGCGCTAAAATAAAATAAAGCGCCTTATGCGCGATTTCCAGGATTCGAACATGAGTCTTTCAAGTCGGGATTCTCCAGTAAGGTCCTTGGCCACTCGGCCACTTAGAATTTCATGCCATTAAACACGCTGAATTTCTTTTAAACCCTTCTTCACTGGCTCCTATGCTTTAGCGCTAGAAGCAAAAATAGAAAGCTTCAGTGCGAACTCCAGGACTCGAACGTGAGTCCCCTTTTGATGCAGCTCTCAAGCCGAATGGTCTTCATTAAATTTTTAAGTGATGGCCGAATGTAGGAACTTGAGATCTAAGGCTTTAGATCGGATTTTCGGGATTTGGATTGAAAGCATTAAGCGAATCAGGTGTGTACCCCACACTATTTCTTAATAAGATTTATGGCTATGTTTAATATATATATGTGTTATTAAGAATGTGAAAAATATGGCTAAGTACCATGCTATGGTACAAAGTACTAAGGTACGTTTTCCTACTCCCACTATGAGTATGATATGAATTGTTATACCATGAATGTGAATATGATAAGAATGTGAAATAAGGCTTAAGGCACTATGTTGCATGATTTTGCATGGCATGGGCATTTGGGTATTTATGAAAGGGGAAGTGAATGTGGTGACTTCTGTCACGATATCTGAATGTGGTGACTTCGGTCACATTATCTGAATGTGGTGACTTCGGTCACAATTATCTGAATGTGGTGTCACATGACATGAAATATTATCTGGTGGCTCTGCCACGAATTTATAAGGGCGCTGAGCACGTCGACTGCAGGGACTGCCTTCGATGGTGTGTAGCGGATGGAGGGTTGACTTAGTAGTCCCCACGGTGTGCAGGTTGGTACGGGTGATGTGTAGTGGTTGGTAACTAGGCTTGGGCTTGGGAATGCATCATTAATTGTATATTTTGATAAGAATGTGTATGACTTAATATGCCTGAATCTATTTAGACTTGGTGTTGTGTACACATTGAGTCTGTTTGACTCACCCCGTTGTGGGAACATTTTTCAGGTGATGATCAGTAATGGACCGGGTCGGCAGGAGCTTAATGGTGGCCATGCTCAGCAAGGAAATTATTTATTTAGACATTTTATTTTTATTTAAGCACTTAAATTTATTTTGGGTTTGTTTTGATGTAATAAGGCCTTAGTATGAACTTTATTTTATGCATGCACGTTAAATTATGTTATTATGTTACGAAATTTTATCAAATTAAAGTTTAAGTATATTATTTAAAAATAAACCCTAAACGTTTTGACACCTGAAAATAAATGATTTTTTACGAAACTTAAAACAAATTTGGCATGTCTTTTAACTTAAAGTTGTTGAAACTAAGAATGAATTTTTATAAAAACTTATATTTCAAAAATAAACTGGTTTCCAACTTGAGCCCAACCCAAAACGTTTTCCAAAATCACTTAAAGTTTTTCAAAGTGCAACCGAATTTGAACCGGTTTTTCTTAAGGAACATACAAAATCTGGTCGAGGCTCGTGGGCCGGGTTTGGGGTGTTTCATGGATTATCATACAGATCGTATGTTGAATCAATCAAAGGATAATCGAGGAAAACACAAAATTACGGATTAGTCCTCGACATCTTATTTGTTGTTGTTTCTACCAAGTAAGTTCATATGGGACTTACTTTATTAAATCATGATTTTTTTTTGTTTTTCGTTCTAGTTTGAGTTATGAATATAATGTCTTTTGGCATCTAATAGACTAAATCATAAAATATGAAATATATGACAAATACGAATAGGTACATGGTACAGAATGGATGTGAAATGTTATATGATTAGATGATATGTATATGACGATGTTACAAGGATTGGAATGATACAAAAATGGTAACGGTGCCTGTGTGAACTTAGTAATCAATTAGGATACGAATAACATACTATTACGATCCCAAAAAGGAAAACAGATGTTTGATCAAGGATTAATACGATGGTTTGAGATCCAACATCTATTGCGGATTCTCTGAAGCTTGTGAGAGCAACTTTAGTTTGAAGCTTGTGTGAGCAAATCAGTCTCATGTATCCGGTTTCAATTTATTATAATTCTCTAGACGAAAATAGAAATGAAAATGTTATTAAATGGTAATGAAATGATTGAAAAGAAATCTTATGAATGGAATTATACATGTTTGCAATTTGATTATTGATAAGTGGTAAAAGTAACATGTTTTAACCTCATTCTTAATGCGTTTTTGGGTGATTATTCGATGTTAATTGTGAATTTTATACTCCTAATCCTTTAACATGTTTTGATGCTTAATAGAGCACTTGGGAGCGAAAAATGAGCAAATATCAGAAAATTAGAGCAAGCTACAAGAACCACGCGGGCTGACCCATTGCACACAACCTGGCCACACGGTCATGTGACCCATACAGACGTGTGGTAGGTCATTTTGCTTTCACAGGATTTCACACCCAACTTCAAAATGTCACTATTTTTAGGTTTTTCGGGCATTCTAAGACGTATGGTTGACCAAAATAAGAAGATAGGAGTGAATTGTCATAGAATATTCAACAGAACAACTTGAAAAACATCATTGAAGTCGATTCTGAAGCAGGTTTCCGTCAAGATTGAAGATTTTCATTTGATTCCTTAAGAGATTATGATGAGTTTCTTTATTTCCTTCGGTTATACTATATCATGGATCTTTTTATTTTAAAAAATGATCTAATTTTCTAAATACCTAGGGAGATGAATCCTATGATGGATTTTAACGTTTGATTTTTATTTTACGTAATAAATACTTAGTTTCTTGTTCTCAATTATGTGTGCTTAATTCTTAGTTTGATATTTCTAGTTATATTTGCATAATTTAGGGATTTCTATGGATCAAGGTGCTAAGTAAAGAAATTGCATAATTTAGGTTGATAGTGACTGATGAAATCTAGGCAGATTCTTTCCTAAGTATTTTTTCGATTCTTAGTTGTTAATCAATTATTTTCTTGATTTGTTCTTTAATGTGTTTGTTAGTTAATTAATTTAGTTAATTTTAACTAGTACTGTCAGTTTTTGAGGGAACGATATCTTTGCTCACCATATCTATACTATTAATTGATATGTGCACTTGCCTTAGTCAAATTTTTAGCTAGTTTCGTGGACATCAAATTTTGGCATCGTTGTCAGGGACTAGAATAGTAGGAAATTTTTGTTTCTATTAATTTAGCCATTTTATTTTAATTTTAGTATTTTTTTTACTTTGATTTTTATCTTCTATTTTTTTATTCTTTTGTTTGATTCTTATAGGTTCTTTTGGTTTATGAATAAAGGCAACCCGTTGGAACCATTAATTTTTTACAGTGAGATTGAAAAAACTACTCGCAGAAATCAGAGAGAAGTCAGACAATCGAGGCAATATCAACAGAGTTTAATAGATGATCAAGAGCAAAAGGACATAACTGTTGAGATGGATAATAATCCTGTTAATCAGCAACCTCTTGTAGCTCTTGCTCCTCAGACTATGTATGATTATTCTAAACCCACTCTGATTGGGGTTGAATCAAGTATTCTCAGACCGACTATTGTTGCAAATAATTTTGAGATTAATCTGAACATAATTCAGATGGTGCAGTAGTATGTTTAATTTCATGGGTTGCAAGGTGATGCCATAGGTTTACGGTTGTTCCCATTCACTATGAGGAGGAAGACAAAATTAGTGGTTGAATTTACTTCCAAGGGGTTTCATCATTACTTGGGCTCAGATGACTAAGAAGTTTTTGTTGAAATATTTTCCACCGGTTAAAACAACTAAGTTGAGCAATGACATCTTTTCTTTTGTTCAATTTGACATTGAGACGCTTTACGATACATGGGAGAGATTTAAGGATTTGTTGAGAAAGTTTCCTCATCATGGACTACATTTGTGGCTCCAAGTTAAAACTTTTTACAATGGTTTGAACCCCTCACCAAACAGATAATTGATGCACCAGTTGGCAGAACATTGAATAACAAGACACTTGAGGTAGCCCAATAAATTATTGGATAGACGACACTGAATAACTATCGGTGGCAAGTTATGAGAACGAAGCCTACTAAGGCAACCGGTGTTTTTAATATAGATGCAGTTGCTATGTTAGCGAGTTAGGTGGAAGCTCTAAGTAAGAAAATTGATGGTTTGAGTAAGAATAAATAGATGAATCCAATAATGCAATTTGATATGACTAGAATGGGGATGATCAATCTAGAATGTTCACCCTTTAATTCTAACATGGAGTTTAAGCAAGTCGACTTTATGGGTAACAATTCTAGAACTCAAAATAACCCATATAGCAATAGTTATAATCCAGGATAGGGGAATCATCCAAATGATTCTTGGGGGGTTAAGGAAATCAAAGGTCATAACCCACTCCGGGTTTTCAGCAACCTTATCAACGAGAAAAGAAGTCGAATCTGGAAGAGATGTTGACTAAATTCATTTCATTGTCGGAAACTAAATTTCAAAGTATTAAAATAGCTTTGAGGAATCAACAGACATCTATTTAGGTTCTTGAGAATTAGATTAGTCAGCATGCTAAGTTGATTTCAGAGAGACAAGAAGTTAGTTTACCTAGTAACACTGAAACCACCCTAAAAGAGCAAGTTCACGCAATCACTATACGAAGCGTGAAAGGGTTAGTCGAGCCTTAAAAGAAGCTAAATCTAGATGCTGATGAGAAAAATGATGGGGTTAAAGGCTACAAGAAAGACCATAAGCCAGTGGTTAGAGAGTACAAACCACCAATTTCATATCTAGAAAAAGTGAAGAAAGACCGCATTGATGAACAATATGGTAAATTTCTTAAACTTTTGAAAAATTTACATACTAAGTTATCTTTTGTTGAAGTCCTTTTGTAGATGCCCAATTATACAAAATTTTTAAAGGAGCTGTTGTAACACCCCAAACCCGGTCAAAACACCACGACCTAATCTGGTGTGTTACGGGGAAAAACGTATTTGAGAGGTTAGGTTCTTCGTTTAAAAGTTTGATAAAACCCTTTGATAAATTTTGTACTTGCAGAAATCTTGGGCATGATTGTTTGAAAACTGATGTTTTGTTTGAAACCTCAGAAATTTCGAAAACTTAATGAAGTTAAAACAAAACTATCTCATTTAGAAACTCAAGTTGTTTCTTATCGTTACTAAAACATTTTGACTTAATAGAAAATCGTGTTTAAGTTAAAAGAAAAACATTTGAGTTCCCTTTTTCTCAAGTCATGGTGTGATACCCGATGGTATAGTTTAAAACATATCGCTTTGTGGTTTTGAAATCGTTGTCTTTCCAAGTTTTAGCAAATCTTAACTCAAATAATTTACTAAGGCATATTAAAAATCTACTTTAAGCATAAACATAGAAAAACATAATTTTAAAGGCCGTTTACAATCCAAAATAAAACCAGATAGTAATAAATAAACCAAAGTACCCATTTTATAAAAGTCTGAGTAAATCTTTATTTAGGCATGGCATGAGCACCTCGAGTCCATCCCGGCTCCATGTCCGCGTCTAGGTGTCACCTGAAATGTCAAAAGAGAGGGTGAGTCGCAAGACTCAGTGCATAAATCCCCCTCCCGATAATACAGCATGCTAACACACATCATACAAAGCAATAATTAATGCACCCATTCCTAACCATCCATAACACCTTTTCTACCCCGTGTGGTACCAAACCACTGGTGGTGCCAAACCACTGGTGACCCAAAGTCACGATATCCATCAATGTGGTGCCAAACCACTGGTGACCCAAAGTCACGTATAATCCAATGATGGGGCCAACCCATCGTGTGATACCAAATCACTAGCGACAATCCCGTATCTCATAAGTGGGGTCAACCCACGGTGGTGTCAAACCACAGGGACGAGTCGCAATGAGGTGCCCAACCTCTGGTGTCCCAAAGACACAAGTGTGATACCAAATCACTGGTGACCGTAGTCATAAATCGGATGATGGGGCCAACCCATCGTGTGATACCAAATCACTGGCGTCAATCCCGTATAATCAACTGTGGGGCCAACCCACCGTGGTACTAAGCCACTGGGACGAGACGCTGAGGTGCCAAACCTCTGGTGACCCAAAGTCACAAAATATCATCTGTGGTACCAAACCACTGGAGGTGCCAAACCTCTAGTGTCCCAAAGACACAGTGTCCCAAAGACACGGATATCATATTCCCCCTCCTCTCAAATCACCCAACAACATATCATACTAATGCAAATGACATAAATCATACAATCATGCTAACATGCTCAAAATGGCATCTCATAATATTTTCATTATAACTCATGATATCACATACATCATTACAGATCTCGTAATGAAATGGACTTACCCGTATCCGTGCACATACCCCATTTGGGTACCAATTCCATCAATCATATTGTTTCACTTTACACAAACAGGTTATTAATACATTACTAAGAAATCAGTGTGTCAGCTTACACACCTGGTAAAACGCAAGTCTAAAACCCAAAGAACCCGTCTAAATCCCTCGATCACCTCGACACCCTCGATCCTATAATCGGCCAAATATAGGTTAGTCACTTATACCATTCGGCCATAACCATTTTAAACCAAAAGGGTTTATCGATTAACACTTACCTTGCGAACGTTTGGCTTCCTACCAAACCCGAACCACAATGGTTCCTTTTCCAACAATCGGCTACACCTTAAAAAGAGAACGGTTAATCCTTTGAACCCTTAGGCTTAATCGAAACTAAACAAATAAACCATGAACAAACATCTCACCATCACTTACCACACGGTTAATAGAGTTGGAAGACTCCTCTTGATTACTTCCAATATCCAAAGACCCTATACGAGATGATTAAACAGATGAATAACTCCTTTCAACCACAACCAACATAAGCTTAAAACAAACTGAAATCAACATAGTACTATAGAGAAGAGAAATGGCCATTCGGCCAAACACTTACCTACTTCCAATCGATTGAAGCAAGAACCCCCAACACCAACAATATTCGGCCAACACACACTAGGAGAGAAAGGAGATTTGGCCAACCCTTTGAACAAGAAAAAGAAAAAGATTCGGCCCTAAGTGTTTAACACTCCTATTTTCGGCTTTGAATGAAAAAGAAAGAAAAAGTAGAGGTGGGAAGAAATGGAGAAATCGGCAATTGAGTTTAGGGAAAAGAAGGGAAATAAAGATGAATAAGGGAGGGTACTTTCAGCTTGTCAATGAAAGAAAATGAAGATGTGTTTTTAGAAAATAGAGTTTCGGCTAGCAAGAGAAGAAATGGAAAACTGTTTTGGAGAGATGGAGTTTCAGCTTACACACTTGAAACAAAAGACAACAAGAAAGAGTGATGAATAAGAACATTCGGCTATCAAAGAATACTAAGAGAAGCAAGCAATTTTTGGCAAGTATACTCTTGGACTTTCGGTTTCAAGAAGCAAATAAAAAAAAAATGGAAAAAGACAGATAGAATTTTGGCTAACAAAAGACCAAAAAGAGAACTTTTGCTTTGACAAAAAGTGACCAAAAATGCACAAAATGGGAAGTGCATTTCGGCACACCTCCTTTTCCCCCACACCAAGCCGTCACTCCCCCCCCCCAAACTCTCCTAAAATTCGGCCAAACACCTCCCACTACTCACAACCATCCATTTCAAACTAGTTGAACTAGTCTTCCTCCTAAATTCACTCTCCACCCTTCTTTCAAACCTTTTGACTTAGTCATAGGCAGAGTTTGAACTGCCAACAACTCTCCTCCCCTCCATGCCGTCAAAATGGAACAAAAATGTGGGATTTTCGCAGCTTGAACACAGGACCTCCACCCTTGCACTTGACACCAACCACAAGCTCCAAGTGGCGCATGCTTTGCCATTTTGCTAGCTCATATTTTGTGCTCAAAAACACCAAATAAAATCTTTAAACCCTAGCTCCTTCAGCTCCTCTCACCTAAGCCCAAAAACTAAAATTTTTTCTACTTACTCATGCTTGCTTCTAGCTTACAACTAAGCCCCGAAACCATACAAACAACAACATAACAGACCCAACACATGCAAACCATGCCATAACAAAACTAGCCCCAAACCCGGGATATTACAGTTCTACCCCCTTAAAATAATTTCGACCTCGAAATTACCTGATCAAAAGAGTTGCGGGTATTGCTGTCTCATCACATCCTCGGGTTCCCACTTAGCTTCTTCCACGCCATGATTCCGCCAAAGAACTTTAACCAAAGGCACGGACTTCTTACGCAGAACCTTCACATCCCGATCTAGAATCTACACAGGTTCCTCTTCCATGGTCAAATCTGGATTCACCTCGATCTCCTCCACTGCTACCACATGTGACGGATCTGAACGATAACGCCGAAGCATCGAAACGTGAAATACGTCGTGAATCTGACTTAGCTCTGCTGGCAACTCCAGCTGATACGCTACTGGTCCCACTCGTCTCAGTACCTTATACAGCCCAATGAACCTCAGACTTAGCTTGCCTTTCCTTCCGAACCTCAAAACCTTCTTCCATGGCGAAACCTTCAGGAAAACTTGATCCCCCACAGAAAACTCTATGTCTCTCCGCTTAAGATCGGCATAAGACTTATGCCGGTCTGAAGCTTCCTTCAATCGAACCTGAATCAACCTAACCTTGTCTTCGGTCTCTGCAACCAACTCGGGTCCCAACAACTGGCGTTCACCCAACTCCGTCCAACACGTAGGTGAGCGACATTTCCTACCATACAACGCCTCATACGGTGCCATCTTAATGCTCGCTTGGTAACTGTTGTTGTAGGCAAACTCAGCTAATGGCATAAACTCCTCCCAACTACCTCTGAAGTCCAGAACACAACCTCTTAGCATATCCTCTAAGATCTGAATAACCCTTTCCGACTGCCCGTCAGATTGCGGGTGAAAAGCCGTGCTGAAATCTAAACGCGTACCCAAAGCCTGATGCAACGCTTTCCAGAATCTTGACGTAAATCTGGGATCCCTATCCGAGATAATCGAAACCGGCACACCGTGCAACCTCACTATCTCTGACACATACAGCTTCGCTAACTTCTGAAGTGAGTAGTCAACCCTCACCGGAATGAAATGAGCTGATTTAGTCAGTCGATCCACAATTACCCAAACTGAATCCTTCTTGCTTGGCGTAAGCGGTAATCCACTGACGAAATCCATGGTTATCCTTTCCCACTTCCACTGAGGAATTTTCACTGGCTGAAGCAACCCTGACGGCAACTGATGTTTAGCCTTGACCTGCTGACAAGTCAGACACTTCCCTACAAACTCTGTCACTTCCCTTTTCAGACCAGGCCACCAAAACTGCTCTCTAAGATCCCTATACATCTTGCTACCTCCAGGATGCATAGCATAAGGACTGCTATGTGCGTCCTGAAGAATCTTTTGCCTCAGCTCAACATCTTTAGGCATACAAACTTTACCTTGAAAACACAACACCTCCTCACCAGACAAACTGTAACCTTCCAAACCACCATTCTGCACTTGCAACCTCTGCGCACTCAGAACCTCATCCTCTAACTGTTTCTCTCTGATCTGCTCAACCCAAGTAGGCTTAACTTGCAACTCTGCCAGAATACTCCCGTCGTCATACAAGCTCAAATGGGCAAACATCGCTCTTAAGTCCGAAACAACCTTACGGCTCAACGCGTCTGCCACCACGTTAGCCTTGCCCGGATGATACTCAATCGAACAGTCGTAATCTTTAAGCAACTCAACCCATCTGCGCTGCCTCAAATTCAAATCCTTCTGAGTCAAGAGGTACTTCAGACTCTTATGATCGGTGTAGACTATTGATCTCTCTCCATACAAGTAGTGCCTCCAAATCTTCAAAGCGAAGACTACAGCTGCTAACTCCAGATCGTGCGTCGGATAGTTGACCTCATGTGACCTCAACTGCCGAGAAGCGCAAGCCACAACCTTACCTTCCTGCATCAGCACACAACCCAAACCCGTATGTGATGCATCGCAATACACTGTGAATTTCTTACCAGCCTCAGGTTGAATTAAAACCGGAGCCTCAGTCAAAATCTTCTTAAGCTTGTCGAAACTCTCTTGCTGTTTCTCAGTCCAAACAAATGGAACCTCTTTCCTCAACAATTTGGTCATCGGCGCTGCGATCAACGAGAAACCTTCTACAAACCTTCGGTAGTATCCTGCCAAACCCAGAAAACTCCGAATCTCAGCCACTGACTTCGGTGGCTTCCAATCCAAAACTGCCTTAATCTTCCGAGGATCCACTCGAATGCCTTCAGCTGACACTACATGACCCAAAAAAGTCACTTCTCTAAGCCAGAACTCGCACTTACTAAACTTAGCATAAAGCTGCTTCTCCCTCAAAATCTGTAGCACCACTCGTAAATGCGCATCATGCTCTTCTTCTGTCCTTGAGTACACCAAGATGTCGTCCATGAAAACCACGACAAACTGATCCAAAAACTGCTGGAACACCCTATTCATCATATCCATGAATGCTGCCAGTGCGTTAGTCAACCCAAACGGCATTACCAGAAATTCGTAGTGCCTATACCGAGTCCGGAACGCTGTCTTGTGAATATCGGCCTCCTTTACCTTTAACAATGATACCCAGACCTCAAGTCGATCTTCGAGAATACCGCTGCCCCCTTCAGCTGATCAAACAAGTCGTCTATCCGTGGCAACGGATACTTGTTTTTAATCGTCAGCTTATTCAACTGGCGGTAATCTATGCACATCCGCATCGTACCATCTTTCTTCTTGACAAAGAGTACCGGTGCACCTCACGGCAAAACACTTGGCCTGATAAAACCTCGGTCCAACAACTCCTGGATCTGAGCCTTAAGCTCCACTAACTCCTTTGGCGCCATCCTATACGGAGCAATAGACACTGGCGCAGTCCTGGGTAACAGGTCTATCCCGAACTCTACCTCACGATCCGGTGGCAAACCCGGAAGCTCCTCAGGAAACACATCATCCAAATTCCTTAACTGTTCGAACCTTCTCTACAGCAAACTCTTTAGCCTCCAAGGCATACACATGAACCACATACGCTTCACAGCCCTTTCTGACCATCTTCTCAGCCTTCAGAGCAGATATCACATTAGATAAGTAATCCCTCCTATTACCTATCATAGCCACTTCATTACCCTCAGACGTCTTTAGAACCATGCGCGTAGCCGCGCAATCCAACTTCACCTGGTACTTAGCCAACCAGTCCACCCCAAGAACCAGATCGAACTCCCCAAACGGCAGTTCCATCAGATCAGCAGCAAACACTACCCCTTGGAGTTCTAGGGGTACATCTCTAAACAGCTTATCTACTACTACAGAGTGACCTAAAGGGCTAATTACAGTCATCTGCCTAGAAGATATCTCAGAGTCTAAGTCCATGGTCTCTACTATACTACTAGCAACGTAAGAATGCGTCGAACCCACATCAATCAAAGCAGTAAATGGAGAACCAAAGATCAAAAACGTACCGATTATGACGTCCGATGCGTCGCCCTCCTCTCGGCGCCTCGCTGCATACACTAATCCAGGCTGTCTGGCCTCAGAACTACCCGCACCTCTGCCCGGTGCTCCACTGCCCCGACCAGAACTATTACCTCCTCTGCCATTTCCATGACCCCTCTGCGGTGGCAGTCCCTGACTAGCAGCAACAAACCTAGCAGACTGATTCGGCCCACTCTGTCTAGCCCTTTTCTGAGGGTTACCCGACGATCCAGAAGATCCAAAGCTCCTCTTATGCCTGTTCCTGTCCATGCCCTGCCTTACAGACTCCTTGATACCCTCGGCTACCTTAGCCTTCTCAACTAAGACAGCAAACTCACGCTCCTGCTGTGGAGCAATCAACAACCTCAATTCGTCTCTCAAACCATCCTCAAAACGAACACACCTCTCGTGCTCTGTAGCCACAATGCCCCTAGCATATCGACTCAACTTCAAGAACTCAGCCTCGTACTCGGAAACAGACTTACTCCCCTGAACTAGCCTCAAAAATGCTTTTCGTTGCGCGTCGATGTAACTAGCTCCAATGTACCTTTTATGAAATGCAGCCCTGAAATAATCCCATGTCAGATCCTCTACTGCCACACTGTCCCGAACCGTGAGCCACCACTGGTATGACTCATCCCGAAGAAGCGATACTATGCCCTTCAGCTTCTCTTCAGCAGTCAAGTCTAAATCGTCCATGATCCGCTCTGTTGCCTCCAGCCAATACTCAGCAGTGCTGGGAGCAACACCAGAAACACCTCGAAAGAATTCGGCCCCATTTGCCCGAAGTCGCTCAGGCACAGATTTCCTAGCTCCTGCACCACCACCTACTCAGCTACCCTTTCCAACACTCGCAGCATCGCCTGTGACACTGCGTCATCCCCGGTCTGATCTTGAAACTCACCACCTCCAGCTGGTGGCGGTACCGGCATCTCATTCTCTGACCCTTGCCCAGATCTTACGGATTCAGAAACCGTCATCCTACCACGACCTCGTCCACGACCACGTCCACCTCTAGCGCTCATGACTAAATTCTCTACGTATCTGATTTAGGAGTTTTATGCATCAGTAATTATTCCACTATTTAAAAGCAAAGTCTTATGAATATTTAAGGAGCTTTGTTTTCGCGAGTTCACAGAATCCTATCAGTTTCAGTTTCTAAAGTCATCTTACTATTGCAAATCTTTCAATCAAATCTCATCAAAATCACAAGAAATAGTAAGGGGTACTTACCTGGGCGAACTGGTGCCGGAGACTCGGTGTCATGCCTTACAAACCATAAAACACTTAAAATAGACTTTTGAAAACATTTTGGGCCTCAGGCCCACAGCCGAGCCTTTGAACTAGGCTCTGATACCACAATTGTAACACCCCAAACCCGGTCAAAACACCACGACCTAATCTGGTGTGTTACGGGGAAAAACGTATTTGAGAGGTTAGGTTCTTCGTTTAAAAGTTTGATAAAACCCTTTGATAAATTTTGTACTTGCAGAAATCTTGGGCATGATTGTTTGAAAACTGATGTTTTGTTTGAAACCTCAGAAATTTCGAAAACTTAATGAAGTTAAAACAAAACTATCTCATTTAGAAACTCAAGTTGTTTCTTATCGTTACTAAAACATTTTGACTTAATAGAAAATCGTGTTTAAGTTAAAAGAAAAACATTTGAGTTCCCTTTTTCTCAAGTCATGGTGTGATACCCGATGGTATAGTTTAAAACATATCACTTTGTGGTTTTGAAATCGTTGTCTTTCCAAGTTTTAACAAATCTTAACTCAAATAATTTACTAAGGCATATTAAAAATCTACTTTAAGCATAAACATAGAAAAACATAATTTTAAAGGCCGTTTACAATCCAAAATAAAACCAGATAGTCATAAATAAACCAAAGTACCCATTTTATAAAAGTCTGAGTAAATCCTTATTTAGGCATGGCATGAGCACCTCGAGTCCATCCCAGCTCCATGTCCGCGTCTAGGTGTCACCTGAAATGTCAAAAGAGAGGGTGAGTCGCAAGACTCGGTGCATAAATCCCCCTCCCGGTAATATAGCATGCTAACACACATCATACAAAGCAATAATTAATGCACCCATTCCTAACCATCCATAACACCTTTTCTACCCCGTGTGGTACCAAACCACTGGTGGTGCCAAACCACTGGTGACCCAAAGTCACGATATCCATCAATGTGGTGCCAAACCACTGGTGACCCAAAGTCACGTATAATCCAATGATGGGGCCAACCCATCGTGTGATACCAAATCACTAGCGACAATCCCGTATCTCATAAGTGGGGTCAACCCACGGTGGTGTCAAACCACAGGGACGAGTCGCAATGATGTGCCAAACCTCTGGTGTCCCAAAGACACAAGTGTGATACCAAATCACTGGTGACCGTAGTCACAAATCGGATGATGGGGCCAACCCATCGTGTGATACCAAATCACTGGCGTCAATCCCGTATAATCAACTGTGGGGCCAACCCACCGTGGTACTAAGCCACTGGGACGAGACGCTGAGGTGCCAAACCTCTGGTGACCCAAAGTCACAAAATATCATCTGTGGTACCAAACCACTAGAGGTGCCAAACCTCTGGTGTCCCAAAGACACAGTGTCCCAAAGACACGGATATCATATTCCCCCTCCTCTCAAATCACCCAACAACATATCATACTAATGCAAATGACATAAATCATACAATCATGCTAACATGCTCAAAATGGCTCATGATATCACATACATCATTACAGATCTCGTAATGAAACGGACTTACCCGTATCCGTGCACATACCCCATTTGGGTACCAATTCCATCAATCATATTGTTTCACTTTACACAAACAGGTTATTAATACATTACTAAGAAATCAGTGTGTCAGCTTACACACCTGGTAAAACGTAAGTCTAAAACCCAAAGAACCCGTCTAAATCCCTCGATCACCTTGACACCCTCGATCCTATAATCGGCCAAATATAGGTTAGTCACTTATACCATTCGGCCATAACCATTTTAAACCAAAAGGGTTTATCGATTAACCCTTACCTTGCGAACGTTTGGCTTCCTACCAAACCCGAACCACAATGATTCCTTTTTCAACAATCGGCTACACCTTAAAAAGAGAACGGTTAGTCCTTTGAACCCTTAGGCTTAATCGAAACTAAACAAATAAACCATGAACAAACATCTCACCATCACTTACCACACGGTTAATAGAGTTGGAAGACTCCTCTTAATTACTTCCAATATCCAAAGACCCTATACGAGATGATTAAACAGATGATTAACTCCTTTCAACCACAACCAACATAGGCTTAAAACAAACCGAAATCAACATAGTACTAGAGAGAAGAGAAATGGCCATTCGGCCAAACACTTACCTACTTCCAATCGATTGAAGCAAGAACCCCCAACACCAACAATATTCGGCCAACACACACTAGGAGAGAAAGGAGATTCGGCCAACCCTTTGAACAAGAAAAAGAAAAAGATTCGGCCCTAGGTGTTTAACACTCCTATTTTCGGCTTTGAATGAAAAAGAAAGAAAAAGTAGCGGTGGGAAGAAATGGAGAAATCGGCAATTGAGTTTAGGGAAAAGAAGGGAAATAAAGATGAATAAGGGAGGGTACTTTCAGCTTGTCAATGAAAGAAAATGAAGATGTGTTTTTAGAGAATAGAGTTTTGGCTAGCAAGAGAAGAAATGGAAAACTATTTTGGAGAGATGGAGTTTCGGCTTACACACTTGAAACAAAAGACAACAAGAAAGAGTGATGAATAAGAACATTCGGCTATCAAAGAATACTAAGAGAAGCAAGCAATTTTCGGCAAGTATACTCTTGGACTTTCGGTTTCAAGAAGCAAATAAAAAAAATGGAAAAAGACAGATAGAATTTCGGCTAACAAAAGACCAAAAAGAGAACTTTTGCTTTGACAAAAAGTGACCGAAAATGCACAAAATGGGAAGTGCATTTCGGCACACCTCCTTTTCCCCCACACCAAGTCGTCACTCCCCCCCCCAAACTCTCCTAAAATTCGGCCAAACACCTCCCACTACTCACAACCATCCATTTCAAACTAGTTGAACTAGTCTTCCTCCTAAATTCACTCTCCACCCTTCTTTCAAACCTTTTGACTTAGTCATAGGCAGAGTTTGAACTGCCAACAACTCTCCTCCCCTCCATGCCGTCAAAATGGAACAAAAATGTGGGATTTTCGCAGCTTGAACATAGGACCTCCACCCTTGCACTTGACGCCAACCACAAGCTCCAAGTGGCGCATGCTTTGCCATTTTGCTAGCTCATCTTTTGTGCTCAAAAACACCAAATAAAATCTTTAAACCCCAGCTCCTTCAGCTCCTCTCACCTAAGCCCAAAATCTAAAATTTTTTCTACTTACTCATGCTTACTTCTAGCTTACAACTAAGCCCCGAAACCATACAAACAACAACATAACAGACCCAACACATGCAAACCATGCCATAACAAAAATAGCCCCTAACCCGGGATATTACAGCTGTTAATAAATAAAATGAAGTTAGACAAATTTTCCACTATGCCAATAGAAGCTGAAAAGTGCACCTATTTTGTGTGGGGGGTCTGAACGAAGATATACGAATGTTAGTGGTAGCACTTGAATTGAAAAAGTTTGTGGTTTTATCTGAAAGAGTACAGAAGATGGATGACATGTAACACCCTGGTTGTAGGGGTTAGGCGTTTGGTGCTTAGCTCGGGTGTTGGCACACTCTAGGGTGTGGTTGGGTAAGTTTTAGGGGTCCTGAGAACCCTAGGTAGTGGTGGAACGCTTTGGAAAATTTTTAGTTTTAGGGGTTAAAGGGGGAGCTTGGCGAGGGGTGTCTTAAGGGAATTATTTGGGAGTTTATGTCACAAGAAAGGAGCTGGTGGAGTGGCAGGATAGGCGCCACTAAGGCCTTGTGGGTGTGACGCCATTTGCAGGGGGGAAGGGGCTCAGGTTCGATTCGCAAGAGCAGCAGATGGGCATTGTTTTTGCGTCATCTTGGTGGGGTGGATGGACGGTTTTGAAAGGCTTAAAAGGTGGAGAAGACTTGGTCATCTTTTTTTGAATTTGGCTAGATAGGTTTGACTTTTTCAAAGTTTTTGAATGGGTGGAAGGCAGGTGTTTTAGGAGAGATTTTAGGATTTTTTTTGGGGAGCTTGGAGCTTGGCCGAATAGTATAAATAGGGGGAGGAGGTGTTCATTCCATTCATCCTTTTGGCTTTCTCTCCCTTGCCGAATTTTAGCCTTTCCTTTTAGCCTCTATTTTCATTTCCTCCTCATACCTCAACCTCACCAAAACGCCTCTTTCTCTAACTTATTCATCTGAGCCGAAACTTCAAGTCCCTTTCTCCTTCCATTTTTCTTATCCATTTCACTCGTTGCTAGACCATAAACTCTCCTCGTTTCTCAGATTGCCGCAACACCTTTTGAAGCACCCTAGCACCCACTTCTTTGTCTTCTAGTTTTGCAAAGCCGAACCTACACCTTACCTCTGTGCCAAAATCTCTTTCTATTATTTAACCTACCGTTGCCAAATATTGGAAGTAGACCTCTTCGGGTTCCATAGCAATCGTTGTTAGAGGAGTGCATTGGAATTGGAAGTAGCCAGTTAAGCCGCTTGAGGTAAGGTTAGTTGGTAAGATTATTTGTGATGTACTTATGTATGTATAAATATTTATATACTTATGTGATGTGATGACTTAACATGTTGCATCTACATATTTGCATGAGGTGGGGCTTGATTCGATGAAGGGGGAAGAGTACACAAGTTGTACGTGGTCTAATGATAGCTCCGGCTACATTAGCGCTTGATGGTTAGCTTTGTGCTACCTCAAGAGAGGTGTGGCTCGGTGCCCATCTCGGCGGTTGATGGCTATGTGCATCACCGTAGACGGTTTACGATATTGGATCACTTGGGTTGACCGGTGGCTCAGCCACGGCCTTAAGCAGCGAGCTTGCCAAGGTAAGATGTTATGGATCACAATGTGATCGGTGGGGAGTTTCCCACGGCCTTAGGCGGGGAGTCCACTAAGGTTGGTGTACGGTTGGACAATGGGTTGGGCTGAGATGCATTCTGGCATGTTTTGTTTCGATGGCTGTGTAGGTATGGGCCAAGCCCATACGCGGGAAATCTGTGTTCTGATTATGCACTGAGTCATTATGACTCACCCCATTATTTTTTCTAATATTTCAGGTGACGCGTAGTTTGGACCGGGCTCGGAGAGGACACATGGTGGCCCATGCAGAAGAAGAGATTAAACGTTTTAGGCTTACTTTAAGTATTTGGTTTTAAATAGAATATGTAATAAAAGCCTTTTGACTTTTTTTTAATTTTGTTATTTTATTGGTATTTATTATGGTTTGAAGAATTTGAAACACTATGTGAAGATGATTATATTTTTCCAACATACTTATTCAATTTGGCTTGTATATATTAATCTTTTAGAATGAGTATATTTTAATAACAAAGTTTTACTCATAAGTTAAATAAACATGGATTTTTTTTCAAAAGGTAGCAAGTTTTACTAAATTTCTCTAAGTTAAATAGATTTTCCACCGTCTTTTCCGCACTAACATAACTAGATTTGGTCGTAGTGAATGGGCCGGGTTTGGGGATGTTACATGACATGTGCAACAAAAAGAAACAAGACAAATCGAAGCTTTGAGATTCCTGTAAACGGAGTATGACCAGATCGTTTCCACTCCTCCATAAAAAAAACTCAAAAGAAGTTCATAGTCGTTTTTCATTTCTATCAAGGTTTTTAAGGCACCAAGACCATTTAAATTATTCGACAGCCTTGCGAACGAGAAAAAACCTGACTCTAATTAACACTCTCAATTGCACAGACCATTAAATCAGATAGCTAGTTCCCTTGACATCATCCAATTTCAAACCCAATTAGACCAGGAAAATTTGTTCTTCAATAAAAAAATAACAGTTACAGATTGAGTTATATTTAACAATCGTGTATTGTTCAAAGCATTAAACAATGAGCCTTGTCGTAACCATTTTTTGACAAAACGGGAATCGACTAAAAAAGGGGAGTCGCCACTGATCATTTTGGTGTGATCGGGTCACCTTTGTTTTAATAAAACATTTTTGGTTTACTAAAACGGCATTTTGATCTACGCAATTTGAGAAAAACGGGTTCGGGAGTCGGTTACGTGCAAGGAAGGATTAGCACCCTTGCAACGCCCAAAATCGGTACCGAATTGATTGATATTGTCCCAATGTTGAAAACTTGAACGTATTTGGAGTTGAAAAATTTTAAGAAAATGGGTTAATTAAACCAGGATTAAATCTCAAGATTCACTCGTTTCCAAGAAATAAAGTACCATACCCAACACGTTAGGATATGGCACATTCACATTCTGATACCGAGGTCATCTTTGGTTTTTCAAAATATGCAAAAAGGGTATTTGGTTGTTTTGTCGAACGAAGGAGCGACATCCAACACGTTAGGATATGATCATTCGAACTTATAAATATAGAACATTGCCTTATTTGGAAACTTTCTAACTCAGGATGAGATTATAAAAATTTTAGATCATGCCCGACAAGATTTAACAAATATGTATTACATGAACTTGGTGCCGTAATGATATAACACACATAATACACAACATTGGAATCATTAATCTAAAAGAACAACATGCATGAATAATAATGATGATGATAAAACAGTAAAATAAACAGTAACAACGATGATAAAGTTGGAGATAAGGTGATACAACCAAACAGTTCATAATGCATATAAGGACATTAGCCACACGGCTTACGCTATTCAAATACTAATATTAATAGGCTAAAAGCAACGAACTAAACAGTCGTAAAAATAACGACACGTAAAGCCATGTTAATGAGGAAAAACGAATTAATAAAATCGATTATAAGCAAAGTACACATAAAAATAAAGTAGATAATATTTGAAATGATTTAAGACAATGTCGAGTTTAAAAACAATTATATACATGAGGTATAATGATGTACATAATAGATTTAAGAGGAAAGAAAACATATGTGCCTAAAATAATATGGAATCCATAGCATATACATAAAACAAAATAGCTTAATATAAATAACGCACATATACAAAAATAATAATGTATAATGGTACTTAAAATAAATATTATATAACTTTTTAAAACTAAGAACACACATAAAATAGATTTTTATTATTTCTTCCCCTTTTTTTTAAAAAAAAAAAGAAAATGAGACTTAAATAAAAAGGGCTTGATTAAAATTTTAACAAAAATCAAGGAATAATTTGCAAGCAAATAGAACTGTTAAAAGGGCACCGAGGACTGAGATGTAACGCGCGTCAATTTACGGGGGTCAGATTAGCAAATAGTCCGATTAGCCAAAAATGCCGCGTTTCAAACGGACTGGATTATAAGAGGGTCAGCGAGCGCAGGGACTGATCACAAAATAACCCATTTTAAGCGGCAAGGCGCGGATCCGGGTAACTCAACGGGTTAACGCGCGGACCCCCTCCCACTCGAAACGGCGTCGTTCTACTATTATTACTTAAAGGCCGAAAAATATTTTTTTATTTCATTTTTTCATTTCAGAAGAAAGGAGCCCCACCCCTTTTTCCTTATTTTCCTTAGGCTCCAGCTAGGGTTTCCTTCGAAACCCTTGTGCACCGCCGCTTGAGCCTCCTCAGCCAACCGTTGCACCACCAAGCCACCATCGCATTGGTGGCCGGTGGTGCCTCGAATTCGAACCTCTTGGCCTTATTCTTGACCCCTTTGCGAAACTCCGAAACCCAGGGAAAGGGGAAACTCGTGTTGCCTTTGGGATTCGGCTTTGTCGACGGAGACGAGTCCCTAATGACGCGCGCCGACGGTCCTGTAAGATTTCTTCCTTTCTTTTTTTGTTTACTAAGTATTCGGGATACAAATAGGGCAGAAAAAAGGGTAAATAATAACAGACAAACAAAAGGGGGAAAATCCACCTGAAAATCTCTGTTTTGATTTCTAAATACTGTCTTTGCTTTTTCAATTTTTTGCTTGATTTTCGTATTCGTAACAAGCCGAGCCAAGGAAATACAAGGGGTTAGTCTTGATTTTATAACCGATTTTTACCACCCATTCTCGCTGTTGTGTTTTTCTTTATTTTATTCTTCTCGTTTTTCTCTGCCCTTTGTCTTCTTTCTATGTTCACAGGGTATGGGCGAGGCATAGGCGTGCGATTGCTCGATCGGGGCGCTCAGGACCGAGGCCGAGGTACCTGGGGATGCTCCGAGTCTGGGATAGGGCGCTGGTGGAGAAGATGAACAGCGGGCATGGTGCGTTGAGGAGGCAGAAGCACGCGAGTGGCAAACAAGGCATGGGGAAGGATGCAGGAAGCCCGAGGGGCGCGCGTGGAGCACACGCGAGAGGTCAGAGGGACGCACGTGGAGAGCACGCGAGAAACCCAAGGGGCGCGCGTGTGGGGCAACTAAAGGTCGTCGGCGGCTGCAGGAAGGAACCCTCAAGGGTTCCAGAAAAATTTAAAATTTTGGGCCATTGGGCCTCTGTAATCTTGGGCTAGGGTTTTATAATTGGGTCTGTTGTAATGGGTAAATTAGGCTTGGTTGTATTTGGGTTTGGTTTAATGTGGGCCAATTGGGCAGGGTTTGAATCTTTTTGTAAATGGACATTTAAAGGACTATTTTATTGGACCTCTTTACTCTGTTTTCTATTTCATTGGTTTATTTTATTTTCACTGTATTGGTACTGGTTTCTTAACGGGCCCCGGGCCAAAATTGGTTATTACAGCTGCCCCTCTTTGCTCATTGTCGTGAAACGAGAATAGAGCAAAGACGAAAGAAGAACCAATTTTGCCCGGTCTTGGCCAAGTAGAGATTCTTTGGGTGCTTTTCTTCTTCAAACATCTTCAAGCCCTGTTGCCTCGGTCTACTCCACCGCTGCTTCTGCGTGACATGACCCGTAGCTTCGATTCATTTTTTTTGTTTTTTTTTTCTCAATCTTGTTCATTCTTGAACTTGCTCCAACATGAGTTCATGACATGAAGAGATTCGTAGCTTCAATCTTTCGACTGCTCCACTAGGACTTTGAGGAAATGAATTTGATCTTTTCAAATTGCTTCCTTACCATCTTCAAGGAAACTCCGATCTTCATTTTGCCCTTGGTCGATCTTCTTTGTCCACTGGAACTTCCTCGTCAAATTTGCTCAACGCGACTTCAGTCTTTCTTCTGTAAGTACCTCCTCGTATGCCCCGAGGCTCAACCACACTCTCATGAGTTTTTTTTTTTGAGACAGAAATTGAAAATAGAAATTGAAAATACCTTAGCGCGTGAACCAATGCATCAACTCACCTCTCACAACATGAATTGATATTTTGAGAATTAAGTACCTCGGCGTGTGCTGAGGCCCAACTCATTTCTCGCATTATGAGTTGATTTTTGAACAGAAATTTAAAGACAGAAATTAAATAACTCGGCGTGCCCCGAGGCTCAACTCATTTCTCGCATTATGAGTTGACTTTTGAACAGGAATTAAAAGACTGAAATTAAATACCTCGGCGTGTCCCGAGGCCCAACTCACTTCTCGCATTATGAGTTGATTTTTGAACAGAAATTTAAAGACAGAAATTAAATACCTCGGCTTGTCCGGCGGCCCAACTCACCTCTCGCATTATGAGTTGATTTTTGAACAGAAATTTAAAGACAGAATTTAAATACCTCGGCGTGCCCCGAGGCTCAACTCACCTCTCGCATTATGAGTCGACTTTTGAACAGGAATTAAAAGACTGAAATTAAATACCTCGGCGTGTCCCGAGGCCCAACTCACTTCTCGCATTATGAGTTGATTTTTGAACAGAAATTTAAAGACAGAAATTAAATTCCTTGGCTTGTCCCGAGGCCCAACTCACCTCTCGCATTATGAGTTGATTTTTGAACAGAAATTTAAAGGCAGAAATTAAATACCTCGGCGTGTCCCGAGGCCCAACTCATTTCTCGCATTATGAGTTAATTTTTTTGAACATTGAAAATGTGTCGTCTCGGATGTTTTCTTTCTCTCTGGTTCGGTACAACTATCGTCAAAGCTTCCTGCTCCACTGGTGTACCTGTATGCGTCATGAGTGATGCTGTCATGCTATGCACGTGTTTGGTCTTACATGCTCTTATGCCTATATGATTATGCCATGTGTTCTGGACTTGTTCGTCATGTATCTCTAGTTATGATGACTTGTATTCATCGTTTCGATTCTTGACTTTTCTTTTGGGTTATGTTCTCATTCTCAAGTTTTACGAGTAGTCTGCACTTCTCCTATATCAACCCTTTTGCTCCCTTGTTAAACTTTTGTTCTTGCTTTGAAGCTCTTCGAGCGAAGCTCCTTGCATAGAAGACCCTGAGCTTCTGAGTCTGCTTCAAGTATTATAATCTTGCCCCTCGACTCCCTGTTCAAACCGTTCTTGCTTTTTACGTGCGAATCCCCTTCGTTAGGGCGCCTTTTCAGGTTTTCGTCCCCCTTTTGTTTATCGAAACGCACTTTTCGGGTTTCCATCCTGATTTTTTTTTTAAGCGTAGTACTTCTTCACGGCATCCGAGTTTACTGGATTCGGTACCTCTTTCCCATCCATTTCTGTGAGAATCAAAGCTCCACCTGAGAAGGCCTTCCTTACGACATAGGGTCCTTCCCAATTCGGTGCCCATTTTCCTCGAGAATATTTTTTTATTGGGAGAATCTTTCTCAACACGAGCTCTCCTTCGCGAAACTCTCTTGGTTGTACCTTCTTGTCATGGGCCGTGATCATTCTCTTCTGGTACATTTGTCCATGACAAATTGCTTTTAAGCGCTTTTCCTTAATCAGATTCAGTTGGTCATATCGGGCTTGTACCCATTCTGATTCTTCCAGTTTTGACTCCATTAAGATTCGTAAAGAAGGGATTTCCACCTCGCTGGGTGGTACAGCTTCCATTCCATATACGAGAGAGAAAGGAGTTGCCCCCGTGGAGGTCCGCACACATGTACGATATGCGTATAGAGCGAACGGGAGCTTCTCATGCCAGTCTTTATATGTCTCAGTCATCTTTCAAATAATCCTCTTGATATTCTTGTTGGTAGCTTCCACGGCTCCATTCATCTTTGGGCGATAGGGTGAGGAATTGTGATGCTTTATTTGAAATTGTTCACACACTTCCTTTATCATCCTGTTGTTCAGATTCAAGGCATTATCTGAGATGATTTTCTCAGGTAATCCATATCGACATATAATCTCCTTTTTCAAGGACTTGCAAACTGCAGTCTTCGTCACGTTCGCAAATGAAGCGGCCTCAACCCATTTTGTGAAGTAATCTATGACCACGAAGATAAATCGATGGCCATTAGAAGCTTTTGGGGAAATCGGCCCTATGACATCCATGCCCCACATGAAAAAGGGCCACGGAGAGGTCATCACATGGAGGGGCGAAGGTGCTGCATGAATTTTGTCACCATAAATTTGACATTTGTGACACCTTCGTGCATAGCTGATGCAGTCACTTTCCATGGTCAACCAGTAGTAGCCGAGTCTCATAATTTTCCTGGCCATGGTGAAACTGTTGGCATGTGTTCCACAAGTTCCTTCATGAACCTCTTCAAGTATTTTTCTGGCTTCGACATTATCCACGCATCTTAGAAGCACTTGATCTTTTCCCCTCTTGTACAGGATGTCCCTATCAAGAACAAATCCTGCTGCCATTTTTCTGATTGTTCTTTTGTCGTTCTCGTTTGCTTGCTCCGGGTACCTTTGATGTTTGACATATCCCAAGATATCGTGGAACCATGGTCGTCCATCCGCCTCTTTTTCAATGCTAAAACAATGCGACGGGGCCTTATATATGCTCATCTGGAGAGGCATTATTTCCGCTTCTCGATTCGCTTTGAACATAGAAGCTAAGGTGTCCAAGGCATCAGCCGATTGGTTTTCCTCTCGTGGGAAGTAATTAAAGGTCACTTCTTCGAATTCTTTGACCAGATCCATAACAAGATCGTAATATTTGACCAGCTTTGAGTCTCTTACTTCCTAATCTCCACGGATCTGGTAAATCACCAATGCCGAATCCCCTGATACCTTTAGGATTTTGATGTCTCGTTCAATAGCTGCGCGGAGCCCCATGATGCAAGCCTCGTATTCCGCTATGTTATTGGTACAGAAGAAGTTTAATCGGGCGGTGAATGGATAATGATTCCCTTCCAGTGACACCAAGACTGCTCCGATCCCATGCCCTAATGCATTTGATGCCCCGTCAAAACTCATTTTCCATGACTCTTCTTTTGACGGTTCATGTTCTTTTTCTGTGATGCGCGTCAAATCTTCATCCGGGAAGTCAAATCTTAATGGCTCGTATTCTTCTGTGGTTCGGGCTGCTAGGAAGTCAGCTATTGCGCTCCCTTTTATTGACTTTTGGCTCACATAGATGATGTCGTATTCCGATAGTAGGATCTGCCATCGCGCCATTCTTCTTGAGAGTGCGGGGGATTCTATCATGTACTTTATTGGGTCCCATACAACAGAATCTTTCGATTGATGGATATCTTGCTTCATACTCTGTGAACTTCTTACTGAGGTAATAGATCGGCCTCTTTCTTCTCCCCGACTCGTCATGTTGCCCCAGTACACAACCCATTGAATTTCGAACACCGTCAGGTACAGGATTAACGGTCTCCTGGGAGTCGGTGGTACTAGCACGGGGGATAGAGGATTTGAAAGTCCTGTGACTTTAAAGCATATAGTCTGCCCCACCCTCTTGTTACTCAAAGGTACAGGACCCGATCGGGTGTATATGCGTGATGCTCGCTTGAATGCAGAATGTCATTTCCTTGGGTTAACAGTGCCCATTGTCCGTCAGGATTGTGTTATTGACGTGACATCTTATCATTTGTTCAATCACCTTAATTCGGACTTAGATACTTCCAACCCTTAATCCCGGTGAATCTTAAGCAATAATACTGCTTCAGACTCCTGTATTGTTTAGAGGTTTCCAGAGTAATATGCAAAACTCCTTTCATGAAAGTATTATTAGTCCAACAATCGTTATTTCAATGCAAAATGCTCGAAAAGGACCATAATGATGGACGAAATGGGAATTTATTGGGAGTATAGCTCGAATCAACTAGCATATGTAATGAAGAAGCGAATTTATTTAGTGTGTACTTTGAAAAGACAACGGTAGCAGGCTAGAAATGGGTAAAATGGAAACTAGGTGCCCCAGATATCACAGCTTGAGCTTCTCTGTTCCGACTTCTCGAGGACCTTTCTAAACTCAATATGTGTGTAGGGGATCCAGAATACTTTGTCGATGCCCCAAGGTGCAACATTCCTCTTCGTTGTTATTTCAGCCGCAGCAAGGCTACTGTATGCCCCATCAAATTTGAGCTGATTTTTTCGGGTTTTCAACTCAAATCCCACCTTTGGTCTCAAAGCGCCCTTTGCGGGTTTTCACCTTGGCCTCTCCTTTCCTTCTTTTTCTTTTCTTTATCCCTTTTTTTTTTTGAATTCACCTGAATTGGGCAGATCCTTGTCGTCTATCTCAGACAATATCCTTGTTTCCCTAGAATGGGCCTTCTTCGCTACCTACGGTCCTTCCTGATTTGGCATCTCTTTTCTTCTGAGGTCCTTGTTGCATGGGAAAGGATATTCTTCAAGGCCATATCGTGAGATTTTCTAAGGCGATCCTCTTCGTTGTAAACCCGATTGTGACAGATAGCTTTTAACATTTTCTCTTCAATCCACTCAATCACATCGGGATTGGATCCATCTCGCCCATCCCACTTTGACTCGGTCCGTGCCCTGAAAAAGAGGACTTCGACTAAGCGAAACCTAATGAGGAAAGCGTTGCCTCAGCAGAGGTCCTGGCCGAATTTTAGTGAGCATAAAAGGGTAAACGTAACTTCTATATGCCAACATTCACAAGTTTAGGTCATCTTTCCAACAATCGTTGTTTTGTTGTCCCTTTTTTTTTTTGACATGGCCCTTGATCTTTGAAGAGACCGCGAACTTTTGACATTGTGCGGTTAAACATGATCTTTTTGCCTTTTGTCAATATATTCCTTCTCTTTTTTCTTTTTCTATCTTTTTTTGTTTTTGATGATTATCAACTTTGTAATCTTGGCATATGAAGCGACTTTCATCCTCTCAGTGGGGTAACCAGCGACCATGAACATGAATCAATGTTGGCAACGTCCCTGTCCTATGTGTGGATAAGGAAGAGGCACATAGGTTCTGCCCTCCTCGACTTGGCGTTTGATGCAATTTTCCTTTCTGGGTAGGTCAGTAGCTCGAACCTCCGGACTGGCTTAGTCAGGGTAGAACAATCAGCATCTGATCTTCGAATATCCTCATGGACTTCTTCTGTGGCTTAGCTTTGACAGCATACTCAATGATTCCCTGCCCTGACCTTCGGTGAGCTATGTTTCCGCCATTCGTTAGCTCGTATTGTCCGCTGCCGCTTCATAGAGCAGGGTCTATCGTTTTTAATAAGTCCCGAAATAAGTCGCAATCTCTGTCATCTTCCAAGTTCTTAGATCCCTCTAGACACATATTTCGCTAAAAGGAGAGCCAGTAACAGTGTCGCTCATGTCATGGATATTTGGGGACCCATCGTGGGGGATATTTGGGGACCCATCGTGGGCGTAAAGATAGAAAATCTAGAGAATAAATTATTCTAAAGATGATTATTTATATGATGTGGGCATGACGAAAATAAAAATGTAAGGCATGAAAATATTTACTTAGAAAGATGCATTTCATAACGATTCTGAACACAAGCCTATTTCACAAAAGGATTCTTATTGCCTTTAGGCTTAAAGCAACAAGCGTGTTTTACACATTACTCTAGATTAGCCAAAATACATGGATTCCTTCGCAGTCTCATTGTTCAAAACGAACCAGGGAGGGCAAGGGCATATCATTGAAGCCTCGTTAATTGCATCATCACTTCTGTCAATAACATTTATTGACGTTCTGACCCCTTCCAAACATGCTCCGTAAACTATTTTTCCTTAGTGGGTCTTCACTCACCCATTCTTCAGTCATTTCTGTTCGAGTGGGGTCGTTGTGCTCCATCTTGACCCCACTCTTCTTCTGATCCTGAGCTACCTTCAGTGCTACTACCGTTCGTAATGGCGATAGCTTCTATCCTTCTCTGTAGTTGGCTGTTGCGACTCCCTTCTGCTTCTTCCGGTGTGACAGACCTCCATGACCCATGGATCTGTCTGTTCCTGAAAGTTTGCCTCAATGTGTAGTTTTGGTATGGTCCTCCGTCTTGATTGTTAGAGAAGGTCCACCCCATTTGTTGACCTACATAAATAAGGTCCTCAATGCTTGTTTCAATCCTATTTTGTGCCCATAGCATGAAATCTCTTCGAACGGCATGTTCTTCTGGTAACCACCTCCTGCTGTCAAGGTTATCAAAGTTTTCCAACCAGATTGTACACCTGGCTGAAAACGAGGTGAGGTATTCCACTGCGTTAACTAGCATATCGTGCCTGTAGCTGAGCATTTCTTGTTGCCGACGATTAAATTCGTCATTACTGATCGTTCTTGATCCAGGTAATGGGATAGGGCCCGTTCTTCTTGCGTGGATAGTATGGTCATGGAACATGGCTTCCGCACTAGAGATTCCAACATTTGCTGGGATGGGCCTTCTTATTGGCGATGGCATTCTCCCCCTCCTATATGAACCTGGCCTGTGATTTGGGCTTCGTTGATTGCTGATGGTTTGGTGAGCTCTCCTACTGCTTTCTCCAAATTGCCTCCTGTAGTTGTTATCCATTGGTATGCCGGGCATTCCTATAATAGATTGGCAAGTCTCGACAGTGAGTCCGCAGTTGTATTAGAGGACTATTTTTATGTGCTCAAAGACAGCATTCACTCCCATGCTTGTTATGTAATCTGTGAAATTAGTTCCTCTCACCCTAGACGGTTCCTTTTATTCACTGCCTTCTTAAAGAGGCTAATTATTGGTTGACAGCCAATCTTAAGGGTAGTTTCCTTCCTACCCGAGTAGTGAGTCTCAAGGGTTGCTAATGTTTCCAGATTTCTCTTTTTCTTCCCTTCTTTTCTTCTGATATAAATTCGACCCATTAGACTCTTTCGATGATTTTAAATGCACATGATGTGATGTGGTACACATGCATGACATGCAATGCGAATGCATGGAATGAATGCAAAGAGAAAGGGAGGCGTTGATCATGAATTCAACTACCTTAGAGGAGCTTGTCTAGAAAATACATTTCTTTACATTAAAACGGATTGCATTTACGGCCATGTTCCCATAGTCTAGGTGAAAACGCCAATCCCCTCTTTCGTGTTCGGAGTTCGTGATGGTGTCCCGTGAACTTTCTCAATAGACGTTACTTCTAACTCCTTGTCACTTGATCTAGGTTGTTCCTCGTCTTCCGCCGTACTCGTAATCCTCCGATAACTCCTAAACAGTCTTTGTCGGCTTGAACTTTTAGATGAATCTTCTTCTTTGTATTCGAATATTTATGGCCGTGTCCTTTGAACTTCCTCAATAGAAGTCTCTTCAAATTCTTTGTTGCTTGGTCCAGGTCGATCTTCTGGTGATCCCCAAACAATCTTTGTAGGCTTTGATCCTTCGGTCAAGACCTATTTTCATTGTTACCTAGACTATATTCGGACAACCGTATTATAATCCACTACATCAAGTAACACATTTCCTTATGACAAGCTCTTCTATTCAGCAATTGAATATGTATCAGCTCCCCCTTTCTATGACGATGCCATGTAATGCAAATGCAGGGGTGAATGCAAAATGTGTCAACTCTGATTCAATTCCCCATAGGAAACTTCCTTAGTAAATGAAGCTCTTTACATAAAGCAGATTACAGGAGCAGCCTTGCTCTCCTATTGCAACTTTCTGACCGCGTGCGCACGGCCGCATTGTCCTCCACTTTATCAAGAAAGTCGTTTTCCATAGTAAACTTCCTATTTCGGCAACCGGTCAGAAATTGACACCTCTATTATATGGAATGACATGTAAATCAAGCAAAGAGCGCAAGTTAGTACTGCATAGTCAAACAAGCACAATATCATTCAACGCTTATGCGGGTGATTATTTCGACACTATACCTAGGGTAAGCTCTAGGGATTCCATATGGGGTTCGGTTTTACGGATAGGTACCCGAACCAGCAGATTCCTCGATCCTCACCCATTACAGGCTCATACGGACCGAGTTCGGTTTAGGGGGATACATTTCCCTACGGCCATGCGAAGGTGAAAACCTCACGAAACACGTAGGTACGGATGTCTCCCGGGAGCAATCCACTAGCTCATGCGGAGGTGAAAACCTCACGAAAGCTTAGTTTCTTACTCCCACTTGAAGGTGTGACCGACGGTCATGCAATGCAATGCCAAAATATTTCACGAGACTTGACACTTATGGCACAAACAAATGCATCAAAGAGAAACATGATTTTTTTCCAAAACATTTTTCCAACTTTTCAAACAAAGGGACAAAAATCAATCAATTTACGGCCTGACTCTCAGGATCCCCAGTGGAGTCGCCAAGCTGTCGTAACCATTTTTTGACAAAACGGGAATCGACTAAAAAAGGGGAGTCGCCACCGATCATTTTGGTGTGATCGGGTCACCTTTGTTTTAATAAAACATTTTTGGTTTACTAAAACGGCATTTTGATCTACGCAATTTGAGAAAAACGGGTTCGGGAGTCGGTTACGTGCAAGGAAGGATTAGCACCCTTGCAACGCCCAAAATCGGTACCGAATTGATTGATATTGTCCCAATGTTGAAAACTTGAACGTATTTGGAGTTGAAAAATTTTAAGAAAATGGGTTAATTAAACCAGGATTAAATCTCAAGATTCACTCGTTTCCAAGAAATAAAGTACCATACCCAACACGTTAGGATATGGCACATTCACATTCTGATACTGAGGTCATCTTTGGTTTTTCAAAATATGCAAAAAGGGTATTTGGTTGTTTTGTCGAACGAAGGAGCGACATCCAACACGTTAGGATATGATCATTCGAACTTATAAATATAGAACATTGCCTTATTTGGAAACTTTCTAACTCAGGATGAGATTATAAAAATTTTAGATCATGCCCGACAAGATTTAACAAATATGTATTACATGAACTTGGTGCCGTAATGATATAACACACATAATACACAACATTGGAATCATTAATCTAAAAGAACAACATGCATGAATAATAATGATGATGATAAAACAGTAAAATAAACAGTAACAACGATGATAAAGTTGAAGATAAGGTGATACAACCAAACAGTTCATAATGCATATAAGGACATTAGCCACACGGCTTACGCTATTCAAATACTAATATTAATAGGCTAAAAGCAACGAACTAAACAGTCGTAAAAATAATGACACGTAAAGCCATGTTAATGAGGAAAAACGAATTAATAAAATCGATTATAAGCAAAGTACACATAAAAATAATGTAGATAATATTTGAAATGATTTAAGACAATGTCAAGTTTAAAAACAATTATATACATGAGGTATAATGATGTACATAATAGATTTAAGAGGAAAGAAAACATATGTGCCTAAAATAATATGGAATCCATAGCATATACATAAAACAAAATAGCTTAATATAAATAACGCACATATACAAAAATAATAATGTATAATGGTACTTAAAATAAATATTATATAACTTTTTAAAACTAAGAACACACATAAAATAGATTTTTATTATTTCTTCCCCTTTTTTTAAAAAAAAAAAGAAAATGAGACTTAAATAAAAAGGGCTTGATTAAAATTTAAACAAAAATCAAGGAATAATTTGCAAGCAAATAGAACTGTTAAAAGGGCACCGAGGACTGAGATGTAACGCGCGTCAATTTACGGGGGTCAGATTAGCAAATAGTCCGATTAGCCAAAAATGCCGCGTTTCAAACGGACCAGATTATAAGAGGGTCAGCGAGCGCAGGGACTGATCACAAAATATCCCATTTTAAGCGGCAAGGCGCGGATCCGGGTAACTCAACGGGTTAACGCGCGGACCCCCTCCCACTCGAAACGGCGTCGTTCTACTATTATTACTTAAAGGCCGAAAAATATTTTTTTATTTCATTTTTTCATTTCAGAAGAAAGGAGCCCCTCCCCTTTTTCCTTATTTTCCTTAAGCTCCAGCTAGGGTTTCCTTCGAAACCCTTGTGCGCCGCCGCTTGAGCCTCCTCAGCCAACCGTTGCACCACCAAGCCACCATCGCATTGGTGGCCGGTGGTGCCTCGAATTCGGACCTCTTGGCCTTATTCTTGACCCCTTTGCGATACTCCGAAACCCAGGGAAAGGGGAAACTCGTGTTACCTTTGGGATTCGGCTTTGTCGACGGAGACGAGTCCCTAATGACGCGCGCCGACGGTCCTGGTAAAATTTCTTCCTTTCTTTTTTTGTTTACTAAGTATTCGGGATACAAATAGGGCAGAAAAAAGGGTAAATAATAACAGACAAACAAAAGGGGGAAAATCCACCTGAAAATCTCTGTTTTGATTTCTAAATACTGTCTTTGCTTTTTCAATTTTTTTGCTTGATTTTCGTATTCGTAACAAGCCGAGCCAAGGAAATACAAGGGGTTAGTCTTGATTTTATAACCGATTTTTACCACCCATTCTCGCTGTTGTGTTTTTCTTTATTTTATTCTTCTCGTTTTTCTCTGCCCTTTGTCTTCATTCTATGTTCACAGGGTATGGGCGAGGCATAGTCGTGCGATTGCTCGATCGGGGCACTCAGGACCGAGGCCGAGGTACCTGGGGATGCTCCGAGTCTGGGATAGGGCGCTGGTGGAGAAGATGAACAGCGGGCATGGTGCGCTGAGGAGGCAGAAGCACGCGAGTGGCAAACAAGGCATGGGGAAGGATGCAGGAAGCCCGAGGGGCGCGCGTGGAGCACACGCGAGAGGTCAGAGGGACGCACGTGGAGCGCACGCGAGAAACCCGAGGGGCGCGCGTGTGGGGCAACTAAAGGTCGTCGGCGGCTACAGGAAGGAACCCTCAAGGGTTCCAGAAAAATTAAAAATTTTGGGCCATTGGGCCTCTGTAATCTTGGGCTAGGGTTTTATAATTGGGTCTGTTGTAATGGGTAAATTAGGCTTGGTTGTATTTGGGTTTGGTTTAATGTGGGCCAATTGGGCAGGGTTTGAATCGTTTTGTAAATGGACATTTAAAGGACTATTTTATTGGACCTCTTTACTCTGTTTTCTGTTTCATTGGTTTATTTTATTTTCACTGTATTGGTACTGGTTTCTTAACGGGCCCCGGGCCAAAATTGGTTATTACCTTTCTCGAAATGAAGCCAAAAGCGATACTAAGAGACGATCTTTATCTTTCTCGTAATTTAGAGAAAAAAACGAATATAAAGGAAAACATGAGATGAAGTGCGGTTTCAGGTCTCATAGTTCAAACACCAAATTTTTGTTAGCCTTTGTCTAGATTGAAATTTAACTAAACATAATAAAATACTAACTAAAGAAAATTACAAAAGAAATAAGGAATAAAGGTGGGGACTGACGTGAACTCGAATATGAGTTGATTCACGATTTAAGTGTCCCGGTTAATAATGGAAAATTGGATGAAAATAAATAAACGAAGGATAAACTTGGATATAACTTGCTAATATAGACAACCATAAAAGAACTGACACTATATAACAACGCGACCCGTTTTCTATATTGTTGTTAACACTCAAAAGTTTTGGTGGATAAGGTTCATCGCCACACTTTGGGATGGAGAAAAAAGTGATAAGATTGGGTTGGTGAGTGCCACAAGAAAGGAATTTCTTGATAAGTTTGATAAGTTCATAAAGAACAAAGAGCTTTACTCAAATGATTTTTTATCATAAAACATCTAACCATTAATATTTATAGGCAAACAAAGGTAACACGAATGACCACAAATCAACCATTAATATTATTCTAGAATATTCTTAAAGTTATTGAATTGGTTTTCTTAATTGAACATCTAAGGGAGTTTCATAAATTTGTTCATTCATCCTTAGCTAAGAATAAAGATGTTCAAGCTTCCATCTATGGACTTGAAATAATGTTGGTGGCTACTCATTAATGTATGCACCGATTTTATGCATGCTTAAAGGCTAAGCAAGCTCTAGTAGTCACATTCAGCTCCTATGGTGGACGGTGGCCTTTAATTATATATGGGAAGTTTAAAAAGTCAGCTTCTAGAGGCTTCCCCATGGCTTCATTCAACTCCCAACTTAATGATGCATTAACTCAATTTTGGTGTTGACCGAATGGTCACTTTCAATGCCCATATGAATGACTAACTTTATAAGTCAACACAATTGATGCTCTTGCAAACCGAACAACCTCATGGTGTGAAAACACTTGATTCCTTTTAACAAAAATGAGCAGCCCTTTGAAGCTCTAAATAGGCCAGCCATTGACACAATTATAACACATATTAAAGACAAAATAATAAATAAATTAATTTCAAAAAAACTATAGAATTAAATTACTAAATTAGAATGAATTATTGGCTTCCAACGTCCACATGCAAAATTTTGCAAGAAATTAAACAATCTCATTTTACATTTAAGCCCTTCGATCTTGGCCTAATCTCGGGTTCTTTTAATCGAATCACATGTAACAGCCTGATTTTCAGTGGTGTCGGAAACAATGATTCGGGATCACTAAATCCGACAAGTGAGTTAAAAATTTTAATAAATTAATATATTAGTCAAATGTGATTTTAGAAGTATTTTTGAATTAGTGATTTTTGTGATTTAAAAGAATTTATTAGGTAAATTGGGTTGAAAATGAGGTATCGAGACCACAAATTTATAAACCGAGCCATAAATATTTTTTGAAATATTTATGGAGTGTCATTGAGTTAGTTTTAAAGTTTCGTTAGAAAATTTTAACGTTTTGATAGTTAATTAATTAAAAAGGACTAAATTGTAAAAGGTGCAAAAACTTGTTAGAGTGATTAAATAGCTTAAGTGTCTAATAAGGAAGGATTCTAAAGGCAATTAGACCCAAAATTATGGGCTGGACGGTATGGGAAAAGAAAATAAGCAAAGAAACAATGTGAACAAGGGACAAAATTGGAAAACAAGTAAAATTAATAGTTAAAATTGAATTTTCATGAGAAATCTAGATATTTTCCTCATTTTTCTTCAGAAAAATGCCATGGGAGGTCTCCAAGAAGCTGGTTTCTCATATTTTTGGCACCATGTGTGTAATATCCTAGATTAGGGGCTATGCATTTGGTGCATAAATTCATGAGTTAGGAAGCTTTGGCAGTAATTGGATGTGTTTTAGGGTTTTGAGAAATTAGGATTTTGAAGAATGCCTAAGAAAATATTAGAATTTTAAGTGAAAAGGGGAAACCAGGTGAAGGGGGCCTTAAGAGAATTTATGTGGAGGTTATGTCACGCAAATGGGCTTGGTAGAGTGGCTTGGGACGCTACCTTAGGGGCTTGGAGGCTTGCGTCAAAAGGGAGCGCAGGAGGGGAGGAGGTTCGAGCAACGTGGAAAGCAAACGAGCTTTTATTTTATTTTGGCGTTGAAAGGGGAATTGGGCTAAGGAGGCTTTAAGGGAAGTTATAAGCGCTTTTGGACACAAAGAGCGCCTTGGTAATGTGGCTGTAATGCGCCATTTAAGGGCCTGGAAATGACGCCTGGGCAAGGGCCTTGGTTCGAGTCTTGTGAGCAGCAAAAGCGTGTTTTATTTTTACAAGATCGGCGTTAAGGGAGAAGAAGGTCTTAAAAAGAATTGTAGGGAGCTTATGACAAAAAGGAGCTAGCAGCAAAGTGGCTGGTAGCGTGTGGTGGTTCCAGCAGGTCGCATGTTCGAAACTTGGGGGCAGCAATGGGTGGCTTTTATTTTGCTTTTGCGCCGAGGTAAAAAGGGGAAGCTAGGCAAGGAAGTCTTAAGAAAATTTGTAAGGGATTTATAGCATAAGAATCACCCTGGTAAAGTGGCTGCCAGGCGCCACTTAAGGCTTGGGCAAGTGACGCCTCAAGCAATGGGTAGAGGGCCCAGGTTCGAGTTGCGAAGGAAGCAGGAAGGAGCTTTTATTTTTGCGTTAAGAAGGCGCCTGGCGAAAGAGGGTTTAAAAGAAATTCTGGGGAGTTTATATCACAAACAGCGCCTTGGCAAAGTGGCCAGGGACGTTATCTGTAGCCTGCGTCAAGGGGCTCCAGCAGGTCAGGAGTTCGAATCACGTGGGCAGCATAAATGTGTTTTATTTTTTCTGCTTGTGGCGTCAAGAGAGAAGGGGAGTGTTGGACGACTTTGGACTTCTAATTAGATAAGGATAATGCTTGGTTATTTCTTTTATTATTGGCTAAGAATAGGAGATAAATGAGGTTTATTTTATTTATTTTGAGTAAGTGTGGACTTATTTTATTAGTTTAAATAGGTAGATAAATGTGGGTTGTTTTATTTAGTTTAAATTAGTAAGATAAGGGATAATGGCTATTGTATTTTATTTAATTAGAGTGTGAGATAAGATATGAGATAAATAAGAGGAAATTGTGAAGAAGTGTAACACCCCAAACCCGGACAAGACACCACGTCTGAATCTGGTATGTTACGGGGAGAATCGTATTTGAGAGGTTAGATTTTTTGGTTAAAAGCAGGATGAAAACATGGTGTATTTGAAGAAAATTTGAGTAAGCTTGTTTGAAATCGGAGGGTGTATTTGAAACCCAAAAATTTTGAAACTTAACCAAAGTGTATAGTGAAAAATGAGTTTATATCATTTAAAGTTTCAAGTAGTTTCTTAGTGTTACTTAAAACATTTGTGACTTAGTAGAAAATCGAGTTTGATTTAAAAATCGTTTAAGTTTACTTAATATCAAAACATAGTGTGATACCCGATGGTATAGTTGAAAACACATTTCGTTATAGTTTTGAAATCATTGTCTTTCCAAATTTTTGTAGAATTTCAACCCAATTATTTTGTTAAGGCATATTAAAATCTATTTAAGAACACAACATCATAAAACATAATTTAAAGGCCTTTACAATCCAAAATAAAACCCAAATGATAGTAAATAAGATAAAGTACCCAAATCATAAAATCAGAGCAAATCTTTATTAAGCATGGCATGAGCACCTCGAGTCCATCCCGGCTCCATGTCCGCGTCTACGAGTCACCTGAAATGTCAAAGGAGAGGGTGAGTCGAATGACTCAGTGCATAAATCCCGCTCCCGATAAAACAACATGCTAACACACATCATACATAGCAACATAATTAATGCAACCCGATCCTTACCATCCGTATCGCCTTTTCTACCCCGTGTGGTACCAAACCACTGGTGGTGCCAAACCACTGGTGACCCAAAGTCACGATATCCATAAGTGTGGTGCCAAACCACTGGTGACGTATAGTCACAATGTGTTACCAAAACACTGGTGACCGAAGTCACAAATCCAATGATGGGGCCAACCCATCGTGTGATACCAAATCACTAGCGACAATCCCGTATCTCTCAGGTGGGGCCAACCCACGGTGGTGTCAAACCACAGGGACGAATCGCAATGAGGTGCCAAACCTCTGGTGTCCCAAAGACACAATGTGGTACCAAACCACTGGTGACCGTAGTCACGATAATCGAGTGATGGGGCCAACCCATCGTGTGATACCAAATCACTGGCGTCAATCCCGTAATCAACTGTGGGGCCAACCCACCGTGGTACTAAGCCACTGGGATGAGACGCTGAGGTGCCAAACCTCTGGTGACCCAAAGTCACAATATATCACTGTGGTACCAAACCACTGGAGGTGCCAAACCTCTGGTGTCCCAAAGACACAGTGTCCCAAAGACACAGTGTCCCAAAGACACGGATATCATCATTCTCCCTCCACTCATATCTCCCATCATCATGCCATACTCATGTGATCATGCATATCATACAAGTCATGCACATCATGCTAATATGTTTAACATCATATCCCATATCACATACATCCATAATCATGATACTATATAGATCATCAGTAAGCTCATAATAATACTGACTTACCCGAGTCCAAGATCATACCCAAAAGGGTATCATATCAATCCATCAAACTGTCTCAATTTATTAATCAATCAGGTTGTTAACACATATTACTAGATATAAAGGGTGTTAGTTACACACCTGGTATAATGCAGTCTCTACTACCAAAAGAAACAACCTAAGGCTCCTTGATTACTGGCTCCTACAATCGGCCAAACATGGGTTAGTAACTAGACCATTCGGCCAACACATATAAACCCAAAGGGGTTAATATCAATCCCTTACCTTCACTTGATTTGGTTTCCTACCAAATCCGAATCAAGCAGTGATTCCCTTTGACAATCGGCCAACCCCTAAAAGAGAACAGTTAAACCTTAATAATCTTGACTTAATCGAAACCAAAAGATTGAACGATTAATGCTAATACCAATCACTTACCACAACCACTGCTTACCAATCGGTTAAAAGAGTCGAAAACTCTTCTTGGTTACTTCCAATCTCCAAGGACCCTATATGAGATGATTAACAAAAGGTTAACACCCTTCCACAAAACCAAAATTAACACAACACTTGAGAGATAAGGGGAATGGCCATTCGGCCAAGAGCTTACCAACACCCAATATTCGGCCAAAAAATAGGACTTCTAGGAGAGAAGAGATTCGGCTAAGATGCAAACCAAGAATAAAAGAAGATTCGGCCTAAGTGTTTAACACACCCCTGTATTCGGTTTTAAATGGAAAATGAAGGAAAAGAAAATAGGAGATGAGAATGAAGTTTCGGCAATAATGAATGAGAAAAGAAAGTAAAGGTTTGAGATGCAAGTGGTTGTGATTTCGGCACAAAGAAATGGGAAGATGAATGGAGAAAATAATGGAAGGATTTGGTTTGAAACAGGTGAGAGTTTCGGCACAAAAAGAATGGAGAAGGGGAATGGAGAATTCGGCTTCACAAATGAACAAAAGAAAAGGAGATGAAGAGGAGAATATTCGGCTACCCAAAGCTTGAATATTCGGTTCCAAAAGAAAGAAAACGAGCAAAATGCACCCTTGAGAATTCGGCTACTATTGTCAACAAGAGAGAAAAAGAAAGAAAAACAACAATAGCTTCAACCAAAAAGAATGACCGAAAATCCAAAAATGCCAAAATGAATTCGGCACACCCTCCTACCACTTACCAAAACCGGCCAACCTCTCCCCCAAGCATCCAAGGTTCGGCCAACACCCCACAATACTCCTCAATATTCGGCCACATCCCCACACAAGCTCCCAACCACTCATTTCAAATGAGTTTACCAAGTCTTACTCCACTATTTGCTCGAACACTAGACCTCCACCCCATGTAGTTGACGCCACACCTAGCTCCCAAGTAGCACATGCCTTGCCACTTTGCTAGCTCCTCCTTTGTGCTATGAATTACCAAAAATAAAATAAAAACCCCAGTTTCCCCAGCTCCCTTCACTTAACACCCAAAAACCAAAATTTTCCTACCTACTCAGGCACACTCCTAGCCCACAATTAAGCCCTGACACTACACAAACAGCAACACAGCACACCAACACATGCAATACATGCCATGACAAAAATAGCCCCTAACCCGGGATATTACAGTTCTACCCCCCTTAAAAATAATTTCGGCCTCGAAATTACCTGGTCAAAAGAGTTGAGGGTATTGCTGCCTCATCGCATCCTCGGGTTCCCACGTGGCTTCCTCCACGCCATGATTCCGCCAAAGTACCTTAACCAAAGGCACAGACTTCCTACGCAGAACTTTTACATCCCGATCTAGAATCTGCACAGGTTCTTCCTCCATGGTCAAATCTGGATTTACCTCGATATCTTCCACTGCTACCACATGTGACGGATCTGAACGATAATGCCGTAGCATCGAAACGTGAAATACGTCGTGAATCTGACTTAACTCTGCTGGCAACTCAAGCTGATACGCTACTGGTCCCACTCGCCTCAGTACCTTATACGGCCCAATAAACCTCGGACTTAGCTTGCCTTTCTTCCCGAACCTCAACACCCTCTTCCAAGGTGAGACCTTTAGAAAAAACCTTATCCCCTACAGCGAACTCTATATCTCTCCGCTTAAGATCGGCATAAGACTTCTGCCGGTCCGACGCTTCCTTCAATCGAGACTGAATCAACTTAACCTTATCTTCAGTCTCAGCCACCAACTCGGGTCCCATCAACTGACGTTCACCCAACTCCGTCCAGCACGTAGGTGAGCGACACTTCCTACAATGCAATGCCTCATACGGTGCCATCTTAATGCTCGCTTGGTAACTGTTGTTGTAGGCAAACTCAGCTAATGGTAGAAACTCCTCCCAACTACCTCTGAAATCCAGAACACAACCTCTCAGCATATCTTCTAAGATCTGAATAACCCTTTCCGACTGCCCGTCAGACTGCGGGTGAAAAGCCGTGCTGAAAACCAAACGAGTACCCAGTGCCTGATGCAACGCTTTCCAGAACCTTGACGTGAATCTAGGATCCCTATCCGAGATTATCGAAACTGGCACACCGTGCAACCTTACTATCTCTGAAACATACAGTTTTGTCAACTTCTGAAGTGAGTAGTCAACCCTCACCGGAATAAAGTGAGCTGATTTAGTCAAACGGTCCACCACTACCCAAACTGAATCCTTCTTGCTTGGCGTAAGCGGTAATCCACTGACGAAATCCATGGTTATCCTTTCCCACTTCCACTGAGGAATCTTTACAGGCTGAAGCAAACCTGTCGGCAACTGATGTTCAGCCTTGACCTGCTGACAAGTCAAACACTTACTCACAAACTCAGTCACCTCCTTCTTCAGACCAGGCCACCAAAACTGCTCCCTGAGATCTCTATACATCTTGCTACCTCCAGGATGCATAGCATAAGGACTGCTATGTGCGTCCTGAAGAATCTTCTGCCTCAGCTCAACATCTTTAGGCATACAAGCCTTACCTTGGAAACACAGAACCTCATCACTAGACAAGCTGTAACCCTCCAAACCACCATCCTGCACTTGTAACCTTCGCGCACTCAGAACCTCATCCTCCAACTGTTTCTCTCTGATCTGCTCAACCCAAGTAGGCTTAACCTGCAACTCTGCCAGAATACTCCCGTCGTCATACAAGCTTAAATGGGCAAACATCGCTCTTAAGTCCGAGACAACCTTACGGCTCAACGCATCTGCCACCATGTTAGCCTTGCCCGGATGATACTCAATCGAACAGTCGTAATCCTTAAGCAACTCAACCCATCTGCGCTGCCTCAAATTCAAATCTTTCTGAGTCAGGAGATACTTTAGACTCTTGTGATCTGTGTAGACTATCGATCTCTCTCCGTACAAGTAGTGCCTCCAAATCTTTAAGGCGAAGACTACAGCCGCTAACTCCAGATCGTGCGTCGGATAGTTGACCTCATGTGGCCTGAGCTGCCGAGAAGCGTAAGCAACCTTACCTTCTTGTATCAGAACACAACCCAGGCCCGTATGTGATGCATCGCAATACACTGTGAATTCCTTACCAGCCTCAGGTTGAATCAAAACCGGAGCCTCAGTCAAAATCTTCTTTAACTTATCGAAGCTTTCCTGCTGTTTCTCAGTCCATACAAACGAAACTTCTTTCCTCAGTAACTTGGTCATCGGCGCTGCTATCAACGAGAAACCCTCAACAAACCTTCGGTAGTATCCGGCCAAACCCAGAAAACTCCGAATCTCAGCCACTAACCTAGGCGGCTTCCAGTCCAAAACTGCCTCAATCTTACGAGGATCTACCCGAATCCCCTCAGCTGACACTACATGCCCCAAGAAAGTCACTTCTCTAAGCCAGAACTCGCACTTACTAAACTTAGCATAAAGCTGCTTTTCCCTCAAAATCTGCAGCACCACTCGCAAATGCGCATCATGCTCTTCCTCTGTCCTTGAGTACACTAAAATGTCGTCTATGAAAACCACAACGAACTGATCCAGATACTGCTGAAACACCCTATTCATCATATCCATGAATGCTGCCGGAGCATTAGTCAACCCGAACGGCATTACCAGAAATTCGTAGTGCCCATATCGAGTCCGAAACGCTGTCTTATGGATATCAGCCTCCTTAACCTTTAACTGGTGATACCCAGACCTCAAGTCGATCTTCGAAAATACCGCAGCACCCTTCAGCTGATCAAACAAATCATCTATCCGTGGCAACGGATACTTGTTTTTAATCGTCAGCTTGTTCAACTGGCGGTAGTCTATGCACATCCGCATTGTGCCATCTTTCTTCTTAACAAAGAGTACCGGCGCACCCCACGGCGAAACACTTGGCCTAATAAAACCTCGATCCAATAACTCCTAGATCTGAGCCTTAAGCTCCACCAATTCCTTTGGCGCCATCCTATACGGAGCGATAGACACTGGCGCAGTTCCGGGTAACAGATCTATCCCGAACTCTACCTCACGATCCGGCGGCAAACCTGGAAGCTCCTCAGGAAACACATCAGCAAATTCCTTAACAGTACGAACCTTCTCTACAGCAGACTCTTTAGCCTCCAAGGCATACACATGAACCACATACGCTTCACAGCCCTTCCTGACCATCTTCTCCGCTTTCAGAGCAGATACCACATTAGATAGGTAATCTCTCCTATTACCTATCATAGCCACTTCATCACCCTCAATCGTCTTAAGAACCATACGCTTGGCCGCGCAATCCAACCTCACCTGGTACTTGACCAACCAGTCCATCCCAAGAATCAGATCGAACTCCCCAAACGGCAGTTCCATCAGATCAGCAGCAAATACTACCCCTTGGAGTTCCAGGGGTACCTCTCTAAACAGTTTATCTACTACTACTGAGTGACCTAAAGGGCTAATCACAGTCATCTGCCTAGAAGATATCTCAGAGTCTAAATCCATGGTCTCTACTATACTACTGGCAACATAAGAGTGTGTTGAACCCACATCAATCAAAGCAGTAAATGGAGAACCAAAGATCAAGAACGTACCGGTTATGACGTCCGGTGCGTCGCCCTCCTCTCGGCGCCTCGCTGCATACACTAATCCAGGCTGTCTGGCCTCAGAACTACCCGCACCTCTGCCCGGTGCTCTACGGCCCCGACCAGAACCATTACCACCTCTGCCATTACCACGGCCCCTCTGCGGTGGCGGTCCACTACCCCTGAACTGATTACGGCTCTGACTCTCAGACTGAATCCTGGCCAACTTACGCGAACAGTCCCTCACACGGTGCTCCAGAGAACCACACTCGAAGCAACCTTTTCCTCCAGTCCAGCAACTACCCCAATGAGATTTTCCACACTGGTTGCACTGCGGCGGTCCCTGCCTAGCAGCAACAAACCTACCAGACTGATTCGACCCACTCGGTCTAGCCCTCTTCTGCGGATTACCCGACGACCCAGAAGACCTAAAGCTCCTCTTATGCCTATTTCTGTCCATGCCCTGCCTCACTGACTCTTTAACACCCTCGGCTACCTTAGCCTTCTCAACTAAGATAGCAAACTCGCGCTCCTGCTGAGGAGTAATCAGCAGTCTCAACTCGTCTCACAGACCATCCTCGAAACGAACACACCTCTCATGTTCAGTGGCCACAATGCCCCTGGCATACCTACTCAGCTTCAGGAACTCAGCCTCGTACTCAGAAACAGATTTACTCCCCTGAACAAGCCTCAGAAATGCCTTTCGTTGGGAGTCGATATAACTAGCTCCGATGTACTTCTTTTGATATGCAGCCCTGAAATAATCCCATGTCAGATCCTCTGCTGCCACACTGTCCCGAACCGTGAGCCACCACTGATATGACTCATCCCGGAGAAGCGATACGATGCCCTTCAGCTTCTCTTCAGCAGTTAAATCCAGATCATCCATGATCCGCTCAGTTGCCTTCAGCCAATATTCAGCAGTGCTGGGAGCAACACCAGCTACCCCTCGAAAGAATTTGGCCCCGTTTGCCCGAAGTCGCTCAGGAACAGATTTCCTAACTCCTGCACCACCACCTACTCCAGCTACTCTTTCTAACACTCGCAGCATCGCTTGTGACACTGCGTCGTATCCCGTCTGATCTTGGAACTCACCATCTCCAGCTGGTGGCGGAACCGGTATCTCGTTCTCTGACCCCTGACCAGATCTTACGGGCTCAGAAACTGTCATCCTACCCCTACCTCTACCACGAGTATTATGACCACGTCCGCCTCGAGTGCTCATGACTAATATCTCTACGTATCTGATTTAAGAGTTTTATGCATCAGTAATTATTCCACTATTTTAAAGCAAGTCTTATGAATATTTAAGAAGCTTTGTTTTCGCGAATTCACAGAATCCTATCAGTTTCAATTTCTAAAGTAATCCTACTATTGCTAATCATCAAATCACATCACATCCAACCAAATCACAAGCAATAGTACGGGGTACTTACCTGGGCGAACTGGTGCCGGAGACTCGGTGCCATGCCTTTCAAATCATACTTTCAAAACAAACACTTAAAACAGACTTTTGAAAACATTTTGGGCCTTAAGCCCACAGCCGAGCCTTTGAACCTGGCTCTGATACCACAATTGTAACACCCCAACCCGGACAAGACACCACGTCCGAATCTGGTATGTTACGGGGAGAATCGTATTTGAGAGGTTAGATTTTTCGGTTAAAAGCAGGATGAAAACATGGTGTATTTGAAGAAAATTTGAGTAAGCTTGTTTGAAATCGGAGGGTGTATTTGAAACCCAAAAATTTTGAAACTTAACCAAAGTGTATAGTGAAAAATGAGCTTATATCATTTAAAGTTTCAAATAGTTTCTTAGTGTTACTTAAAACATTTGTGACTTAGTAGAAAATCGAGTTTGATTTAAAAATCGTTTAAGTTTACTTAATATCAAAACATAGTGTGATACACGATGGTATAGTTGAAAACACATTTCGTTATAGTTTTGAAATCAATGTCTTTCCAAATTTTTGTAGAATTTCAACCCAATTATTTTGTTAAGGCATATTAAAATCTATTTAAGAACACAACATCATAAAACATAATTTAAAGGCCTTTACAATCCAAAATAAAACCCAAATGATAGTAAATAAGTTAAAGTACCCAAATCATAAAATCGGAGTAAATCTTTATTAAGCATGGCATGAGCACCTCGAGTCCATCCCGGCTCCATGTCCGCGTCTACGAGTCACCTGAAATGTCAAAGGAGAGGGTGAGTCGAATGACTCAGTGCATAAATCCCGCTCTCGATAAAACAACATGCTAACACACATCATACATAGCAACATAATTAATGCAACCCGACCCTAACCATCCGTATCGCCTTTTCTACCCCGTGTGGTACCAAACCACTGGTGGTGCCAAACCACTGGTGACCCAAAGTCACGATATCCATAAGTGTGGTGCCAAACCACTGGTGACGTATAGTCACAATGTGTTACCAAAACACTGGTGACCGAAGTCACAAATCCAATGATGGGGCCAACCCATCGTGTGATACCAAATCACTAGCTACAATCCCGCATCTCTCAGGCGGGGCCAACCCACGGTGGTGTCAAACCACAGGGACGAATCGCAATGAGGTGCCAAACCTCTGGTGTCCCAAAGACACAATGTGGTACCAAACCACTGGTGACCGTAGTCACGATAATCGAGTGATGGGGCCAACCCACCGTGGTACTAAGCCACTGGGACGAGACGCTGAGGTGCCAAACCTCTGGTGACCCAAAGTCACAATATATCACTGTGGTACCAAACCACTGGAGGTGCCAAACCTCTGGTGTCCCAAAGACACAGTGTCCCAAAGACACGGATATCATCATTCTCCCTCCACTCATATCTCCCATCATCATGCCATACTCATGTGATCATGCATATCATACAAGTCATGCACATCATGCTAATATGTTTAACATCATATCCCATATCACATACATCCATAATCATGATACTATATAGATCATCAGTAAGCTCATAATAATACTAACTTACCCGAGTCCAAGATCATACCCAAAAGGGTATCATATCAATCCATCAAACTGTCTCAATTTATTAATCAATCAGGTTGTTAACACATATTACAAGATATAAAGGGTGTTAGTTACACACCTGGTATAATGCAGTCTCTACTACCAAAAGAAACAACCTAAGGCTCCTTGATTACTGGCTCCTACAATTGGCCAAACATGGGTTAGTAACTAGACCATTCGGCCAACACATATAAACCCAAAGGGGTTAATATCAATCCCTTACCTTCACTTGATTTGGTTTCCTACCAAATCTGAATCAAGCAGTGATTCCCTTTGACAATCGGCCAACCCCTAAAAGAGAACAGTTAAACCTTAATAATCTTGACTTAATCGAAACCAAAAGATTGAACGATTAATGCTAATACCAATCACTTACCACAACCACTGCTTACCAATCGGTTAAAAGAGTCGAAAACTCTTCTTGGATACTTCCAATCTCCAAGGACCCTATATGAGATGATTAACAAAAGGTTAACACCCTTCCACAAAACCAAAATTAACACAACACTTGAGAGATAAGGGGAATGGCCATTCGGCCAAGAGCTTACCAACACCCAATATTCGGCCAAAAAATAGGACTTCTAGGAGAGAAGAGATTCGGATAAGATGCAAACCAAGAATAAAAGAAGGTTCGGCCTAAGTGTTTAACACACCCCTGTATTCGGTTTTAAATGGAAAAGGAAGGAAAAGAAAATAGGAGATGAGAATGAAGTTTCGGCAATAATGAATGAGAAAAGAAAGTAAAGGTTTGAGATGCAAGTGGTTGTGATTTCGGCACAAAGAAATGGGAAGATGAATGGAGAAAATAATGGAAGGATTTGGTTTGAAACAGGTGAGAGTTTCGGCACAAAAAGAATGGAGAAGGGGAATGGAGAATTCGGCTTCACAAATGAACAAAAGAAAAAGAGATGAAGAGGAGAATATTCGGCTACCCAAAGTTTGAATATTCGGTTCCAAAAGAAAGAAAACGAGCAAAATGCACCCTTGAGAATTCGGCTACTATTGTCAACAAGAGAGAAAAAGAAAGAAAAACAACAATAGCTTCAACCAAAAAGAATGACCGAAAATCCAAAAATGCCAAAATGAATTCGGCACACCCTCCTACCACTTACCAAAACCGGCCAACCTCTCCTCCAAGCATCCAAGTTTCGGCCAACACCCCACAACACTCCTCAATATTCGGCCACATCCCCACACAAGCTCCCAACCACTCATTTCAAATGAGTTTACCAAGTCTTACTCCACTATTTGCTCTCCACCATCCAATCCACCATTTGACCAAGTCCAAGGAGGAATTTGAACTTCATCCAACTCCTCCCTCCTATGCCGTCCAAAATGAGCCAAAATGTGAGATCTTTGCAGCTCGAACACTAGACCTCCACCCCATGTAGTTGACGCCACACCTAGCTCCCAAGTAGCACATGCCTTGCCACTTTGCCAGCTCCTCCTTTGTGCTATGAATTACCAAAAATAAAATAAAAACCCCAGTTTCCCCAGCTCCCTTCACTTAACACCCAAAAACCAAAATTTTCCTACCTACTCAGGCACACTCCTAGCCCACAATTAAGCCCCGACACTACACAAACAGCAACACAGCACACCAACACATGCAATACATGCCATGACAAAAATAGCCCCTAACCCGGGATATTACAAGAAGTGATGGCCAAGTAAGGGACTTTAACCTTGGTAATTTCGGCCAAACTAGGAAAGGGGATAGCCGAATTTCATTTAGCCAAGTAGCCTCCCTTTTCGTTGAATCTTTTCCTCTCCAAAGTCCCTCTTTTCTTGTTTCCTCTATTATTTGTCAAAGCCGAAAGTTTGCTTGTGTTCTAGCCGAAACTCCATCACTTATCTTCTTCATCCTTTGCAAATTCCCTCAAAGCCGAATATTTTAAAAGGGGAACCCCTAGCCGATTACTCCATTAAGTCCAAAAGCCGAAATCTTTTTGATCATTATCTAGTCTCCATAGTCGAATCCTTGTGGGACCTCAAGCAAGGGAGTAGTCAACCATAACAGTAAGGGTAAGAACAATTGATTTTTATTCTGATGTTTAAACTCTTTTAGCCGAAACCTAGGAACTAATCCCCTTGGTGTCTCTTGGCCGAATTAATGAAGGAAATTTTGGGGATTAGTTTGTCTAGTGTCGACTACAAGGAAGGTGAAGTTCTTTTCCTGAAGGTACACCATAGGCCGCATGTTCCCTAGCTATTCGGTGAGTTTCGGGATTTAAGATCCACAAGCCGATTGCAAGAAAGAGAGATTTGTGGAATTTCGGGACTTCTAAGATCTAGGGTAAGCTATGAATACCATTCGGCCATAAGCTATATTATTATGATTTAATGTTAGATTGGATCTAACATGAGTATATAGGGATTTCGACATCACTAAAGAAGTAAGGATCCAATTTGAGATTTACGAATCATAAGGGCCAGTCGACAATAATATACAAGGATTCCGGGATTTAGATCACAAGGTAATATGCATAAATACAATCGGCCAAGGCCTATTTGGTATTTAGATCTATTCTTTATTTTGTTTACAAAGCCGAAACTAATCATCTAGGTGATTTTAGTGCCTAGCCGATTGAAGGAAGGAATAACAAAAAGTTTCGGGATTTGCTTATAGTCAATTCGACAAGCAAGGTAAGGATTTAAGTGTGTTAATCCTTCGGGATTTAGTAGTATAGTCGAATAAGCTTTTGTTTAAAATTTAAATGTTGGCCGAATGTAGGGACTTGAGATCTAAGGCATTAGATCAAGCTTTTCGGGATTTAAGTGAACTGCTAAGTGTATCAGGTGTGTACCCCATACTATTTCTTAATAAGTTTAAGGCAATGTCTAATATGTATGTATGTTATACGAATGTGAAAATATGGCTAAGTACCATGCTATGGTACACAGTACTAAGGTACGTTTTCCTACTCCTACTATGAGTATGATAAGATTTGTTATGCCATGAATGTGAATATGATAAGAATGTGAATTAAGGCATGATATTGCATAATGTGTATGATATATGGGGGCATATGGGATATTATGAAAAGGGGAAGTGAATGTGGTGACCTAAGACCACGAGATCTGAATGTGGTGACCTAAGACCACGATATCTGAATGTGATGTCTCTTGACACAAAATATGTATATGGTGGCTATGCCACGAATATATAAGGGCGATGAGCACGTCGACTGCAGCGACTGCCTTCGATGGTGTGTAGCGGATGGAGGGTTGACTTAGTAGTCCCTACGGTGTGTAGGTTGGTACGGGTGATGTGTAGCGGATGGTATATAGGTTTGGGTTCGGGTTGCATCACTTTTTCTATCTGTTATATGAACATGTATGATAATGTATGCCTGAATTATTAAATTTTAGTGTTGGTTACACATTAAGTCTGTTTGACTTACCCTGTTGGGGAACTTTTTCTTCCAGGTGACGATCAGTGATGGACCGGGTCGGCAGAAGCTTAGGGATGGCCATGCTCAACAAGAAATTAATTTTTATTCGGACTATTTTATTTTAAGTATTTTGAATTTAAATTTGGGAATTATTTTGATGTAATAAGGCCATAGTTGAAGTACTTTATTTTACTCTTAATTATTATGTACGAATTGTTTACACGTAAAGTTTAAGTAAATTTACTTTAAAACAAACCCTAAACGTTTTGTCACCTAAAGTAAAAGATTTTTAATAAAATAAACTTGTTTTCAGTTCAAGCCCAACCCAAACCAATCTTTCTTACAAAACACACAAGTTTTTCCTAAGTAACAAAAGAAATTTGAACCGGTTTACATCGAGGAACATACCAGATCCGGTCAAGGCTCGTGAGCCGGGTTTGGGGTGTTTCAATGTGAGTTTATTTCTTGCTTTTTCTTGTAATTTTTGTGTTTTTAAGACTTTTGCAATTAGTTCCAACTATCTATTCATTAGTTTTTGATTTTATGGCTAATCTTGGAAGTTACCATTGATGAATGCTGGATGTTTATGATGAATTAAAATGGAATTCAAGTTTTAATTTTGTTATATGATGATTTTATCAAGTAATTTCAATAGAAATTGATTTTAGGACCTAATTGTGAAAAAGTTAAGAATTAGGGTTTGATATTAAAATTCTGCATATTAATGGCTGTATGGTAGCCAAAAATAATTAGTTAAATTATCAATTGAGAAAAATTAGCTCAATTGATGGGTTAATTGCACATGGACTAAATTGTAAAAACTGTAAATTTTGGGGTAAAGTGTAATTTCAAAAATTGAAGGGTATAAATTGTAAAGTGAATTAGAAATGGAATAGATGCTAATGAATGAGTAATTTTATATTATAGATCAAGAAATCGAAGATAAATGAGGAAAAGAGAAATTAACAGACTAGTCCCCGAATTTATACAAATTCTACAAATAGGCCGAGGTAAGTTCGTATGATAGAAATTTGATATTTATATTGGATTGAAGTATGATATTATGTATTTATTTATATTATATGTTAAAAATATGGAAAATTTATAAATATGAATGGTTAACGAAATAAATACATACGAAATTCATAAGAATAACGGTATAGAGAATATTGATTGTTGTTGAATTGAATGTATGTGGAATAGTGATATTTGAATATTGGATATATTGAAACAGATAGATTTAATAAGTGATGAATTTATTGAAATTATATTGATTGAGTTGGTGTATATATATATTGATTATATTGATTGACTAAATTGAAATAAATATTGATTGTTATTTAAAAGTGAATTGAATTGTATTGAATTATGAATATATTTGATTAATTGAAATGTGTATTGATTGGAAACTGAAAAGTGATTTGAAATCCTATTAATTGTATAGGGCTAAGTCGGATATAGTTGGCATGCCATAGGATTGGAAATGTTCAGGGATACTTCGACTTCGAGCCGATGGTGCACTATGTGTTGTATTATTATTGTTTCGGATAAATCCGATGAGGTACTGAGTACCATAATGTTTTACTTCGGCATGGCCGATGAGGCACTGTGTGCTGTACTGGTGTGTTTTGGTTGGATTCGTGTATCTGTCCAAGTCCGAGTCGGGTTAATAGGGGTAAACAAATTATTTGGCCAATTGATTGATATTGAGTGATATTGAATATGGATTGGAATGGACAACGAAATGAAATATGCAATTGAAATGCATGAAATTGCATGAATCATGGATTCATGAAATGGATATTGATATTGAAATTGAATTGTGTATCTTAATGAGAAAAGCTATTAAATAGCAATTATGAGATTGAAATAGTACGATATGAGAATTAAAAGTGTTATGAATGGTAGATTTATGAAATTATATCTAAAATACTCAGTATTGATATATAATTGATATATATTGAAACGTGTCTTGGAAAATGATATTTACTTGATATATATTGAAATGTGACATGAGAATGATATTTATTTAATATATATTTAAAAGTGACATATAAATATGTGTTTAACTTTAATATGTTGATATAAGAAGATTATGTATATGATGATGAGTATTAAACCCAAGTGTGATAAGTCGAGAAAATAAGTTTATCAATATTGAATTTATATGTAAGATGTGTAATTACGCTAACTATTGTTGTTGCTTAATGATTAGGCAAGTGCCAAGCTATTGATTGAATAGTAGTATGTTTATTTGTTTGAAGCACTGAAATGGTAAGTATTTAAGTGGAAATAAATTAGTATTCATGAAAGAATGGTAAGCTTTAGATTATGCAATTTCTTATGGAACGATTTGTTATGTGTCTAATTAGAACAATTCTTTGGTTAAATGCATTAATTTGTAATCGCTACTGAATGACATGCATATGGAATAAGTGCGGAAGAGTTAAAGTTATATAAAAATTTACTAAGCTTGAGGTTATATGTTTTTGTGTGATACTATGGATTAGTTCACCTTATGAATTAGTTAGAATAGTTTATGAGTGTTACGGTAATAATATTGGGTTATTTTTTATATGTAAAGTTTTACAATTGAAATATATTATTATGATTAAAGATTATACGAACTTACTAAGCAATCATTGCTTACGTAATTGTTTTATTTATTTACCTTACAGATTATCGGAAGCTCGAACGAGTTGGAAGCATATCAGAGCTATATTACACTATCCGTTGGTTTTATTGGTAATTATTGATGACTTGATTCTGGTTATAATGACCTGTTTAGGTTATTTTGACTAAAGGTTAGTCTATAGATGTTTTGTTAAAATTAGTTAAGTATTTGGTTTATGCTTGGTATTGTGGTGTTTGCTTGATTGCCTTAAAATTTTGATATGATAGAATCACGAGTGGTAAAATAGTAGTTGTATATGCATAAAAGGTGCATAAAATCGTATTGGTTAGGTTGAACATATAAGTATAAAGATAATTAGTATTAAAAAGATTATTTAGTATAAATTTGCATATACTTGTTTGAATAAATAGATATGTTTGGATATAAAGATAAACGTGATAATATTACATGATTGAAACTTGATCCTAACTTAATTTGAATGAATTGAGTTGGGTTGCGTGGTGTCTAAAATTGCAGGGTATGGTAATCTTGATGTTTGAGGCTCATAATGGGTCGACACGGCTAACACATGGGCATGTGGTTTGGCCGTGTGTCCCCTACATCTTAAAATTTTAGAAACAGAATGCCAAGGTATTACCACATGGGTAGAGACATGGGCGTGTGTCTCAACCGTGTGAGGCACACAGCTTAGCACGCGGGCATGTGTTCAGCCGTGTGAAAATTGCACCTAAATTTTGATAAATAAATTGACCACACGGGCATGTGGCTTGGCCGTGTGGGGTAAGCCAGAGAGTTACACAGGGTAGGACACAACCTGATTCACGGGCATGTCATAGGGTCACACGGGCGTGTCCCTAGACCACACGGGCGTGTGTGCCTTGGAGCTATGAAAAATTTTAAAATTTCGTGAAATATTCTTTGAGTTTTCGATTAAGTCCCGATTGGTTTTAAATGCATATATTGGGCCTCGAGAGCCCATAAAAGGGACAACATGATTAATTAATGACGTGTTTGCAATCTATCTTTTTTATTGTTCATAATTGATCTGAATAGCCCGGTAATGTCCTGTAACCCTATTCCAACGACGAATAAAGGTTAGGGGGTGTTACATCACATGACGTGCCCGGTATTACGTCAGGGACGTTTGAAATTCCCATTAATGGGACTTACATTAATATATAGAGAGTTGGTACTTGTGTATATAGGAAAAGATAGATACACAATGGAGCACCAAATTTAGTAGAATCCATATCCAAAATTCATTGAAAAATTTAAAGGGCTCAAAAATAGAACATGTTTTTCTCTTGTTGAGATGATGATTGTTGAAGTTGGTCTGCATGCTGCACATGAAACAGCTAAGGAGCAGACCATGTAGCTCGAGCCATGAATATGCAGTTGAAGATCAAGTTGCTGTTTTGTTTTGTTACTTCAAAAATTAGTTTAATCACTTAGTTCAAAATGAACTTCGTTGGTATAGCTTGTGATGTAATTAGGTGCTGATGGATTGATAAATCAGTATAGCTATGTGTGCAAGTAATTTTTTCATAAATTTCAATGTAATTAGTGGTAGTAGGTGATGATTAGTTGATGTTTGACTCATTTTGACCAGCATATGGACTGGTATGTAACACCCCAAACCCGGCCCAAACACCACGGCCAGATTTAGAATGCTACTGAGGAAAAAGTTTGAAAGATTTTGACATAAGGGTGAAAACATAATAATTTTTCTGTCATTTATAAAAACATTGTGAATTTAAAATTCTAAGTAAAATTAAGCTGTTACAAATTCTCAGATTTAAATCTTTAATATAAGTTTTTGTGGTGTAAACTGCTTTTAAAATTATAACATTCCCAAATATTAACTTGCTCGTCAATCCAACTTAAATATAATAAAATCCCCAAAATACTTTAATTGGCCTTATTACAATAATGAATTTCCCAAAATGTACTTTAAATGTAAATTTCATAAAACAAATAAAACATCTTCTGCATAGCCACCTCGTCTCCACTCCAGCCCGGTCCAAGAATCATGAATCACCTGCATTGTTGGCAAAAATTCGGTGAGTCAAACCGACTCAGTGTATAGTTATTGCACATGCCTCCCCAATATGGGCTTGGCCCATATCCACACAGTCCACATACATAATTATGCAAAATGAAGCCCAGGCCAACCTAGTGTCCATCCGCTACACACCCCCGTACCTGCTGCACACACCAGGGGATTACTAAATCGCCCTCCAACCACTACACACCTCCTTGGCAGACCTGCTGCCCAAGGTCGTGGCTTAGCCACCAATCACCTGAGTGACCCCACATATCTGTACCCACGAGGTGACTCTAGGTCATCCTCAATCCACGGTGATGCACACAGCTATCATCCACCCACGATGTGGCACATAGCCAACACCCCACCTTGATGAAGCACATAGCCAACATCAAGCGCCAATGTAGCACAAGGCTAACATCAGACCACGTACATAAATATGTACACCCTGTCCTTCAGTAGTCATGTCCCAATCCCCATGCATATATGTATATGTATCATGTCAGAATAACATTTAGAATGGGTATACACCATAGATAATTTAATATCATAAAACACTGACTTGTTAACCGATTACCCCCATGGGTAGCCACCATCTCAGCCATTACTTTCGGCTACCATACACATCATAACCATATATATATAACAACATACACAAATAACAGGAGAACAGTGCGATAACTACACACCTGATAACCCGAAGAATCACACTCTCGATATCAATGCTATCTCTAACCGAAACTACAGCTATCTGCCTACGCTCCTGTTCTGACGCTGGCCCACACCCCGGTGGCCAATCCCGTACTGCAGAGACTGATCTCTTCTTAAACTTAGGGATACGGGTTACCCCTTTCTCTCCTTGACTGGCACTCGCATCCATCGACTAACACTTTAATCAAAACCCGATTAATACGAGATCTTAAACGAATAGAAATTACAACTTAACATCCTTACCCAAAATGGATCAAAATCCCGAAACTTCTGCTTACTTCTGTCGATTGCCCCTAAAAGCCACAGTCAGAATCGGTCATCACTTAAAACACTCATAATATGGCCTTTGGCCGAATACCACAACCTCCTTACCTTGCTTGATCAAAACCCGAAAGCTCTTAGCTATCCTCTAACGCTGGCTTCCAAAAAGGGTTACAAATCCAAGACCTTAAATAGCTTCGGCCACACACAAATACAGGGTTAAGCCTCATAATTTCGACTGGCCAAAGAAAGAATGAAAGATTTAAACCAAGAGAGAGTCCTTACCACAATATTGAAATTGGCACTGGAAGATTCGGCCAGAGAAGAAAATTATTCGGCTTTGAAAGATGAACACTTGATGATAGAAAGAAAGGAAAGGGTTGTGGTTAAAGAGGTTTCGGCTAACACAAGAGGTATTTCGGCTTTAAGGTTTCAAGAAGAGAAGAGAAAAATAAAAAGGAACATGTGGCTTATGGTGTTTCGGCAAGGAGAAGTAGTGAAGAAAAAGTGAAAGAACCCACCTTGATAGTCTCCCTAAATTCGGCCAGTGGTCAAAAAGAAAGGAAAAAGCTGAACACCTAATGGTTTTCGGTACACTGAGAGAATGGGATGAGAAAAACAAACTTTCGGCAAAAAGAAAATTAAAGAAGAAAAGAGTACCAAAAAGATGATCACTCCTATTTATACTACACAATTTCGGCACACACACCCCCCACTTCAACCAAAACCGAAAATGCACACCCCTAAAGTCCCACATTCGGCCACTAGCTCACCCTTCTCTCATATCCTTTATTTCGCTCCTATTTTTCCTCTTTACCACCTATTCAAACAATTTGAATGCTTCAACCTTTATCCTCCTACCTTAGCCAAATTTTAAAATAGATTGACCAAGTCTAATCCTTATCTCCTCAGAACCCTTGTGCCGTCCATCACTACTCTTCCTTGTAGCAAAATAAAACTCCAAATGCTACTCTTGCAACTCGAACCTCAGCCCTTCCTACCTCCTGAGGCATCACTCCCCTAAGCTCTAAGTGGCGCCTCCCTTGCCACTTTACCTAGCCCATTCTTGTGTCATGATCCACACATAATTCCTCTTAAGGCCTAGCTCCCCTAGCTCCCCTTCGCTCAGCTCAAAACAAAAATTTTCCCATGGCTTCTACCCAAGCCCAAGGTTTCCCGAAACCCCAGAATACCTCTAAATAACATGCAGAGCACACTAACATACCAATACAAGTTAAAATGCATGACCCCCAAATCTAGGATATTACATGGTATATGTAATGGCTTAGTGCCTTCATTAATTGGTTAATGAAATTTATCATAATTCATTACAAAACTCTCTTTTCTTTGCTTTTCATCCTTATCATTGAAAAAAAATTCTATTTTGTTTATTCACCAAGCAACGAGCCTTCATGTAACACCCCTTACCCGAGACCGTTGCCGGAGTCGAGCACGAGGCATTACTAGACTTTACTACTAATTCAGCATAAAATTTAAAACTGTCCATCTGCGTCATAGTCACTAAATTATTTATATCTGGAGCTACGGAACTCCAAATTAAGATCCGTTAATTTTCCCTGAAACTAAGCCTCATATATCGTTTTACCATAATTTTTCCAGAATTTTTCATGTGGCCAATTAGTACAGTTTATTCATTAATGTTTCCCCTATTTTACTATTCGACAGTTCTGCCCTCCCTTCACTTCGAATCAAATTACTCTTCGTACAATTTATATGACCTTATTATTTAGTTCCATTGAAAATAGATTCATTCAGGATTCCATACATATAAACTATATCCCACAATTAGTTTTGTATAATTTTAATGATTTTTCAAAGACAGAACAGGGGATCACGTAATCATTCTGAACTAGTCTCACAAAAATTCAAATATTTCAAATCATAAGAATAATTTGTTTGTTATGTTTCTTTTATGCGAAAATAGACTCAATAAGCTTCAAATATATATCTTATTCACTTTCTAATTCCATTTCTTCTATTTTTGGTGATTTTCCAAAATCACGTCACTGCTGTAATTCAAAAACTGTTTCATTGCAAAATATTGTTAACTAGTTTATAACATCTTTACTCCATCTCATTTAAACTCTATACATGCCATATAAATCTTTAAGCATAAAACAAAAGCTATCGGAATTGATCTGGATAGTGAGCTTTGTTGTGATGATCCGATCTACCAACTTCTCTTTAATTCAATCTACATAAAAATATCAAACACACACAAGTAAGCTTAATAAAGCTTAGTAAGTTCATAGGTTTAAAAGTAATACTTACCACACATAATATTTCCAAACAATAACAAAACATTTACTAAAGTTCCCTGCCATTCACAACCATTGTTAAAATACTTCACATAGTCGAGCTCAACATTAACAACTACTCAATCTCTTCCATTTGATTCACTTCTTTAATATTACTTATTATCAAATTAGGAAACGTCTTACGAATTTGAGTACGTCGTTGCTCAGTGCCACGTTTCACAACTCAATATGGATGATACCATACCTACATTTCTTAACTCAGTATGGTTAGTACCATACCTACATTTCACAACTCAGTATGGATAATACCATACCTACATTTCTTAACTCAGTATGGTTAATACCATACCTACATTTCTTAACTCAGTATGGCTAATACCATACCTACATTTCACAACTCAGTATGGATAATACCATACCCACATTTCTTAACTCAGTATGGTTAATACCATACCTACATTTCACACTTTTCCATGGATTAACCATGGTCTTACCCGTCAATTCATCACATGTCACGGTACGAACGTACTCAATTCTACGTTTTTCCTAATTTGAATTACCGCCTTTATTCTTCATTTTATCATAATTTTCATAATTCCATAGCAAATTCATATTTAACAACACACTATACCATTCAATCATTCACAAATAAACATATAAATTCAACCATATGAACTTACCCGGCTGATTCGTAGTAGATATTGAAATTTAGGGGCTATTCTGCAACTTTTTCTTTTCCCCGTTCTTCTTTGAATTCTTGATCTATAATGTAAAATATTTTTACTCATTAGCATTTATTTCATTTCTATTTCACTTCATAATTTATGCTCTTTAATTTTCAAAATTGCACTTTTACCCCAAAAGTTACAGTTTTTACAATTTAGTCCTTGCTCAATTCAGCCATCAATTGAACTAATTTTTCTCAATTAACACTTTATTCTATCATTACAAACTATTTCACAACCTTTGATATTCTGAATTTCAACACCAACCTCTAATTCACAACTTTTTTCACAATTAGATCCTAAATATCATTTCCTATCAAAATCACTTAATAAAACCACCTTAATATGAAATTAGAATTTAAATTTCATAATAATTCATCATAAACTTCCATTTCTCAGCAAGGGTAACTTTTAATTTTACCCACCAAATCAAAAACTAATGAATTCTATAAGTGGATCTAGTTGTAAAAGTCATAAAAACATAAAAATTATCAAGAAAAAGCAAGAATTAAACTCACAGGATGTAAAAGTATGAAAATAAGCTTTCTGCAGAACTCCTATGGCGTTTTGGCTGAGAGAGTGTGAAGATATATCTAGATTCTTTTCAATCTTATCTTTACTAAACATGTTAAAATTACAAAAATTCCAATTTTGCCCTTATTTCCCTTATCTTCTGCTGATTCCCTTGCCTTTGCCATCCAACCTTCTCAATTTTAGGTTTAATTGCCCTTTTAATCCTTTTTCTTTTAACACTTGAGCTATTTAATTCTTGTAGCAATTTTGCATTTGTTATAATTTAATCCTTTTTATTTAATTGACTACCCAAACATTTAAATTTCTCAACCAAAGTTTAATACTAACTTAATAACACTCCATAAATATTTCTAAAAACATTTATGGCTCGGTTTTCAAATTCGAGGTCTCGATACCTCGTTTTTGACCCATTTGACCTAATAAATTCTTTTAATTCACCAAATTCATCAATCTACAAATTATTCTAAATTCTCACTTGGCTCATAAATATTAAATTACTATTTTATTTAATCTTACCTGTCGGATTTAGTGATCTCATATCACCATTTCCGACACCATTGAAAATTAGGCCGTTACAACTCCCTCCCCCTTTTAAAATTTCGTCCTCGAAATTTGTTACCTGAAAATAGATTTGGATACTGTGATCTCATTGACTCTTCAGTTTCCCAGGTTGCCTCCTCCAAACCATGTCAGTGCCATAATACTTTAACCAATGGTATTTTTTTGTTCCGCAATTCTTTAACTTCACGAGCCAAAATCTTCATTGGTTCTTCTGAATAAGTCATATCTGGTTGAAGCTCAATTTCAGTATGAGGAATTACGTGTGAAGGATCTGACCTATACCGTCTTAACATAGACACATGAAACACATTGTGGATCTTCTCAAGTTCCGGAGGTAAAGCCAACAGATAAGCTACAGGACCAACCCTTTCCACAATTTCATACGACCCTATAAATCTCGGACTCAATTTTCCCTTCCTACCAAACCGTAACACCTTCTTCCATGGTGAAACTTTTAAAAATACTCGATCACCCACTGCATATTCCATGTCTCTTCGTTTCAAATCCGCATATGACTTCTGACGTCCTGAAGCAGCTTTTTGACTATCTCGAATAACCCGGACTTTCTCTTCAGTTTCCCGAATCAAATCAACCCCAACTATTTTTGATTCACTCAATTCAGACCAACACAATGGAGTCTTGCATTTTCTACCATAAAGAGCCTCAAACGGTGCCATTTTTATACTAGACTGATAACTATTATTGTAAGCAAACTCAGCCAAAGGTAAATACCTTTCCCAACTGTCACCAAACTCGAGTATACAACATCTTAACATATCTTCTAGAATTTGAATCACTCGCTCTGACTGTCCATCTGTTTGAGGATGAAATGCTGTAATAAAATTTAATCTGGTACCTAAAGCTTCTTGCAGTTTGTTCCAAAATCTCGAAGTAAACCTCGGATCCCGGTCTGAAATGATAGATACTGGAACTCCATGTAGTCTCACTATCTCTGACACATACAATTCTGCTAACTTCTCAAGTGAAAATCTGTTCTGACTGGAATAAAGTGTGCTGACTTTGTCAATCTATCAACAATCACCCATATCGAATCTTTCTTTCTTGGAGTCATAGGCAATCCTGACACAAAATCCATTGTAACACGCTCCCACTTCCATTCAAGAATCATAACGGGTTGTAATAAACCCGTTGGCACTTGATGCTCTGCTTTAACTTGCTGACAAATCAAACATTTTGTAACAAATTCTGAAATTTCTCTTTTCATACCAGGCCACCAATATATCTTTTTCAAATCACTGTACATTTTTGTACTGCCGGGATGAATAGAATACATACTATTATGTGCTTCAGAAAGAATATTATTCTTTAAATCAGAATTGTTTGGAACACAAATTCTGTTATGATAACGCAACATACCTTTATCATCAATGCTGAACTCTGAATCTAAATTATCTCGAACTATCTGTCGTTGCGATACCAATTTCAGGTCTTCATCCTGCAGATTTTGAATTTGCTGAAGAAACATGGGTTTCACTTTCAATTCTACTAATACAGCACCTTCTTCATTAAGAGCCAATTGAGCATTTATTGTCCGAAGTGCAAACAAGGATGACTTTCGACTTACATTAGCTTTCCCTAGATGATAGTCAATAACCAAATCATAATCTTTCAACAACTCTAACCACCGTCTCTGTCTTAAGTTCAGTTCCTTCTGAGTCATTAAGTATTTCAGACTTTTGTGATCCGTATAAATATAAAACTTCTCATCATATAAATAATGTCTCCAAATTTTTAAAGCAAAAACAATTGCAGCTAATTCAAGATCATGTGTAGGGTAATTCTTTTCATGTGGTTTTAATTGCCGTGAAGCATAAGCCACCACCTTTCCTAACTGCATTAACACACAACCCAACCCATTCCAAGATGCATCACTGTACACAACAAACGGTATACCTGATTCTGGTTGAGTCAAAACTGGAGCTTCTGTTAACATTTTCTTCAATTGGTCAAAGCTCTGTTGATATTCATCAGATCATACAAACTCAACATTCTTCTGTAATAAACGAGTCATTGCTGAAGCAATCATGGAAAAATTCTTTACAAAACGGCGATAATACCCTGCTAGTCCCAGAAAATTTCGCACTTCAATTACATTCTTCGGTGTTTTCCAATTCACCACTGCTGAAACTTTACTTGGATCCACACGAATTCCTTCAGCTGATACAATGTGACCCAGAAATCCAACTTCATGAAGCCAAATCTCACATTTACTAAATTTTGCATATAACTGCTTTTCTCTCAAAGTCTATAATACAATTCTCAAGTGTTGTGCATACTCGGATTCTGTCTTTGAATAGACCAATATGTCATCAATAAATACCACCACAAATCTATCCAAATAAGGCTGAAAAATCCGATTCATTAAATCCATAAATGCAGCAGGGGCATTTGTTAAACCAAAAGGCATTACCAGAAATTCGTAGTGACCATACCGAGTTCGGAAAGCAGTCTTTGGCACATCACACTCTTTAACCTTCAGTTGATAATACCTAGATCTAAGGTCTATCTTTGAAAACACTGCAGCACCTTTCAATTGATCAAATAAATCATCGATACGAGGTAATGGATATTTATTTTTAATTGTTACCTTGTTCAGCTGTCTGTAATCAATACACAATTGCAACGAGCCATCTTTCTTTTTCACAAATAAAACAGGTGCGCCCCAAGGTGATGTACTCGGTCTGATGAACCCCTTATCCAATAACTCTTGCAATTGCGTCTTCAACTCTTTTAACTCAGCTGGTGCCATTCTATACGGTGCTATTGATATCGGAGCTGTACCCGAAATTACATCAATTACAAATTCAACCTCACGATCTGGGGGTAAACCAGGTAATTCCTCAGGAAACATATCAGTAAACTCATTAACAACTAGAAATTGTTCCATCTTCAATTCAGAACCCCGAGTATCAAGAATATAAGCTAAAAATGCTTCATTACCCTTCCGAATCAATTTCTGAGCTGTAATGGCTGAAATAGTTCTGACATCATTCTTTTTATCTCCAAACTCAGCTGAAACTATTTCCCCTGTCTGACATTTTAAATCAACCCATTTTTCTCTACAATTCACTATGGCATCGTGTTTAATCAACCAATCCATTCCAAGAATAACATCAAATTCTCGAAAAGGTAACAACATTAAATCAGCAGAGAATTCACAGCCTTGTATTTTCAGTGGACACTTCCGACATATTAAATTAACTAACACACTTTGCCCTAATGGACTAGTGACTTGCATATCAAAGTCAGTGGACTCAACAGTCATTTTCTTTTCTGACACTAATGCAGTGCAAATATATGAATGCGTAGATCCAGGATCAATTAAAGTATACACAGAATCATTAAAAAGATGGAAAATACCAGCTATTACATCTGGAGCAGAAACTTCCTCTCTTGCCCGAGTAGCATATGTACGTGCAGGTGCCCTTGTTTCTGATCGGGCTACAGTATCTCTCATTCTCGAACGAGCAGTCTCAACAACACTACTTTGACCTGAACGTCTACTTTTCTGAGGAGTATTTGTTTGTTTCTCGCCTTGTTCTTTATTTTCTTTTAATGACTGACGACAGTCCCGAATAAAATGATCAGTTCCACCACATCTATAACAAGCTTCGGTTCTTCCCCAACATTCACCAATATGAAATTTACCACAATTTTTGCATCTAGGTCTCGGAATATTTTGCACACTACCAGTACTAGCTGCTGGTTTATTAGTCACTCCGACATCTCTTTGAGTTGTTTTACTTTTATTCGATCGTTCCGGAATTGTAACAGATCGACTAAAATCATCTCTGAACTTTTTAGCTGGAAAAGTCGAAGTTGGTCTAGAGAAACTTCTGTTATATACTTCTTTGCCTTTTCTTTCTCTTTGCATCTTTCTGTTATACACTTCTTCCATCTTTTGAGCTCGATCAGACAGAACCACAAATTCTCGAATCTCTGTGCCTCCTATCATCATTCTGATTTCATCATTAAGCCCTTCTTCAAATCTAATGCACATTTCTTCCTCTGTCGGTACAACATCCTGAGCATACCTACTGAGATACACAAATTCTCTTTCATATTCAGCCACTGTTTTATTCCCTTGTCGAAGATTAAGGAATTCCCTCTTCTTTTTATCTAAATATCTCCTTCCCACATACTTTTTTCTAAACTCATTTTGGAAGAATTCCCAGGTAAGTTTATCTGCAGGTACCACTGCCTCAATGGTTTCCCACCAATTATATGCTTCTTCTTTCAGTAATGAAATCGCACACCTCAAATAGTCCTCCGGAGAACACATCATTTGTTTAAAAACTCTTTCCAAGCTTTTTAACCAATACTCTACTTTAACTGGATCATCGTCCGATCTTCCTCTAAATTCTTCAGCTCCGAACTTTCTGAGTTTCTCAATCGGTGTCCTTTTGCTAGATTCATCTATTAAAGGAGGAGCAACTGGGGTTGTAACTGGTGGTACAGTAGAGGGAGGAGGGGGTTGTTGTGCCTGACTTCTTCCTTGTATTGTTTCACTAAACCACTGGTTCATTACCCCGTAAATCAAATTTTTAAGTTCTTTCTCTCTCATCAAAGAAATCGGAACATTATTACTTGTTCCCTGCTCAGAAGTCTGTACTCTACTATTAACTTCCTCTTCATGATCAGCACCCTCGGGTCTATCAGACATCTTTACAATCTATAACAAAAATTAATAGTTAGATCGGATCATTCACATCCCACTATCACAGATTTATATGGCATGTATTTCTTGACATTTTATACATCACATTTGTTCCGAGAATCATCTAAACCAAAGCTCTGATACCAATAAATGTAACACCCCTTACCCGAGACCGTTGCCGGAGTCGAGCACTAGGCATTACTAGACTTTACTACTAATTCAGCATAAAATTTAAAATTGTCCATCTGCGTCATAGTCACTAAATTATTTATATCTGGAGCTACAGAACTCCAAATTAAGATCCGCTAATTTTCCCTAAAACTAGACTCATATATATTTTCACCATAATTGTTTCAGAGTTTTTCATGTGGCCAATTAGTACAGTTTATTCATTAAAATTTCCCTTTTTTTACTATTCGACAGTTCTGACCTCTCTTCACTACGAATCAAATTACTCTTAGTACAGAATTCATATGACCTTATTATTTAGTTCCATTGAAAATAGACTCATTCAGGATTCCATACATATAAACTATATCCTACAATTATTTTTTTACAATTTCTAATGAGTTTTCAAAGACAGAACAGGGGATCACGTAATCATTCTGAACTAGTCTCACAAAAATTCAAATATCTCAAAACATAAGAATAATTTGTTTGTTATGTTTCTTTTATGCGAAAATAGACTCAATAATCTTCAATTATATATCTTATTCACTTTCTAATTACATTTCTTCTATTTTTGGTGATTTTTCAAAAATCACATCACTGCTGTAATTCAAAAACTATTTCATTGCAAAATATTGTTAACTAGTTTATAACATCTTTACTCCATCTCATTTAAACTCTATACATGCCATATAAATCTTTAAGCATAAAACAAAAGCTACCGGAATTGATCTGGATAGTGAGCTTTGCTGTGATGATCCGATCTACCAACTTCTCTTTAATTCAATCTACATAAAAATATCAAACACACACAAGTAAGCTTAATAAAGCTTAGTAAGTTCATAGGTTTAAAAGTAATGCTTACCACACATAATATTTCCAAACAATAACAAAACATTTACTAAAGTTCCCTGCCATTCACAACCATTGTTAAAATACTTCACATAGTTGAGCTCAACATTAACAACTACTCAATCTCTTCCATTTGATTCACTTCTTTAATATTACTTATTATCAAATTAGGAAACGTCTTACGAATTTGAGTACGTCGTTGCTCAGTGCCACGTTTCACAACTCAGTATGGATGATACCATACCTACATTTCTTAACTCAGTATGGTTAATACCATACCTACATTTCACAACTCAGTATGGATAATACCATACCTACATTTCTTAACTCAGTATGGTTAATACCATACCTACATTTCTTAACTCAGTATGGATAATACCATACCTACATTTCTTAACTCAGTATGGTTAATACCATACCTACATTTCACACTTTTCCATGGATTAACCATCGTCTTACCCGTTAATTCATCACATGTCACGGTACGAACGTACTCAATTCTACGTTTTTCCTAATTTGAATTACCGCCTTTATTCTTCATTTTATCATAATTTTCATAATTCCATAGCAAATTCATATTTAACAACACACTATACCATTCAATCATTCACAAATAAACATATAAATTCAACCATATGAACTTACCCGGCTGATTCGTAGTAGATATTGAAATTTAGGGGCTATTCTGCAACTTTTTCTTTTCCCGTTCTTCTTTGAATTCTTGATCTATAATGTAAAATATTTTTACTCATTAGCATTTATTTCATTTCTATTTCACTTCATAATTTATGCTCTTCAATTTTCGAAATTGCACTTTTACCCCAAAAGTTACAGTTTTTACAATTTAGTCCTTGCTCAATTCAGCCATCAATTGAACTAATTTTTTTCAATTAACACTTTATTCTATCATTACAAACTATTTCACAACATTTGATATTCTGAATTTCAACACCAACCTCTAATTCACAACTTTTTTCACAATTAGATCCTAAATATCATTTCCTATCAAAATCACTTAATAAAACCACCTTAATATGAAATTAGAATTTAAATTTCATAATAATTCATCATAAACTTCCATTTCTCAGCAAGGGTAACTTTTAATTTTACCCACCAAATCAAAAACTAATGAATTCTATAAGTGGATCTAGTTGTAAAAGTCATAAAAACATAAAAATTATCAAGAAAAAGCAAGAATTAAACTCACGGGATGTAAAAGTATGAAAATAAGCTTTCTCCAGAACTCCTATGGCGTTTTGGCTGAGATAGTGTGAAGATATATCTAGATTCTTTTCAATCTTATCTTTTTACAAAAATTCCAATTTTGCCCTTATTTCCCTTATCTTCTGCTGATTCCCTTGCCTTTGCCGTCCAACCTTCTCACTTTTAGGTTTAATTGCCCTTTAAATCCTTTTTCTTTTAACACTTGCGCTATTTAATTCTTGTAGCAATTTTGCATTTGTTACAATTTAATCCTTTTTATTTAATTGACTACCCAAACATTTAAATTTCTCAACCAAACTTTAATACTAACTTAATAACACTCCATAAATATTTCTAAAAACTTTTATGGCTCGGTTTTCAAATTCGAGGTCTCGATACCTCATTTTTGACCTATTTGACCTAATAAATTCTTTTAATTCACCAAATTCATCAATCTACAAATTATTCTAAATTCTCACTTGGCTCATAAATATTAAATTACTATTTTATTTAATCTTTCCTGTCGGATTTAGTGATCTCATATCACCATTTCCGACACCATTAAAAATTAGGCCGTTACAACTCTCCCCCTTTTAAAATTTCGTCCTCGAAATTTGTTACCCGAAAATAGATTTGGATACTGTGATCTCATTGACTCCTCTGTTTCCCAGGTTGCCTCCTCCATACCATGTCGGTGCCATAATACTTTAACCAATGGTATTTTTTTGTTCCGCAATTCTTTAACTTCACGAGCCAAAATCTTCATTGGTTCTTCTGAATAAGTCATATCTGGTTGAAGCTCAATTTCAGTATGAGGAATTACGTGTGAAGGATCTGACCTATACCGTCTTAACATAGACACATGAAACACATTGTGGATCTTCTCAAGTTCCGGAGGTAAAGCCAACCGATAAGCTACAGGACCAACCCTTTCCACAATTTCATACGGCCCTATAAATCTCAGACTCAATTTTCCTTTTCTACCAAACCGTAACACCTTCTTCCATGGTGAAACTTTTAAAAATACTCGATCACCCACTGCATATTCCATGTCTCTTCGTTTCAAATCCGCATATGACTTCTGACGGTCTGAAGCAGCTTTTAGACTATCTCGAATAACCCGGACTTTCTCTTCAGTTTCCCGAATCAAATCAACCCCAACTATTTTTGATTCACTCAATTCAGACAAACACAATGGAGTCTTGCATTTTCTACCATAAAGAGCCTCAAACTGTGCCATTTTTATACTAGACTGATAACTATTATTGTAAGCAAACTCAGCCAAAGGTAAATACCTTTCCCAACTGTCACCAAACTAGAGTATACAACATCTTAACATATCTTCTAGAATTTGAATCACTCGCTCTGACTGTCCATCTGTTTGAGGATGAAATGCTGTACTAAAATTTAATCTGGTACCTAAAGCTTCTTGCAGTTTGTTCCAAAATCTCGAAGTAAACCTCGGATCCCGGTCTGAAATGATAGATACTGGAACTCCATGTAGTCTCACAATCTCTGACACATACAATTCTGCTAACTTCTCAAGTGAAAAATCTGTTCTGACTGGAATAAAGTGTGCTGACTTTGTCAATCTATCAACAATCACCCATATCGAATCTTTCTTTCTTGGAGTCATAGGCAATCTTGACACAAAATCCATTGTAACACGCTCCCACTTCCATTCAGGAATCATAATGGGTTGTAATAAACCCGTTGGCACTTGATGCTCTGCTTTAACTTGCTGACAAATCAAACATTTTGCAACAAATTCTGAAATTTCTCTTTTCATACCAGGCCACCAATATATCTTTTTCAAATCACCGTACATTTTTGTACTGCCGGGATGAATAGAATACATACTATTATGTGGTTCAGAAAGAATATTATTCTTTAAATCAGAATTGTTTGGAACACAAATTCTGTTATGATAACGCAACATACCTTCATCATCAATGCTGAACTCTGAATCTAAATTATCTCGAACTATCTGTCGTTGCGATACCAATTTCGGGTCTTCATCCTGCAGATTTTGAATTTGCTGAAGAAACATGGGTTTCACTTTCAATTCTACTAATACAGCACCTTCTTCATTAAGAGCCAATTGAGCATTCATTGTCCGAAGTGCAAACAAGGATGACTTTCGACTAAGTGCATCAGCAACTACATTAGCTTTCCCTGGATGATAGTCAATAACCAAATCATAATCTTTCAACAACTCTAACCACCGTCTCTGTCTTAAGTTCAGTTCCTTCTGAGTCATTAAGTATTTCAGACTTTTGTGATCCGTATAAATATAACACTTCTCACCATATAAATAGTGTCTCCAAATTTTTAAAGCAAAAACAATTGCAGCTAATTCAAGATCATGTGTAGGGTAATTCTTTTCATGTGGTTTTAATTACCGTGAAGCATAAGCCACCACCTTTCCTAACTGCATTAACACACAACCCAACCCATTCCAAGATGCATCACTGTACACAACAAACGGTATACCTGATTCTGGTTGAGTCAAAACTGGAGCTTCTGTTAACATTTTCTTCAATTGGTCAAAGCTCTGTTGACATTCATCAGACCATACAAACTCAACATTCTTTTGTAATAAACGAGTCATTGGTGAAGCAATCATGGAAAAATTCTTTACAAAACGGTGATAATACCCTGCTAGTCCCAGAAAATTTCGCACTTCAGTTACATTCTTCGGTGTTTTCCAATTCACCACTGCTGAAACTTTACTTGGATCCACACGAATCCCTTCAGCTGATACAATGTGACCCAGAAATCCAACTTCATGAAGCCAAAACTCACATTTACTAAATTTTGCATATAACTGCTTTTCTCTCAAAGTCTGTAATACAATTCTCAAGTGTTGTGCATGCTCGGATTCTGTCTTTGAATAGACCAATATGTCATCAATAAATACCACCACAAATCTATCCAAATAAGGCTGAAAAATTTGTACAAGCTAAATTTTATTAGTATCTTAGCTATTATTTTATGTACAAGCTAAATTTGTATTAGTCAAGTCTATAGGGAGTTGGTAATTCATTAAATAATAGTCTTTTGACTATTCAACTCTTGTATTTTATGTATATATCTTCATATCAATGAAATGGTTATTAAAAAGTTTTAGCCATTATTTCTTGTGTTCAAACTCTCTTTGCATTGTTTTCGGTTCTCATCCTTCTTCTTCATTGTTGTTCACAGATGATCATATGCAAATCTCATGCATATTGCATGCTGAGTTGCTGCCATTGTTCCAACACAATCAGCCTCTACATCATCATCGTTAGGCCACAATCTAAGTGGTCTTCAGGATTTGCATGAATGTGTTAATGTAGCTCTCTCCCAAGAGAAGCAAAGGGAAATGGTTGAAGAGCTTTTGGATGGATCTCTCATGCTCTTGGATGTATGTACCACTGCCAAGGATGCCTTGTTGCAGACAAAGGAATGCACACAAGAGCTTCAATCAATTTTGCGCAGAAGACGTGGAGCCGAAGAGCTTGCTAATGAGTTTAAGAAATACTTGACATCTAGGAAAGCCATGAAAAAGGCAATCTACAAGGCCTTAAAGAACTTGAAGCATATACAGAATAAACTCAGTACTCCTGGCGAGAATGGAGCTGTGATTAGCGTCTTAAGAGATGTAGAAGCAGTTACCATCAGCGTGCTAGAATCCGTATTGTCCCTTATTTCAGGGCCAGAGGCAGAATCAAAATCGAGCCTTTGGTCGCTGGTTTCGAAGCTAATTCACAAGAAGAAAGTAAAGTGCGAGGAAGAATAGAAAGCAAATGAAATTTTGAGTGCTGAAGCTGCAGTGCGTTCCTGCATCAAATCCGAAAACATGAAGCATGTCGAGAACGTGCAAAAGGAGCTTCGAGGCTCAGAGTTGAGCATCCAAGATCTTGAAGAAGGCCTTGAAACCCTCTCCAGGCTTATGATCAAAACTAGAGTTACTGTTCTTAATATCATCAGCTGTTAAATATTGGCATCGCAGTTGTACATATATACTGTAATTTTACAGAGGTTATACAATAGAAAAGAAATACAAAGATTATACAATCTTCTTTCTCAAAATTCTACCTCTTGTGAAATCATTTAACTATATTTCCAAAATTGTTGCATTAATTTTTTACTTCAAACATATTCAACCACGAGCAAGAAAAAACTTGAAAAATACTTTTATCCAGCACATTCTACTATCCAAAACTTACACCCGAATCCCAGTAACTTAGACCTACCTTTAATTTTCCCAAGGTGAATTATAGAGCCTCATCATCACAACTGGTATCTTGGAATATCTCATGGAACATTTCTATGAATATGTGAGCTGCCAGGATTCCTCTTGTCCCACAGAAGACAATGGAAGACTTGCTAAAAATTAAAAACTCCATGCCCGTCAGTTTATCACATGGAAGATGGCAATGAAAAGATGCTAATTTGATATTATGTTAATCATAAAATTTTCTTATGTCAGGGGAAAAGGAAGCAAGGATCTGAAAGTGGATCTTGTTCAACTTCAAACCCTTCTTTACTTGGTTATCAAATTGCATGAAAAATAATGGTAAGTGCTAACACACACGTGGTTGTCTGTTTTTCCTTAATATATTTGAAAAATGTCACCAACTCCCGTGCATTGGCAACTATGGTGATTTCAACGTGTGCAAAGAAACGGCAAGGATATATATATTAAAGTGCTTGGATAGTGAGCTGGAGAGATGGTAGTGGGGAGACATTGCATGAACATTGCTGTCACCCTTTGATCGAGATCTTAATTAATCATGTCAACATTAGCAGATAGAAGAAGCATTTGAGATTCCATTTGTCTCCATGGATTGATATACATATATATATAACTTGGGAGCAGATGCCTAGTATTTCAGTGAAATTTGCAAGAAACTTTGATTCAACAAATAGGCTTCTTTGCTCAGAACAAAAAAAATGGCAGCCTCTCGATCCAACAGTTTCCCCCGTTCATCTAGACAACACCCACTAGCAACAGAAGTTAATGAGCATTTGAATAGATTGAGGGCTTCTAAAGAGGCATCTACTTCATCATCATCAATAAGCCATAAACTAAATGGCTTTCAAGATTTGTATGATTGTGTTGTTAAGTTTCTTCAGTTGCCTCTGTCCCACCATGCTTTAGCCCACGAATGTGCTGATGAGTTGTTGGACGGTTCTCTTAGACTCCTCGACCTTTGCAGCACTGCTAAAGATATTGTGCTGCAAACAAAAGAAAGCACAAGTGAACTTCAATCGGCTTTGCGTCGAAGGAAAATCGGTGAAGCCGAGATCGTAAGTGAAGTGAGGAAATACATGAGCTCCAGGAAAGTTGCCAAAAAGACTATCTACAAGGCATTGGGAAGCAGTCTCACCTTCAGAAACGGTTAGCATGCTGAAGGAGATTGAAGCAGTGACTTGTTCTATGTTTGAGGATTTGTTATCTCTCCTCTCCGGACCAAAGCCTGCAAGTTGGTTATCAGTTTCGAAAATATTGCATCAAAGAAGAATAGCGTGCGAAGATGCTGGAAGAAACGTGAATGAATTCGAAAAGGTTGATGTTGCTTTGAAATCCTTCGGAATAACCAAATCTGAGATCATAAATCTTGAGATGCAAAACCAGCTAAAAGACTTGGAGCTGTTTATTCTGGATCTTGAAGATGGACTTGAATGCCTCTTCAGGTGTATGATCAAAGCAAGAGTCTCGCTTCTTAACATCCTTACACTGTAAAAAACCAAACCCAATTTTGGATTACATCATGTATAGAAATCAAATATACATACATACATATAAATGAAATACTCTTTTCCATTTCCATACGACAAAAGCTCCCTGTTATTTTTCCTCTTTCAGTAGCTTTTGTTTTAAAACAAAAAAGTCACATAAAACAGTAACTAGATAGTAATGAAACAAAGTTAACCTTGGGTTTTTGTATTTTACTTTCTTCTTAATTATGATGCAATTAATTTATCAAGTTTGAGGCTGGTAGGATTCCTTTTGTGTCTAAATTAAACAACAATCAATCCATTCACACGGATGCATGCATTAATAGTGATAACAGCAAGCTTATATTCAAATCTATCACACGTTTCAATTGATGAAAAATGGTGAGGCCAGCTTGTTGCCAAATATCAACCATTAAACTCCACCCTTTTTTCTATTTGTTGGCAATATGTGTAGAAATTATTAAGCTTGCATGCAGTTATTGCCTCCCTTCGCCACAACAAGATAATCGTACAATAATCTCCACCCATTTTTCTGTTTGTTGCCAACATGTGCAACATGCACATATTGCTTGCAAATCCATTGTTTTTACAAATGGTTGAATTGTAGAAGCAACAAAACGACTCTCCAATCAGATATGATAGGTGACTTTTTGTCAACTGAATTCAACACCTTTTGTGAAGCAAATGGAATAAACAAAGAGTTCACAACACCTTATACATCTGAGCAGAATCACGTAGCAAAAAGTTACAACCTAAAATGCTAAATCAATAAATAAAAAATAAAGTTAAATCTAAATTTGCTAAAGACCTAAAATTCTAAAATTTAAATAAATCTAAATGCCAAGACACGCGGGAGATGGTGAATGAAAGCGAAAGCATGCAACTGGTGGCAGAGCCTATAACTAGGGGTGTTCAGTCGGTTAATCAACCTTTCAAAATTTTTAACCGTTAACCGAATCGAAAATTTTTCAAAAAAATTAACCGAACCGAAATTTTTTCGGTTAATTCAGTCGGTTAACCGAATTAACTGAAAATTATATATTTTTTATTTTTGGTTAAAAATTAACTGAATTAACCGAATTACACGAATTAACCGAATTAACCGAATTACCAGAAATGAATCACTACATAATTAAAAAGATTACATAATTTAGTTTTAGTTGTAGAATTTTATTTTTATTTATTAAATTATTTGTAATTTTTATGATTGGGTTGGATTGGGTAATTGGGTTGGGTTGGATATTTGGGTTTGGATTGGGTTTAGGGATTGGATTTAGGTGAATGGTGGGCCTATTTATATATTATAATTTTATTTATTAGTTTTTTCGGTTAAACCGAAAAAATTCGGTTAACCGATCGGTTTCGAACCGAATTAACCGTTAACTGAAAAATCACAAAATAATTAACTGACCCCGACCGAAAAAATTCGGTTAACTGACCGATTAACAAAATTCAGTCGGTTAACCGAAATTTTTCGGTTTTACCCGAATTTTGCACACCCGTACCTGTAACAGCCCGTTTTTCAATGGTGTAAGAAATGGTGGTTTCAGAACCCCATTTTCGATATTCGAGTCCTTTAATATTATTATTTAACATTTATGAGGTTAGTATAAAAGTTGTAAAATAAATCTGAAATAAACTTAATAAACTAGAATCTATCATGTCAAATCATCAAGAATAAAGCCAGAATAAAACTAAATGAGAAGCGTACCTAAATCCATGAATTCCTTGAAGCTTTTCCCGATCTTGGGGATTTGATCTTCCAAATTAGTGCACAAGAAATTCAAAGAATATTTACTCTTCTTTTCCTAAGGATGAGATATTAGAAAAGATATCTTGTGTATAATTTGGGGACCATAACCCTAATATTTATAACCTTGGCATATTAGTTCTAATTCCTAGTTAGCCCATCATTAATTAGAAGTTTATTAGAACTCAATTACTAGAGTATTTACACATATTTAACCCATACTTTATTTAATCATTAAAACCCAATAAAACTTTAACCAAATTAGATCACTTTTAATTTGGGCTAACTTATCATGATAGTAAATAATAACATGTAATTACCCTTATTATATATGTGATGTTCATATTTTCCAACAATCTCCCATTTGGACCACATGCATATACTAATTACTCTATAATTACATGTCATTATATAACCTTATGAGCTCAAAATTTTACTATTATATCCAAAAGGTATTTTGAACAATCTCGTCCATTAATTATGTTAACATAAAATCAAGGCAACTTTCGTTACATATATCATAACTAAATCCATCCATGATCACGTATATTAACACAACCAAATGACATAGATCAAGTATGCATGTGTAGCATTGATAAACCGTAATATACACATATTTTAATCCCACATTTGGCATACTTTTGGATGATTTGTCCCTTGAACTGTGGAATTTGATGCTCCTAATCCTTTAATTTTATGTTTTATACTTAGGAGAGCATAGGAGGATGAAAAGAACGAGAAACAGGCCAAAAACGGAGAAAATGGGCCAAAGTAAGAAATCCACACGGCCTGGAGTTTGCCACACGGCCGTGCCACTTTAACAGACTCGAACACGGTCCTGGGCTCGATTCACACGGGCGTGCCACACGGGCGTGTCGCTTCCGTGACCTGTTTTAATTCCACTCGAAAAAGAATACTTAGAGGCAAAGAAAGACATTCCGAAATCCTATATAAACACCCTAAGTGTAACCTAAAAAGGGAGTGGGACAGAGGTCGACAGAAGGCCTCTGTCAGGGTTCTTTTGACAGGAGCAAAGCTAGAGAGGGCTGAATATAGGAGATAACTCCAAGAAAGCTAGTTGATCCATCTCAGAAGCCGGAATCACGCTCAAGACTGAGGATCTTCCCTTCAATTTCCTTCAGGGGTTTTAGGATTTTCTTTATGTTTTGTTATTTAATTCCTTCTGAGATGTATTCTTTTATAATTATGAACTAAACCTCTCAATACCCGAGGGAGATGAAACCTAAGATGGATCTTGTTATTGTTTTCTGAACTGTATGATAAATACTTGATTTGTTCTTAATTATGTGTTCTTAATTCTTGCTTTAATATTTCAGGATATTGATTCAAGTATTGATGTGCTTATTCAGAGGAGCAAAAGTCCCTGTTTAAGAGTAGATCTAGTATAGTTAAGCGGAGTTGATCGCACTCCTAGAAATAGGATGACGAAAATTTGCCGGATTAGGGTCAAACCTAATATGGGAGTCTATAGATCGAATTAATGCAACACTAGGGATTTTAATTAGAAAGAGATTTCAATTAATCAACCTAGGGTTAGACGTTAGTAGCCTCGAAAGAGGTACTAATATAAATTAGGGAATCCTATGGATCAAGTCAAGTGAATAAATCGTCTGGTTCAGAGTTAAATAACAAGTGAAGTCTAGGTGGATTATTCCTCGGGTATTGTCTTAATCAATTGATTTTCCCAAAAGTATTTCCCCAATTCATTCTCTGTGTCTTAGCATCTTTAGCTTAGTAATTAGTTAGATAAATATCAATCCTCTTTATTTTAGGCTAGATAATAAAAAGAAAGTTAGTACTAATACTTTTGGTTCCCTTGAGTTCGACATTTCGGTCTTGCCACTAAGCTATACTACTGTTCGATAGGTACGCTTGCCTTAATCGTGGTGATAGTAAGTTTTTAGGCTCGATCATTCTTTTTATAAATATTAAAGCTTTCAGACCACCATCAAGTTTTTGACACCATTGCCGGGTAACTGAAATATTAGGAACGCTCAATTTTTATTGCCGAAACCATTTTTAAGTTTTCTTTTGAAAAAACAGGGATCGACTTTAAAAACGAAAATGGAGTCGCCACCAATCTTTTTTCGAGGTGTGATCGGGTCACCTTGAAATTGATCATTTTAATAAAAACATTTTGATTTATTAAAACAATGATTTTGGTCTATGAAATTCGAGAAAACGGGTTCGGGAGTCAGTTACGCACGAGGAAGGATTACCACCCTCGTAACGCCCAAAAAATTGGTACCTAATTGATTAATTAATGTCTTAATATCGAAAATTTGAGAAGATTTTAAAATATGACCCTTTTGATTTTTCAAAACTTATAACCTTTAAAAAAAAACATTCAATTATTTGGATAAAAGAAAAGTCGAATCTCAGTAAGTTAAAGCACGACCTTTCGAATTTCCTAAATACCAAATATCTTTTGTTTTGTTTTGTTTTGTTTTGTTTTTTTTGAAATCCCTATCTCAAAATATCAAAATGTCTAGGTTAGGGCGCAACATCTTAAATTCACAAAGATAGGTTTTTTATTTGAAAATCATATATTTTAATTTCAAAAAGGGTATTTGATAATTTAGACTTAATGAAAAAAATCAAAGCCTAGTAAGTTAGGGCACGATTTCCTCAAAACTCTAAATGTCAAATATTGCCTTATTTTAAGAAATAAAGTTTTGGATAAAAAGTGGCAATTAAATGAGATATATTTTAAAACAATGATTTGAGTAAAATGTATCATTAATACATTACAAAACACAAATACCAAAGCAATATACTACAATTACATGATATAATAACATTTAACGCTAATATAGGCAATTAAGAGAAAGAATAACATAAAATAGCAAATGATACAAGTAATAAAATGACCATGCTAAAGCAAACATAAGAATAATAAACAAATAAAAGAACGTGAATAACAAATAAAAGATATAAAGTAAGCAATAATAATTCAAAAGATCTATGCGAAAGATAAAAAAAAAACTAAGAAATGAATACGAAACTTTACATATGAGATCAAATATAAAAGCAAAATAACAATATAAGATAAATGCTATATGCAAAACAATAAAGGGATATTATAGCAATTTTTTTTAAAGAATTGAATAATAAAAAAATAAAAAAAGTGATATGGTAAAATCTAAAATAGTTAATATCTACATATAAAATAAATATATATTTTAAATAAATAATATAAAAACTTTGAATAAAAATGTATAAGGGATAACTTATAATAAGTATATAATATACCATTTAAAAATAGATAATATACATATTTTAAATAAACAATATATGGAAAATTTTTCCTTAATAATGAAACAATTTAAATGATGTACAACATACAAATTTTTAAATAATACATAATATGATTAAAGTTAAATAATATATAATATATATATATATAACAAATAAAATAATAATATATATGATAAAACAATTTCACGTAAATAGGGAAAAGTAAAAAAGAAAAAAAAGTTTAAAATAATTAAAATAAATGAATAAATAATGATTAAGCAATTAAATGGATAAATAAAAAAAAAGTTAAAAAAACACATAAGTCAACCTAACTCCCGTAATATGAGGATTCAACGAAATTCCTCCACCAAAATCTAACTCGAACGGAAGCAACTAAAAAAGAAACGAAGATGAGCGAAGAACAAAATAAGAATAAGCCATAGAAAATAAGAACGCAAAAGAGAGAGAAATTTGAGTGAATGCTCTCAAGAATTTTTATTACTCCAAATTCCAGTCCTTTACAATGAAGGGAGATGCCTCTATTTATAGTTGAGCCTCCCCAAATCCAACGGTACAGATCAATTACATCAACGGCTAAGATTAAAAGGTATCTACAAATTAAATCTCTAAGATTACAAAATCATATCTTCTAAGATTGCATATCATATCTTCTAGGATTGCATATCATATCTAAGATTTGCATATCATTTATAAGATTGCATATCATTGAAGATTATGTTTCCATATACGTCAAGCTTGTAGATGAACCTTCAATCTTTTCAAGTAATGGGCCAGTCTGATCGGGCCAAATGATATATTTTGGACTGGACTTGGACTTTGTTTTATTATTTTGGGTTTATTATTTTTTTGTATGGGCCCGAGCTAAATTGGCCTATTACAGCTGCCCCTCTTTGCTCATTGTTGCGTAACGAGAATGGAGCAAAGACTATAAAAGGACTAATTTTGCCCGGTCTTGCCGAGTCTTGACTTCTTGGTCCTCGTCTTCTCCAAATGACTTCCAACCCAACTGCAACTTTAGGGGAATTGGAATTTCAACTTAACTTTACTTCTCTGCAACTACTGCAACTTCAGAAGTATTGAACTATCTATTCTACTACTCTTTCAGGGAAAAAAGTCTGATGGCTTCAATTTGCTTCACTGTAACTTCAGGAAAATAAGATTTGCCATAAGGTTTGCTTTCTTCGATCTGGTCCACTACTACTTCAGAGAGGCAAGGCTAGTGTTTTCGATCTGCTTCACTACAATTTCAAGAGGACATGATCTGCAATCTTTAGTCTGCTCCACTGTAAACTCAAGGCGGTCAGGCTGATGTCTTTGATCTGCTTCACTGTAACTTCAGGAAGACAAGATCTGCAATTTTTAGTCTGTTCCGCTGCAAACTCAGGGAGACAAGGCTGGTGTCTTCGATCTGCTTCACCGCCCCAGGAAGGCCAGATCTGCTATCTTTAGTATGCTCCACTGCAAACTCAGGGAAACAAGACTGGTGTCTTCGATCTGCTTCACTGCAACTTCAGGAAAACAATATCTGCTATCTTTAGTCTGCTCTACTGCAAACTCAGGGATGCCAGACTGATGTTTTCGATCTGCTTCACTGTAAACTCAGGAAGACAAGATATGCTATCTTCGGTCTGCTCCACTGCAAACTCAGGGATGCCAGACTAGTATCTTCGATCCACTTCACTGCAATCTCAGGAAGACAAGATCTGCTATCTTCAGTCTGCTCCACTGCAAACTCAGGTATGCCAAGCTGATGTTTTTGATCTACTTCACTGCAAACTCAGGAAGACAAGATCTGCTACCTTCAGTCTGCTCTGCTGCAAACTCACGGATGCCAGACTGGTATCTTCGATCCGCTTCGCTGCAAACTCAAGAAGACAAGATCTGCTATCTTCAGTCTGCTCCACTGCAAACTCAGGGATGCTAGACTAGTATCTTCGATCCGTTTCACTGCAATCTCAGAAAAACAAAATCTGCTATCTTCAGTCTGCTCCGCTGCAAACTCAGGGATGCCAGACTGGTATCTTCGATCTGCTTCACTGCAAACTCAGGAAGACAAGATCTGCTATCTTCGGTCTGCTCCACTACAAACTCAGGGATGCCAGACTATTATCTTCGATCCGCTTCACTGCAATCTCAAGAAGACAAGATCTGCTATCTTCAATCTGCTCCACTGCAAACTCAGGGATGCCAGGCTGATGTCTTCGATCTGCTTCACTGCAAACTCAGGAAGACAAGATATGTTATCTTCAGTCTGCTTCACTGCAAACTCAGGGACGCCAAGCTGATGTTTTCGATCCGCTTCACTGCAAACTCAGGAAGACAAGATCTGTGAACTCATCGATGTTGCTACACCATCCTCTGGGGGACCTATCCTGTATAATCGGTTTATGTGTTTTTGCTTATGCAAAATGGTTAGGATGCTATGATCTGAACGAATCAATTGCTTCTAACCAAATGTCATATGTATGAATGCAAAATGTCATGAGGACGATCCTTTTTAATAATTAGGATGTCACCACTTGTTGCTAATCAGGGTTCTATCATTAACGTAGTACACTGTCTTCCTACTCAGCTGGCATTTGACAGAAAACCCGAAAACATTTTTCCTCAACTGATTTGCCCCACTAACTTCAAGGTCCTTTTTACTATACCTCAGGGACATAAGGCTTGTACCATTTTCAAACCATCTCACTGCGGTTCAGGATTATAGGATTTGAAACTTTTTCGATCCGTTCCCACTGCAATTCAAAGGTATAGGACTTGTATCTTTTTCAATTCATCCCATTGCAACTTTGGGGTATAGGATCTGTAACTTGTTCCATCCACTGATCACTCCCCAGTGACCCGACCAGATGTGTATGCATGATACTCGCATGGATGCAGAATGTCATTTTCCTTTTCGAGAATGATTCCTTCTACACTTGGCTTGTCATTGCTTATTTTCTGTCGGATTTGTATCACTGACGCAATATCTAGTCTTTTGATCAACCAATGTCCTTGACAGAAAATCTGAAGAGATAAAATCACTTTGGGCTCAAATACTTCCAACCCTTGAGCTTGGTGAGTTCTAAACAATAGTCCTGTTTCAAGTTCTTATACTATTTAAAAGCTTTCAGAGTAATATACGAAACTCCTTTTATGAAAGTATTATTAGTCCATTAATCGATATTTCAATATAAAATGCTTGAAAAAGATCAAAACAATGGACGAGAAAGAAATTAATCAGGAGCATAGCTCGAAACAAATAAGTTAATCAAAGATAACCAAGGCAATAGAAGAAAATTGATTGGGGTGTATTTTGAAAAGAATAAAGTAATCAAAGATAGCCAAGGCCATAAAAGAAAATTGATTGGGGTGTATCTTGAAAAGAATAAAGAAATCAAAGATAGCAAATTCAAAATGGGTAAGATAGAAGCTAGGTGCCCCAGATATCGCAGCCTGAGCTTCTCTGTATGAACTTCTTGAGGACCATTTTGAGCTCAATACGTGTTTAGAGGATCTGGAGTACTTTGTCAATGCCCTAAGACATAGCATACTTCCTCATTGTTAATTCAGGCATAGCAAGACTACCACATGCCCTATCTTTGATCAAAATTTAAGCCGCCCTTTTCGGGTTTTCGGCTTAAAACCCCTTTGGTCTCAAAGCGCCCTTTGCGGGTTTTTGCCTTGGCCTCTCCTCTTTTTTTTTTTTTTTGAATTTGATCTCAAGGCACCTTTTGTGGGTTTTCACCTTGGCCTTTCCCCTTTCAGGTAAAATACTTCTTGACTGAACTTGAGTTCACAGAATTGGGCAAGTCTTCGCCATCCGTCTCGGTCAAAATCAATGCTCTTCTAGAACAGACATTTTTTTACTACATAAGGTCCTTCCCAGTTTGGCACCTGCTTTCCTCTGAAATCTTTTTGTATAAGAAAGATATTTTTCAACATCAGGTTCCCCTCGTGGAATTCTCTAGGATGAACCTCTTTGTCGTAAGCTTGCATCATCTGATCGTGATGGATAACTTTTAACCTTTTCTTCTATTAGGTTCAATTGGCAAAAATGCTTCTATTCCATAAACCAATGGGTAAGATGTTGCCCCGGCAAAGGTGATACGAGCCGGCTCGGGATGAGTCGAAACGTATGCGGGTTGCCCAATCGTCTACGAGGAGGAATCAAGCCTTTGGAAAATAATCAGAAAATATAATTGAGTTTACGGAAGCTTAAGTGAATAAAATATGGGATGGTTCGGTTTGGTGGAACAAAATAAAAATAAAATAGATAAAGGATAATTTAATGGGGATGGATAAAAGAACTTAAACAAGAAGCGATTCAACACTAAAGAGTGTTACCCCGGGTTCTATAATGTTTAAGGTGGATAAATGGAATCGATGATGGAAATAGAAATACGAACTTAACTTAAGAAAGATTCAACACTATATAACAGTGTCACCCCGTTTCTTATATCGTTAAGGTGGATGGATGAAGATAGGTTGATGAATGCCACACCAAACGAAATTTGGTGATAAGTTCAAACAAGTCGAAGATGCCACAAGCAAGCTTGATATAACGAAACTTGTACGAAAACGAAGAGGAGATAAACTCACTCAAATGAACAAAGTTTATATATTTTCATTCATGTTTGAATTCTATGTTAAATGAGAATTACATAGCCTTTTTATAGGCTGAACAAAGGCTAGCATAATAGTCTTCTAATCTTACCTCTTAACCCTTAAGTTTTTGAAAGGGCACCAGCAATTTTTAACCCTTAACCCTTGAGTTTTTGAAGAGGCACCTAACAACCTTTTAACCCTTAACCCTTGAGTTTTTGAAGAGGAACCTAACAACCTTTTAACCCTTAACCCTTGAGTTTTTGAAGAGGCAATTTAAAAATCATTGGTGCTCCAGGCATGCCCGTATCATCCCCTCCCTCTTCAAGACGATTCGTCCTCGAATCGACCCGTTGATTGTTCGAACTCTTTTTTTTTGAATTTTTTTGAACTCTTTTTTTTTCAAACTTTTTTTTGCTTTTTCTTTTACTCGTATATTTTTTTTGAATTTTCGTAATTTTTTTTGTTATTTTTCACTCAAAAAATACATGAAATATAACACAATAAAAATGAAATTACAACTTTGAATTTTTTTTGAATTTTTTTAACTTACGAACCTAATCTCGGCTTCACGTACGTCGTCAAAATTCCTCTTTTTTTATGGCTCTGATACTAGATGATACGAGCCGGCTCGGGATGAGTCGAAACTTATGCGGGTTGCCCAATCGTCTACGAGGAGGAATCAAGCCTTTGGAAAACAATCGAAAAATATAATTGAGTTTGCAGAAGCTTAAGTGAATAAAATTGGGGATGGTTCGGTTTGGTGGAACAAAATAAAAATAAAATAGATAAAGGATAATTTAATGGGGATGGATAAAAGAACTTAAACAAGAAGCGATTCAACACTAAAGAGTGTCACCCTGGGTTCTATAATGTTTAAGGTGTATAAATAGAATCGATGATGGAAATGGAAATACGAACTTAACTTAAGAAAGATTCAACACTATATAACAGTGTCACCCCGTTTCTTATATGGTTAAGGTGGATAGATGAAGATAGGTTGATGAACGCCACACCAAACGAAATTTGGTGATAAGTTCAAACAAGTCGAAGATGCCACATGCAAGCTTGATAAGTCTAACGAAACTTGTACGAAAACGAAGAGGAGATAAACTCACTCAAATGAACAAAGTTCATATATTTTCATTCATGTCTAAATTCTGTGTTAAATGAGAATTACATAGCCTTTTTATAGGCTGAACAAAGGCTAGCCAAATAGTCTTCTAATCTTACCTCTTAACCCTTAAGTTTTTGAAAGGGCACCAGCAACCTTTAACCCTTAACCCTTGAGTTTTTGAAGAGGCACCTAACAACCTTTTAACCCTTAACCCTTGAGTTTTTGAAGAGGCACCTAACAACCTTTTAACCCTTAACCCTTGAGTTTTTGAAGAGGCAATTTAAAAATCATTGGTGCTCCAGGCGTGCCCGTATCAAAAGGTCCTGGCCAACGTTCGATAATCATAGAGGATAAATGGTAACTTCTTTATGCCAATCTTTACAAGTCTCGGTCATCTTTCCTACAATACTTGTTTTGTTTTTTTGTTTTTGGCTGCCTTTGTTGCTCTATGATATGGCGTCTGATCTTGGAACAGACTACAAACTTTTTACATTGTCCTTTTTGGCATTCTTTGTCTGCGCCTGATCTTTTTTTTTTTTACTATCGACCTTGTGAAATTGACATGTGAAGCTACTTTCTCCTTCTTAGTGAAGTAATCGACGTCCACCAAGATAAATTGATGTATATTAGAAATTTTGCTGAGATTGGCCTACCCCACATAGAGAAAGTCTGTGAAGAAATTAATGAGGCATATGGATCTTGTCTTCTTAAATACGGCATAACTAATGCAATCCCCTTCTATGTAGATTAGCAGTACCCAAACCTCATGATTAGCTTGGCTATTGTAAAACCATTAGCATGTGTCCTTCTGACATCCTTATGGACCTCTTTTAAGATTTCAACGTACCTGCATCTCAGTAGCCCAGGCATGTCCTGATATGATTGTGTAAAACATCTTTGAATTCTTGAAAATAACTCAATAATGTCTCGCCTTATTTCTGTGGTGAGCTAGGCTACAATCTTCACCTCTTTTCTAGGCTCATAATATCCACTGACCCTTTGTAGAGTAGGGTCTGTTTTTCATCTTCTACCACTCTTAACAAATCAGAAGATATGTTACAATCTTTGCCATCTTCAAATTCCTGAGATCCCTCTAACACATATCTTACTTGAAAGGAGACTCTGAGTCAGTAGCAGCGTTGCTCACATCATTGATATCTGGAGACCTATTGTAGGTTCGAAGGAAGATTCCAAAGAATAAATGATTCAAAGAATGATTATTTGTATGATATGATCATGAATGAATAATAAAAGAATATTTGAAAGAAATTCCAAAAATAAAAGAATCTATACATGGAAAGAATAAAAGAATATTTGTTCAATTTTGAAATAAAGATTTTGGACACGAGCCTATTTCACAAAAGGATTCTTATTGCCTCTAGGCTTAAGGCAACAAGCGTATTTTGAATATTACTCTAAATTAGCTCTAAAAAATATAAGGATCTCTTCCACAGTCCCATTATTCAAAATACTCCCAAATATGTAAGGGCAGATGCTTGGAAAAATCCAGTTCTTTCTTCAGATACGTCGTTAATATTCAGATTTCCCAATATCAGGTCTTGCACTAAAGCCCTGAACTCAATGCATTCTTGGATCTCACAGATCTCATAATATTTACCCCTTCATCTAGATGGTTGGGTGACAGATTTTTTGCCTTAGAGGGATCATCGAATTTGACAATACCTATTTTGACAAGTCTTTCGATCATCTTATTGAAAGCGGTGCAATTCTCGATCGAGTGTCCTGTGATTCCCTCATGGTATTCACATTGGGTGTTCGTGTCGTACCATTTAGGGTATGGAGGTCGTATAGGTTTTAGGTAGAAAGGGGATACTACATGTGCATCAAACAAAACTTGGTACAGCTCCCTATATGTGATTGGGACTGGCATGGATTGGGATTTTTCTGAGTTCGGTCTTGGATTGGGTTCTTGCCTTGAGGAGACCTGATGGCTAGTAGTTGGCTGGCCTATGGTATTTGGTTTGGAATAACCCTTGCTATACTGGTTTTGAATAACCTTTTCTATACATACTTGTGTTATTCGCCTCATTTTCTTTTTTCTTCGGGGCCCTTAAAGTATTAACTTGGGAGCTCCAGTCTCGCTTTTTCCTTTTGTAACGGTCTTCACATTATTTCGGAATCTCCACACTAGCTTTCCTTGTTTCTTCTATACTAGCCAAATCAATGACAATGGGATTTGTTGGATTTCTCCCTGGATTGGGACCTGAGCCTATCGAGTAGTTTATTGGTGCCGATATACTGGCCTGATGCTGTTAGGGTCTGATAGTAACGGGTACCCCTTTCGAATGTGCGTCTGGTTGAGTCTGGACGCTTATTGGAGTAAAACCTAAGGGATAGACGAGGTCTTCATTATCATCCCCACTGTTGACTATTGGGCCTTTCCTCTCTTCAAGCCCTTCGGCTAGTAACTGATTAACTGGCCAATCACATTCTTTTTGGAATTCTAATATTTGATCCCGCATATCTTGTTCAATTTTGGTCAATCGCTCTTGCATCTGTATTTGCCTTTGCTATAATCTCATCAACCTTTGTTCCATGTTTTCTAGGTTAACTAAAATAATTTTACCTAATTAGGGTCCTTTTGTAAAAGTCTAATGCAAATGATGCAATGCAATGCAGATGCATGGAATGAATGCAAAAGAAAGAGAGGCGTTGATTCTGAATTCAATTCCATTGGAATAACTTTTCTAGAAAGCAAATTTCTTTACATAAAACGGATTACATATGTGTCCTTGCCCTCATATTCCAAGCAAAAAAACCAATTCCCTTCTTCGCAAAGGTCAAATCTTGCAAACTTCTAATAGATGCCTCTACTAGCTCCTTTTTGCTTGGGCCGGGACTCATTACTCACTTATCCTCGCACTGCTTGTTAGACAATCGAGACATAATGGCTCTCGAATAATCTTTTCTGGCTTGAATCCTCGGGCCATAAACCCAAGTCTTGTATTCCTTTGCAAATTATCAGTCTTCTCTCGTTGTGTTTGCTTGGATCATATTCGAACGACCGTATTATAATCTACTTTATCAAGAAATCCATTTTACATGACAAGCTCTTCTATTTAGTAATTGAATTTGAATCAACACCTCCTTTCTATGATGAGAATGCAATGCAACCAAAACAAAACAAAACACGTTAGCACAGGAGAAATAAACAACATAGAATACCTATCTGGGTGACTACTGGGGTTTGGCATGGTTCTACCTAAGGTAGGCTCCTAGGTCTCTCTATATGCGGTTTGGCTCTAAGGCAAGGGTACCTGAACCAGCAGATTCCTCAATCTTCACCCATTATAGGCTCATACAGACCGAGTTCAGTTCAAGGGAATACATTTCCCTATGGCCATGCGAAAGTGAAAACCTCACGAAGACATAGGTACAGATGTATCCCGGAAGCAATCCACTAGCCCATGCGGAGGTGAAAACCTCACGAAGGCATAGTTTCTCACTCCTACTTAAAGGTGCGACCACAACGGTCATGCAATGCAATGTGCGCAAGAAAATAACAATCATATGTAATGACACAAACAAATGCCACAAAAGGATCGTAATTTTCAAATTTTCAAATCGAATTTTCAAATTTTTGACAAATGACAGAAAATAATCAATTTTACGACTTGACTTTCTTATTGGTCCCTAGTGGAGTCGCCAAGCTGTCGAAACCATTTTTAAGTTTTCTTTTGAAAAAACAGGGATCGACTTTAAAAACAAAAATAGAGTCGCCACCAATCTTTTTTCGAGGTGTGCTCGGGTCACCTTGAAATTGATCATTTTAATAAAAAAAATTTGATTTATTAAAAAAATGATTTTGGTTTACGAAATTTGAGAAAACGGGTTCGAGAGTCGATTACGCACGAGGAAGGATTAGCACCCTCATAACGCCCAAAAAAATTGGTGCATAATTGATTAATTAATGTATTAATGTCGAAAATTTGAGAAGATTTTAAAATATGACCCTTTTGATTTTTCAAAACTTATAACCTTTAAAAAAAATTCAATTATTTGGATAAAAGAAAATTCGAATCTCAGTAAGTTAGAGCACGACCTTTCGAATTTACCAAACACCAAATATCCTTTGTTTTGTTTTCTTTTTCTTTTCTTTTCTTTTTTTTTTTTTTGAAATCCCTATCTCAAAATATCAAAATGTCACATCCAATAAGTTAGGACGCAACATCTTAAATTCACAAAGATAGGTTTTTTATTTGAAAATCATATATTTTAATTTCAAAAAGGGTATTTGATCATTTAGACTTAATGAGAAAAATCAAAGCCCAATAAGTTAGGGCACGATTCCCTCAAAACTCCAAATGTCAAATATTGCCTTATTTTAAGAAATAAAGTTTTGGATAAAAAGTGGCAATTAAATGAGATATATTTTAAAACAATGATTTGAGTAAAATGTATCATTAATACATTACAAAACACAAATACCAAAGCAATATACTACAATTACATGATATAATAACATTTAATACTATTATAGGCAATTAAGAGAAAGAATAACATAAAATAGCTGATAAACCGTAATATGAACATATTTTAATCCCACATTTAGCATACTTTTGGATGATTTATTCCTTGAATTGTGTAATTTGGTGCTCTTAATCCTTTGTTTTCATGTTTTATACTCAGAAGAGCACCGGAGGATGAAAAGAACGAGAACAGGCCCAAAATGGAGTAAATGGGCCATATCACGAAATCAACATGACCTGGGCCCAAGACCACACGGGCGTGACTCCTTAATAGTCTCGAACACGACCTGGCCATGATTCACACGGGCGTGTGCCATGGGCGTGTCCTTGCCGTGAGAAAGAAGAGTTTCACTCGGATTAGGGTACTTAGAGGCAAAGAAAGCCATTCCAAAAGCCTATATAAACACCCTAGAGGCCAACCTTCAAGGGAGCGTCCAGTGAGGCCAAGGAGCCGAGCCAGAGAGGCCAGAATTGTGGATATTGACTCGAAGAAAGCCAGTGGATTCATCTCAAGAAGCTGTAGTTATAGTCAAAATAGAGGATCTCTCCTTCAATTCCTTCAGGGGGTTTTAGGGTTTTCTTATGTTTTGTTTTATGTTTTCTTTTGAGATGTATTCTTTTATCGTAATGAACTAAACCCTCAGATACCTGAGGGGGATGAAACCTAAGATGAATCTTGTTATCGTTTGCTGAACTATATGATAAATACTTGATCTGTTCTTAACTATGTGTTCTTAATTTGTGTTTTGGTATTTCTGGGATATTGATTCAAGTATTGATGTGCTTAGCTGGTGGAGCAAAAGTCCCTGCCTAAGAGTAAATCTAACATAGTTAAGCGGAGTTGCTTGCGCGCCTAAAAATAAGGTGACGAAAATATGCTGGATTAGGGTCAAACTTAATATGGGAGTCCATAGATCGAGTTAATGCAATTCTAGGGCTTTAATTAGAAAGAGATTTCAATTAATCAACCTAGGGTTAGACGTTAGTAGCCTCGAAAGAGGTATTAATATAAATTAGGGAATCCTACGGATCAAGTCAAGTGAATAAATCGTCTGGTTCAGAGTTAGATAACAAGTGAAGTTTAGGTGGATTCTTCCTCCGGTATTGTCTTAATCAATTGGTTTTTCTCACAAGTTATTTTCCCCAATTCATTCTCTTTGTTTTTGCATCTTTAGTTTAGTTGTTAGTTAATTTTAGATTAGATAAAAATTCCTTTAATTCTTAGGCTAGATAATAAAAAGAATTAGTATTAGTACTTTTGGTTCCTTTGGGTTCGACAATCCGGTCTTGCCACAGCTATACTACTGTTCGATAGGTGCACTTGCCTCAATCGTTGTCGCAGTTAGTTCTAGGCTCGATCATTCTTTATATAAATTTTTAAGACTCTGATAGACACGATCAATAGCAAATGATACAAGTAATAAAATGACCATGCTAAAGCAAACATAAGAATTATAAACAAATAAAAGAACGTGAATAACAAATAAAAGATATAAAGTAAGTAATAACAAATAAAAGATAAAAAAAAACTAAGAAATAAATACGAAACTTTACATATGAGATCAAATATAAAAGTAAAATAACAATATAAGATAAATGATATATGCAAAACAATAAAGGGATATTATAACAATTTTTTTAAAAAAATAGAATAATAAAAAAATAAAAAAACGATATGGCAAAATCTAAAATAGTTTTAATATACATAATAAAATAAATAAATACATTTTAAATAAATAATATAAAAACTTTGAATAAAAATGTGTAAGGGATAACTTATAATAAGTATATAATATACCATTTAAAAATAGATAATATACATATTTTAAATAAACAATATATGGAAAATTTTGCCTTAATAATAAAACAATTTAGATGATGTACAACATACAAATTTTTAAATAATACATAATATGATTAAAGTTAAATAATATATAATATATATATATAACAAATAAAAATAATAATATATGATAAAACAATTTAACGTAAATAGGGAAAAGCAAAAAAGAAAAACAAGTTCAAAATAATTAAAATAAATGAGTAAATAATGATTAAGCAATTAAATGGATAAATAAATAAAAAATTTAAAAAAATGCATAAGTCAACCTAACTCCCGCAATATGAGGATTCAACGAAATTCCTCCACCAAAATCTAACTCGAACAGAAGCAACTAAAAATGAAACAAAGATGAGCGAAGAACAAAATAAGAACAAGCCAGAGAAGATAAGAACACAAAAGAGAGAAATTTGAGTGAATGCTCTCAAGAATTTTTATTACTCCAAACTCTAGTCCTTTACAATGAAGGGAGAGGCCTCTATTTATAGTTAAGCCTCCCCAAATTCAACGGTACAGATCAATTACATCAACGACTAAGATTAAAAGGTATCTACAAATTAAATCTCTAAGATTACAAAATCATATCTTCTAAGATTGCATATCATATCTTCTAGAATTGCATATCATATCTAAGATTTGCATATCGTATCTAAGATTGCATATCCTTGAAGATTATGTTTCAATGTACATCAAGCTTGCAGATGGACCTTCAATCTTTTCAAGTAATGGGTCATTCCGATCGGGCCAAATGATATATTTTGGATTGGACTTGGACTTTGTTTTATTATTTTGGGTTCATTATTTTTTTGTATGGGCCCGGGCTAAATTGGCCTATTACATTTATTACTTTAGCCATTTTTCTTTTATTTATTTATTTATTTCCAATTTTCAATTTTTGTTTTCTAATCTCTCTTTTATTTTGCTTCTGATAGGTAACATCCGGATTTTAGGGGTTATGCATTTAATGCATTATTAATGAGTTAGTAGGCTCAGTGTATGGTTGAGTGTGTTTTAAGGGTTTTTAGAACTCTAGGATGTAGAAGAATGCCTTAGGAAATTATTGAATTTTAAGTTTAGAAAGGGGAGCTAGGCTAAGGAGGCCTTAAAGGAATTTATGAGGGAATTTGGACATAAGAAATGCCTTGGTAAAGTGGCTTGAAGGCGCCACTTAGGGCCTTGGTATGTGACGCCATAAGCTATGAGGAAGGAAGGAGGTTCGAGCAACGTGGGAAGCAGGGGGAGCTTTTATTTTTGCATCAAGGTGGAGAGAAGCTGGACGGCAATTGGACTTTCAATGGATGAGGATTAAGCTTGTTTTTTTATTTAAATTTAGGCTAGGATGAGCAAATAAATGGTTGATTTATTTTTATTTATTTTGAATAGGTGATATTGAGATAATATAGGAGATTATCAAGGGATTTGATAAGGAGTTGATATGGTGGCCGGCCAAGGGACTCTTTGGTTGGTATTTTCGGTCATATGAAGGGGGAGTAGTGCCGAATTTCATTTAGTGCAAGTACCCATCTTTTTGGCTGAAATTCTTCTACCCTCTCTTTTTCTTCTTTATTTTCTTTCAACCCCATATCCCTTTCTATTCCTTTGAAGCCGAATGCTCTTTGTCATTAAGAGTCAAAGACGAAACCCATCCTCTCATTTACAGCAAAGCCGAAACCCCTCTATCATTGATCTTTATTGCCGAAACCTCTAAGCATAAAACTCTCTTCACTTTTGCATTTTCTCTCTTCACCATAAAGTGCCGAAACACCATTATTATGCTCAAAAGCCGAATCTCTAAGGAGGGGCTGTCGACTACTCTTTCCTGATCTTTCCAACGTGTGTGGTGGTACGTGATCTCCTTTTTAAGAAATCGGTTTTGGGTTCTTTTTATTGGTGTACCCAAACCAAGTGTTTGGTCTTGGTTTTTATAGCATGGCCGAATGTCATAGTGCCATTAAGTGTGTTCTTTTGTGTGAAGCCGAAGGAAGGAAGCATTGAGGAGTTTCTTGGATTCGATTCTTCAAGGTAAGCTAATATGGTATTCGGCCAAGGGCCCTTTTTCATGGATTTATGCTTGAAGCCGATTCTAATAGTTGTTTAGCAGGGATTTCGGCAACTTTAGGAACAAGCAGACGTTTCGGGATTTAGTTAGCAAGGTAGGTGAGTTAAGTAATATTCGGCCATAGGCCATATTTTGAGTATTAAGTGTAACTGATTTTGGCTATGTTTACTTAGGGGCAAATCGACAGAAGTAGGGCAGGTTTCGGGATTTCGATCCATTTTTGGTAAGGATATTAAATTGTAGTTTATTCGCTTAAGATCTTGTATGTTGTTGTTTAACCGAATGTTCTGATTAAGTGTTCTACGATGGAGGCGAATAGCAGTCAAGGAGTACAAGGGATAGTCCCTATCCCTAAGTTCAAGAAGAGATCAGTCTCTGCAGTACGAGATTTGCTACCAGGGTGTAGGCCAGCGTCAGAGTAGGAAAGTAGGCAGATAGCCGTAGTGTCGCTTAGTGATAGCATTGGGATCGAGAGCGTAGAACTCCAAGTTATAAGGTGTGTGATTAACCACCGTTTTTCGGGTATTTGTTATGTATGTGAAATTCGTATGTGTTATGTGTGTGCTAATTAGTGCAGTGGAATTTGTGGTATGGATACCCCTAAGGGGTATGTCGACAATCAGGTAAGTACCAAATCTGATGAAATGTGGATGTTTATGTGTATATGTGATGGTATGCTTAATGAACATGCTCATGCATTATTGTTATCATGTCACTACCGTATGTTGCATGTGCATGGGATGGGAAATGAATATGAAAGAAGGACAGGGTGTACTTCGAGTACGTGGTTGATATAGGCTATGTGCCATATCGTGGTTAATGATGGCTTTGTGCTCATTGTAGTTTTGATGTTAGCTACGGGCTACATCGTGGATTGGCGCTGGCTGAGGTCACATTGTGGATTATTTGCGATTTAGTTCGCGTGGACGGCATTAATTGCCAAATTGGTGTGTAGAGGTTGGAGGGCGATTTAGTAATCCCCTGGTGTGTGGTGGCTGGGTACGGGGGTGTGTAGAGGATGGACCCTAGGCTGGGTTGGGTGCATTTTGCATAAATCTGTATGATATGTAAATTAATGTGGAAATGGGCCAAGCCTAATATGTGATGTGGTTTAATGTGAAAATGGGCCAAGCCCAATATGTGGACTCAAGTGGATAAATTGCCTTATCATATAATATGTGATGTGGATATGGGCCAGGCCCAATAAGTGAAAACATGTGAATAAGTTGCATTGATATCTGATATGTGGGTAAATATGTGGTTTGATATGTGGGTGGAATTCAGTGGACTAATTGCACACTGAGTCTGTTTGACTCACCCAAATTTTACCAACATCGCAGGTGATACGTGAATCTTGGACCGGGTTGGAGAGGATACAAAGGTGGCCATGCAGAAGTTATTTTTATGCCATGCAGAAGTTATTTTTATGCCATGCAGAAGATGTTTTTATTTGCTTTACGCATTTTATATTTCAAGTATTTTTGAATAAGTATTTAATGTAATGACGGCCACTTAAAGTATTTGAAGTTTGTTATTATGTTTTAATTGGATTGGCGTTTAAATTATTATTTGGAAATGTTCCTATTTTCGGCAACTTATATCTCAAAAATATATATACTAAAGTTTTAAATTCGAATAATTTGTAATATCAAAGTTTTACTTAGAGTTTAAATATGAAATGTTTTACCCACAACAACAAAATTTTAATGTTTTTATATTTAAGTTAAAAATTTTTCAAACGTTTTTAGCAGTGGCATTCTAAATTCGGTCGTGGCTCGTGGGTCGAGTTTGGGGTGTTACAGTTTGGTATCAGAGCCCGGTTCAAAACTTAGGTTTGAGGGTTTTGGGCCCAAAAACATTTTTCAAAGAGAGGCTTTTCAAAAATATAGGCTTTCATGAATTATTTACAGGTTGACTCTGGCATGGCACCTATAACTCCGACCCGAAGTCCACCAGGTAAGTACCTCTGACTATTGAAGTGATTTGTATATGTGAATTTGATGGGCATTATGGGAACGTAGATTAGTGAACTAGGATCTATTGAACCCTAGGACTAGTCTACTCCAACATAGAATGCATAAGACTTAAGGACAATCAAACAAACCTGTGAGTAAGTCGCCGAGTTAGGGTGTGGCAACAGTTGTGCGCATGTCTAGGAGTGGATTCAGTAAGAGCTTGGTATTTAAGCAGTCCTAGTGACTCACTTCCTCTTTACTCGAATCCTACCTGGTGCGTAGTGACGGTTCACCCTAACCAAGAGGACTTATTCACCGGCTAAACCGATGATTAAAATCCGAAAGGGACTAGCCACACAGTTTTATAAAAACCTTAGTTTTAAAATCCTCAAAAAATTATCCTTTTTGATTGTTAAAAACCTAATTTGTAAAATTTTTCTGAAATATTCCCGATTTACAAAAATTACCCAAATACCCCTGTGTTGTAAATTACAAAAAAATACCCTTGGTTTATAAAATCACCATATTACCCTCGACTGTTATAAAAATATTCTTACTTTATGAAATACCGAACACCCTAGTTTTCAAAATAGCAAGATACCCTGATTTGGAAAATTTACGAAAATGCCCCTAACTTCCAAAATTACCGAAATAGCCCCGATTTCCAAAATTTCTGCAATACCTTTGATTTAGAAAAATTTTCAAAATACCCTCGAGCTTTGGAAATTCTAGAATGCCTTTGATTTGTAAAGTTTATTTTCGAATTGATCCCGATTTATTACCAAAATACCCCTGTAGGAAAATGACGAAATTACCCCTGGGTTGAGAATGGTTAAAGATGCCCATAATAGTGTGTTGAATGTTGTGAATGAATGAATGTGATTCTATGAATTAGAATAAAGGACTTGAAACTAAGACTTTGATTGATCGAAAGAACCACTATTAAACTTCTTTCCATAAAATTGTTCGCGGATAAACAGTGGAACAAAAGTACTAATGCATAAAACTTTTAAATCAGATTGAATCGCGACGTTAGATATGAGTTCTAGTGGACATGGTCGAGGTAGAATGACAGTATCGGAACCAGTAGGGTCTGGCCATGGGTCAGGAAATGATGTGCCGCCGCCAGCAGTGGGCACGGAGGATCAAGATCAGACTGAAGGAGATGACGCAGTATCGTTGGCTATGCTGCGAGTGCTAGAGCGAGTGGCAGGAGCTAGTGTGGGCAATGGAGCTCGAAAATCAGTGCCTGAAAGACTTAGGTCGAACGGAGCCGAGGTTTTTAGAGGAGTGTCTGGGGTAGCTCCGAATGTGGCGGAGTACTGGCTAGAGGCAGTCAAAAGGATAATGGATGACTTGGACTGTACTACTGAGGAAAAGCTAAAAGGTGCTATTTCGTTGCTCCGGGATGAAGCTTATCGGTGGTGGCTCACTGTCAGACAAGGTACCCCTGCAGATCGAGTGGATTGGGAGTACTTCAAGGCTAAGTTTGAAGGGAAATATGTTGGAGCTAGTTACTTGGACTCGCAAAGGAAGGCGTTTGATGCGAGCTCACCTACGAAGCCTGCGACGGACGTCAACCATGACCCAATGAAGCTACCTAATGGTCCAATTACACGTTCCCGTACCAAACAATTCAAAAATGCCGCAATGGTGTTGGTGGCACAAATTTGGGATGACCATAAAAGAGAGCCCACAAACATGCTGAACCCATACAATTTATTTGAAGTTGAATATATTAGCTAGTCAGACTGCTAGTTTATTTAACACTTTAAATTACGCGTGTTTTATTTTCAGTAATAGCTTCATTTTTTTTTTCTTATTTCACATTTATTTGCTTAAATAGCACAGGTTTTAATTAGTCTTTGTCAAAGTTGATTATTAGTATGTTTTACCTAGTGTTAAATAAGGTAATTAAATTCCTGTTTTAGCTATGTTTGGCTGAATTTTAATTAGTATGATTTATGCTTTTGTAGTGATTCACGTACTTGATAAGGTTTCATGGCAAGGTGGAGCATTAAAAGCAACTTGAGAACTTGTGGAAATTAAAGAAATTCAATGCATGGTTGGACGGCATGGTGGTCATAAAATTACTTGAAAATAAGTGGGCGGCCTAGCACATCTAAAATGGCATATTTTAATCAATCAAATGGTGTGGAATATCATGGAGGCTAGGTGATAGATAATTGGAATTAACAAATGCTCAAGTGGTGGATTAAAGAATGATTGAAAATAAAATTGGAGCCTTGGGAATATTGTAGGGGACGACAATTGGGGGAAGCATGGCTAAATGGGGTTGTTGATATAAATTAAAATAATAGGAATAATGGAGCACATGTATGGCTAGAGTTTTGACGGCAAGCACCATGGAGGATTTAAACTAATTGGACAATTTTTAATTGAAGCATAATGGGGATAATGTGGTGCATGCGTGAAAGGTGAAAAACATGTTGAATTAAACAAATGTAAAAGGTGAAAAGTGTGCAAATGGGCATGGACGGCAAGTCATGAATTAAAAAAAAAGAATGTGGCATGTTGACTTGAATTAATAGGACGGCATTGGAGCAAATTAAAGATTAGATTTAACGGCCATTACCTTCAAATACATTATTTTTTTAGTGACTATGTTGTCATAAATTAACTTAGCCGAATGTTCATAGAGATTAAGGCCCTCAAGTTTATTCATCACTATTCGGCTATAATTAAGAGAGTCTATAAATACTTTGTACATTTTCCTTTTGAGGGAGAGAACTTGAATTTGAATGAAAGAAAATTTTCTTTTGGTGAGTATTTACTCTCCTGATTCTCAAGGTTGAATTGACTTATCTAGTTTTCTAGTGGCGTCGTTCTTTCCTTGTTTTCGAACTTATCATCCTAACGAGTGTGGCGTTCATCTACCTATACCGTTGGTTCTTATCTCGCTAGATAGTGGGTCTCAGTTTTATTTCACAACTCATTCCATCAATTTGAAACTTATAAGATTCGGATCTTTAATTTTTATTAAAGGTTCTTTCTTGCTTCAAATACGTATCCATTCAACCTATCACCTATCCTTATTTTTTTGAAGATATTATTTTTTTTCAACAAAATTATCCCTTTGTCAGTTAAACGAGAAACTGTCTAATTTACGATCGGGCAATTTTTACGATTCGCCTCCTAACCCGAGACGGACCGTTATCATCTGGTATCAGAGCCAATGAAATTAGGCATGTTTTGATCGTTTTGAGTATTTCCGAGTAAGTTTCAAAAATAAAAAAAAAATTCTAGTTAAAAAAAAAAAAGAAACCTCTTCCTACCTTGGCCTGCTTAGATTGTCAAGTTCTTCTCTAAGAAGACGAACGACATTTGCTTGCTTATATTCCCAGTGTTTTATAAAGTATACTAACTAAGACGAGCACTCGTCTGTATAATTAATTAGCTCTATAAGATGTTGAGAATCAACTATAGTTGACTTCCTCGCAATTGTTACCTCCTTCAACATATCTTGGTCATCTCTTGGCTTTTCTACATTAAACTGCTTCCCAGCTACCAACCAAACTTACCTTTTTAACTCTCGAAACGACCTACGAGTTGCTAGTAAGTCAAAGACAACCTTCTAGAATCTAGAAGAGTAAATTCGAGCGGTAAAAGGCAAGAGTGAAAACATTAAGGTAAAAAGCCAGAATTGAGTAAAAACACGAGTGTGCGTGTTGATAATTTTCTTTGTGAGTGAACAAGTAAGGTTTGTAGTGAGGAATTCATTAATTTTTTTTAAAAACATGTCTAGGAACCCCGAACATCGAGTAATAAGTGACGAAGCATCCGACGCCGCCGGAGGTGGGGGAGGATTACAACCCCGAAGAAATGATCCCGAAGGGAGAAATCAGGATGTGCAAACAGTAATGCAAGAAATCACACGTATGTTCAGAACAATCACTGAACAATTAGATCGAAGAGATGAACGAAGACCTCGAGCAAACACCCCTCCAATTCCGAGAAGGGGACAAGAACAACCTTGGTTACGTAACAACGACATCTACGAACCAAGTGAAGCCGACAGCAACCCGGCTTTTGAACACGATGAGCGGAGAAGAGATCCACGAGCCCGTGAGCGAAGGGATCAAGAATGGGCCGATGACAACTTAAAGAATATTAAAATGACGATTCCTGCTTTCCAAGGGCGATCCGATCCGGAAGCCTACCTTGAGTGGGAAAAGAAGGTGGAGTTAATTTTCGACTGTCATAATTATTCAGAAAATAAGAAGGTGAAACTTGCTGCCATCGAATTTTCTGATTACGCCCTTATCTGGTGGGATCAACTCACGACAAGTCGAAGACGGGATGGTGAACGCCCAATATCCACATGGGCGGAAATGAAGGCACTAATGCGGAAAGGGTTTATCCCAACCTACTACCACCGCGAGTTGCATCAAAAGTTGCAAAGCCTAACTCAGGGTCACCGAAGCGTGGAAGATTACTACAAGGAGATGGAAGTGGCTATGATCCGCGCTAATGTAGAAGAAGAACGAGAAGCCACCATGGCACATTTTAGCGCTGGCCTCAATCGAGATATCGCAAATATGGTAGAATTACATCATTACGTCGATATCATCGAAATGGTTCATATGGCTATAAAGGTCGAAAGACAGCTGAAACGAAAAGCTACGCCTAGAGCAAACCCCAATCATGCTTCAACATCTAAGTGGGGGCAAGTGACCAGCAAAAGGGACATGCCGAACCGAGCCAAAGAAACCAGTGGCGCACCCAAGTCTAACAAGCCAATCGGTGAAACAAGTAAAGGCAAAATGGAAGCTCTACCAAATCGATCCCGAGACATTAAGTGTTTCAAATGTTTGGGACGAGGACATATTGCAAGTTAATGTCCAAACCGAAACACCATGTTTGTTCGAGATGATGGTGAGATTGAATCCGAAAGTGAAGAGGAAGATGATGCTAGTGAGACCTCCCAAGATGAGAAAGAGATAGAACAAGCCGAAAGTGGAGAAATCTTGGTGGTAAAAAAGAGCCTTAGTTTACAAGGTGTCGAAAATGAACAACAACGCGAAAACATCTTCCATACGCGTTGCCAAATAAAGGGGAAGATTTGTTGCGTCATTATTGACGGAGGAAGCTGTACTAATGTGGCCTGCACCATATTGGTAGAGAAACTTGGATTGACTACCACCAAACATCCCCATCCGTATAAGCTACAATGGCTTAATGACGCGAGAGAACTTAAGGTCACAAAACAAGTTTGGTTTCCTTTTCAATAGGGAAGTATCAAGATGAGGTTTTGTGCGATGTGGTTCCGATGCTAGCGGGACATCTCCTGCTTGGATGACCTTGGCAATTTGACAAGCGAGCAATCCATGACGGCTACACTAATCGGTACACTTTTAAGTACTTGGGCCGGAACGTGACGCTAGTTCCGCTAACACCCAAGCAAGTGTACGAAGATCAGTTGAAAATGAAGGCGTCAATAGAAAAATCAAAAGAACGCGAGCGAAAAAATGAGAAAGAAAAAGAGAAAAATTTAAAAAAAAAAAAGAGGGGTAAGAAATCAAGTGATAAAACAAGAGAGTGTGAACAAAAAGAAGAGGAAATGAAGGAAGAAAAAGAAAATGGAAAAATGAGTGTTTTTGCAAAAGCAAGAGATATTCGAAAAGCTTTGTGTGTGAGACAACCGATGTATGTCTTACTATACAAGGAATCATTTTTGGACACTAACAACTTACCCGAGAATCTTCCTTCTTCTGTGTTGTCTCTGATTCAGGAATTCAAGGACATATTTCCAGAGGAGTTACCAAGTGGTTTACCGCCCATTCGAGGCATAGAACACCAAATTGACTTGGTGCTAGGGGCTTCTCTGCCCAATCGACCTGCGTACCGGAGCAATCCCGAAGAAACAAAAGAACTCCAAAAGTAAATCACTGAACAGCTAGAAAAGGGATATATCCGAGAAAGCCTTAGTCCATGCGCGGTACCGGTGTTACTAGTGCCAAAGAAAGATGGTTCGTGGCGAATGTGTGTCGACTGTCGTGCCATTAACAAGATTACCGTTAAATATCGACACCCGATACCCCGACTCGATGATATGCTCGACGAGTTAAGTGGAGCTCGAATCTTCACAAAGATTGATCTCAAAAGTGGCTATCACCAAATTAGGATGCGGGAAGGCGATGAGTGGAAAACGGCTTTCAAAACAAAGTTAGGTTTGTATGAATGGTTGGTAATGCCATTCGGACTTACAAACGCTCCGAGTACTTTTATGAGACTTATGAATCATGTTTTACGAGCTTTCATTGGCAAATCATGTGTTGTTTATTTTGATGACATATTAGTGTACAGCAAATCTTTGGAGGATCACCTCCAACATTTACGTGCAATCTTAGAAACACTGCGAAAAGAGGTATTGTACGCCAATCTCGAAAAAAGTTCCTTTTGTACTGACAAGGTTATTTTCTTAGGATACGTCGTAAGTGCAAATGGATTAGAGGTAGACCAAGAGAAGATTAGAGCAATCTAAGAATGGCCCCGTCCTACAACGGTTAGCCAAGTACGGAGTTTCCATGGGTTGGCTAGTTTTTATCGCCGATTCGTGCCCAACTTCAGCATGATAACTGCTCCTTTAACAAGTGTGATCAAGAAGAATTCAGCTTTCCATTGGTCCGATGAGCAAGAACGGTCTTTTAAGGCCCTTAAAGAATGTCATGTTAAAGCTCCATTGTTATCCCTTCCTGACTTTACTAAAACTTTTGAAATTGAATGTGATGCATCAGGAGTAGGGATCGGAGCCGTTCTAACTCAGAATGGAAGACCGGTGGCGTACTTCAGCGAGAAATTGAACGGAGCTGCACTCAATTACCCTGTGTATGACAAAAAGATGTACGCTCTAATAAGATCGCTTGAAACGTGGCAACATTACTTGAGACCGAAAGAGTTTGTTATTCATTCAGATCATGAAGCACTCAAGTATATTAAGGGTCAGCACAAGCTCAACAAACGACATGCTAAATGGATCGAGTATTTAGAATCATTTCCGTACGTAATTAAGTACAAAAAAGGTAAGGAAAATGTAGTAGCGGATGCGTTATCACGAAGGTACAATTTATTAACCTTTCTTGATTCTAAAGTACTTGGTTTCCATCACATTAAGGAATTGTATGCTAATGATGCTGATTTTGGCAATGTCTATAATGCTTGTGAGAGTGGTGCTTTTGATAAGTTTTACAGGCATGAAGGATTCCTTTTCAAGGAAAACAAGATTTGTATACCGCAAGGTTCTATACGAGACATGCTTGTGATAGAAGCACATAGTGGTGGCCTTATGGGTCACTTTGGAAGAGATAAAACATTGTCCACTCTTCAAGAACATTTTTTTTGGCCAGGAATGAGCAAGGATGTTGAACGGATATGTGAACGTTGCATTGCTTGCAAACAAGCCAAATCACGGGTCCAACCTCACGGTTTATATACGCCCCTTCATATTCCAGACACTCCGTGGGTCGACATTTCCATGGATTTCATCCTTGGATTACCAAGATCAAAAACTGGGAAGGACTCGATTTTTGTTATAGTTGATCGTTTCTCTAAAATGTCCCATTTTATCCCTTGTTCTAAGACTGACGATGCTGTGCATATTGCAAACTTGTTTTTTAGGGAAATCATACGATTGCACGGAGTTCCGAAGACGATCGTATCTGATCGGGACGTAAAATTTTTAAGCCATTTTTGGCGAACTCTGTGGGGAAAGTTAGGGACGAAACTACTATTCTCAACTACGTGTCATCCTTAAATAGATGGACAGATCGAAGTAGTGAACCGAGTCCTATCAACCTTGTTGCGAGCAATAGTGCAAAAAAATCTCAAAACATGGGAAGACTGTCTGCCCCACATCGAATTTGCTTACAACTGAGCTGTTCATTCTGCAACTAAATTCTCACCTTTCGAAATTGTTACAGGTTTAACCCTCTCACCCCTCTTGATTTATTGCCACTACCTTCAGATAAATATATCCATTCTGATGCTAGGAAAAAGGCAGAATACATAAAGGAGCTGCATCGAAAGGTGCGTGAGAATATTGAAGTAAGAACCAAGCAATACGTCCAACAGGCTAACAAAGGACGTAGACGCATTCTCTTTGAACCAGGGGACTGGGTTTGGGTTCATATGCGAAAAGAAAGGTTTCCCAAGCAAAGGCGATCTAAACTTCTCCCAAGAGGGGACGGTCCATTTCAAGTCATTGAACGCATAAATGACAACTCATACAAATTGGATTTGCCAGGTGACTATAATGTGAGCACGAGTTTTAATGTTGCTGATCTTTCTCCTTTCGATGTAGGTGATGATTCGAGGACGAATCAACTTAAAGAGGGAGGGGATGATGCGAGCTCACCTACGAAGCCTGCGACGGACGTCAACCATGACCCAATGAAGCTACCTAATGGTCCAATTACACGTTCCCGTACCAAACAATTCAAAAATGCCGCAATGGTGTTGGTGGCACAAATTTGGGATGACCATAAAAGAGAGCCCACAAACATGCTGAACCCATACAATTTATTTGAAGTTGAATATATTAGCTAGTCAAACTGCTAGTTTATTTAACACTTTAAATTACGCGTGTTTTATTTTCAGTAATAGCTTCATTTTTTTTCTTATTTCACATTTATTTGCTTAAATAGCACAAGTTTTAATTAGTCTTTGTCAAAGTTGATTATTAGTATGTTTTACCTAGTGTTAAATAAGGTAATTAAATTCCTGTTTTAGCTATGTTTGGCTGAATTTTAATTAGTGTGATTTATGCTTTTGTAGTGATTCACGTACTTGATAAGGTTTCATGGCAAGGTGGAGCATTAAAAGCAACTTGAGAACTTGTGGAAATTAAAGAAATTCAATGCATGGTTGGACGGCATGGTGGTCATAAAATTACTTGAAAATAAGTGGGTGGCTTAGCACATCTAAAATGGCATATTTTAATCAATCAAATGGTGTGGAATATCATGGAGGCTAGATGATAGATAATTGGAATTAACAAATGCTCAAGTGGTGGATTAAAGAATGATTGAAAACAAAATTGGAGCCTTGGGAATATTGTAGGGGATGGCAATTAGGGGGAAGCATGGCTAAATAGGGTTGTTGATATAAATTAAAATAATAGGAATAATGGAGCACATGTATGGCTAGAGTTTTGACGGCAAGCACTATGGAGGATTTAAACTAATTGGACAATTTTTAATTGAAGCATAATGGGGATAATGTGGTGCATGCGTGAAAGGTGAAAAACATGTTGAATTAAACAAATGTAAAAGGTGAAAAGTGTGCAAATGGGCATGGACGGCAAGTCATGAATTAAAAAAAAAGAATGTGGCATGTTGACTTGAATTAATGGGACGGCATTGGAGCAAATTGAAGATTAGATTAAATGGCCATTACCTTCAAATACATTATTTTTTTTAGTGACTATGTTGTCATAAATTAACTTAGCCGAATGTTCATAGAGATTAAGGCCCTCAAGTTTATTCATCACTATTCGGCTATAATTAAGAGAGTCTATAAATACTTTGTACATTTTCCTTTTGAGGGAGAGAACTTGAATTTGAATGAAAGAAAATTTTCTTTTGGTGAGTATTTACTCTCCTGATTCTCAAGGTTGAATTGACTTATCTAGTTTTCTAGTGGCGTCGTTCTTTCCTTGTTTTCGAACTTATCATCCTAACGGGTGTGGCGTTCATCTATCTATACCGTTGGTTCCTATCTCGCTAGATAGTGGGTCTCGGTTTTATTTCACAACTCATTCCATCAATTTGAAACTTATAAGATTCGGGTCTTTAATTTTTATTAAAGGTTCTTTCTTGTTTCAAATACGTATCCATTCAACCTATCACCTATCCTTATTTTTTTGAAGATATTATTTTTTTCAACAAAATTATCCCTTTGTTAGTTAAACGAGAAACTGTCTAATTTACGATCGGGCAACTTTTACGATTCGCCTCCTAACCCGAGACGGACCGTTATCAGCGTTTCTGAACTTGGTACAAGGAAGTAAGCCGGGAGTAGAGTATGAAGCGAAATTTCTACGGTTAAGTCAGTATGCCAAGGGGATCGTGGCCACTGATTACGAGAGGTGTGTCCAATTCGAAGATGGATTACGAGATGAGCTGCGGCTGTTGATTGCTCCGGAGAGAGAAAGGGACTTTGCTATTCTAGTGGAGAAAGCTAGGATCGCTGAGGAAGTTAAGAGGACTATGAGACAGAACCGAGATAAGGATAGGAACTGGAACAAGAGAAGTTTTGGACCGTCAGAACCATCTGGAGATTTTCAGAAAAGACCAAGGATTGAGAATTCTGTACGTGCACCTGTACCAGTCACTGAGAATCGGAGTCGTCGATATGCTCAGTGTGGGAGAGCTTATGCAGGAGAGTGTTGGGGAAATAACAAGGAATGTTTCCGGTGTGGGTCTAAGGCTCATTTGGTTAGGAAGTGTCCTCAAGTGATGGATAGGGCTCGAGGCCAAGGTCATGTGCAGCCTGGCAGAGGTGGTCAGCAGGTAACAAGGAGTCGTGGTCTGAACCATGGAAGGAATGGTTCTAGCCAAGGTCATGGAGCATCAAGCAGTGGTGCTGAAGGTTCAGATGCAAGACAATCAAGGTTGGTTTAGGCAGTCAGCCATCGCAAGGAGGAAGATGTGCTAGATACGATAGTGGGTACGTTCCTTGTTTCTGGAATGTCTTTTATTGCTTTGTTCATTGTAGAGTTAGTTCGTTCTTGTATTGCTAGTGAAGTGTATGGAACCTTGAATGCGAATCTTGAGATAGTATTTAGGGAAATGTGTTAGTTTTAATAAGATCAGAGTGCGCAGCAGTAACCCTGCTTAGTTTAGCCAGGTAATTTCGAGGACGAAATTATTTTAAGGAGGGTAGAACTGTAACATCCAGATTTTAGGGGTTATGCATTTAGTGCATAATTCATGAGTTAGTAGGCTCAGTGTATGGTTGAGTGTGTTTTAAGGGTTTTTAGAACTCTAGGATGTAGAAGAATGCCTTAGGAAATTATTGAATTTTAAGTTTAGAAAGGGGAGCTAGGCTAAGGAGGCCTTAAAGGAATTTATGAGGGAATTTGGACATAAGAAATGCCTTGGTAAAGTGGCTTGAAGGTGCCACTTAGGGCCTTGGTATGTGACGCCATAAGCTATGAGGAAGGGAGGAGGTTCGAGCAACGTGGGAAGCAGGGGGAGCTTTTATTTTTGCATCAAGGTGGAGAGAAGCTGGACGGCAATTGGACTTTCAATGGATGAGGACTAAGCTTGTTTTTTTTATTTAAATTTCGGCTAGGATGAGGAGATAAATGGTTGATTTATTTTTATTTATTTTGAATAGGTGATATAGAGATAATATAGGAGATTATCAAGGGATTTGATAATGAGTTGATATGGTGGCCGACCAAGGGACTCTTTGGTTGGTATTTTCGGTCATATGAAGGGGGAGTAGTGCCGAATTTCATTTAGTGCAAGTACCCATCTTTTTGGCCGAAATTCTTCTACCCTCTCTTCTTCTTCTTTATTTTCTTTCAACCCCAAATCCCTTTCTATTCCTTTGAAGCCGAATGCTCTTTGTCATTAAGAGTCAAAGACGAAACCCATCCTCTCATTTGCAGTAAAGCCGAAACCCCTCTATCATTGTTCTTTATTGCCGAAACCTCTAAGCATAAAACTCCCTTCACTTTTGCATTTTCTCTCTTCACCATAAAGTACCGAAACACTATTATTATGCTCAAAAGCCAAATCTCTAAGGAGGGGCTGTCGACTACTCTTTCTTAATCTTTCCAACGAGTGTGGTGGTACGTGATCTCCTTTTTAAGAAATCAGTTTTGGGTTCTTTTTATTGGTGTGCCCAAACCAAGTGTTTGGTCTTGGTTTTTATAGCATGGCCGAATGTCATAGTGCCATTAAGTGTGTTCTTTTGTGTGAAGCCGAAGGAAGGAAGCATTGAGGAGTTTCTTGGATTCGATTCTTCAAGGTAAGCCAATATGGTATTCGGCCAAGGGCCCTTTTTCATGGATTTATGCTTGAAGCCAATTCTAATAGTTCTTTAGCAGGGATTTCGGTAACTTCAGGAACAAGCAGACGTTTCGAGATTTAGTAATATTCGGCCATAGGCCATATTTTGAGTATTAAGTGTGACCGATTTTGGCTATGTTTACTTAGGGGCAAATCGACAGAAGTAGGGCAGGTTTCGGGATTTTGATCCATTTTTGGTAAGGATATTAAATTGTAGTTTATTCGCTTAAGATCTCGTATGTTGTTGTTTAACCGAATGTTCTGATTAAGTGTTCTACGATGGAGGCAAATACCAGTCAAGGAGTACAAGGGATAGTCCCTATCCCTAAGTTCAAGAAGAGATCAGTCTCTGCAGTACAAGATTGGCCACCAGGGTGTGGGCCAGCGTCAGAGCAGGAAAGTAGGCAGATAGCCATAGTGTCACTTAATGATAGCATCAGGATCGAGAGCGTAGTACTCCAAGTTATAAGGTGTGTGATTAACCACCGTTTTTCGGGTATTTGTTATGTATGTGAAATTCATATGTGTTATGTGTGTGCTAATTAGTGCAGTGGAATTTGTGGTATGGATACCCCTAAGGGGTATGTCGACAATCAGGTAAGTACCAAATCTGATGAAATGTGGATGTTTATGTGTATATGTGATGGTATGCTTAATGAACATGCTCATGCATTATTGTTATCATGTCACTATCGTATGTTGCATGTGCATGGATTGGAAATGAATATGAAAGAAGGACAGGGTGTACTTCGAGTACGTGGTTGATATAGGCTATGTGCCATATCGTGGTTAATGATGGCTTTGTGCTCATCGTAGTTTTGATGTTAGCTATGGGCTACATCGTGGATTGGCGCTGACTGAGGTCGCATTGTGGATTATTTGCGATTTAGTTCGCGTGGACGACATTAATTGCCAAATTGGTGTGTAGAGGTTGGAGGACGATTTAGTAATCCCCTGGTGTGTGGTGGCTGGGTACGGGGGTGTGTAGAGGATGGACCCTAGGCTGGGTTGGGTGCATTTTGCATAAATCTATATGATATGTAAATTAATGTGGAAATGGGCCAAGCCTAATATGTGATGTGGATTAATGTGAAAATGGGCCAAGCCCAATATGTGGACTCAAGTGGATAAATTGCCTTATCATATAATATGTGATGTGGATATGGGCCAGGCCCAATAAGTGAAAACATGTGAATAAGTTGCATTGATATCTGATATGTGGGTAAATATGTGGTTTGATATGTGGGTGGAATTCAGTGGACTAATTGCACACTGAGTCTGTTTGACTCACCCAAATTTTACCAACATCGCAGGTGATACGTGAATCTTGGACCGGGTTGGAGAGGATACAAAGGTGGCCATGCAGAAGTTATTTTTATGCCATGCAGAAGTTATTTTTATGCCATGCAGAAGATATTTTTATTTGCTTTACGCATTTTATATTTCAAGTGTTTTTGAATAAGTATTTAATGTAATGAGGGCCACTTAAAGTATTTGAAGTTTGTTATTATGTTTTAATTGGATTAGCGTTTAAATTATTATTTGGAAATGTTCCTATTTTCGGTAACTTATATCTCAAAAATATATATACTAAAGTTTTAAATCCGAATAATTTGTAATATCAAAGTTTTACTTAGAGTTTAAATATGAAATGTTTTACCCACAACAACAAATTTTTAATGTTTTTATATTTAAGTTAAAAATTTTTCAAACGTTTTTAGTAGTGGCATTCTAAATTCGGTCGTGGTTCGTGGGCCGGGTTTGGGGTGTTACATTTCTAGTTTATGACTATAAGGAACCCGTTAGGACCCTTGATTTTTGACAGTGATATAGAAGGTACCATTCGCAGAAACCGCAGAGAAATAAGGTGAAACTTGCAATACACAGAAGAAGAGCAAGAGGACGACACTAATAATACCGAAGAGATGGCTGATCCCCAAAACAATCCGCTACCTTTTGTGGTCGCGGCAGATCCGGTGAATCAAAATCCTGTTCCTAACACTATTGCTAGACCCGGTACTGAATCAAGTATTGATAGACCTACTATTGCTCCAAATAATTTTGAACAGAAACCTAACACTATACAGATGATACAACAGTTTGTTCAGTTTGATGGTTTGTAGGATGAGGATCCTAACACGCACTTATCGAACTTTTTGGAATTATGTAATACCTTCAAAATAAATGGTGTTTCTGATGATGCCATTCGCCTTCGATTGTTTCCCTTCTCGTTGAGGAACAAAGCTAAATAGTGGTTGAATTCTCTCCCACGAGGATCAATCACTACATGGGATCAAATGACCGAGAAGTTTTTATTAAAATATTTTTTGCTAGCTAAAACGGCCAAGTTAAGGAATGATATCTCTTCTTTTGTGCAGATGGATTTAGAGACACTTTACGATGCATGGGAGAGATACAAGGATTTATTGAGAAGGTGCCCTCACCATGGTTTACCTTTGTGGCTCCAAGTTCAAACCTTTTACAACGGTGTGAACCCCTCAACTAGGTAGTTGATTGATTCAGCCGCCGGTGGAACCCTGAACAATAAAACACCTGAAGCGGCTTACGAATTTGTTGAAGAGATGTCACTAAATAACTATCAGTGGCAAGTCACGAGAACAAAGCCGACAAATGCCACCAGTGTTTTCAACCTCGACGCAGTGACCATGCTATCAAACCAGGTAGAATTGTTAAATAAAAAGATTGATGGTTTGTGTGGTTCTTCATATGTACATCCAGTTATGTAGTGCGATACGAATGGAGGAGGGATGAACAACACAGAATATCCACCTTACAACCCGAGCACTGAAAACGAGCAAGTTCACTATATGGGTAATAACTCTAGACCTCAAAATAACCCTTATAGTAATACTTACAATCCAGGTTGGAGGAACCACCCCAATTTCTCATGGGGTGGTTAAGGAAATCAAAGACAATAACCCCTCCCAGGCTTCTAACAGCAACCCTACCTACAAGAAAAAAAGTTGAACCTTGAGGAGATGCTAACAAAATTTATAGCGGTGTCAGAAACCCATTTCCAAAACACCGAGACAAGACTCAAAAATTAACAAGTAGTTCTCTGAACGATCACAAGGAAGCCTACCAAGCAACACTGAAACTAACCCAAAGGAGCAACTTAAAGCAATAACCGCTCATGATAGTGAAGGGTTAGATGACACCAATTTGAGGCAAGAGAATATGATAGAGGAAGGTAAGGGTGAAGTAAGTCATGATAAGCCAAAACCAGTAATTAAAGAGTACCAACCTCGTGTGCCATACCCCAATGCGATGAAGAAAGACAACACAAATGAACAATTCGGTAAATTTCTTAAACTTTTAAAGAAATTACATATTAACTTACCATTTCTTGAAGCTCTTTCGTAGATGCCAGATTCAAAGAAATTTTTAGAAGAGATTTTGACAAAAAAACGGAAGTTAGATGAAGAGTCGCATGTGGAACTAAACGCGGTGTGCTCAGGAATTTTGCAAAATAAACTACCATGAAAATTAAAAGATCTAGCGATTTTTACAATTCTATGTTTAATTGGTAGTTTATCTGTTGATAATGCTTTAGTTGATTTAGGGGCAAGCATAAATGTTATGCCTTATAAAATGTTAAACAGCTAGGTCTAGGGAAACCCAAAAAAACTAGGATGAGCATTCAATTAGCTCATAAAACTATTAGAATTCCTAGGGGTATAATTGAAGATGTTCTAGTAAAAATTGATAAATTCGTATTCCCAGTAGATTTTGTCGTTTTAGACATGGATGAGGACAATAATATTCCTTTAATTTTAGGAAGGCCCTTTTTAGCAAATGCCAGAACAAAAATTGATGTTGGTACAGGCACTTCATGTAGGTGATGAGACGATCACTCTTTAGGCTCTTGACTCAGCTAGGACATCGAGTGTAACACCCCAAACCCGGCCTAGACGTTATGACTGGATCTGACTTATCACATATAAAGGTTGCTTTAAAAACCATGCTTTCGTTAAAATGTTCGCATTCTTTTTGAAACTTTGGTTTTAATGTTTGTGAAATTCGATTGTGCTTTTTAAGGTTCCTTGATAAAAATGTTAGTGTTATTACTTGGTAAACTGCTTTAGTTAGGAAAATCGATTTTGGAACATTTGCGGAAACGTGATATTTTGGAAAACAATTATTAATGTTTTAGGAAAACCCCCATTTAAAAAAACATGTAATATTAAGCAATCGGAAATAAAAGTTTAAAAGGAAATTTGGTCCAATGGCCTTATTACAAAACAATAACCCAAATCAAAGTGCTTTGGAAATAATATAAAAACCAAATTTACTAAGTTTCATGAGGGACGACTCCGACATATGGCCACCACCGAGTCCTCCGCAGCTCCCAAATCTGCTATCACTGGGGATTACCTGCAATGTTATGGAAAATGGGGTAAGTTACAAGAACTCAGTGTGTAATCCTGATACCAGTCACAATCATGGTCTCAGTCTGGGCCTAAGCCCCAAACAGTATCAATTTGGGCCTACAGCCCCAAAATCATGGTAATGCAAATAGAAAATGCAGCCTCAACCTAATAGTCCATTCACTACACTCCACCCGTACCAACCCTACACTCCATGTGGGGACCAAGTCAACCCACCCAACCCTACACTCCAAAAATGTAGTCGAGCTACCAGTATAAACGCAGCAAAGCTGCCAGTATCAGTATATGTGGCTGAGCCACTGAAATCAGTATATTGTGGCATAGCCACCAGTACAACACTTCCTCCATCATTATAACCCATCCCAATGCAAAATGTCATGTATGCAAAGTATATATCAAAAATGATGTATGAAATAAATTACCATCATAACCAGCTAAACAGAATACACAATCATACTAATCACAGTCAAATCGGTCATATTATAGCACAAGCCAATCATTTACCTACGAGGGCAAATCAGTCATTTTACCCTGTAAGGGTATTCCGGTAATCCTACCCTTCAGGGGTAGTTTAGTAATTCTTCTCATAACTAATTCATGTATGTAGTGCATCTCAAACATAATCAATCATACAATTAACACATACAACGCTAGTACTACCACAAGGGTACAATGGTCATTTCGTCGTTTAGGGGTACAACGGTAATTTCACCTCTTGGGGGTATTTTAGTAATTTCGCAAACCAGGGGTATTTCTATAATTTTGCAAATCGGGGGTATTTCGGTAATTTTACAAACCAAGGGTATTTCGGTAATTTCACAAATCAGGGGTATTTCAGTAATTTTGTAATCCGAGGATATTGATAAATCGTAAAAGTAACATATTTTAGGTCCACATTTAGCATACTTTTGGATGATTTAAGCCTTTAATTATGTAATTTGGTGCTCTTAATCCTTTGTTTTCATGTTTTATACCCATGAGAGCGCTAGAGGATGAAAAGAACAGAAAACGGGCCCAAAACGGAGTAAATGGGCCATATAACGAAATCCACACGGCCTGGGCCCAAGACCACACGGCCGTGCCTCATTCAACAGGTTCGAACAAAGCCAGGCCACGACTTACACGGGCGTGTGCCATGGGCGTGTCCCTGCCGTGACAAAGAGAAGTTTCACTCGGATTAGGATACTTAGGGGCGAAGAAACACATTCTGAAACCTATATAAACACCCTAAGTGTAACCTAAAAAGGGGGAACCCAAGGCTTTAGTTAGGGGGTGTCCAGCAAGGCCAAAGAAGGCAGATTTGTGGAGATTTACTAGAAGACAGCCAGTTGATCCATCTCAAGAAGCTGGAATTATACTCAAGACGGAGGATCTCTCCTTCAATTCCTTCAGGGGGTTTTAGGGATTTCTTATGTTTTGTTTTATCTTTTCTTTTGAGATGTTTTCTTTATTTGTTATGAACTAAACCCTCAGATACTTGAGGGGATGAAACCTAAGATGAATCTTGTTATCATTTGCTGAACTATATGATAAATATTTGACCTATTCTTAATTATGTGTTCTTAATTCTCGTGTTGATATTTCTGGGATATTAATTCAAGTATGATGTGCTTAGGTGGAAGAGCAAAAGTCCCTGCCTAAGAGTAGATCTAGCATAATTAAGCGGAGTTGATCGCACGCCTAGAGATAGGGTGATGAGATTTTGCTGGATTAGGGTGAAATCTAATATGGGAATCCATAGATCGAGTTAATGTGATTCTAGGGGTTTTAATTAGAAAGATATTTCAATTAATCAACCTATGGGTTAGACGTTAGTTGCCTCGAGAGAGGGATTGATATACGTTAGGGAGTCTTACGGATCAAGTCAAGTGAATAAATCGTCTAGTTCAGAGTTAGATAACAAGTGAAGTCTAAGTGGATTCCTCTTTGGGTGTCGTCTTAATCAATTGGTTTTCTCTCAAGTTATTTTCTCAATCCATTCTTCTTTGTCTTAGAGTCTTTAGTTTAGTATATTAGTTAATTTAGATTACACAACAATTCCCTTAATTCTTAGGCTAGATAATAAAAAAAGAGTTAGTATTAGTACTTTTGGTTCTTTTGGGATTCGACTTACCGGTCTTGCCTAAACTATACTATTGTTCGATAGGTGCGCTTGCCTCAAATCTTTATCATAGTTAGTTTCCAGGTTCGATCATTCTTTATATAAATTTTAAGACTCTGACACGTGATCAAGTTTTTGGCACCGTTGTCGGGGAACTGAAATATTAAGAAAGCTTAATTTTTATAACTTTAGCCATTTTTTTATTGTTGCAATTTATTTTTATTTGTTTTAACTTTGCTAATTTTCTTTCTTTTGTTCCTTTCAGGTACCTCTAGTTTATGACTAGAAGGAACCCGAAAGGACCCCTACTTTACGATAATGATATTGAAGCTACTGTTCGCAGAAATCGTAGAGAAATAAGGCGAAGCTTAAACTACATAGAAGAAGGGCAAGAAGGCGAAACCAATCCTACTGAAGGGATGGCTGAGAATAACCCACTACCACCAGAGATGGCCGACAATCATGCTTCTCGAACTATGTATGATTATGCTAAACCTAATTTCACAGGAACTGAATCAAGTATTGTTAGACCTACTATTGCTGCAAATAATTTTGAACTAAAACCTAACACTATGCAGATGATACAACAGTTTGTTCAGTTTGATGGCTTGCAGGATGAGGATCTTAACACACATTTAGCGAATTTTTTAGAATTCTGTGATACCTTCAAGATAAATGGTGTTCCTAATGATGCCATCCGTCTTCGGTTATTTCCTATTTCTTTGAGAAATAAAGCCAAACAGTGGTTACATTCTCTTCCACGAGGATCAATCACTACATGGGATCAAATGAACGAGAAATTTTTATTGAAATATTTTCCACCGGCCAAAACGGTCAAGTTAAGGAATGATATCTCTTCTTTTGTGCAGATAGATTTAGAGACACTTTACGATGCATGGGAGAGATACAAGGATTTGTTGAGGAAGTGCCCACACCACGGATTACCTTTGTGGCTACAAGTGCGGACTTTTTACAACGGTGTGAACCCCTCAACAAGGCAATTAATTGATTCAGCTACCGGCGGAAATCTGAATAACAAAACTCCTGAAGCAGCCTACGAGTTTATAGAGGAGATGTCACTGAATAACTATCAGTGGCAAGTTACAAGGGCAAGGCCAGCAAAAGCAACCAGAGTTTTTAACCTCGATGCAGTAACCATGTTATCAAATCAGGTAGAGTTGCTACATAAAAAATTTGATGGTTTATATGGTTCTTCGTAGGCACGTCCAGTAATGCAGTGCGAAACAAATAAAGGAGTGGCGAATCTTGAGTACCCACCCCACGGACAGGGCATGGAGAGCGAACAGATGAACTATATGGGTAACAATTTCCGATCTAACAATAACCCTTATAGTAATACTTGTAATCTAGGTTGGAAGAACCACCCCAATTTCTCATGCAGCGGTCAAAGAAATCAAAGGCAACAACCATCCCAAAACTTCCAACAACAGCCCTACCCACAGGGAAAGAAGCCGAACCTTGAAGAGATGCTGACAAACTTCATAGCAGCCTCGAAATTACGTTCCCAAAACATAGAAACACATTTCCAAAAGATAGAAGCAAAACTTGAGGCATTGACACAAGAGTTCAAGGATCAAATCGGCCAACTTACTAAGTTAGTTTCTGAAATACGATCAGAAAGCTTACCTAGGGAAAAAGAGCAGGTAAAGGCAGTGGCGCTAAGAAGTGGAATGGAGTTGGTTGAACCAAAGAAAAAGATACCACATGAAATTGATAAGGCAATTGAAACTCCAATCCTTGAGGAAAGTAAACCACCTATCCCATATCCAGCAAAGTTGAAGAAAGATCGCTTAGACGCACAATACGGTAAAATTTCTTGAACTCTTCAAATAGTTACATATTAACTTACCTTTTGTTGAAGCTATTTCACAGATGCCAACATATGCAAAATTTTTAAAGGAGCTCCTAAAAAACAAAAGGAAGTTCGAAGAAATTTCAACAGTGGAACTTAATGAAGAGTGCTCAACTATCATCCAAAAAAAGCTGCCAACCAAATTGAAAGATCTAGGAAGTTTCACTATTCCTTGTTTAATTGTAGTTTGAGCATAGAAAAAGCATTAGCTGATTTAAGTGCTAGTATTAATCTAATGCCTTATAAAATGTTTAAGCAACTTGGTCTCAGGGAACCAACACCCACTAGGATGAGTATTCAGTTAGCTGACAGATCTGTTAAATATCCTAGGGGAATTGTTGAAGATGTTCTGGTAAAAGTAGATAAATTTATATTTCCCGTTGATTTTGTTGTGCTTGACATGAATGAGGACGTAGAGGTACCTTTAATTTTGGGATGACCCTTTCTAGCTACTGCTAGGGTTGTCATTGATGTTGGTGATGGTAAACTTACATTAAGGGTAGGCAATGAGGAAATTATTTTTCAAATTTATGGTGCCATGCGATATTCTAGAGAGCAAGATGATTCTTGTTACTTTGTTGATGCCATTGATCAAATCTTTTAAGAGTCTTTACAGGAAATCATATATAATGACACGATGGAACTGTGTCATTCACAAGGAGAGGAGATAGATGACGATATCGATGAATTAAATACATCATCCTCTAAACAGATGAAAATAAAGGATATTGAAATCAATGACAAACAAAGACAGAAATCCTCTGTTGACGAACCTCCCATATTAGAATTAAAACAGTTGCCAAAACATTTAGAATACGTTTTCCTAGGGTATAATTCTACGCTACCAGTAATTATCTCTTCAAAGCTAGGACCCAAAGAAAAAGAAGATTTGTTAAGGGTACTAAGGAAACATATAAGAGCCATAGCATGGAAAATGTCTGATATTAAAGGAATAAGCCCATCATTCCGCACTCACAAAATTTTAATGGAAGATGAGTATAAACCGTGTGTACAACCTCAGAGACGTTTGAACCTCAATATGAGAGAAGTTGTCAAAGCTGAGGTAATTAAACTTCTAGATGTAGGAATAATTTATCCTATTCCTGACAGTACTTGGGTAAGTCCTGTAAAGGTAGTTCCAAAGAAATGAGGCATGATTGTTGTAGCCAATGAAAAGAATGAATTGATTCCTACGAGAACAGTCACAGGTTAGAGAGTCTTTATTGACTACAGGAAGCTGAACGACGCCACCAGAAAAGACCACTTCCCTTTACCCTTTATTGATCAGATGTTAGAAAGATTATCTGGGCATATGTACTACAGTTTCTTGGATGGACTTTCCGGTTATTTCCAAATTCCCATAGCTCCTGAAGATCAAGAAAAGACGACATTTACCTGTCCATACGATACGTTTGCTTATTGTAGAATGCCTTTTGGATTATGTAATGCTCCTGCTACTTTTTAGCGCTGCATGCTAGCTATCTTCGATGAACTTGTGGAAAACATTATGGAGGTATTTATGGACGACTTCTCGGTACTCGGTAATTCTTTCCACCTTTGCCTTAAAAATTTAGAGCGAGTTCTAATAAGATGTGAGGAAACAAATCTTGTCCTGAGTTGGGAAAAATCTCACTTTATGGTTAGAGAGGGGATTGTATTAGGACATAAGATTTCTAGTAAAGGGATCGAGGTAGATAAAGAAAAGATTGAAACCATAGAAAAATTACCTCCCCCTAGTTCAATTAAGGCTATTAGAAGCTTTTTAGGACATGCTGGATTCTATAGAAGATTCATTAAAGATTTCTCTAAAATAGCTAAGCCTTTAACAAAATTACTGGAAAAAGATGTTCCTTTCAATTTCGATCAGGAATATTAAGATGCATTTAATATCCTCAAAGATAAACTAATAAATGCTCCGATTATAATTGCACCTGATTGGAATTTACCCTTTGAACAAATGTGTGATACGAGTGATTTTACAGTAGATGCCATTCTGGGACAATGAAGAGATAAGCATTTTCAGCTAATTTATTATGCTAGCAGAACATTGACACTCGCACAAGAAAACTACACCACCACAGAGAAAGAATTGCTAGCTGTAGTTTTTGCTTTTGACAAAATTAGGCAGTATTTAATATTATCTAAAGTTGTCATTTATACTAACCATTCAGCTCTTCGTTATCTTTTAACTAAACCTGATGCAAAACCTTGACTCATACGATGGATCTTACTCTTACGGGAATTTGATTTGGAAATACATGATAAGAAGGGAGCTGAAAACTTTGCAGCAGATCACCTCTCCAGGCTTGAGAACCACATATCGAAGAGCTCGACGAAAGTGAGATAAACAACTCATTTTCCGAGGAACAACTCTTTTATATAACCAACTCCGAGGTACCGTGGTTTGAAGATATTGCGAATTATTTAGCTGCTAATATCTTACCAAAAAGGTTAACACATCATCAAATGAAGCGATTCTTTGCTTATGCGAAAAGCTATTTTTGGGAGGATACCTTTCATTTCTGCATATGTCCAGATCAAGTAATTCGGAGATGCGTTACAAAGGAGGGATCAAGTAAAATCCTAGAACATTGCCATTCAGGACCTTCAGGAGGACATTACAGCAGAATTTAGACAGCACACAAAACACTCGAATCAGGATTTTATTGGCCGACTCTTTTCAAAGATGCAAACAGGTATGCCGCTTCGTGTGATAAATACCAAAGAACAGGTAATATTTCTAAACGCAATGAAATGCCTCAGATATATATGTTATCATGTGAGATATTCGATGTATGGGGTATTGACTTTATGGGTCCGTTCCCTAGTTCATTCGTAAATAAATACATCTTAGTAGCAGTAGATTACATGTCAAAATTGGTGGAAGCCCAAGCTTTACCTACTAACGATGCTAGAGCTGTAGTGAAGTTTCTTAAGAAACTTTTCTCTGGTTTTGGAACACCCAGAGCGATCATCAGTGATAGGGGTACTCTGTAACACCCCAAACCCGATCAAAATGCTACGACCGAATCTGGCATAATACGGAAAAGGAAAATTTAGAAGCTGAGTTAAAAATCATGAGTTGCGAATATTCTTTGCACATCACTGTGCCTTTGGTGAAAATGTAAAAACAATTGTTTACTTAAGCCATAGTACAGTTCAGGTTTCGTAATCCAAATTCGAATTTTAAAGAAAATCTATATTGAGCGATCAGTTGAAACTTATCTTCAGTCTTAGCTTGAAAATTTTGAGTTAACTTGTTACTAAAACCCGATCGTAAATAGCGGATTATAAAATCTTAAAAATTTAAAGTTTTTAACAGTAGAAAACACCCACTTAAATTATTTATTAGACATGCCATAATAGTTAAAACAAATTCGAAAGAACGAAATCAAATTAACGTTTAAAAGGCCTTATTACAATACCAAAATCCAAATTAAAGTAGTAATAATCCAAAATAATTATTAAAGATAAAAATTACTAAAAACGTTATGCATGGCCACCTCGAGTCCACCTCGGCTCCACATTCGCGGTCTAAGGATTACCTGCAAAATGTAACAGAAGGGGTGAGTCATCGAGACTCAGTGTGTAAATTCCCGTCCAAGTAAGCTTTGGACTCTCACACGGTTTCATATATTATGCAAATATGCAATGCAGCCCAACCAACCTATTATGTTCAGCCTCCACATCTCCTGAATCTACCCAAACTCTGTGGCACCTAGCCACTGGTGGTACCTAACCACTGGTGGTTCCAAACCACTGGTGACAAAAGTCACAAATAATAATAAGTGGGGCCAACCCACTTGTGGTACCAAACCACTGGTGACAATCCCGTAATAGATATATATGTGGGGCCAACCCACTGTGGTACCGAACCACTGGGACGTGTCACAAATCATCATATATGTGGTACCAAACCACTGGTGACAGTCTAAAAGAGATCATAATTCCTCCCTCTTCACTCATATCCCAATTCCATACTCATGTTTAATAGTTAAGTAACATGGTATGCTCAAGCTTACAAATCATGCATTCATTGATAACAAACATAGTAGAACTTACCCGGAGTCCTCGCTTTTACCCACAAGGGTATTTTAGTGACCAATAACGTCACTTTGGCTTTCAGACCTAAATGGCATCACCAAAAATTCGTAGTAACCATAGCGAATACGAAATGTCGTCTTATGAATATTCGCCTCCTTGACCTTAAGCTGGTGATAGCTCGATCTCAAATCTATCTTGGAGAAGACTGATGCTCCCTTAAGTTGGTCGAACAGGACGTCTATCCTTGGCAACGGGTACCTATTTTTGATTGTTAACTTATTCAACTGACGGTAATTAATACACATTCGTATTGATCTGTCCTTCTTCTTAACGAATAGCACGGGTGCTAACCAAGGCGATACACTAGGTCGGATGAAAACCTGATCTAACAATTCTTGAATCTGCACCTTCAGCTCCACTAACTCCTTCGACGCCATTCTATATGGGGCAATAGACACTGGCGCTGTTCCTGGTAGGAGATCAATACCAAACTCAACCTCGTGATCTGGAGGCAATTCCGGAAGCTCTTCTAGGAAAACATCGGAAAATTCCTTCACCGTTCGAACATTTCCCACAGTTGATTCCTTGACCTCCAAAGCACAAACATAAGCCATAAACGCCTTACATCCTTTTTTCACCATTCTCTCTGCCTTCAAAATGGATACCACATTAGATAGGTAATTCCTTCTCTCGCCTATCACCACCACCTCTACACCCTCAACAGTTCTCAACACCATACGCTTGGCTGCACAGTCCAGATTTGCTTGATACTTCACTAGCCAATCCATACCTAAGATCAAATCGAACTCCCCAAACGGCAGTTCCATCAGATCAGCCAAAAAAACTACCCCTTGAACTTCCAGAGGTACATGCTTATATAGTTTGTTCACCACTATAGTTTGTCCTAGAGGGCTAACTACAGTCATCTCCCTAGAAGAAGTCTCATAGTCTAAGTTCAGAGTTCCCGCTATAGCACTAGCAACATAAGAGTGCGTCGAACCAATATCAATCAAAGCAGTATAAGGTAATCCATAAATTAGGAACGTACCGATTATGACGTCCAGTGCATCGCCCTCCTCTCGACGCCTAGCTGCATAGACCAACCCAGGCTGTCTCGCATCTGTATTCCTAGCACCTCTGCCCGGTGCTCCACGGCCCCGGCCGAAACCATTACCTCCTCTGGCTGGACCACGACCCCTCTGCGGTTGCTGACCATCTCTTCTAAATTATGCACGTCCTTCACCCTCAGACTGTGTCCTAACTGGCCTCCGTAGGCAATCCTTAATCCGATGATCCATCGACCCACATTCGAAGCATCCTCTATTACCTACCCAACACTCTCTTGAATGAGACTTTCCGCATCGAGTACATTGCGGTGGCCACTGAGCAGCAACAGGCTTCACAGGTTGACTTGGCCCGCCTAACCTAGACCTCTTCTGAAAACCCCTAGTAAACCCTGATGGCCCAAAACTCCTTTTATTTCTATTTCTCTCTTGATTCTGCTTCTCGGACTGCTTCACTTCCTCGGCTATCTTAGCATTTTCCACAAGAACAACAAATTCCCTCTCTCGCTGTGGAGCAATCAACACTCGCAACTCATCCCTCAGCCCTTCTTAAACTGAACACAGCGCTCATGGTCCGTGGCCACAATACCCCAGGCATAACGGCTTAACCGTAAGAATTCTGCCTCATACTTGGACACCGACTTACTCCCCTGAACCAGATTCAGAAATGCCTTGCGCTACGTATCCACATAACTTGATCCAACGTACTTCCTCTGAAATGCTGTTTGAAAGAGATTCCAGGTGATATCATCAACCATCGTACCATCCCTAACCGTGAGCCACCACTGATAAACCTCGTCTCGCAGAAGAGACACGATCCCTTTCAACTTTTCCTCTGCCGTAAAGTCCAGATCATCCATTATAGACTCAGTCGCTTCTAACCAGTATTCAGCTGCGTTGGGAGATACACCAGAAACGCCTCTAAATATTTTCGCTCCATTGGCTTGGAGTCGTTTAGACACAGATTTTCTGGCCCCCGTACCCATGCCTGCTCCAGCAACTCTCTCCAAGACCCCGTAGCATCGCCTGAGACACCGCATCGTCTCCACCCGTTTGGTCCTGAAACTCTACTTCTGCAGCTGGTGGTAGCGGCACCTCATTTCCTGACCCATGACCAGACCCTACTAGTTCCGATACAGTAATCCTACCCCTACCACGTCCACGTACATTACGCCCACGTCCTCGAATGCACATGAATAACGTTCGCGATTTAATATGATTAAGAGTTTTATGAGTTAGTTTTTCTTCCACTGTTTATTACCAAACAGTCTTATGAGTATATTATCAAAGTAGTTTGTTTCCACGAATGCATACATTCTTACAGGCTTCAGTCTCTAAGGTAAATTTCTTAATACTAGCAATCATATCACAGAACAGTTAATCCATCCAACCAAAGATTAGGGAACTTACCGTCACAGATCGGTGCTAGAGACTCAGGTGCCATGCTTCTCGAAAACATGTAATTTATCAAAACCATTTTTCAAATCATCTACTGAAAATAATTTTGGGCCTTATACTCACAACCGAGCTTTTGAACCTAGGCTCTAATACCACAATTGTAACACCCCAAACCCGGTCAAAATGCTACGACCGAATCTGGCATGTTACAGAAAAGGAAAATTTAGAAGCTGAGTTAAAAATCATGAGTTGCGAAAATTCTTTGCACATCACTGTGCCTTTGGTGAAAATGTGAAAACAATTGTTTACTTAAGCCATAGTACAGTTCAGGTTTCGTAATCCAAAGTCGAATTTTAAAGAAAATCTATATTGAGCGATCAGTTGAAACTTATCTTGAGTCTCAGCTTGAAAATTTTGAGTTAACTTGTTACTAAAACCCGATCATAAATAGCCGATTATAAAATCTTAAAAATTTAAAGTTTTTAACAGTAGAAAACACCCACTTAAATTATTTATTAGACATGCCATAATAGTTAAAACAAATTCGAAAGAACGAAACCAAATTAACGTTTAAAAGGCCTTATTACAATACCAAAATCCAAATTAAAGTAGTAATAATCCAAAATAATTATTAAAGATAAAAATTACTAAAAACGTTATGCATGGCCACCTCGAGTCCACGTCGGCTCCATATCCACGGTCTAAGGATTACCTGCAAAATGTAACAGAAGGGGTGAGTCACCAAGACTCAGTGTGTAAATCCCCGTCCAAGTGAGCTTTAGGCTCTCACACGGTTTCATATATTATGCAAGTATGCAATGCAGCCCAACCAACCTATTATGTTCAGCCTCCACATCTCTTGAGTCTACCAAAATCTGTGGCACCTAGCCACTGGTGGTACCTAACCACTGGTGGTTCCAAACCACTGGTGACAAAAGTCACAAATAAAAATACGTGGGGCCAACCAACTTGTGGTACCAAACCACTGGTGACAATCCCGTAATAGATATATATGTGGGGCCAACCCACTGTGGTACCGAACCACTGGGACGAGTTACAAATCATCATATATGTGGTACCAAACCATTGGTGACAGTCTAAAAGAGATCATAATTCCTCCCTCTTTACTCATATCCCAATTCCCTGCTCATGTTTAACAGTTAAGTGACATGGTATGCTCAAGCTTACAAATCATGCATTCATTGATAACAAACATAGTAGAACTTACCTGGAGTCCTCGCTTTTACCCACGAGGGTATGTTAGTGACCAATAACGTCACTTTGGCTTTCAGACATAACAGTTACTAACAAAATAACATACGAAGTGTGTGAGAGTTACACACCTGATAACACGTGTAATATAATTGGGCCTAGTAGGATTGGGCCGATTGGGTCTTGGGCTTTAGGAAAATTTTGAGTATTATTTTATTATTTGTGTTAGCTTGGGTATGAATTATGTGTGTTTAGCATAGTCTTGTGAAGGCTTGATTTTATTAATAAGGCTAGAATAATTCTTATTATTAAAAATTTAGTGAAGTGGATTAGGTGAACTTGACACTTAAGTTAATTTAAGTGTTAAATTAAGCACATGTGGAGTTAGTGGCAAGGTGGTTAAGATGCATGAAGAGTTGCTTGAGGGAAGTGGTTCGAGAGCATGATTAGCATTTTGAAGACTTTATATTTATGTATCCTAGCATTAATGGATGGTCAAGCTCTAATTATGGTAAGTTAGACTTTAGATTTTATGGTAAGTTGAATATTAGTTTAGGAAAGCTAGTATTTTGGGATAAGAATCTTAAGATTTATGGAAGGATGGAGGGATAAGGGGCTTGAATGATGGAGAGTTGTTTTGGAAATATTTTTATGGTCATTTTGACTATGAATGTGGACGCATAGATGGCTAGGGGGTTGGCCGAATTTTTGGAAGGATTTAGGAGGAATTAAAGAGGAAATATGGGATTTGGGTGAAAGAATTGGTGTTGGCCGAATTTGGGACTTGGTAGGATGGCATTTTCGGTTTGGTAATAGTAAGATAGGTGTGTCAAAATTCATAGTTAATAGTTTTGGTTTTTCTCTTTTTCTCCAAGTTTCGGTCAAGAGGGTTATAGGCAAGTCATTTGGGTATTTGGTGCATTAAGGTGTGTTGTCAATATTTTTCTAACCTTCTCCTATTCATCATTTCTTTCTTTCAACCCCAAATCCATACCTATTTCTCTTGTGGCCGAATATCCTATTTTTATTCAATATGAGTCATAGCCGAATCTTGTAAGTTCTTTTGTTCTCTTTTCTTTTCTTGAAACTTTAAAGCCGAAACACTATTCATCTTTCTCCTCTATTCATTTCACCATATTCAAAAACCGAAACTTTCATCTAGTTTATTCTTGGCCGAATCCTCTAAGCTTTCAACTCTCTCCACTCTTGCGTTTACTCTTTTCATTAGTAAAGTGCCAAAACACCATCTCAACCTCGTTTCTATACCTATCTTTGTGTTAGCCGAATATCTCATTATCACTGGGAAGGTTTAACCGAAACCTTTTTCTCTTTTTGGTCTCTTCAAGCAACATGGTGGTAAGTAATTTCTATCCTAGCAATCGGTGTAGGTTCTCTTTCTTTTATGTGTGCCAAATCAAGGATTAAATCTTGGTTTTAGGCATGGTCGATTGTTCATAGTGCCATAAAAAGGTGTTCTTTTGTGTGTAGCTAAAGGAAGGGAACTCAGAGTGTGATTCGGGATTTGGTAGGAGACCAAATCGGCTTTAAGGGAGAAGGAAGAACCATGTTTCGAGATCGTGTTAGATTCGAGTAGTTTGGGATTTCACTAATAGGCAGGTGTGTGATTAACCCACCGTTTTTCGGGTTTTTGCTATATTTGTATGTGTTGATTATGTACTAACAAGTGCAGTAAAAGTTATGAGATAAATACCATTAAAGGGGTATGTCGGTAATCCGGTAAGTACCAAACCTGATGATATGTGATTATTAATATGAATATGTGTTATGACTGTGCTTGATGAACATGCTTACGCATCATTATATTATATCATTATTTATGTTACATGTGCATGGGTTGGGGTATGATATGAAAGAATGTACGGGTGTACTTCGAGTATGTGGTTTGATGTTAGCCTTGAGCTACATCGTGGATTGATGTTGACTAAGGTCACGTTGTGGATTAATTGCGATTTAGTTCGCGTGGGGCTATGTGCCATATCGTGGTTGATGAGTGACTATGTGTCCCATCATGGTTTTGGTGTTAGCTACGGCTACATCGTGGATTGGCGCTGACTGAGGTCGCGTTGTGGATTATTGTGCTTAATTGCACGTGGACGGCATTGATTGCCTTTGGAGTGAAAAGGAGAGGGTGATTTGTTAATCCCCTGGTGTGTGGTAGGCTGGATACGGGGGTGTGTAGAGGATGGACCCTAGGTTGGGGTTGGGTGCACTTTGCATAATTTTATTTGATATGAGTAATTGATGTGAAAATGGGCCAAGCCCAATATGTGAATGTGGATTGGGTTAAGAAATGGGGCTAAGCCCAGTATATGAATGTGGATCAGTGTGGAAATGGGTTAAGCCCGATATGTGGAATTATGCGGTTAATTACCCTGTTACCTGATAAGTGATATGAATATGGGCCAAGCCCAAAATGTGTTATTAAGTGAATATGATATCTTATTATCTGTTATATGGGTTAATATGTGGTTAACATGTGGGTGGAATTCAGTGGATTAATTACACACTGAGTCTGAGTGACTCACCCAATTTTTCTCAAACCTTTCAGGTGATGCTCGGACCGGGTTGGAGTGGATACGAGGTGGCCCATGCAGAAGATATTTTATTTGTTTCACACATTTTATTTATGAAAGGTTATCTATTGTAATAAGGGCCACTTTAAGTATTTAAGGATTTTTATTATGTTTTAAGTTGGATTGTCGATTATATTATTATTATTTGAAAATGTTTTATTTTAAACAACTCAATTTTATTTGGAACTTTAATTACACAATGTCTTAGTAAAGAAAAAAAAAAACAAATTTTTATGTTTTTAACTTTAAGTCAAAAGTTTTTCAAATGTTTTTCTGCAGTGGCATTTCAAATTTGGTCATAGCAAATGGGCCGGCTTTGGGGTGTTACAACACGTAATATCACACTCTCTACGTCGACACTATCGCTAATCAGAACCACTGCTATCTGCCTACGACTTTGCTCAGAAGCCAGCCCACAACCCGGTGGCCAATCTCGAACTACTGACACTGCTCGCTTCTTAAACTTAGGGGCTAGGTTTACAGGTCCAACCCCCTCCTTAGAATTGCTGGCATTCGAGTCCATGGAAAAGATCTTGGTCAGAAGACCAAGTTAACACATAGAGTAAGATATGAATAGATTTACGCGTTTAGCAGAATAGATCTCCTTACCTAGATCGACAAAAGCCGAAAGCTTTATGCTTGGTTCACAAGTCGAGTGAATCTCGAAAGTCTCTAAAAGAATGTGACACCACCCCCACCTATATTCGGCCAAAAGTTTAAAGAATCGGATCACTGCCCTCGACACTAAAACGCAAGCAAGATGATTGAAATGAAAAGAAAACACTTACCACAACCACTAGAGAAACCAATTGGGAGTAATGGAAGATCAGTAACGGCGATCCACTGCAAACAAGAGTCGAATGAGGAGATTTGAATGCCAGAGAGAGATTCGGCCAACAAATAAATAAGGACTACCTAGAAAAGATGACAAGTTTCGGCTAAAGAAGAAAATGGATATCTAATGGCCTTGATAGATTCGGTTAACACAAAGTGTGAATGAAGGAGAGAAAAGAGGGAGAAAAGAAGAGAGTTTCGGTTGTGGGGTTTAAGAAACTGAGTAAAGTAAAAGAAAAGATTCGGCTAAAGAAGGAGGAATAAAGAAGAGAATAAAATGAGGAGAACAAAAATGAGAAGAAGCAAAGAGTAAATGAAGGTTCGGCTATGACTTAATGAAATAAGAAGGAATATGTGACAGAGAAATAAAAAGAGAATTAAGAGAATAGGGTTTCGAAAAAGATATAGGGAAGAAGAGAGAACTATTTGCTTAAACTCAAGGTGTTTGCCGAAAATGAAAAGAAAGAACAAGATGCACCTCCACATTCGGCTTCTACACTCCCAAAAATGAAATAGCATAAACAGCACTATGCTAACCCCATGTGACTGAATATACACACAAAGAGAAAAGCAATGCTCCAGACCTTAAGAATTTTGGCACCCCCCTAAGCTAACACCCAAAACCGAATGCCCAACCTCACCTAGCTCCTTTCAAAATTCGGCTAACACTCCCCCTCTCCCCACCAACACTATGCCGTCCCTTCAATCCCTCCTTGATTCCCTCTCCTTCACCCATTCATACAAGTTTGAATGATTCAAACTCCTTAAAACCCTCTCCACCATTCCTTTGAAATATTTGACCAAATCAACTCTCCCCTTTTCAAGCATCCCAGCCGAACTCCACCTCTGCTCCCCTTGACGCCAAAAAAAGTTCTTAAAATGAGGAATACGCGACTTGAACCTGCTCTCTCCAGCTCCCTTGTGGCATCGCCTACCTCAACCTTTAAGTGGCGCCTCCTTGCCAATTTACTAAGGCACTCTTTTGTATCATCCAACACAAACAATATCCCTTAAAGCCTAATTCAGCTAGCTTTCCTTAAAAGTGCTCAAAAAGCAAATTTTTACCAAGACTCCGGCTTACCCCTAAATCATTCCTGGACCCTAAAGTACCCTAAACTAGCATGACAGACATAGCATTCACACACAAGCACATAAGATGCAAAGGCCCCAATTCATGATGTTACATACTCACTTTTGTAATACTCAGTTTGATAAAGTCTTAAGAAAATATGGAGTACACCACAGAACAACTACCCCTTATCATCCTCAATCCAGTGGGCAAGTGGAAGTGGCAAACTGAGAGCTTAAACGGATCTTAGAGAAAACAGTTGAATCAAACAAAAAAGATTGGGCATTAAAGGTAGATGATGCCTTATGGGCCTACAGAACAACATTTAAAACTCATTTAGGAACTTCCCCGTACAAACTTATCTACGGAAAAAGTTGTCATCTACCATTTGAGTTAGAGCATAAAGCTTACTGGGCTATAAAATTCTTGAATTACGATCTTAAAACCACAGGTGAGAAGAGGATGATACAGTTGAACGAGTTAGATGAATGGCGAGCTGAAGCCTATGAAAATTCACGACTATATAAAGAGGCAACAAAACGACGCCATGATGCTCGCTTAAAACAGTCAAAGCAATTCAAAGTAGGAGATTTAGTCCTTCTGTACAATTCAAGACTCAAAATGTTTCCTGGAAAGCTGAAGTCAAGGTGGTCAGGCCCATTTGTGATCAAAACTATTTTTCCTTACGGCACAGTCGACGTTACCTATCCAACTCAGGGAACATTCAAGGTAAACGGTCATCGGCTGAAAATTTATAATGGTGAAGATTTCAAGGAATTAAGAGAGGAGCTTCAGCTCCGTGAAACTTCTTTTAGAAATGAAAACAGGGCGAGTCTAGCTTAAGACTTTAAACGAGCGCTTCTCGGGAGGCAACCCGAGCACTGACTTCACTAACCCCGTTAATTTTCACATTTTTAATTTTATTTTTCCTTTTAACACCTAAACCAAACTAACTGATTCAGTAAAGCACAGGTTTCCTACCACACGGCCTTACACAAGGGCGTGCCCGTGGCCGTGTGGTCGCCATGGGATGAAAAACAGGCGTGCAGGTAGACGTGCGAGAAGAAGAAGAAAAAATTTTCCCAACATGGGATGCGATAAAAAGACCAAGGCCGTGCAATGCGACCGTGGTCTATTCTGAGTAAACCAACATGGACAAGAGCCACGCCCGTACTTACCAACCGTGTGCAACACTGACTATATGAACACGGGCGTGGCAAACTTAGCACGGGCGTGGGAGAAGCGAACAAAATCATACACGACCTATGAGCACAAGCGTGGGCAACATCGCAAATGCATCCAAATTCAAAAATCGCGAAATACACGGGCCAAATAAAAGAGACACGGGCCTGGCACTTGCCCGTGTCTCCCTCCCTATATAAAGATCCCCACGACCGTCTTCCCTAAAATTCCCCCCATTGTAAACCCTAGCCGTTTTCTCTCTAGAAACCACAACCAAAACTCCGGCCACCATCAAGAATCCCCCACCGTTGTCTTCCCCCATTCAAAACCTTCCATTTTCCTTCACAATCACAACAAAGAACCAGTACACACCCGTGCTCCGCCAACACGCCCACCCCAAAGGCCTCCCAACGACGTGTTTCACAACTAAATCACAGCACACGTCCGTGGCTCGGCCCTACACATCCGTGCCCCCCCAAAACACACCGCTAACACCACTAGTCACCCCTCACTATTTTATTTTCATCTATTTAACTATTCTAAGAGTAGAATTTCATTTAGTTAAGTCTCTTTTTACTATTATTATTATTTATTATTAACTTAAACTTTAGCACTAATTTGATCTTGAATACTTTAGTCATTGTTTAAATAGTTGATTAGAACTAGAAAGAACAAATCATTGTCAGAATGCTTAATCATGGTTGCAATTTTCTTATGAATTTAGTCTTTGAATATTTTCGGTATTGATCGAAGTACTTGATATATTTTAGTAGAAAATTACTTGAATTTTCAGGTTTACAATGTCGTCATCCCAAGGAAAGAAAACCACAGCCCCGAGTTCTAAGAAGCGAAAGGGACCCGGTTCATCCTCCGCAAGCGCATCCACTGAAGTGCGCCACCCGTTCCTACGATTTCCCCTAGGGGCCCAAGAAGACCGTTATAAGCTACTCCGCACACGACCCCTCGGCATAGGGAGATGTATAGATTGGGCCGCTTTGGAACAGATCTATCTTGCTGATGGTGTACGAGCTCTCTTAACCATTGATCCGTAAGACCAATTATTAAACATTATCGAGCCAACATACCTAGATCTCACTCTAGAGTTCTGCTCAACGTTCCAACTACAGACGGTGATGACGCGATACGATGATCTGGGTACAATACAATTCCATCTCGGAGGCACTATATGACAGCTGAACGTACCACAGTTCGGGGCCGCACTAGGACTTTATACGGAAGACTTTGTAGTAGAGAATGATCTCTCCAAGGTAGAACATTGCCCCTGACAGAGGCAATTACAACCCCAGCCGCTCCAAGGTGACAGCTCTTGTCCCGCCCCTGAGGTATGTAAATTCTATTCTAACCCATTCACTTACAGGTCGGCGAGAAAGAACTGGCATCGCCAATACTCATGATGCCTACTACCTGTGGTGCATGTCAAACACACACGTTTTCGACTTGGCCTATTTCTTAGCCGACGCCATTCAACACCAGATGGAGCAACACAGTCATCTCTATGGGGCCCTACATCACACGCTTGGCTCGATATTTTGGACTCCTCAACACCGATGCCCAAACCTCCTCCCTTACACTGATAGGTCGGATGACACCACAAGGCATCCAGACTATGTTACACATGAGGATGATCCAACACCGACGGGGAACTGATCCTCCTCAATACCGACTTAAACCTTCCATCAACGTGGAGGAGCCTGAGGATGTTCCTGAGGATGTTCCTCAACCACAGGAAGCATCACAACAAAGTCACCGGACAGTTCATTCGGTTGTTTCACTCTCAGACATTTCTGCACATCTCACTCAGTTCGAGCAGTAATGTACGCAGCAATTCAATAACACCGCTCGATGATTCGACAGCATTGATGCGACTCTTCAGCAGATCTGTCATCACCTTCATATCTCATCGCCACCACCGCCTCAAGACCCATATGATGCTGAGGACTTCTGAGTCCTTTTCTTATTATTTTTCCTGTTTTATTTTATTTTAATGTTTATTTTTATTTATGTTGATTTTATTTTAAATCTACTGTCTAAAAACTTGAAAGTTTCATTAGTACTTTTTATCTCACTTCATCACTGGCTATCTAACCCTAAGTCTCCATAATGGCACCATTTCATTAAATTTAACTAATGACTCCGTAGATTAAATAGATTTAATATATCACTCAAGGAACGAAAACATCGCTTGTACGTAGTCATCACATTTGTCATGGAACACGCTCCAAGGATTTCATCCATAATTCAGGAAGTTTCACTTCTCTCCCTCTCTTTTGATTATCATACTAAATGCTATTATCTATCTTTGTACATTGAGGGCAATGTACAACTTAAGTGTGGGGGGTTAACTATAGATTATTTGAAAATCCCTGAATTATGCCTAGTTCTAAAGTAAGTTTCTCATATTATGATTAAAATGAAATTTCCCTGATTTATAATTTTTTTAATATGTTTTGATTAAGTCATTGATAATTGTGCATTGATGATTAAATCTGAAGGATACTAGAGAATCAAGCATGATAATTCCGTTTTTCAGAAATTAAAATTTTTTTCTAGGTTGTCTACCTGAATTTGAATGCTACTTTGAAACTTGAAATTTATAAGGTTGACATCAAAAAGCCATAATTTTTGTGAGATTTTGAGCCTTATAAACCATACATTCTTTCATGCTCACTTTTTATTATGAGTGTGTCAACATTGATCTGTTGTTCTAGAACTTGCTTCAATTATACATGTCAAGACCACACCTTTGATTTGATATACAGAGATGATAAGGGCACCTAGGTTTTAACCCACTTACTCCACAAAAAGCCTACCTTCATAATTAACCCCTAGTGAACCATTTTTAATCCTAACAACCCTTTTATTGACTCACCTACTACTATTAATCCAAAACCCTTTGTATTTGTTATCACCATTCTTCTTAACTACCTTTTTTGTCGAGATTTGATTTTGAGCAGTTACCTAACTATGTTCTATATTTCAGTTGTAAAATTTCTTTCCTAGTATTATTTGACTTGTTCTTAAAAAAAATCGAAGTATATTCATTAAATGAGCTTATATGTTTAAATTCCAATTGTTGAAAAAGAAGCTCGTATTAGAGTATTATTAGTATTAAAAATTTTCAATTGATTAGTTCATTTTTCTAGTTAGGTAAATTGTCAATTCAGTCTCGATTCTAACCTTCTAATTCAGCCTTTATCCATACCTTTAACCCAAGCCCCGTTATAACCGTGTTAAAGACCTTTTGATTTATGTATCATCTCATTTTACAATGGTGGAGATTTGATTTTCAAGCAAGCCTATGGGATTAACTTTTCATGTTCGACTTTCGAGTGCTTAATACTGAACCTTAAACACTTCGAGTGATTTGAGTGAATCTTTAAGTGAGGATGTCAACTCTTGTCGATTTCGAATCAGAGGTAATTATGTAAGTAAGGGGAAACACCTAAAGTTTTCAGGACTATAAATGTATGACTTTGATTGTTTGAATCTTTAGGACCCTTTGAGTTGAATTATCCATGTATAAATTATCTTTGAATTATGATGAAGCATTATTGATAAATATTATGAATCGAGGAAGTCTGTTTTAATTATGAGTTGAGAATTTTGGTTGAGGACAAGCAAAAGCTTAAGTGTGGGGGTATTTGATAAACCGTAAAAGTAACATATTTTAGGCCCACATTTAGCATACTTTTGGATGATTTAAGCCTTGAATTATGTAATTTGGTGCTCTTAATCCTTTGTTTTCATGTTTTATACCAGTAGAGCACCAGAGGATGAAAAGAACGGAAAACGGGCCCAAAATGGAGTAAATAGGTCATATCACGAAATCCACACGACCGTGCCTCATTCAACAGGTTCGAACACGGCCTGGCCACGACTTACTCGGGTGTGTGCCATGGGCGTGTCCCTGCCGTGACAAAGAGAAGTTTCACTCGGATTAGGATACTTAGGGGCGAAGAAACACATTCCGAAGCCTATATAAACACCCTAAGTGTAACCTAAAAAGAGGGAACCCATGGCTCTAGTTAGGGGGCGTCCAGCTAGGCCAAAGAGGGCAGATTTGTGGAGATTTACTAGAAGATAGCTAGTTGATCCATCTCAAGAAGCCGGAATTATACTAAAGACGGAGGATCTCTCCTTCAATTCATTCAGGGGATTTTAGGGATTTCTTATGTTTTGTTTTATCTTTTCTTTTGAGATGTTTTCTTTATTTTTTATGAACTAAACCCTCAGATACATGAGAGGATGAAACCTAATATGAATCTTGTTATCATTTGCTGAACTATATGATAAATATTTGACCTGTTCTTAATTATGTGTTCTTAATTCTTGTGTTGATATTTCCGGGATATTAATTCAAGTATGATGTGATTAGGTGGAGGAGAAAAAGTCCCTGCCTAAGAGTAGATCTAGCATAATTAAGCGGAGTTGATCGCACGCCTAGAGATAGGGTGATGAGATTTTGCCGGATTAGGGTGAAACCTAATATGGGTATCCATAGATCGAGTGAATGCGATCTAGGGGTTTTAATTAGAAAGAGATTTCAATTAATCAACCTAGGGTTAGATGTTAGTTGTCTCGAGAGAGGGATTAATATACGTTAGGGAGTCTTACGGATCAAGTCAAGTGAATAAATCGTCTGGTTCAGAGTTAGATAACAAGTGAAGTCTAGGTGGATTCCTCCTTGGGTGTCGTCTTAATCAATTGATTTTCTCTCAAGTTATTTTCTCAATTCCATTCTTCTTTGTCTTAGAGACTTCAGTTTAGTAGATTAGTTAATTTAGATTACACAACAATTCCCTTAATTCTTAGGCTAAATAATAAAAAGAGAGTTAGTATTAGTACTTTTGGTTCCTTTGGGGTTAGACATACCGGTCTTGCCTAAACTATACTATTGTTCGATAGGTGCGCTTGCCTCAAATCGTTGTCATAGTTAGTTTCCAGGTTCGATCATTCTTTATATAAGTTGTAAGACTCTGACACGCGATCAGATATTTCGGTAATTTTGTAAACCAAAGGTATTTCAGTAATTTTGTAAACCAAGGGTATTTCGATAATTTCACAAATCAGGGGTATTTCGGTAATTTTTTCAACCCTTCAGAAGGTCTACAGTCTCCTCGAGCGACTCAAGTATTCTAAACAGAGATAATGATGTGAATGGGCCTCAGGCCCATTCTCGGCCCAAATAAGCCCACACGCTCGTGTGGCCCATTTACCCCACTAGCCACATATATGAGATTCACATAGTCTAATCCAATATCTACTACACAATCATACAACTTATTCATATGGGCCCACGGGCCCAATGGGCCCACTTGGTCCCGTTCGGCCCATCGTGGCCCAAACAGTATCACCACACAAGAATACTCATGGTGGCCTCGACTATCGCGTCGAAGCTCCCACACATGCGCTCGCACGCTCGTGTGGTTACCATCACCGTGTGACCGGCATTTCGGCATTTGCCGCTCTACGGCTAGAGTAGTGCGAAATACACACCTAATAGGAGTCTGAAGCTACTCCGCGCTTCGAATGCTCTTATACCCAAATGCCCACCAAGGTCTGCCTCCTCTCCTCATAGACAGCTCTAATATAGCCAGCTTCTCACCTTCCCTCTTGATAGCTTTCCGATGTGGGATCCCTCCTTCAGTATAGTTTAAATCCAACACAAACTCTGGCCATCCAATCCGTAAAATAAATACTCCCCTGCTTGTCATGAGATTCGAACCCAGGCTCTCTTATCAGCCTATTAACGCCACTTACCACTAAGCCACTAGCTCCTCTTGTGTCTAACATCATGTGCAACTAAATATAAATCTATGGGCCAAAGTCCAAGTTCACTTAGAAATAAATTAAAATGAAATGCCAGCGCCAAGGCTTGAACCTTGGACCCCTTGCTTCCTTGTGTGGCGTCACCTCATTGTCTCTTATGTGGTGCCCATTGCCACTAGACCACAACCCCTTTTGTGTCATTTTCTCCACATTTTAATCTTAAAGCCTACCTACTAACTCCCAGGGTTTTATTCACCTAAAACCAAAAATTTCCTAAAGCCCAAGTTTGATCCCGAGACTTCATAGAAGCCCCATAACCTTCCAAAATAACTCACCTAACAGGTCCAATGATAAACCGTAAAAGTAACATATTTTAAGCTCACATTTAGTATGCTTTTGGATGAATTAAGCCTGGATTTATGTAAAAAGGTGCTCTTAATACATTGTTTTAATGTCTTATACCCAGGAAAGCACCCGAGGATGAAAAGAACAGAAAACAGGCCCAAAATAGAGTAAATGGGCCATATCACGAAATCCACACGGCCTGGGCCCAAGATCAGACGGCCGTGCCACGTCAATCTACTAGAACACGGCCTGATCTCGATTCACACGGCCGTGCCTCATTCAACAGGATTGAACATGGCCTGGCCACGACTTACACGGGCGTGTACCATGGCCGTGCCCCTGTCTTGGCAAAGAGCAATTTCATTCAGATTTGGATACTTAGGGGGCGAAGAAACATATTTCGAAAGCCTATATAAACCCCTTAAGTGTTACCTGAAAGAGAGGCGGTTAGCTAGCCCAAGGAACCAAGCCAAAAAGGTCAGATTTGTGGAGAATCACTCGAAGATAGCTAGTTGATCCATCTCAAGAAGTCGGAATTCTACTCAGATGGTGGATCTCTCCTTCAATTCCTTCATGGGGTTTTAGGGATTTCTTATGTTTTGTTTTATCTTTTCTTCTGAGATATTTTCTTTTATTAATATGAACTAAACCCTTCAGATACCTGAAGGGGATGAAACCTAAGACGAATCTTGTTATCGTTTGCTGAACTATATGATAAATATTTGACTTGTTATTAATTATGTGTTCTTAATTCTTGTGTTGATATTTTCGGGATATTGATTCAAGTATGATGTGCTTAGGTGGAGGAGTGATAAACCGTAATTGTAACATATTTTAACCCACATTTAATATGCTTTTCAATGATTTATATCTTGATCTGTATAAAAAGGTGCTTGTAATCCTTTCTTTCCATGTCTTAGACCCAGGAAAGCACCCGAGGATGAAAAGAACACAAATTGGACCCAAACAGAGTAAACGAGCCTTAGTGCGAAAGTGACACGGCCTGACCCAAAGTCCACACGGCCGTGCCTCAACGATTACCTAGAGCACAGCCTCAACTCTGACTCACACGGTCGTGCCCCAAATTAGAAGTCCTAACACGGCTTGACCCCGAGTCACACGGGCGTGTGACATGGCCGTGTCTCTGTCGCTGGAAAGAACAATTTTAGTCAGAAAAGGATACTTAGGGAGAAAGAATCGCATTCCAAAAGCCTATATATATTCTCTAAGTGCCACCTTTGAGAAGGCATCAAAGCTAGGCCAATGAGCCAAGCCAAGAAGGTCAGAATTAGGAAATAATGCGAGGATAGCCAGTTGATCCATCCCAAGAAGCCGGAGTTATACTCAAGCCGGCGGAATTCTCCTTCAATTCCTTCAGGGGGTTTTAGGAATTTCTTATGTTTTATTTTATCTTTTCTCTTGCGATGTTTTCTTTATTCATTATGAATTAAACCCCTCAGATACCTAGAGGGGATGAAACCTAGACAAATCTTGTTATTTGATTTTTAAGTTATATGATGAATTACTTAGGTTGTTCTTAATTATGTTGCTTAATCGAAATCTAATGTGCTTAAGTGGAGGAGGAATAGACCCTACCTAAGAGAAGATCTAACATAATTAAGTGGAGTTGATCGAACGCCTAGAGATAGGGTTACGAGATTTTCCCGGATTAGGGTGAAACCTAATATGGGAGTCCATTGATCGATTTACTGCTATCCTAGGGGGTTATTATAAGCGAACGAGAGTTCCACTAATTAACCTAGGGTTAGACGTTATTCACCTCGAGAGAGGGTTTCATATAGGCTAGGGAGTCTTACGGATCGAGCTAAGTAAAGAGATCATATAATTAAGGGTTAGATAACAAGTGAAGTCTAGGTGGATTCTTTCTGAGGGTATCGTCGTGATCAATTGAGTTTTCTTCAAGTTATTTTCCAATTCATCCTTTCTGTCTTTGTGTCCTTAGTTTATTTCTTGTCGATTTAGTTTAGAACAATCTTCACTTTAATTTTAAAGGCTAAATATTAAAAAGAAAGTTAGTATTAATACTTTTAATTCCTTTGGGTTCGATAATCCGGTCTTGCCTAAGCTATACTACTGTTCGATAGGTACACTTGCCTTTAATCATTGTCAGAGTTAGTCTCCAAGTTTGATCATTCTTTTATAAATTATTAAAGCTCTTATTTTAGCGATCAAGTTTTTGGCGCCGTTGCCGAGGAACTAAAATATTAAGAAAACTCTATTTTTATTACTTTAGCCATAATTTTTATTTTTCGCAATTTATTCTTTCTATTTTTTTTCTATTTTGCTGAAAATTTCTTTCTTTCTTTTTCCAGCAGGTATCTCTAGTTTATGACTAAAAGGAACCCGAGAGGACCTTTGGTATACGACAGTGATATCGAAGCAACCGCTCGTAGAAATCGTCGGGAAACCAGGCGAGCCCTAAATTACAGAAAAAGAGAAGAAGAAGACGAATCCAATCCTACTGAAGGGATGGATGAAAACCACCCACCACCACGTGATGTGGGGGACAATAATGCTCCACGCACAATGTTTGATTATGTGAAACCGCATTTGACAGGAGCAGAATCAAGTATTGTTAGGGCTGCAATATCTGCTAACAATTTTGAATTAAAGCCTAACAGAATACAAATGATTCAACAGTTTGTTCAATTTGATGGTTTGCAGGACGAAGATCCAAACACGCATATAGCTAACTTTTTAGAGTTCTGTGATACCTTCAAAATAAATGGCATTTTTTATGATGCCATACGTCTTCGGTTATTCCCTTTTTCATTAAGAAATAAAGCTAAATAGTGGTTAAACTCGTTACAATGAGGGTCAATCACTACATGGGATCAAATGACCGAAAAGTTTTTAATGAAATATTTTCCACCATCAAAACAACCGAATTACGAAATGATATCTCTTCTTTTGTGCAGATGGATTTAGAGACGTTGTATGATGCATGGGAGAGATTTAAGGATCTCTTGAGGAGGTGCCCACACCATGGCCTACCCTTGTGGCTACAAGTTCAAACCTTCTATAACGGTGTAAACCCCTCAACGAGGCAATTAATTGACTCAGCTACCAGCGGAACTCTGAACAACAAAACTCTAGAAGCAGCATACGAGTTCATTGAGGAGATGTCACTGAATAATTATCAATGGCAGGCTTCAAGAACCAAACCAACAAAATCAGTAGGAGTCTTTAATGTCGATGCAGTGACCATGCTATCAATGCAACTAGAGATGATGAATAAAAAGCTTGATAGTTTATGTTTTTCGCAGGCACCCTCAGTCATGCAGTGCGACACAAGTGGAACTGTGGCGAATCCTGAGTACCCACCCTACCAACCGGAAGCAGAGAGCAACCAGATGAACCATATAGGTAATAACTTCTGATCCAATAATAATCTTTATAGTAACAATTACAATCAAGGTTGGAGGAACCACCCAAATTTTTCATGGGGAGGTCTAGGAAACCAAGGTAATCAAAGGCAACAACCTCCTCAAAACTTCCAAAATCAGCCCTATCCACAAGAGAAGAAACCGACCCTCAAGGAGATGATGGCAAAATTCTCAGCAAACACAGAGAAACGTATCCAAGAAACTGAGAGAACAATCTAAAGCAATGAGAGCCGAATCGGAGAAATTACTACGTGAGTCAAGGAAGTCACCAATGCAGTCGAACAACTTGCAAAGCTGATGTCAGAAAGACCGCAAGGATGTTTGCCAAGCAACACTAAGATTAACCCTAAGGAACAAGTTCAAGTCATCACAGCTCAGAATAATAAGGGGTTAGATAAACTTGATACAATGCCAGAAAATAAGGTAGAAGAAGGTAAAACAGAGGTAACACAAGAAAAACCAAAACCAGCAATTAAAGAGTCCAACCTCGCATACCTTACCCCGAAGCTATAAAAAGAGACGATTCAGAGGAACAGTTTGGTAAGTTTCTTAAACTTTTAAAGAAATTACATATTAACTTACCTCTTCTTGAAGCTCTTTTCCAAATGCTAGACTCGAGGAAATTTTTAAGACAGCTCTTGACCAACAAACGCAAAATAGATGAAGAGCACCACTTGGAACTAACGCAACATACTCGGCAATGTTACAAAATAGACTACCACAGAAACTAAAAGATCCAGGGAGTTTTACAATTCCATGTTTAATTGGTAGTTTAAATATTGATAATGCGTTAGCTGATTTAGGGGCAAGCATAAATGTCATGCCTTATTCACTATTTAAACAACTAGGTCTAGGGAAGCCCAAACAAACTAGGATGAGTATTCAATTAGCTGATAAATTTGTTAGAATTCCTAAGGGCATTATTGAAGATGTTCTCGTAAAAATTGATAAATTTGTTTTCCCAGTAGACTTTGTTGTCTTAGACATGGATGAGGATAATTCAATCCCCTTAATTTTAGGAAGACCTTTTCTAGCAACTGCCAAGACTAAAATTGATGTTGCCACAGGTGAACTCATACTTCGTGTAGGTGATGAATCAATCAATCTTCAAGCTCTTGACTCGACCAGGACAACAGTCGATGAAGGTAAGAAAGTTACTTCAATAGATAATCAAATTGTTCAACCTCCATCACAGGAAACATCACAAGGACACAAACCTGAGCCAACTCATAGACCCCAAGTCAACAAAGTAGAGCCACATAAAGAACAAAGCCTTAGGGTCCACCAATTAGAAGAGCAGCAAACACATGACAAAGAAGAACCAGATCCACACGAAGTAAAACCAGAGGAACCACCAGAAGAGCTCGTAGGGACATCCAACCACTTCAAAATAGGAGAACAGGTACTGTTAGACAAAACTGATCCTCACATCACTACAACAGACATGAGGACAAAGGGAAAAATTCTTCTTAAGCCACACGACATCTTCCCACACGGAATAGTCGAGGTAAGCAATCCAATATTCGGCAATTTCAAGGTAAATGCTTCTCGACTTCAACTTTGTCAAGGAAATAGAAATGTAAGCATGAGGGAAGATATTCAAACCTTTAAACCTCCCTAGAATTTTCAAATACGAGGAAAGTCTAGCTTAAGACTATAAACAAGCGCTTCTTGGAAGGCAACCCAAGCACTAACCCTATTTCTTTTTAAAGTCGTTTTCATTCCTTTTTATTTTTTCTTTCTTTTTCTCCTTTTAAACTAACCAAAAGTGCAGATTCCCAGGCCACACAGCCTTACACACGGTCGTGGCTGTGGCCGTGTGGACCGCCGGAACCACCACATTGACAAGACAGAGGCTGTGCAATTTAGTTCAACCACCCTCCCACGTCACGGATCCAACCACCCTCCCTATGGGCACCGACAGAATGGCACGGCCGTGCCCCTCAACCGTGTGAAGCTACTGGCTTCCACACCACGGGCAGAACACGCCCGTGCCAGAAAACCGTGCGAAGCTACTGACTTATCGAGCACGGGCAAGACATGCCCGTGCAACCCGACCGTGCCAACATACAAACTTCGCAAACACGGGCATGGGTTGATGAAACACGGACATGGAGTAACAACACACTCCAACACACAGTCGTGTAAATTGACACACCCAAGGACCACGGCCGTGGGGACATGGCAGACTTGAACCCCTATTTAAACACCACCCCCCTCTCCCCACTCCTCCCCTTCACTCTCTACCCTTTCTTCCTCTCCTTTCTCTCCTTCTCAAACACCTTTCTATCCTCAGACTGAACCTCTAGATCCTTGGAGCAATCCAAAAAATCATGTCGAAGAAGCGGAAGAAGCTAAGCATAGTCTTCTCAATGGAGAACGGTCACCATGAGTTCATGCCGGTAACTTCGACTAATCACCAAGCCAAGGGTCATTGAGACCAATTTATTGTTCCTTTTTGTTTCTCTTCTTCTTTATTTTCCTTATCTAAGCTTCTCTACTGCTCTTTTCGTCTACTTTTCTTTTAGTTTCTTAGTGTCAGGTTCGCCAGGCTGCTAGGGAATCACGCCGACCACCACAATGACCACACCACTCTCAGCACTGCCACCACCTTCACAGCCCGAGAAGTCACACCCACCTTGCGAACCATCCTCCAATAAGGACTCTCCGGTCCATTCTTCTTTTCTTTTATTTTCATTTTCCTTCTTAGTCTCCTTTCCTTCTTCTTTCCTGTTTTTAATTTTTTATCTAGTTTACTTTAACTATGTCGTAATAACCCCTGGCTAATCCTTCACGAGTTCCCTAATTTCTTCATCTAGCGCAGAGCTCAGGAACCAACACCACCACCATACCGACGCCTTCACCGTAGGTACCACACCATCCACCAAACCTGCCCAAGAATTCAAGGAGTACCTCTCACTCTCACTTTTGATTTCTATAAAAAGTACATTGAGGACAATGTACATCTTAAGTGTGGGGGGTAAATATACCTAACTTTTTGCATTATTCTCAAATCCCTGAGGGTAAAAGCGGAATAAAAGTGCCAAACTTTTGTCATTATTCTCAAATCCCTGATTTAGTCTTGTTTTTATGCAAAGTTTTCATATTACTAATTAGGATGAAATTTCAAATGATTTGTGATTTTTATTGACATGTTTTAAAATAAGTCATAGTCAATTGTACATTGATGATTAAATTTAAAAGAATACTAGAGAATTAAACTTGATAAGTCCCTTTTTCACGAATTAAAATTGTGCTAGGTTGTTAACCTAAATTTAAATACTACCTTGAAATTTGAAAATTACAAGGATAATGTCAAAACAACCATAATTTTTGTGAGATTTTGAACCTTATAAAGCATACATTCTTTTTCGTGCTTATTTCCCTGATTGTGAGTGTGTCTACCATGAACTGTTATTCTAGAACTTGCCTTGTTTATGCATGTTGAGACCACATTTTTGATTTGATATATAGAGATGTTAAAGGCACCTAGGTTTTAACCCATTAACTCCACTAAATAGCCTACCTTTACAATTAACCCCTAGTGAACCCTATTGATCCTAACAAACCCTTTTTATTGACTCACCTACTAATATTAACCCAAAGCCTCTTTGTATTCACCCTTTCTATTGACTACCCCTAAATCAAGGATTGAGTTGATCAAGTTACCTAAGTTTATGATTATTGTAGTTAAATCAAACTTGTATTACTTAGGTTGTTCTTAATTAAAAAAAATTCAAAGTATTCAAATCTTAGTAGTATGAAAAGAGAGCTTACACAATCAAAATCTATTCTCAAAAGAGAAGCTCGTATTAGTAGGTTTATTAATTTTTAGTTGGGGATATTTCAGTATGTTTAGGTAGGTACTCATCAATTCAATCCCGATTCTAACCTTTTAATTTCAGCCTCTAAACCACACCTTGACCCTAGCCCCGTTACAACCCTGATAAAGACCTTTTTGATCTGTTTATCATCTCATATTACAGTGGTGAAGATTTGATTTTCAAGCAAGTCTATGGGATTAACTTTTCAGGTTCGACTTACGAGCGATCTTTTTCTTGAACCTTAAACACTTTAGAGTGATTTGAGTGAATCTTAAAGTGAGGACACCAATCATTGTTGGTTTTGAATTGAAAATGTAGTCATTTAAATAAAGGGAGATGCCTATGTTTTCGAAAGTACAAACTCATGACTTATCTCGCTTAAAACTTTAGGACTCTTTGAATTGAATTATCCATGTATAAATTACCTATGAATTATGATAAAACATTGTTGATAAGAATTGTAGATCATGGAAAGTTCGTTTTAATTGTAAATGGAGAATTTTGCTTGAGGACAAGCAAAAGCTTAAGTGTGGGGGTATTTCATAAACCGTAATTGTAACATATTTTAACCCACATTTAATATGCTTTTCGATGATTTATTCCTTGATCTGTATAAAAAGGTGCTTGTAATCCTTTCTTTTCATGTCTTAGACCCAAGAAAGCACCTGAGGATGAAAAGAACACAAATTGGGCCCAAAACAGAGTAAACGGGCCTTAGTACGAAAGTTACACGGCCTGACCCAAAGTCCCCACGGCCGTGCCTCGACGATTACCTAGAGCACGGCCTCAACTCTGACTCACACGGCCGTGCCCCAAATTAGAAGTCCTAACATGGCCTGACCCCAAGTCATACGGACGTGTGACATGGCCGTGTCTCTGTCGCAGGAAAGAACAATTTCAGTCAGAAAAGGATACTTAGGGAGAAAGAATCACATTCCAAGAGCCTATATATATCCCCTAAGTGCCACCTTTGAGAAGGCATCAAAGCTAGGCCAATGAGCCAAGCCGAGAAGGTCAGAATTAGGAAATAACGCGAGGATAGCCAGTTGATCCATCCGAAGAAGTCGGAGTTATACTCAAGACGGCAGAATTCTCCTTCAATTCCTTCAGGGGATTTTAGGAATTTCTTATGTTTTGTTTTATCTTTTCTCTTGCGATGTTTTCTTTATTCATTATGAATTAAACCCCTCAGATACATGAAGGGGATGAAACCGAGACGAATCTTGTTATTTGATTTTTAAGTTATATTATGAATTACTTAGGTTGTTCTTAATTATGTTGCTTAATCCAAATCTAATGTGCTTATGTGGAGGAGGAATAGACCCTACCTAAGAGAAGATCTAACATAATTAAGCGGAGTTGATCGAACGCCTAGAGATAGGTTTACGAGATTTTCCCGGATTAGGGTGAAACCTAATATGGGAATCCATTGATCGGGTTACTGCTATCCTAGGGGGTTATTATAAGCAAACGAGAGTTCCACTAATTAACATAGGGTTAGACATTATTCGCCTCGAGAGAGGGTTTCATATAGGTTAGGGAGTCTTATGGATCGAGCTAAGTAAAGAGATCATATAATTAAGGGTTAGATAACAAGTGAAGTCTAGGTGGATTCTTTCTGAGGGTATCGTCGTGATCAATTGAGTTTTCTTCAAGTTATTTTCCAATTCATCCTTTTTGTCTTTGTGTCCTTAGTTTAGTTCTTGTCGATTTAGTTTAGAACAATCTTCACTATAATTTTAAAGGCTAAATATTAAAAAGAAAGTTAGTATTAATACTTTTAGTTCCTTTGGGCTCGATAATCTGGTCTTGCCTAAGCTATACTACTGTTCGATAGGTACACTTGCCTTTAATCGTTGTCAGAGTTAGTCTCTAGGTTCGATCATTCTTTTATAAATTTTTAAAGCTCTGATTTTAGCGATCAAGGAGCAAAAGTCCCTACTTAAGAGTAGATCTAGCATAATTAAGTAGAGTTGATCACATGCCTAGAGATAGGGTGACGAGATTTTGTCGAATTAGGGTGAAACCTAATACGGGAGTCCATAGATCGAGTTAATGCGATTCTAGGGGTTTTAATTAGAAAGAGATTTCAATTAATCAACCTAGGGTTAGACGTTATTCGCTTCGAGAGAGGGTTGAATATAATTTAGGGAATCTTACGGATAAAGTCAAATGCATAAATCATCTAGTTCAGAGTTAGATAACAAGTGAAGTCTAGGTGGATTATTCCTAAGGGTATCGTCTTAATCAATTGGTTTTCTCTCAAGTTATTTTTCCCCAATTCATTCTTTTTTTCTTTGTGTCTTTAGTCTAGTTGATAGTTAAATTTAGATTAGATAACCATTCACTTAATTCTTAGGCTAAATAATAGAAAGAGAATTAGTATTAGTACTTTTGGTTCCTTTGGGATTCGATATTCTGGTCTTGCCTAACTATACTACTGTTGCGCTTGCTTTAAAAATTGTTGTCAGAGTTAGTTTCCAGGTTCGATCATTCTCATTATAAATTTAAAGCTCTGATTTTGGCGATCAAGTTTTTGGCACCGTTGCCGGGGAATTGAAATATTAAGAACGCTTAATTTTTATTACTTTAGCCATTTTTCTTATTGCAACTTATTTTCATTATTATTTTTTATTTTTACTTTGCTAAGTTTTCCTGTATTTGCTTTTGGCAGATAATTTTAGTTTATAGAGAAGATGGCACTGAATAATTATCAGTGGCAAGTCGTGAGGACAATTCCTACTAAAGCAGCCAGTGTCTTCAACCTTGAAGTGGTCACCAGGTTATCTAACCAGTTAGAGATGATGAATAAAAAGTTTGATGGTTTGTATAGTCTCTCGCAGGTACACCCAATAATGCAATATGACTTGAATCTAGGAGGCGTGGCGAGTCCTGAGTACCCACCCTACTGATATGGCATGGAGAACGAACAAGTCCACCATATGGGTAACTACTCTGGACCTCAAAATAATTTTTATGATAACACTTATAATGCAGGTTGGAGGTACCATCCCAATTTCTCGTGGGATGATCAAAGTAGACAAGGACCGGAACTTCCTCCAGATTTTCAACAACCACTTCACCAACAGGAAGAGGAGTCGAACCTCGAGGAGATGTTGGCAAACTTCATAGCAGCCTCAAAAACACGTTTCCAAAAGACAGAAGAAAAACTTGAGGCATTGACACAAGAGTTCAAGGATCAGTTTGGTCAGCTTACTAAGCTGATCTCAGAACAACTACAAGAAAACTTGCCAAGCAACACTGAAACTAACCCAAAAGAAAAAATTCAAGCCGTAACAGCTCATGACAGTGAAAGGTTAGTGGAATCTGACCCAAGGCAAGAGCCTGTGGTAAGTGAAGGTAAGGTTGAGGTAAGCCATGATTTACCAAACCCGGTGATTACAGAGTACCAACCCCGTGTGCCACACCCCGATGCGACAAAGAAAGACCACACAGAGGAACAATTCGGTAAATTTCTTAAACCTCCAAAGAAGTTTCTTATTAACTTGCCATTTCTTGAAGCTCTTTTGCAGATACCTGATCCTAGACCTCGTATCAATAAAGAAGAAATTCATAAGGAACGAAGGCTTTGGATCGATGAACTAGACGAGTGGAAAACACACTTCAAAGAGAAACTAAAAACACACGAAGCAAAAATGAGGCAACTCCATGATGAACTTAATAATAGGACAACCCAGCTTAAGATAGGAGATCAGGTACTCAAAATCCTCCCAGATGGAACTGTCAAGGTAGCACATTCTAATTTCGGCACTTTTGAGGAAAACATTACTCGACTTAAATTTTATATCAATAACCGAATTGATCGTATGAGAAAGGGTTTTCACCTTCTCAAACCACCATAACCATACGAATGAGAGGTAAAGTCTAGCTTAAGACTATAAACGAGCTCTTCTCGGGAGGCAACCCGAGCACTAATCCCATTAATTTTTATATTTTTTACTTTTATTTTTCCTTTTAGCACCTAACCATAAACTAACCAAGGTACAGATTTCCATACCACACAGCCTTGCACACGGCCGTGGCCATGGCCGTGTGGCCACCACAGGAAGGTACAAGGGCAGGGCCAACTACCAGATCCATAATTTCTATTTAACCCCCTTCGTCCCTTCCTTTTCTCGTCATCTTTCTTCTTCCATTTTCCATTATTTACTTTTATTTTTATTTTTATTTATTTTTATTTATTTTATTCTCTTATTCTTCATACCATTTAGATTTAGCTTAGGATACAATAAACCCAGGATGAATGCTTCGAGGACTCAATTTCAAATGATTCGAGACGCTTCCCCACGTTCACCTCCAATCCTATCCGGTTTCTTTTCAGTGACTTCATCCAAAATTCAGGAAGTTTTACTTCTCTCCCTATCTTATGATTTTATGATTATATTGCTATTATCTATCTTTGTACATTGAGGGCAATGTACATCTTAACTGTGGGGGGGTTAATTATAGTATCATTTGAAAAACCCCTGAATTATGCATTGTTCTAAAGTAAGTTTTCATATTATGATTAGAATGAAATTTCTCTAACTTATGATTTTATTGATGTGTTTTAGATTAAGTCATTAATAATTGTGCATTGGTGATTAAATTTGAAAGATACTAGAGAATCAGGCCTGATAAGTCTATTTTTTTCAAAATTTAAAATTTGTTAGGTTGTCTACCTAAATCTAAATGTTATCTTGAAGTTTGAAATATACGAGTATTGACATCAAATACCTATAATTTTTGTGAGACTTTGAGCCTATTAGAGCATATATTCTTTTTCATGCTGACTTTATTGATTATGAGTGTGTCAACATTGAATTGTTATTCTAGAACTTGCCTCGTTCATACATATCGAGACCACACCTTTGATTTGATATACAAAGATGATTAAGGCACCTAGGACTTAACCTACTTAATCCATAAAAACCCTACCTTCACAATTAATCCCTAGTGAACCCCGTTGATCCTAACAACCCTTTTCATTGACTCACCAACTAATATTAACCCAAAACCCTTTGTATTTGTTATCACCATTTTTCTTAACTACCCTTTTTGTCGAGATTTGATTTTGAGTAGTTACCTTACTATGTTCCATATTTCGGTTGTTACAGTTCTTTCTTATTATTGTTGACTTGTTCTTAAAAAAAATCGAATTATATTCAGTATTAGTATTATGAAGAGTGAGCTTATACAATTAAAGTTTATTTATCAAAAGAAAGAGCTCGTATTATTAGGATTATTAAATTTTAATTGATGTAATTATTCAAGATTAGTTCGTTTTTCTAGTGAGGTAAATTGTCAAGTCAATCTCGATTCTAACCTTCTAATTCAGCCTATATTCATACCCTTAACCTAAGCCCCATTACAACCTTATTAAAGACCTTTTGATCTGTTTATCATCTCATATCACAGTGGTGGAGATTTGATTTTCAGGCAAGCCTATGGGATTAACTTTTCAGGTTCGACTATTCAGTGCTTAATTTTGAACCTTAAACACTTCGAGTGATTTGAGTGAATCTTTAGTGAGGATGTCAATCCTTGTCAGTTTTGAATTAAAGGTAATTATTTAGATTAAGGGAGACACCTATGTTTTCGAGCTACAAATGTATGACTTTGATTGCTTGAATCTTTAGGACTCTTTGAGTTAAATTATCCATGTATAAATTAACTAGGAATTATGATTAGACATCGTCGGTAGGAATTATGAATTATGGAAAGTTCATTTTAATTGTAAGTTGAGAATTTTGATTGAGGACAAGCAAAAGCTTAAGTGTGGGGGTATTTGATAAACCGTAAAAGTAACATATTTTAAGCCCACATTTCGTATGCTTTTGGATGAATTAAGCCTCGATTTATGTAAAAAGGTGCTCTTAATCCTTTGTTTTCATGTCTTATACCCAGGTAAGAACCTGAGGATGAAAAGAACGGAAAACTGGCCCAAAACAAAGTAAATGGGCCATATCACAAAATCCACACGGCCTGGGCCCAAGACCACACGGTCATGCCACGTCAATCTACTAGAACACGGCCTGATCTCGATTCACACGCCCATGCCTCATTCAACAAGATTGAACCCGGCCTGGCCACGACTTACACGGGCGTGTGCCATGACCGTGTCCCTGTCGCGGCAAAGAGCAATTTCATTTGGATTTGGATACTTAGGGGCGAAGAAACATATTTCGAAAGCCTATATAAACCCCCTAAGTGTTACTTGAAAGAGAGGCGGTTAGCTAGGCCAAGGAGCCAAGTCAAAAAGGTCATATTTGTGGAGAATCACTCGAAGATAGCCAGTTGATCCATTTTAAGAAGCCGGAATTCTACTCAAGACGGCGGATCTCTCCTTCAATTCCTTCAGGGGTTTTAGGGATTTCTTATGTTTTCTTTTATCTTTTCTTCTGAGATGTTTTCTTTTATTAATATGAACTAAACCCTTCAGATACCTAAAGGGGATGAAACCTAAGACGAATCTTGTTATCGTTTGCTGAACTATATGATAAATATTTGACTTGTTCTTAATTATGTGTTCTTAATTCTTGTGTTGATATTTTCGAGATATTGATTCAAGTATGATGTGCTTAGGTGGAGGAGCAAAAGTCCCTGCTTAAGAGTAGATCTAGCATAATTAAGCGGAGTTGATCGCACGCCTAGAGATAGGGTGACGAGATTTTGTCCCATTAGGGTGAAACCTAATATGGGAGTCCATAGATCGAGTTAATGCGAATCTAGGGGTTTTAATTAGAAAGAGATTTCAATTAATCAACCTATTGTTAGACGTTATTCGCTTCAAGAGAGGGTTTAATATAACTTAGGGAATCTTACGGATCAAGTCAAATGAATAAATTGTCTGGTTCAGAGTTAGATAACAAGTGAAGTCTAGGTGGATTCTTCCTAAGTGTATTATCTTAATCAATTGGTTTTCTCTCAAGTTATTTTTCCCCAATTCATTCTTTTTGTCTTTGCGTCTTTAGTCTAGTTGATAGTTAAATTTAGATTAGATAACCATTCACTTAATTCTTAGGCTAAATAATAGAAAGAGAGTTAGTATTAGTACTTTTGGTTCCTTTGGGATTCGATATTCTAGTCTTGCCTAACTATACTACTGTTCGATAGGTGCGCTTGCCTTAAAAATCGTTGTCAGAGTTAGTTTACAGGTTCGATTATTCTCATTATAAATTTAAAGCTCTGATTTCAATGATCATCCAACTTGCATAAATACCGTTCTCATGTTCTCAAAAATTTTAAATGCTCCCACGCCTAAGGCCCAATGAGCCCAATTCTACTAGGCCCAAATTCGGGGCGTCACATCGAGTAATCAAGGTGAGAACATAATATCTATTAATTACCATTTGGTTAAACCTTGATTTCAGGAAGCACCACGAAACAACACAACTAAGCCAGATCCTAGACCTCATGACAACAAAGAAATAACTCACGAGGAAGGACGGCTTCAGAATGATGAACAAGACGAGTGGAAGACACGTTTCAAGGAGAAACTAGGAATACACGAAGCAGAACCAACGCCACTCCATGGGATAAACAAATTTAAGATCAGAGATCAAATATTTTTGAATAAAATAGACCCTCGAATCCCCACGTTAGACTTGAATACAAATGAAGAGATCTCTTTTGAAGTGCTGAATATCTTCCCATATGGAACAGTCAAGGTAACTAATCCCAAGTTCGGCACTTTTAAGGTAAACACTACTCGACTCGAGCTATACAATAATCATAAAACTGATAGGAGGGGTGAGGAGTTTCAACTCCTCAAAACACCATGAATACACGAATGAGAGGTAAGTCTAGCTTAAGACTTTACACGAGCGCTTCTCGGGAGGCAACCCGAACACTAATCCCATTTATTTTCATATCTTTATCTTTATTTTTTTTATTTTTTTTACTTTTAGCACCTAACTACAAACTAACCAAATTAATGAAGAGCAGTTTTCCCTACCATACGGCCTTGCACATGGTCGTGGCTGTGGCCGTGTGGACACCATGAATTTGTACAATGGCGTGGCAAAGATTGTGCAGAAACAAGACGAAATTTTCCCAAGCCACGGGCTCCGACTAAAGGCCACGACCGTGCGATACGGTCGTGGTCGACGCTGATTCCTCAAACATGGGCGTGGCGACCTGCACACGGGCATGGGAGAAGCGAACGAAGCTTAGCACGTCGTGTGGGATAACACGCCCACAGTACACGAGAGTGGGCTGCATATCAAGCATGCCAAAACCCTAATTTTTGACACAACACAGGTTAAAAATGAGTCATACGGGCGTGTTACATGCCCGTGTGCACGTATTTCTATATAAACCATTCACTATTCATTATCCCCTTCACTCAAACCCTAGCCCTTATTCCAACCATCACTATGACTAAAGGCAAGCCCAACACTACAACTTCCATGTTAAAAAGGCAAAAAGATCCCGGCGAGGTCGCCCCATGCACAATCACTCTTCATAAGTTCATGTTGATGGCTTCATTCACCCAACAACACAAGGATCTTTAAATCCATTCATTTTTTCTTTTTCTTTTCTCTTCTCCTTTATTTTCCTTCCCTTTATCTTTCTTATCTCTAATTTTTATTATTATATTTCGATTTCTTTGATTTAGGTTCTAATGGCTGCTTGGGAATCACCACACCACGACCACTGCCAACTCAAGGAATCCATCCAAAATTCAGGAAGTTTCACTTCTCCCTATCTCATATGATTTCTTGCTATATATCTTTGTACATTGAGGGCAATGTACATCTTAAGTGTGGGGGTGAATTCTAAAAGTTCTAACTTTTTGCATTAATCTCAAATCCCTGAATTTTGGTTTTCTCATACAACTATTAAAACAAATTCTGATTGATTTATGATTTTTATTGATATGTCTTGAATTAAAACATAGGCGATTGTGCATTGATTGTTTAAACTTGAAGGCTTTAGAGAATCAAGCATGATGAGTTGATTTTTGAAAATTAAAAAATTTGCTAGGTTGTTTCCCCAAAGCTTAGGTATTATCTTGAAATTTGAAGTTCATAGGGTTGACATAAAAAAACCAATAATTTCTGTGAGATTTTGAGCCTTTAGAGCATACATTCTTTCGTGCTCACTTTTATTGTTGCTTTGAGTAAGTCAATATTGATCTGTTATTCTAGAACTTGCTTCGATTATACAATTCGAGACCACATTTTTGATTTGATATACTGAGATGATAAAGGCACCTAAGATTTAACCCACTTATTTCCCAAAAGGCCTACCTCCATAATTAACCCCTAGTGAACCCTTTTGATCCTAATTAACTATTTCTTGATATACCCTTAATATTAATCCAAAACTCACTCTTTTTTATTCTTTAAAGAATTTCTCCTATTGTGTAAAACCCTTTTTATCGAGATTTGATTTGAGAAGTTACCTAACTATGTTCTCTACTTTAGTTGTAAATTCTTTCCTATATTCGTATGATTTGTTCTTAAAAAAAAGTTGAAAGTATATCCATTATTAGTTCTATTTTTTATGAGCTTAAGCAGTAAATCTCACATCTTTAGAAGAAGCTTGTATTATTAATATAATTATTCATTATTAGTCTATTTTTCTAGTTAGGTAATTTGTCAATTCAATCTCGATTCTAACCTCCTCTTTGAGCCTGTAACCATGCCTCCTAACCAAGCCATGTTACAACCCTTTTTAAAGACCTTTTGATCGATGTATCATCTCAATTTATAGTGGTGGAGATTTGATTTTCATGCAAGCCTATGGTAATAACTTTTCATGTTGGCTATTGAGTGCTTAATTTATTGTCCCTTAAACACTTCGAGTGATTTGAGTGAATCCTTAGTGAGGATATTAACTCTATGATATTTTGAATCAAAGGTAATTACTTAGATAAGGGGGAATACCTATATTTTTCCATGAATAAAATACTCAGCTTAGATTGTTTGAAACTTTAATGTTCTTTTAGTTGAATTCTCAATGTATGATTACCTATGGGTTATTTCGAAACATCATTGATAGGAATTATAAATTGAGAAGAAAGAATTTTAATTGTGAGTTGAGAATTATGCTTGAAGACAAGCAAATGCTTAAGTGTGGGGGTATTTGATAAACCGTAATATATACATATTTTAATCCCACATTTGGCATACTTTTGGATGATTTATCCCTTGAATTGTGGAATTTGATGCTCCTAATCCTTTAATTTCATGTTTTATACTTAGGAGAGCATAGGAGGATGATAAGAACGAGAAACAGGCCAAAAACGGAGAAAATGGGCCAAAGTAAGAAATCCACACGGCCTGGAGTTTGCCACACGGTAGTGCCACTTTAGCAGACTCGAACACGGTCCTGGGCTCGATTCACACAGGCATGGCACACGGGCATGTCCCTGTCGTGACCTGTTTTAATTCCACTCAGAAAAGAATACTTAGAGGCAAAGAAAGACATTCCGAAAGCCTATATAAACACCCTAAGTGTAACCTAAAAGGAGAGTGGGATAGAGGTCGACAGAAGTTTGACAGAAGTTCGACAGAAGGCCTCTGTCAGGGTTTTTTTGACAGGAGCAAAGCTGATCGTGTGTTAGAGCCTTAAAAATTTATAAAAAGAATGATCGAGCCTAGAAACTAACTATGACAACGATTGAGGCAAGCGCACCTACCGAACAGTAGTATTGTTTAGTGGCAAGACCGGATTGTCGAACCCAAAGGAACTAGAAGTACTAATACTAACTTTCTTTTTATTATTTAGCCTAAGAATAAAAGTGAATTATTATTTAACTAACAACTAAGCTAAAGATGCAAGGACAAAGAGGATGAATTTGGGAAAATACTTGTGGGAAAAACCAATTGATTAAGACAATCCCGAGGAAGAATCCACCTGGACTTCACTTGTTATTTAACTCTGAACCAGACGATTTATTCACTTGACTTGATCCGTAGGATTCCCTAATGTATATTAATACCTTTTTCGAGGCTACTAACGTCTAACCCTAGGTTGATTAATTGAAATATCTTTCTAATTAAAACCCCTAGAATTGCATTGACTCGGTCTATGACTCCCATATTAGGTTTGACCCTAATCCGGCAGATTTCCGTCATCATATTTCTAGGGTTGTGATCAACTCCGCTTAATTATGTTAGATCTACTCTTAAACAGGGACTTTTGCTCCACTGCCTAAGCACATCAATACTTGAATTAATATCCTGAAATATCAAAGCAAGAATTAAGAACACATAATTAAGAACAAATCAAGTATTTATCATATAGCTCATAAAACAATAACAAGATTCGTCTTAGGTTTCATCCCCCTCAGGTATTTGAGGGGTTTAGTTCATAATCACGAAAGAATACATCTCAGAAGAAAATATAAAACAAAACAAAAGAAAAACCCTAAAACCCCTTGAAGGAAATTGAAGGGAAGATCTTCCATCTTGAGTATGATTCCGGCTTCTTGAGATGAATCAACTGGCTTTCTTCGAGTAAATCCCACAATTCTGGCCTCTCTGGCTTGGCTCTTCGGCCTAATTGGATGCCTAACTCAACTCCCCTTGAAGGTTGGCCTCTAGAGTGTTTATATAGGCTTTTGGAATGGCTTTCTTTGCCTCTAAGTACCCTAATCCGAATGAAACTCTTCTTTGTCACGATAGGGACATGCCCATGGCACACGCCCGTGTGAATCGTGGCCAGGCCGTGTTCAGATCTATTCAGGTGGCACGGCCGTGTGGCTTGGGCCCAGGCCGTGTCGATTGGCCCATTTACTCTATTTTAGGCCCGTTTCTCGTTCTTTTCATCCTTCGGTGCTCTCCTAAGTATAAAACATGAAAACAAAGGATTAAGAGCACCAAATTCCATAATTCAAGGCTTAAATTATCCAAAAATATGCTAAATGTGATTAAATATGTTCATATTACGATTTATCAAAAGCCAGAGAAGGCTGAATACAGGGGATTACTCCGAAAAGCCAATTGATCCATCTTAGAGCCGGAATCACGCTCAAGTCTAAGGATCTTCCCTTCAATTTCCTTCAGGGGGTTTTAGGATTTTCTTTATGTTTTGTTATTTAATTTCTTCTGAGATGTATTCTTTTTATAATTATGAACTAAACCTCTCAAATACCTGAGGGGGATGAAACCTAAGATGGATCTTGTTATTGTTTTCTGAACTGTATGATAAATACTTGATTTGTTCTTAATTATGTGTTCTTAATTCTTACTTTAATATTTCAGGATATTGATTCAAGTATTGATGTGCTTATTCAGAGGAGCAAAATTCCCTGTTGAGGAGTAGATCTAGCATAGTTAAGCGGAGTTGATCGCACTCCTAGAAATAGGACGATGAAATTCTGCCGGATTAGGGTCAAACCTAATATGGGAGTCCATAGATCGAATTAATGCACCACTAAGGGTTTTAATTAGAAAGAGATTTCAATTAATCAACCTAGGGTTAGACGTTAGTAGCCTCGAAAGAGGTATTAATATAAATTAGGGAATCCTACAGATCAAGTCAAGTGAATAAATCGTCTGGTTCAGAGTTAAATAACAAGTGAAGTCTAGGTGGATTCTTCCTCGGGTATTGTCTTAATCAATTGGTTTTCCCAAAAGTATTTACCCAATACATTCTCTATGTCTTAGCATCTTTAGCTTAGTAATTAGTTAGATAAATATCAATCCTCTTTATTTTAGGCTAGATAATAAAAAGAAAGTTAGTACTAGTACTTTTGGTTCCCTTGGGTTCGACATTCTGGTCTTGCCACTAAGCTATACTACTGTTCGATAGGTGCGCTTGCCTTAATCGTAGTGATAGTTTTTAGGCTCGATCATTCTTTTTATAAATATTAAAGCTTTCAGACCACCATCAAGCATGGAAATTACATGCAATATGATCTAAACATGTCTATTTCCAACTGGACCTCTTTAGTGAGATCAAACCTTACCAAAATCAGAGTGTGAATAAACAAAATAAACTTAATTTCTGCAAAAAATTAACTTAATATCTTTAAACTGAAATAACTAAAAAATGTGGCTATAACATAAAAGCATTTAAATATACAAACTCCCACTAAAACCAAATATCATTCAAATGACATTACACGTATATGAGCAGTATGCTCTTATAAAACCTTAGGTGTAGTTCCTTACTAAGTAGATCTGCAATCATGGAATTTGTCCTAATATGCTTTATAGGCACTAACTACTCTGAACTTTTACTTTAACAACCAGGAACTTAAAGTCTATGTGTTTCGAGTTTGATGTGCTCCTATTGCTATTGGAATAAAATACTGTAATTTATTTTCACAATTTGCACCTTAGTGACAAAATCTTGTATCCATATTTCATCAAAATCGAAGTCTATATACCTAATGATCTCTAACTGATTAGATCTCTGATATGTGAGCATGTAATCTTTTGTTCTCTAAAAATAACTTATAACCCTCTTGAATGCTTTCCAATGGTCCAAACTAGGGTTGTTTAAAATATCTGCCTAACATCCCAGTAGTTTACATAATATTCCAATGTATACAAACCTGAACATACATTAGACTTCCCACTGCTAAAATGTAAAAAACCTTATCATATTTGTAATCTCAAAATCATTCTTAGGCCATTGATTGAGACTATACTTATTATTGGCAAGCATTATGTCATTAACATATAAATCCAAATATAGAACCTTACTCCCGCTAAACTTATGGTATATACAATTATCGACAAATTCATCTCTAAACCGAATGAGATAATCATTTGGTAAAATTTGTAATACTATTGACAAGAAGTATGCTTAAATCCATAGATGAAGTTCTTTAATTTGTAAATAATAAACTTTGCATCATCAGACACAAAGTTTTCTAGTTGCACCATATAAATGTATGATCAAGGTTACCATTGAGAAACTATTAACTTAATATTCATCTGATGCAACTTAAGGTCAAAATATTCCACTAAAGTCATTATAACCCTTTCTCGAGTGGACCTTTTTAATGATATTCATTCTTGAGGTTGTTGAGTTTGTTCTTCTGGAGCAATTACCTAATCTTAAATAGGGAATTGTTCAGCATTGTCTTATTTAGGTTCTGGATTCACTTCTTAGTCAATGATAGGTATGAGAACCTAAACATAGTCAAAAGTGATAGTAGGAACTGAGTTAGAATTCAATTCCTCCTTAAAAGCAATGTCTCTAACCTTATTTCTCCTTCCAAACTCAACATCCTAAAAGAATGTTACAATTCTCATCTAAAAGATATTCCTAATTATGGGATCATAAAACTCATAGCCCTTAGATCACTCAGTATTTCCTTGACCCTTATACTTTATATACATCAAAGAAGTTAGAAATGATATCATTTCAACCTTATCGTTTTAGCAAAACGTTTCTCAATTTCGTCAATGAAACCTTGGTCTGAGTAATCTTTTCAGATTTTGTACCCCTAAAGGCTTCTGAAATGTTTTGTTTCATGATCATTAAACTCATGCAATTTGAACGCTCCCACCTCTCAAGATCCCTTTTAACATAAGGGATGTTTTCCGTAGTGAGAGGTGCGGGTTGTTCTTCCTTTAGTGCAACGTCTATGTAACGCCCCAAAAATTCTTTATAATTATTTTCGTATGTTTGTGACATAAATACATGTCTGCATTAGTGCTTAAGTGTCCTAGGAAGTATTTGAGAGGTCTCAAGTTCAAGCCTTAGCTTGGGAAAAATTTTTGTTTTCAATTAAATAAACCCATATCTCTAATGATCGCTGAAATCAGAGTTTTAAAATTTATAAAGAATGATATCGAACCTGGAAACTAACTCTGACAACGATTAAAGGCAAGTGTACCTATCGAACAGTAGTATAGCTTCGGCAATACCGGATTGTCGAACCCAAAGGAACTAAAAGTACTAATACTAACTTTCTTTTTATTATTTAGCCCAAAATAAAGTGAAGTTGCTTTAATCTAAATTAACGACTACTAAGCTAAAGACACAAGACAAAAAGAACGAATTGGAAAATAACTTGAAGGAAAACTCAGTTGATTACGATGATACCCTCAGGAAGAATCCACCTAGACTTCTCTTGTTACCTATCACTGAACCATATGATTTCTTTACTTAGTTTGATCCGTAGGACTCCCTAACGTATATTAAACCCTCTCTCGAGGTGAATAACGTCTAACCCTAGGTTAATTAGTGGAACTCTCGTTCGCTTATAATAACCCCCTAGAATAGTAGTAAATCGATCTATGGAATCCCGTATTAGGTTTCACCCTAATCTGGTAAAATATCGTAACCCTATCTCTAGGCGTTCGATCAACTCCGCTTAATTATGCTAGATCTACTCTTAGGCAGGGTCTATTCCTCCTCCACCTAAGCACATCAGATTTGGATTAAGTAACATAATTAAGAACAAACTAAGTAATTATCATATAATTCAGAAATCAAATAACAAAATTCATCTAGGTTTCATCTCCTTCAGGTATCTGAAAGGTTTAGTTCATGACAAATAAAGAGAACATCTCAAGAGAAAAGATAAAACAAAACATAAGAAATCCCTAAAACTCCCTGAAGGAATTGAAGGAGAAATCCACCGTCTTGAGTATAACTCCGGCTTCTTGGGATGGATCAACTGGCTATCTTCGAGTGATTCCCTCAACTCTGACCTTCTCGGCTTAGCTCTTTGGCCTAGCGTTGATGCCCTTTCAAAGGTGGCACTTGGGGGATATATATAGGCTCTTGGAATGTGTTTCTTTGCCCCAAAGTATCCAAATCCGAATGAAATTGTTTATTGCCACGACAGGGACACGGCCATGTCACACGCCCGTGTGACTCGTCTTCAGGCCGTGTTTGGATTTCTAAGTTGAGGCACGACCGTGTAAATCGGGGTTGAGGCCGTGTTCCAATTGTTTGTCAAGGCACGACCGTGTGGTCATTGGGCCATGCCGTGTCAATTTCGTGATATGGCCCATTTACTCCGTTTTGGGCTCGTTTTATGTCCTTTTCATCCTCGGGTGCTTTCCTGGGTATAAGACATGAAAAGAAAGGATTAAGAGCACCTTTTTACATAAATTGATGTATAAATCATCCAAAAGTAAGCTAAATGTGGGATTAAAATATGTTATAATTACAGTTTATCATCTAATCAGTAGGCTTATAAATAAATGCTGGTAAAATATGCTAGAATGTGCCTGCTGATCTAGTGGTTAAGTGGAGTGTTAAGTGGCTAGAGGTCTGGGGTTCGAATCTTTGCGCGTTCAAAGGGGATTTATTTTTACTGCTTGGTCGTGGAAGGGTTGTGTTTGACCAAAATTCTACAGAGTTTGGGTGGGATTTGAATTTGGTGGTTGAGTGGATTGTACTGGAGTCATATGGGGAGAAAAATGTGGAGGGAGGAGTTGTGATAGAACCGAAATTGGTAGTGGCAATTTGGCCACTCTTCCTTATTCTCCCACATTTTCTTTCCTTATAGTTTATTCCTTCTCTGCCTATAGTTTCTTTGCCGAATCTTCCCCCTTTTTTTTTTTGGTCTCCTTTTTATGATTGTTGCTGAATTCTTGTTCTTCCCCACTCTAAATTTTTGATTTCTCTCTAAAAAGGGGAAATCGACGTTGGTTTCTTCTTTGTTCCCCTTGGCCGCATTTCTGTTGATCTTTTCCCTCTCTGTTGTACTTTTGCTTTTACTTGCTACACAATCTGGTATTTGAATCGTTATCAAATTCTCAGTCACTGCGACTCGTTGTATTGGTGCCTTTGTGCATTTTAGGTAAGGTTGGTAAGAACGAACACTATTTTTAGATTGATGAATCATTTTCTAATAGAGGCTTAAATTGTGTTTAGGTAATCGATAATTGACTGTCGAGGTTCGTTCAGTGTTGAAGAAGTGAGGAATCACCATCGTTCATTCAAGGTAATGTATCTGTAAGTTTGGCATTTAGTCATCGGGTGCGACTTCCTTGAAGTTATCGGCAAATAACTCAATTGATGTGTTAATGGTCAATAGTAGGTGCTAGAGTACTCATTTTGTGCTACCTTCGAACCAATACCAGGTGTGTAAATATCGCTGAAATCAGAGCTTTAAAATTTATAAAATGAATGATCAAACCTGGAAACTAACTCTGACAACGATTAAAGGCAAGTGTACCTATCGAACAGTAGTATAGCTTAGGCAAGACCTGTTTGTCGAACCCAAAGGAACTAAAAGTACTAATACTAACTTTCTTTTTATTATTTAGCCTAAAATAAAGTGAAGTTGATCTAATCTAAATTAACGTCTACTAAGCTAAAGACACAAAGACAAAAAGAACGAATTGGGAAATAACTAGAAGAAAAACTCAGTTGATCACGACGATACCCTCAGGAAGAATCCTCCTAGACTTTACTTGTTATCTAGCACTGAACCATACGATTTATTCACTTAGTTTGATCCGTAGGACTCCCTAACGTATATTAAACCCTCTCTCGAGGCGAATAACGTCTAACCCTAGGTTAATTAGTGGAACTCTCGTTCTCTTATAATAACCCCCTAGAATAGCAGTAAATCGGTCTATGGATTCCTGATCACTGCAAACCAAAGTTTTAAATATTTATAAAAGAATGATCAAACCTGGAGACTAACTCTGACAACGATATTAAGGCAAGTGTACCTATCGAACAGTCGTATAGCTTAGGCAAGACCGGTTATCGAACCCAAAGGAACTAAAAGTATTAATACTCACTTTCTTTCTATTATTTAGCCTTAAAGTTAGCGTGAAGATTACTTTAAACTAAAGTGACGACAACTCAACTAAGGACACAAAGACAAGAAAACAAATTGGAGAATAACTTTAAAGGAAAACTCAGTTGATTTTCACGATACCTTCGGGAAGAATCCACCTAGACTTCACTTATTAACCCTAAATTATATGATTTCTTTTACTTAGCTCGATCCGTGAGACTCCCTAACCTATATTAAACCCTCTCTCGAGGCGAATAACGTCTAACCCTAGGTTAATTAGTGGAACTCTCGTTCACTTATAATAACCCCCTAGGATAGGAGCAAATCGATCAATGGACTCCCATATTAGGTTTCACCCTAATCCGGCAAAATCTCGTAACGTTATCTCTAGGCGTTCGATCAAATCCACCTTATTATGTTAGATCTCCTCTTAGGCAGGGTCTATTCCTCCTCCACCTAAGTACATTAGATTTGGATTAAGTAACATAATTAAGAACAAACTAAGTAATTTATCATACAACTTAAAAATCAACTAACAAAATCCATCTAGGTTTCATTCCCTTCAGGTATCTGAGGGGTTTAGTTCATAACAAATAAGCAAAACATCGCAAGAGAAAAGATAAAACAAAACATAAGAAAACCCTAAAACCCCCTGAAGGAATCCAAGAAGAATTCTGCCGTCTTAAGTATAACTCTGGCTTCTTGGGATGGATCAACTGGCTATCCTCGCGTTATTCCCTAACTTTAACCTTCTCGGCTTGGCTCCTTGGCCTAGCTTTCGCCCCCTCTTTCAGGTGGTACTTGGGGGAATTTATAGGCCCTTGGATTGCGATTCTTTCTCCCTAAGTATCCTTTTCCGACTAAAATTGCTCTTTCCAGTGACAGAGGCACGGCCATGGCACACGCCCGTGTGGATCGAGACCTGACCGTGTTCAGATTTCTCTTGAGGCACGGCCGTGTGTGACGAAGTTGAGGCCGTGCTCTTGGTGTTCGTCGAGGCACGGCCGTGTGTGCTTTGGGCCAGGCCGTGTCAATTTTGTGCTTAGGCCCAATTACTCTGTTTTAGGGCTGTTTTGTGTTCTTTTCATCCTTGGGTGCTTTCCTGGGTATAAGACATGAAAAGAAAGGATTAAAAGCACTTTTTATATAAAACAAGAAGTAAATCATCCAAAAGCACATTAAATGTGGGATAAAAATTGTAAAAGTATGCCCAAAGATCAATCATGAGATGGTTGTAATAACATACTTAATTTACCATGTTTATTAATATAAAGCATTGTCATTATTATTTCAGATTTTCTTTCTGTGTGTATAGATAAACTGTTTTATAATAATGTCCTGAGAATAATATGATTATTCTTAAAAGATCTTTAGTCGAGTATTATTGTTGACTAGGACAATAATAATGCATTAAGACTAACATGTAGTTGATTGATGATAAAGAGTTGTCATTGATATGGAGTGTCAAAATCAATGCATGAATATGTGTGTTAGAGAACAACATATTGGATTGACCCGCAATGAGTATGTTTCTTGGATTATTATGTAATTGTCACAACATTACTCATAGTGATTAATATGTATATGATCCTCAGACTTGAGATCATTATTATCCCAGCATCGTGAGTTGTATATTTTGATACAGTCAAACGTACACCGTAACAGGTTGTTCTATAAAGGCTGATGTTGGATATACCACAATCTATGTAGAGGGATATGGTTGATCAATAAAGGATAAGTCCCTCCTACATAATAGGAGTAATATCTTAGGCCACTTGATTGAGTGAGACTAGAAATGCATGGCCATGCTCAAATAAGTTGATATGAGATGTCATACTAATTTGTATATCATAGTCTACTCAAGATATCAAGAAACATGGGATGGACTATACAAGTGTGACTATCCCATGACTTGTATCCATTCCAGAGATAAAGGACTTAAGGATTAATGCATGAAAGGTTAATCACAAAAGATTATGTCGAATCATGATTTCTTGTAACTTAGGTAGCAATGATGCATTGCTAGATGCCACTCATTGTCTGTGACAATAGAATCGTTCTTGTATTACTGCTAACGTTGCAAGAACCTACAGGGTCACACCCTATGGTTGAAATGAACGGAATAAAATATAGTTGGTATTGTGCTTGGTTGTCACATAAATTAAATTAATTAAAGAATTAATTTAATTGGGCAATCAAATATTGAACATATTATATGTACAAGGATGTTGTACACATAATGATAACATAATTTTATCAATATATGAATTTGATTCATATATAAATTTAAATAAATATAGTTTACCGAAATCCTTATTATAATTAATGTAATTATAATTTTCGGTTAAAAACTTTATTATATTTTTTAATCTTATAATACATTCAAGAGATACCAATTATAAAAGGCCCAATTAAAAGGATACCAATTATAAAAGGCACAATGAAAAAGACACCCATTATAAAAGGTATTAAAAGGAGACAAAGCTTGACATGAAAACCCTAAGTGATTGCTTGTTAGGTCTAGCAGCCGTCAAGCAAATAAACCTCCAAAATAGTTTTGGATATTTCTTCCGTTCATAGTCAAACCGGGTGGATTACGTAGAGGCCGACATCGGAAAAGGTTGAGGCTTGATTCGACAGTAGATCAAAACTCTTATTGCCAAGGCGTCACTGTCTACTCAGATTGAAGTTTTGGTAATTTCGAAACCTTTATTTCACCCCGATTCGTTCCTCACACATGGATCCATGATTTGGATCGCCGGATCTAATTTTATTCTGCTGCACCATGGGGTACCGGCGTTCCAACAAAAATATGTTACTTTTACGGTTTATCAAATACCCCCACACTTAAGCTTTTGCTTGTCCTCAAGCAAAATTCTCAACTCACAATTAAAACGAACTTTCCATGATCTATAATTCTTATCAACCATGTCTTATCCTAATTCATAGAGAATTCCTACATGGATAATTTGATTCAAAGCGTCCTAAAGATTCAAACGAGATAAGTCATAATTTTGTACCTCGAAACATGGGTGTCTTCCCTCTTTTAAATAGCTACCTTTTTAATCCAAAATTGACAAGGATTGATATCCTCACTTAGGATTCACTCAAATCACTCTAAAGTGTTTAAGGTTCAGAAAAAGATCGCTCATAAGTCGAACTTGAAAAGTTAATCCCATGGGCTTTCCTAAAAATCAAATCTCCACCACTGTAATATGAGATGACAAACAGATCAAAAGGTCTTTGTTAGGGTTGTAACGGGGCTAGGGTAAAAGGTGTAGTCATAGGCTGAAATTAGAGGGTTAGAATCGAGATTGAATTGACAACTTCCTTCCTAAAATTTTTCCAAAACTTCATTGATTGAAAAGTAATAATTCTACTAATACGAGCTTTTTCTTTTTAAAAACAAACTTTGATTGTGCAAGCTCTCTGTTCACACTACTAATATTGAATACTTTGAGGTTTTTTTTAGAACAAACTAATAATACATGATAAATTTAACTATCAGAATAATAAACTTCAGTAACTGATCAAATCAAGTCTCGATTATGGGGTAGTCAAAAGAAAGGGTGATAACAAATACAAGGGTTTTGGGTTAATATTAGTAGGTAAATCAATAAAAGGGTTTGTTAGGATCAACAGGGTTCATTAAGGGTTAATTGTGAAGGTGGGCTATTTAGTGGAATTAGTGGGTTAAAACCTAGGTGCCTTTATCATCTCTGTATATCAAATCATAACTGTGGTCTCGACATGTAAAAACGAGGCAATTTCTAGAATAGCAGTTCATGGTTGACACACTCATAATAAAAAAATGAGCACGAAAAAGAATGTATGCTCTATAAGGTTCAAATACTCACAAAAACTATGGGTGTTTTGACATCATCCTTATGAATTTTAAATTTCAAGGTAGTATTTAAATTTAGGTCAACAGCCTAGCAAAAATTTTAATTCCTGAAAAACAGACTTATCATGCTTGATTCTCTAGTATTCTTTAAATTAAACATCAATGTATAATTAACTATGACTTATTTTAAAACATGTCAATAATCATCACAAATCATCAGAAATTTCATCCTAATTAGTAATATGACAACTTTGCATAAAAACAAGACTAAATCAGGGATTTGAGAATAATGAAAAAAGTTTGGCACTTTTATTCCACTTTTACCCTCAGGGATTTGAGAGTTAGGTACTTTTACCCCCCACACTTAAGATGTACATTGTCCTCAATGTACAAAGATAGATAATGCATTTATAATTAAAATCAAAAGGGAGGGGATAGAATACTCCCTGAGTTTTCTGACGAGATCCTTGAGGATGGCAGGGGTCGTGGAGGTTATGGTGGAGGGTGTGGCAAATACGGCAAAGGCGTCGGTATGGTGGTGGTGCTGGTTCTCGAGCTCTGCGCTAGATGAAGAAATTGGGGAACTGATAAAGGATTAGCCAGGGGTTATTGAAACATAATATAAATAAATTAAAGATAAAATTTAAGAAAAGCAAGCTAAAGTGAAGGAGACTAAGAAGAAAACTGAAATGATAAGAAAATACGAATGGACTATGAAGTCCTTATTAAAGGATGGTTCGCAAGGTGGGAATTGATGCTAAGATTGGGGATGTGGTGGCGGTGGTGAGAGTAGTGAGGTTATCGTGGTGGTTGGCGTGATTCCTTAGTAGCCTGGCGAACCTAACATTAAGAAACTAAAAGAAAATTAAACGAAAGGAGCAGTAGAAAAGCTTAGATGAGGAAAATAAAGGAGAAGAGCAGGAAATTGAAACAAGAGAGAAAGCAAAAATAAAGACTAATTGGTCTCAAAGACTCTTGGCTTGGTGTTGAGACGAAGCTACCGGCATGAACTCATGTTGATCGTTCTTTGTTAAGGAGTCTATGCGTAGCTTCTTCCGTTTCTTCGGTATGGTGTTGATTGCTCAAGGATCTAGAGTCTTGAAGAGTCTGGGATGGATGAGAGTGAAAAGAGGAGAAAATAAAGAAGAAATCAGATGGAGGGAAGGGGAAGGGGTGAGGGGGTTTAAATAGAAGTTCAAATTTTGTGCTCCCCCACGGTCGTGGTCACAAGGTGTGTCGATTTACACGGCCACCTCACACGGCCGTGTTTATAGAGGGTGTTGTCACCCTACGCCCCTGCTTGATCCTCCCATGCCCGTGGTTGTGAAGTTTTTCGTTTTACACGGTCGTTCTGCATGGGCCTGTTTCCCCCGTGTTCGATAAGTCAGTAGCTTCACACGGTTGCCAGCACGGGCGTGTTCTGTCCGTGGTGTACAAGTCAGTAGCTTCGTACGGTTTCGGGCACGGTCGTGCCCTATCTGTCGGTGCCTGTGGGGAGGGTTGTTGGATCCGTGACGTTGGGGAGGGTGGTTGGGCTGACTGCACGGGTTCTACCCTGTCAGTCTGGCGGTTTAGGTGGTCCACACGGCCACGGACACGACCGTGTGTAAGGCTGTGTGGCCTGGAAATATGCACTTTTGGTTAGTTTAAAAAAAAAAGAAACGATAGAGGAATAAGGCAAAGACCAATAAAAACAAATGTAAAAAAAATTGTTGTTAGTATTCGGTTGCCTCCTGAGAAGCGCATGTTTATAGTCTTAAGCTAGACTTTTCTTCGTTATTTGGGAATTTTAGGGAGGTTTAAAGGTTTGAATTTCTTCCCTCATACTTACGGTTTTATTCTCTTGACAAAGTTGAAGTCGAGAAGCGTTTACTTTGAAATTGCCGAATATTGGATTGCTTACCTCAACTATTCCGTTTGGGAAGATATCATGTACCTTGAGAAGGATTTCTCCCTTTTCCTTTAGGTCTATGGTAGTGATTTGGGGATCGGTTTTGTCTAACAATACTTGGTCTCCTATTTTGAAGTGATTCGATGTCCCCATAAGCTCTTCTTGTGGTTTCTCGGGTTTTACTTCGTGTGAATCTAGCTCTTCTTTGATCTCTGTCTTCTGCTTCTCTAAATTGTCAACCCTAATGCTTTGTTCCTCGTGTAACTTTACTTTGTAGATATGAGCCGGCTCAGGGTTTAGGCCTTGTGATGTTTCTTGTGATGAAGATTGAATAATATGGTTATCAACTGAAATGGCTTTCTTACCTTCATCGACTGTTTTCCTGGCCGAGTCGAGAGCTTGGAGATTGATCGATTCATCTCCTACACGAAGTATGAGCTCACCTGTAGCAACATCAATTTTAGTCCTGGCAGTTGCTAGGAATGGTCTTCCTAAAATTAAGGGGATCAATTTATCCTCATCCATGTCTAAGACAACAAAGTCTACTGGGAAAACAAATTTATCGATTTTGACAAGAACATCTTCGATAATGCCCCTAGGAATTCTAACAATTTTATCAGCTAATTGAATACTCATCCTAGTTTGTTTGGGCTTCCCTAGACCTAGTCGTTTAAACAGTGAGTAAGGCATGACATTGATGCTTGCCCCTAGATCAGCTAATGCATTATCAATATGTAAACAACCAATTAAACATGGAATTGTAAAACTCCCTAGATCTTTTAGTTTCTGTTGTAGTCTGTTTTGTAGCATCACCGAGCATGTTGCATTTAGTTCCATGTGGTGCTCTTCATCTATTTTGTGTTTGTTGGTCAAGAGCTGTCTTAAAAATTTTCTCGAATCTAGCATCTGAAAAAGAGCATCAAGAAGAGGTAAGTTAATATGTAATTTCTTTAAAAGTTTAAGAAACTTACCGAACTGTTCCTCTGAATCGTCTCTTTTTATGGCTTCGGGATAAGGTATGCGAGGTTGATACTCTTTAATTACCAGTTTTGGCTTCTCTTGTGGTACCTCTATTTTATTTTCGTCTACCTTCTTTTCCGGTATTGGATCAGGTTCAGCTAATCCGTTACTGTCCTGAGCTGTGATTGCTTGAATTTGCTCATTAGGATTAACTTTAGTGTTACTTGGTAGACGTCCTTGCGGTCATTCTGGCATTAGTTTTGCGAGTTGTTCTACTGCATTAGTCACTTCCTTGAATGATTTAGCAATTTCATCGAGTCATCTCTCATTGCTTTTGACTGCTCTATCAGTTTCTTGGAGATGTTCCTCGAGGGTTGGTTTCTTTTCTTGTGGATAGGGCTGATTTCGGAAGTTTTGAGGAGGTTGTTGCCTTTGATTTCCATGGTTTCCTTGTCCTCCCCACGAAAAATTTGGGTGGTTCCTCCAACCTGGATTGCCAGTATTACTATAAGGATTATTATTAGATCAGAAATTATTACCTATATAGTTCATCTGTTCATCTTCTGCTCCCGGTTGGTAGGGTGGGTACTTAGGATTCGCCACAGTTCCACTTACGTAGCACTACATGACTGGATGTACTGTGAAGAACACAAATTATCAAGCTTTTTATTCATCCTCTCTAGTTGTGTTGATAGCATGGTCATGGCATCGATGTTGAAAACTCCTACCGATTTTGTCGGTTTGGTCCTTGAAGCTTGCCACTGATAATTGTTTAAAGACATTTCCTCAATAAACTCGTAGGCTGCTTCTGGAGTTTTGTTGTTCAGCGTTCCACCAGCGGCTGAATCTATCAGTTGTCTCGTTAAGGGGTTTACACCGTTATAAAAGATTTGGACTTGTAGCCATAAGGGTAGACCATGGTGTGGGCACCTTCTCAAGAGATCTTTGAATCTCTCCCATGCGTCGTATAGCGTCTCTAAATCCATCTGCACAAAGGAAGAGATATCATTACGTAATTTGGCCGTTTTGGCCGGTGGAAAATATTTCATCAAAAACTTTTCGATCATCTGATCCCATGTAGTGATTGACCCCCATTGTAACGAGTTTAACCACTGTTTGGCTTTATTTCTCAATGGAAAAGGGAATAGCCGAAGATGTATGGCATCATCAGAAACACCATTTATTTTGAAGGTATCACAGAACTCTAAAAAGTTAGCTATGTGCGTGTTTGGATCTTCGTCCTGCAAACCATCAAATTGAACAAACTGTTGAATCATTTGTATTATGTTAGGCTTTAATTCAAAATTGTTAGCAGATATAGCAGGCCTAACAATACTAGATTCTGCTCTTGTTAAATGCGGTTTCGCATAATCGAACATTGTGCATGGAGCATTGTTTTCCCCCACATCACGTGGTGGCGGGTTGTTTTCATCCATCCCTTCAGTAGGATTGGATCTGGTTTCTTCCTCTCTTTCTGTATAATCTAGGGATCGCCTGGTTTCCCTACGATTCCTACGAGCGGTAGCTTCGATTTCGTTGTCGAATATCAAAGGTCCTCTCGGGTTCCTCCTAGTCATAAACTAGAGGTACCTACTGGAAAAAGAAAGAAAGAAGTTTTTACTAAAAAGAAAAATAGAAAACAAATAGAAATGAAAATGAAAAATAAATTGCGAAAAAAACTAGAAATTAGGACTAAAGTAATAAAAATAGAGTTTTCTTAATATTTTAGTTCCCCGGCAACGACGCCAAAAACTTGATCGCTGCAAATCAGAGTTTTAAATATTTATAAAAGAATGATCAAACCTGGAGACTAACTCTGACAACGATATTAAGGCAAGTGTACCTATTGAACAGTAGTATAGCTTAGGCAAGATCGATTATCGAACCCAAAGGAACTAAAAGTATTAATACTCACTTTCTTTTTATTATTTAGCATTAAAGTTAGCGTGAAGATTACTTTAAACTAAAGTGACGACAACTAAACTAAGGACACAAAGACAAGAAAACAAATTAGAGAATAACTTTGAAGGAAAACTCAGTTGATTTTGACGATACCTTCAGGAAGAATCCACCTAGACTTCACTTATTATCTAACCCTAAATTATATGATTTCTTTTACTTAGCTCGATCCGTGAGACTCCCAAACCTATATTAAACCCTCTCTCGAGGCGAATAACGTCTAACCCTAGGTTAATTAGTGGAACTCTCGTTCACTTATAATAACCCCCTAGGATAGCAGTCAATCGATCAATGGACTCCCATATTAGGTTTCACCATAATCCGACAAAATCTCGTAACCCTATCTCTAGGCGTTCGATCAACTCTGCTTAATTATGTTAGATCTCCTCTTAGGCAGGGTATATTCCTCCTCCACCTAAGTATATTAGATTTGGATTAAGCAACATAATTAATAACAAACTAAGTAATTTATCATACAACTTAAAAATCAAATAACAAAATCCATCTAGGTTTCATCCCCTTCAGGTATCTGAGGGGTTTAGTTCATAACGAATAAGCAAAACATCGCAAGAGAAAAGATAAAACAAAACATAAGAAAACCCTAAAACCCCCTAAAGGAATCGAAGAAGAATTCCGCCGTCTTAAGTATAACTCCGGCTTCTTGGGATGGATCAACTGGCTATCCTCGCGTTATTCCCTAACTTTAACCTTCTCGGCTTGGCTCTTTGGCCTAGCTTTCGCCCCCTCTGTCAGGTGGTACTTGGGGGATATTTATAGGCCCTTGGATTGCGATACTTTCTCCCTAAGTATCCTTTTCCAACTAAAATTGCTCTTTCCAGCGACAGAGGCACGGCCATGGCACACGCCCGTGTGGATCGAGACCTGACCGTGTTCAGATTTCTCTTGAGGCACGACCGTGTGTGCTTTGGGCCAGGCCGTGTCAATTTTGTGCTAAGGCCCAATTACTCCGTTTTTAAGGCCGTTTTGTGTTCTTTTCATCCTTGGGTGCTTTCTTGGGTATAAGACATGAAAAGAAAGGATTAAAACACCTTTTTATATAAAACAAGGTGTAAATCATGCAAAAGAACATTAAATGTGGGATTAAAACATGTTACTTTTACGGTTTATCAATTCCCATATTAGGTTTCACCCTAATCCGACAAAATATCGTCACCCTATCTCTAGGCGTGCGATCAACTCCGCTTAATTATGCTAAATCTACTCTCAGGCAGGGTCTATTCCTCCTCCACATAAACGCATTAAACTTGAATCAATATCCACGAAATATTAACTTAAGAATTAAGCACACATAATTAAGAACAAGCTAAGTATTTATCATATAATTCAGAAAACAATAACAAGATTCATCTAGGTTTCATCCCCTTCAGGTATCTGAGGGGTTTAGTTCATAACAAATAAAGAAAACATCTTAAGAGAAAAGATAAAACAAAACATAAGAAATCCCTAAAACTCCCTGAAGGAATTGAAGGAGAAATTCGCCGTCTTGAGTAGAATTCCGGCTTCTTGAGATGGATCAACTGGCTAACTTCGAGCGATTCCCTCAACTCTGACCTTTTCAGCTTGGCTCCTTGGCCTAGCTAACCGCCCCCTTTAAGGTGGTACTTAGAGGGTTTATATAGGCTCTTGGAATGTGTTTCTTCGCCCCAAAGTATCCAAATCCGAAGAAAATTGCTCTTTGCCATGACAGGGACACGGCCATGTCACACGCCCGTGTGACTTGTTTTTAAGCCGTGTTCAGATTTCTAAGTTGAGTCACGGCCGTGTAGATCAGGGGTGAGACCGTGTTCTAGATGCTTGACAAGGCACGGCCGTGTGCTCTTCGGGCCAGGCCGTGTCGATTTCATGATATGGCCCATTTACTCAGTTTTGGGCCCGTTTTATGCTCTTTTCATCCTCGAGTGCTTTCATGGGTATAAGACATGAAAAGAAAGGATTAAGAGCACCGTAAAAGGGATTAAATCATCCAAAAGCATACTAAATGTTGGATTAAAATATGTTGCTTTTACGGTTTATCAAATGCCCCCACACTTAAGCTTTTGCTTGTCCTCAAGCAAAATTTTCAACTTACAATTAAGACAAACTTTCCATGATTCATAATTCCTATCAATAATGTCTCATCATAATTCATAGATAATTTATACATGGATTATCTAACTCGAAGGGTCTTAAAGATTCAAACAATCAAAGTCATAACTTTTGTGGAATAAAAACGTAGGTATCTCCCCTTATCTAAATAATTACCTTTAATTAAAAATCAACAAGGATTGACATCCTCACTAAAGGTTCACTCAAATCACTCGAGGTGTTTAAGGTTCAAAATTAAGCTCTCAGAAGTCGAACCTGAAAAGTTAATCCCATAGGCTTGCCTGAAAATCAAATGTCCACCACTGTAATATGAAATGATACACTAATCAAAAGGTCTTTAACAGGGTTGTAACGGGGCTAGGGTTAAGGGTGTGGATAAAGGCTGAATTAGAAGGTTAGAATCGAGATTGACTTGACGAATTACCTAACTAACAAAAGTTGAACTAATCCTAAATGATTACATCTATTGAAAACTAATAATACGAGCTTTTTCCTCAAGATGTGGAATTTTAACATGTAAGCTCATTTAATTATAGAACTAATAATGAAAATACTTCAATTTTTTTAAGAATAAATTAATAATTTTTCATAATAATGAATGAAATAGCTAGACAACACATCAAATCAAATCTCGATATAAGGGTAGTCAAAAGGAATGGTGATAACAAATACAAAGGGGTTTTGGGTTAACATTAGCTGGTGAGTCAATAAAAAGGGTTGTTAGGATCAACGGGGTTTACTAGGGGTTAGTTGTTAAGGTAGGCTATTTAGTGGAGTGAGTGAGTTAAATCCTAGGTGCCTTTATCATCTCAGTACATCAAATCATAGGTGTCGTTTCAACATGTATAATCGAGGCAAGCTCTAGAATAACAGTTCAAAGTTGACACACTCATAATCAATAAAGTAAGCATGAAAAAAAAATATATGCTCTATAATGCTCAAAATCTCACAAAAATTATGGGTGTTTTGACATCAACCTTGTAAATTTCAAATTTCAAGATAATATTCAGATTGAGTTTAACAGCCTAGCAAAGATTTTAATTCTGAAAAATAGACTTATCATGCTTGATTCTCTAATATTCATCTAATTTAATCATCAATGCACAATTAACTTATGACTTAATCTAAAACATATCAATAAAAATCATAAACCATCAAAAATTTCATCCTAATTAGTAATATGAAAAATTTACTTAAAAACAAGACTAAATTCAGGAGTTGAGAATAATGAAAAAAGTTTGGCCGGATTTGAGAATAATGCAGAAAGTTAGGCCCTTCTTTTAGATAAATATTCACCCCCCACACTTAAGATGTACATTGCCCTCAATGTTCAAAGATAGATATAACATTTATGGGATAAATCAAAAGAGAAGGGGAAACAATACTCTCTGAATTTTGGATGGTGTCCCTGGAGGATGGTAGAGGTCGTGGTGTGTGATGACTCGTGTAGTAGTGAATTGTTCCTGGTGATGTTTTTTTCAAACTGCTAAGTCATCCGTTAGAAATCTCGGAGGCGTAATTAAAATATGTGAGGCATACTCAAAGATAATAAAAGTTTGCAATATATAAAGAACAAGTTCCAATTAAGACAAATAACAATTAAAATAACTGGAAAATAAAAATAAGAAGAAAAATAAAAATAAAAATAAAAATAAACATAAAAATAAACAGAAAAGAGGAAAATATTAGGTAAATAAAAGGACTCAGAGGTCCTCGTCATCGTTCGGGTCCTGTGGTGGTGGTGGTGAGATATGGAGGTGATGGCATATTTGTTGGAGAGTGACCTCTATCCCATCAAAGCGTCGAGTGTTTTCAATGAAATACTGCTCGTACTGGTCGAGGCGTGAAGAGATATCTACCCATGAGGTTGTTGCACGGGGCCGCTGGCTCGGAATCGGTGCCTCCTGTGATGGTGGTGGGACATCATCAGTATGTCCTCGGGTTCCCCCTCGTCTGTGGGTGTCACTAATCGGTATTGAAGGGGTTGGTCCCTCGATGATATTTAATCATCCTCATGTGTAGCACCGTCTGAATGCCCTAAGGTACCATATGCCCAATCATCGTGAGGGAGGATCTCTGGTCGTCGGTGTTAAGGAGGCCGAAGTGTCGAGCCAACCGTGTTATATATGGGCCCATTGATAAAATTCCTTTCATGTGCGCCTCTGTTTGATGCTGCATTGCACGGGCGATAAAGTATGCCAGGTTGAAAACATGCCCTTTTGACATGCACGATAGGTAGTATACATCTTGTCGATTTACCACGCCGGTGCTCTCACGACGACCTGTAATGGTGTGAGCGAGAATGGCGTGGATGTACCTCAAATATGGGGCGAGAGTTGTCGCTTTGGAGCGACTGGGGTCGTAGACGTTAGTGATGGGGTGTAGGCTGTGCCAATAGGAGAGGGGAGTGCAGTGGAGCTGTCGGTTTAACTCGGAGAGTGGGTTTGCTTCTATAAATTTTGGCGTATAGAGTCCGAGTGCCGAGCCAAATTGCGGTATGCTCAGTCGACGTACCGTGCCCCCTAAACGGAATTGGACTGTACCGAGGTGGTTGAATTGTGCCATCACTGTTTGCAAGGTGAAAGTGGTGCAGAACTCTAGTGTGAGCTCCAAGTATGTGGGCTCTATGATTGAGAAAAACTGCTCCCACGGGTCGGTCGAGAGGAGGGCTCGAATATCAGTTGCGAGCCTGACTTGCTCCAACGCGTCCCAATCGATGCACCTATCGGTGCCAAGGGGTCTATCTCGAATTGCCTTGTAACGCTCTTCCTGAGCTGCCTGAGAAAATCTGAGGAATGGGTGTCGTAGCTTGGAAGAAGCACGTGCTGAGGATGATCCGGGCCCCTTTCTTTTCTTGCTTAGGGCGGCTGTGGATCGTTTTGGTCGTGATGACGACATTTGTACCTGAAATTAGTAATCGAATATAAAGCAAGTTCCTCAACAATAATATAGCCAAAATATTCCACACTAATCAAGCAAAATTTGAGAAGTTAGAATCTTTAGCATGTTAATCAGCAGAAATTATTTGACAGCAGTGATTTTTTCAACCAAAGAAATGTATCAATCTTATTAGTTCTAAAATGCAGGGATTTATTCCCCAATATTAAAATGAACATGAAATCTAGCAAACAGCAACCAATTCATCACAATAAATATTCATGGGGACTAAATTTTTGAAACAAGTTCCTAAATATAAATCATGCTTTAATACTAAAACTAAACAATAGATAAAAATAAAGTAAAGTGACATAATGTTTATCAAGCTTTTAGTTAAGAAAAAGGGAACCAGGGATTGGGATGATGTAAATCGTTCGAGCACGAGTGGAACACGGCGGTGGTGCGAGTTTTGCAGCACGAACACTGTGGTGGCAGGGGTGTGGAGTTCGGTAGCACGACAGTGGGGAAGGCGTGGTCTTGCTACAGCACGGCGGTGGGGAGGGCGTGCGGGCAGTTTTTTTGTGTAAGTTTTTTGGAGAGGAGGGCAAAGGGAGGAGTTTGGGGGGATGAGGATGTGGGTGTGGCTGGATTTGGGAGGGAGGAGGCTGAGAATTCGGGTTAGGGTTGATGTGAGGGGGGTGAGCGGTTAAATTTGTTTAAATAGGGGGAACACGGGCTCGTGCCACGCCCGTGCTCTATTTTAAAGTGCCCATGTTTTTCGTGATTTTGAATTTTAGGCGTGTTCAGTTGGATTTGCCACGACCGTGTTACATATGACACGCCTATACTTGACAAGTCAGTAACCTCGCACGGTTGGAAGACACGGGCGTGTTCTGCCCGTGGTGTGTAAGTCAGTAGCTTTACACGGTCGTGAGGCACGGGCATGTGTGTCCCGTGCTCAACAAGTCAGTAACCTGCACGGTTGGGTGGCACGAGTGTGGACTGGTATCGCAGCCCGTGTTGGGAAAAGAAATTATTTTCTGTTTGTGCACGGCTACTGGCACGCTCGTGGTTTGTCCCCTGTCTTTCACACGGCCATGGGCACGCCCGTGTTCAAGGTTGTGTGGTTTAAAACCTGCTCTTTTGTTAGACTAATTTAGATGCTGAATTAAAATAAATGAAAAGTAAAATGTTAGGGAATTAGTGCTCGGGTTGCCTCCCCGAGAAGCGCTTGTTTATAGTCTTAAGCTAGAGTTTCCCTATTTTAGGTTTTAAAAGAAGGTTCATGGAGCAGAAGCTCCTCTCTTATATCTCCCACATCTGCACCATTATAAATTTTGAGTCGGTGAACATTTACCTTGAATGTGCCCTTAGTGGGGTGAGTTACCTCGATTGTGCCGTATGGAAAAATTGTTTTGACCTTGAATGGGCCTGACCATCTTGATTTCAGCTTCCCAGGGAATAATTTAAGCCTTAAGTTGTATAGTGGGACCAAGTCCCCTACTTCAAATTGTTTCAACTTCTTTAGACGAGAATCATGACGTCGCTTTGTTGCCTCTTTGTATAGTTTTGAGTTCTCGTAGGCCTTAGCTCTCCATTTGTCTAGCTCATTTATCTGCATCATTCTTTTCTTTCCTGCAGTTCTAAGATCAAAATTTAAAAACTTTATTGCCCAAAAAGCTTTGTGCTCTAACTCGAATAGTAGATGACAGCTTTTCCCGTATACAAGTTTGTATGGGGATGTCCCTAGAGGTGTTTTAAATGCTGTTCTATAGGCCCATAAAGCATCATCTACTTTTAATGCCCAATCTTTTCTATTCAATTCAACCGTCTTTTCTACGATGCGCTTAAGTTCTCTGTTTGCTACTTCAACTTGCCCACTGGTTTGAGGGTGATATGGAGTAGTTGTCCTGTGGTAAACTCCATATTTCTTTAGAACTTTTTCAAATTGAGTATTACAGAAATGAGTACCCTTATCATTAATGATAGCTCTAGGTGTCCCAAATCGAGAAAACAGTTTCTTGAGAAATTTAACTACTACCTTAGCATCATTGGTAGGTAAAGCTTCTGCTTCTACCCATTTTGACATGTAATCCACTGCCACTAAGATGTATTTATTTCCAAACGAACTAGGAAATGGTCCCATAAAATCAATTCCCCATACATCAAATATTTCACATGATAACATATATGTTTGAGGCATTTCATCATGTTTGGAAATATTACCTGTTCTTTGGCTTTTATCACACGAAGTAACATACCTGTTGGCATCTTTGAATAGAGTGGGCCAATAAAAACTTGATTCGAGTATTTTGTGTGCTGTCTTAATTCCACTGTAGTGTCCTCATGAAGGTCCTGAATGGAAATGTTCCAGGATTTTGCTTGCTTCTGCCTTTGTAACGCATCTTCGAATTACCTGATCTGCACATATGCGGAAAAGAAAGGGATCATCCCAAAAATAAATTTTCACATCAGCAAAGAATCGCTTCTTTTGGTGATGTGTTAGTCTTTTTGGCAAGATGTTAGCTGCTAAATAATTCGCAATATTTGCAAACCATGGCACCTCAAAATGTGTTATAGAAAAGAGTTGTTCTTTAGGAAACGAATCGTTTATTTCACTTTCATCGAGCTCTTTGTGTGTGGATTTTCAAGTCTAGAGAGGTGATCCGCTGCAAGATTCTCAGCTCCCTTCTTTTTTTGTATCTCCAAGTCATATTCCTGTAAGAGTAAAATCCATCGTATTAGTCGAGGTTTTGCATCGGGTTTGTTTAAAAGATAACGAAGAGCTGAATGGTCAGTGTAGACGACAACTTTAGACAATATTAAATACTGCCTAAATTTATCAAAAGCAAAAACTACAGCTAGGAATTCTTTCTCTGTGGTGGTGTAGTTTTCTTGTGCGGGTGTTAATGTTCTGCTAGCATAATAAATTGGCTGAAAATGCTTGTCTCTTCATTGTCCCAAAACTGCACCTACTGCAAAATCACTTGCATCACACATTAGTTCAAAGGGTAAGTTCCAATCAGGTGCAATTATAATCGGACCATTTATTAATTTATCCTTAGGGATATTAAATGCATCTAAACATTCCTGATTGAAATTGAAAGGAACATCTTTTTCTAGTAATTTTTTCAATGGCTTAGCTATTTTAGAAAAATCTTTAATAAATGTCCTAAAAAGCTTCTAATAGCCTTAACTGAACTAAGGAGAGGTAATTTTTCTATGGTTTCAACCTTTGCTTTATCTACCTCAATCCCTTTACTAGAAATCTTATGTCCTAACACAATCCCTTCTCTAACCATAAAGTGACATTTTTCCCAATTCAAAAGAAGGTTTATTTCCTCACATCTCATTAGAACTCATTTTAAATTTTTAAGGCAAAGATGGAAAGAATTACCGAATACTGAGAAATCATCCACAAATACATCCATGATGTCTTTCACGAGTTCGTCAAAGATTTCCAACATGCAACGCTGAAAAGTAGCAGGAGCATTACATAATCCAAAAGGCATTCTACGATAAGTAAACATACCGTATGGGCATGTAAATGTTGTCTTCTCTTGGTCTTCAGGAGCTATGGGGATTTGGAAGTAGCCGGAGAGTCCATCCAAGAAACAGTAGTACATGTGCCCGGATAGTCTTTCTAACATTTGATCTATGAAGGGTAGAGGGAAGTGATCTTTTCTGGTGGCATCGTTCAGCTTTCTATAGTCTATACAGACTCTCCAACCTGTAACCGTTCTTGTGGGGATTAACTCATTCCTTTCATTGGGCACTACCGTCATACCTCCTTTCTTTGGAACTACCTGCATAGGACTTACCCAGGTGTTGTCAGAAATAGGATGAATTATTCCTGCATCTAGAAGTTTAATTCCCTCGGCTTTGACCACTTCTTTCATGTTGGGGTTTAGCCGTCTCTGGGGCTGCACACACGGCTTGTATTCTTCTTCCGTTATAATTTTGTGGGTGCAGAACGATGGGCTTATTCCTTTGATGTCAGAAATTTTCCAAGCTGTGACCCTTTTATGTTCTCTTAGAACCTGTATCAACTCCTCTTTTTCCTTAGGTTTTAGTTCTGAAGAGATAATAACCGGTAGCGTAGAATTTTCCCCCAGGAATGCATATTCCAAGTGTTTCGGCAATTTTTTCAATTCCAGATTTGGTGGCTCATCAATGGAGGTTTTCTGTTTTAGTTCGTCATTGTCTTCAATACTTTCTTCTTTCATTTGTCTAAACGAAGATGTATTCAAGTTCATTTCTTTGCCTTCATCTGCTTCCCCCTCTTCTTGAGTCAGGCACAGTTCCATCATGTCGTTATGGATGATTTCCTGTAATGAATTTTGAATGATATGATCAGTAGTATCAACAAAATAGCAGGAATCATCTTGTTCTTTAGAATATCGCATGGCATCATAAATTTGAAAAATAATTTCCTCATCGCCTATCCTTAATGCAAGTTTACCGTCACCTACATCAATAACAGCCCCAGCTTTAGCTAGAAAAGGACGCCCTAAAATTAAGGGAACAATAATGTCTTTATCCATGCCTAACACAACTGATAAACTGTAAAAGTAACATATTTTAATCCCACATTTAGTATGCTTTTGGATGATTTAAGCCTTGATTCATATAAAAAGGTGTTCTTAATCCTTTCTTTTCATGTTTTATACTCAGGAAAGCACACAAGGATGAAAAGAACGAGAAAGTGGCTTAAAATGGACCAAATTGGGCCAAGAGAGAAATTGACACAGCCTGGCCCAAAGCTAACACGGCCGTGCCTCATTAAAAGTCCGAGCACGGCCTAGCCACGATCCACACGGGCGTGTGTCATGGCCGTGTCCCTGTCGCTGGAAAGAGTAATTTCATTCGGGGAAGGTACTTGGAGGCAAAGAAACACATTCCAAAGCCTATTCAAACACCCTATTAGGACTTCTACTTAAATTAGGATACTTAGGGGCCAAGTAAGGCATCACAAAGTCTATATAAACACTTTAGGGGGCAACTTGAGAGGGGAGTTTGGCAGAAGTCGAAGGATGGAAAGCTAGGCCAAGGAGCCAAGCTGAGAAGGTCAGAGTTAGGGAATAACACGAGGATAGCCAGTTGATCCATCCCAAGAAGCCGGAGTTATACTCAAGACGGCGAAATTCTCCTTCAATTCCTTCAGGGGGTTTTAGGAATTTCTTATGTTTTGTTTTATCTTTTCTCTTGCGATGTTTTCTTTATTCATTATGAACTAAACCCCTCAGATACCTGAAGGGGATGAAACCTAGACGAATCTTGTTATTTGATTTTTAAGTTATATGATGAATTACTTAGTTTGTTCTTAATTATGTTGCTTAATCCAAATATAATGTGCTTAGGTAGAGGAGGAATAGACCCTGCCTAAGAGAAGATCTAACATAATTAAGTGGAGTTGAGCGAACGCCTAGAGATAGGGTTACGAGATTTTGTCGGATTAGGGTGAAACCTAATATGGGAGTCCATTGATCGATTTACTGCTATCCTGGGGGGTTATTATAAGCGAACGAAAGTTCCACTAATTAACCTAGGGTTAGACATTATTCGCCTCGAGAGAGGGTTTAATATAGGTTAGGGAATCTTACGGATCAAGCTAAGTAAATAAATTATATAATTAAAGGTTAGATAACAAGTGGAGTCTAGGTGGATTCTTCCTGAGGGTGCCGTTGTGATCAATTGAGTTTCTTCAAGTTATTTTCCAATTCATCCTTTTTGTCTGTGTTCCTAGTTTAGTTCTTGTCAATTTAGTTTATAAAGCAATCTTCACTCTAATTTTAGGGTTAAATAATAAAAAGAAAGTTAGTATTAATACTTTTAGTTCCTTTGGGTTCGATAATCCGGTCTTGCCTAAGCTATACTACTGTTCGATAGGTACACTTGCCTTCAATCGTTGTCAGAGTTAGTCTCCAGATTTGACCATTCTTTTATAAAATTTTTAAAGCTCTGATTGTAGCGATCAACAAAATCAACAGGGAAAATAAATTTATCAATTTTTACCAAGACATCTTCGATAACTCCTCTAGGATATTTAATGGATCTATCGGCTAACTGAATACTCATCCTAGTGGGTTTTGGTTCCCCAAGATCTACTTGTTTAAACATCTTGTAAGGCATTAGATTAATACTGGCACCTAGATCAGCTAATGCTTTCTTAATATCCAAGTTACCAATTAAACAAGGAATAGTAAAACTTCATGGGTGTTTTAATTTGGCTGGTAACTTGTTTTGGAGGATGGCGGAGCATTCTTCATTAAGTTCCACTGTCAACACTTCTTCAAGCTTCCTTTTATTCGTTAGGAGTTCCTTTAAGAATTTTGCGTACTTTGGCATCTGTGAAATAGCTTCCACAAAAGGTAAGTTAATATGTATTTGTTTAAAAAGTTCGAGAAACTTACCGTATTGGGCATCTAATCTTTCTTTCTTTAACTTTTTTGGATACGGGATTGGTGGATTTACGTCCTCCACCCCCTCATCTTTTGTTTTGTTATATTCGTGTGGTCTCTTTGGTTTGACTAACTCTTTTCCACTTCTTAGTGTAACTGCTTTTACCTGTTCTGTTCCTTTAGAAAAAATCTCTGCCCGTATTTCGTAAACCATCTTAGTAAGTAGTCCAACTGACTTAGTGAGTTCCTCAACTTGGTTCTTGGTCTCTTCAGCTGATGTTTGTTGACTTTTAAGTGTTTTTTCGGTATCTTGGAAGCGATTTTCTGTGCTTGCCATAAATTTTGTCAGCATCTCTTCGATGTTTGGCTTCTTCTCTTGTGGATAAGGCTGATTTTGAAAGTTTTGAAGAGGTTTCTGCCTTTGATTTCCTTGATTTCCTTGAGCTCCCCACGAAAAATTTGGGTGGTTCCTCCATACTACTATAAGGATTATTATTGGATATAAAATTATTACCAATATATTTCTTCTGTTCGCTCTCTACTCCCGGTTGGTAGGGTGGGTACTCAGGATTCGCCACAGTTCCACTTGAGTCGCATTGCATGACTGGGTGTACCTGCGAAGAACACAAACTATCAAGCTTTTTAATTATCACCTCTATCTGGATTGATAGTGTGGTCACTGCATCGAGGTTGTAAACTCCAGCTGATTTTGTCGGTTTTGTCCTTGTCACTTGCCACTGATAGTTATTTAGTGACCTCTCTTCAATGAACTCGTAGGCTGCTTCAGGAGTTCTGTTATTAAGGGTTCCACCGGTGGCTGAATCGATTAGTTGTCTCGTTGAGGGGTTTACACCGTTATAGAATATTTGGACTTGTAGCCACAAGGGTAGACTGTGGTGCGGACACCTTCTCAAGAGATCCTTGTATCTCTCCCATGCATCGTATAATGTCTCTAAATCCATCTGCACAACAGAAGAGATATCATTCCGTAATTTGGCCGTTTTGGCCGGTGGAAAATATTTCAATTAAAATTTTTCGGTCATTTGTTCCCATGTAGTGATTAATCATCGTGGTAACGAGTTTAACCACTGTTTAGCTTTATTCCTTAATGAAAAAGGGAATAACTGAATACGTATGGCATCATCAGAAACACCATTTATTTTGAAGGTATCACAGAACTCTAAACAATTAGCTATATGCGTGTTTGGATCTTTGTCCTGCAAACCATCAAATTGAACAAACTGTTGAATCATTTGTATTGTGTTAGGCTTTAATTCAAAATTATTAGCAGCAATAACAGGCCTAACAATACTCGATTCTACTCCTGTTAAATGTGGTTTAGCATAATCAAACATTGTACGTGGAGCATTATTCTCCCCCACATCGTGTGGTGGTGGATTATTCTCGTCCATCCCTTCAGTAGGATTGGATCTATCTTCTTGCTCTTCCTCCGTGTAATTTAAGGCTCCCCTGATTTCTCTGCGGGTCCTACGAACGGTAGCTTCAATTTCACTGTCGTAAACTAGCGGTACTGTTGGATTCCTTCTAGTCATAAACTAGAGGTACCTGCTGAGAAAAGAAAAAGAAGGAAAACTTAGCAAAAATTAAAATTTAACCTAAAAAAATAAATTGTGAAAAGTAAAATAATGGCTAAAGTAATAAAAATACAGCTTTCTTAATATTTTAGTTCCCCAGCAACGGCGCCAAAAACTTGATCGCTGAAATAAGAGCTTTAAAATTTATAAAACGAATGATCAAACCTGGAAACTAACTCTGACAATGATTAAAGGCAAGTGTACCTATCGAACAGTAGTATAGCTTAGGCAAGATCGGTTTGTTGAACCTAAAGGAACTAAAAGTACTAATACTAACTTTCTTTTTATTATTTAGCCTAAAATAAAGTGAAGTTGATCTAATCTAAATTAACGTCTACTAAGCTAAAGACACGGACAAAAAGAACGAATTGGGCAATAACTAGAAGAAAAACTTAGTTGATCATGATGATACCCTCAGGAAGAATCCACCTAGACTTCACTTGTTATCTAACACTTAACCATACGATTTATTCATTAATTTGATCAGTAGGACTCCCTAACGTATATTAAACCCTCTCTCAAGGCGAATAATGTCTAACCCTAGGTTAATTAGTGGAACTCTCGTTCTCTTATAATAACCCCCTAGAATAGTAGTAAATCAATCTATGGATTCCCATATTAGGTTTCACCCTAATCCGGCAAAATCTCGTCACCCTATCTCTATGCGTGCGATCAACTCTGCTTAATTATGCTAGATCTACTCTTAGGCGGGGTCTATTCCTCCTCCACCTAAGCACATCAAACTTGAATCAATATCCGCGAAATATTAACTTAAGAATTAAGCACACATAATTGAAAACAAGCTAAGTATTTATCATATAATTCAGAAAACAATAACAAGATTCATCTAGGTTTCATCCCTTTCAAGTATCTGAGGGGTTTAGTTCATAACAAATAAAGAAAACATCTTAAGAGAAAAGATAAAACAAAACATAAGAAATCCCTAAAACTCCCTTAAGGAATTGAAGGAGAAATCCGCCGTCTTGAATAGAATTTCGGCTTCTTGAGATGGACCAACTGGCTAACTTCGAGCAATTCCCCCAACTCTGACCTTTCCAGTTTGGCTCCTTAGCCTAGCTAACCGCCCCCTTTAAGGTGGTACTGAGGGGGTTTATATAGGCTCTTGGAATGTGTTTCTTCACCCCCAAAGTATCCAAATTCGAATGAAATTGCTCTTTGCCACGACAGGGACACGGCCATGTCACACGCCCGTGTGACTTGTGTTTAAGCTGTGTTCGGATTTCTAAGTTGAGGCGTAGCCGTGTAGATCGAGGGTGAGGCCGTGTTCTAGATGCTTGACAAGGCACGACCGTGTGCTCTTTGGGCCAGGCCGTGTCGATTTCATGATATGGCCCATTTACTCCATTTTGGGCCTATTTTATGCTCTTTTCACCCTTGGGTGCTTTCCTGGGTATAAGACATGAAAAGAAAGGATTAAGAGCACCTTTTTACATAAATCAAGGGATTAAATCATCCAAAAGCATACTAAATGTGGGATTAAAATATGTTGCTTTTACGGTTTATCAGTAAACACGACTCTGAAAATGAAAATTAGCGAAAAGTCAGAAAATGTGAAAAGTCGACACCACACAGGCGTGTGGCTGCCCGTGTGGTAGGCTATGTGACCGAACACAGGCGTGTGATCGTCGAGGCTGGCCATGTGCGATTCATGGGCAGGTCCAAATTGGACTTTGTGGGCCACACGGGCGTGTGGGTCCTACACAAGTGAAAACACGAGCGTGTGGGATTATTGGGCCAGGCCGTGTATCCACACGACCAAGGCCATTTAGGCCGTGTAGGCCACACAGGCATGTGGGCCCACATGGGCCTGTGGGCCCATTATCACTGTTTGATTGCTAAGGTTGCACGGGTCGCCCGAGTCGACTGTGGACCTATTGTAGGGGCGGTAATCGTACCTAGACCCCTAATTGACTGAATTGACTGTATGACTTATATGAATAAGCATGATGATGTTCCACTAATTTGATATTGTATGCCCTGACTACATGCATGATATTCTGTTATAGCATGTTATATTTAAATATTACATTGCATTGGGTTGGGGGTTTATTTTGTTCGGAGGAAGTGTACTGAAAGGCCTCAAGCCTAATTTACTGGCAGCTCAACTGCAAACTACTGTTTTAGTGCCACAATAGGTACTACTTGAAGTGTAGGGATGGGTAGGTTGATTATATCCCCACATGGAGTGTAGGGTTGGACGGAGATGGAGTGTAGAGGTTCGTTGGGTAGGATTTCTTACTTGCATATTGGTTGTCGTTACTATTAATGAGATGGGCTAAAGCCCGAATTGATATTGATATTGTAATGGGCTAAGGCCCTAACTGAAACTGAAACCGTTACTGAAATGGGCTTAGGCCCAAATTGTGATTGCTTTCTATCTGGTTCTGTTATATGGGATTACACACTGAGTTTTCATAAACTCACCCATCTATTTTATCTGTACAAGTAATCCCCAGACATAGGCAAATCGGTGCAGCGGAGGACTCAACGGTGGCCAAACGACTCATTTCATTCTATTTTAGTAAATAATTATAATTTTGATTTTATTTTGAGGTATTTAATGTAATAATGGCCTCTTTGGATTTTCATGTATTATTTGGTATTTTTACTGTTTTGATTTATAACTGCTAGTAGTGGGGACAATCGAGTTTTCAAAAATCAAACCTTTTTAGTAAATTGCACCCGAGTACGCCAACTATTTTTAAAGCTTCCACGATAAGTGACGTTCTGAAAATTAATAACATTCTGAAAATAAATAACTTTTTGGATAATGATTCACATTTTTGAAATGAACAACACATCTTAGAATCAATGAAGGGTAGTAAAAAGATGACTAATAGAAAAGAGGGTTTTTCTTTAATAACAACTTATTTTATGAAAAACACTTCAATGTGACATCGTCAGATTCGGCCATAACGTCTAGGCAAGATTTGGGGTGCTACATTTAGTGGTAACAAAGCCAGGTTGCAAAACTCGGTTTGGGTTCTTAGGACATGATTTTCGAGAACTATTTTTTAATGATTCGAATGTTTTTACTGAATGTATGGTACATCGTGTCTCCGGTGCCGATCCTGTAAGTACTCTGAACTGATATCTGTTTAAAAAATTGAAAATGCTATATATAGTATATACTAAGACTACTTTAGATATACTATACTAAAAAAACTCGGGTTAGTGTATACTGATACTGTAGTAAAACCAATAAACACTAATAGACACTACGTTGTACGAAAACAAATGTTACACTTCTGATACTATTATCATAAAATATTCGTTAATAAACACTGAAACTGTAAATTAATGCATAAACTGTTAATACAGATAAAACACTATTAGACAATGAGCACCAGAGGTACTCGCGGACGGGGTACAAAAGGCCGTGGCAGAGACCGTAGAGGTGCTCGAGCTGGGTCTTCATCTTCTGGCAACATGCCTAATTTGGATACAAGTGAGATGCTCGCTTCACCTGTAACTGAGACAGGGTCTCATGTTCGAGCGGCTGGGGACGACGCACTGCCCCAGGCCATGTTGAGAATCTTAGAGAGGGTCGTCGGGCCCAATACTAGAGCTGGAGGCCGAGGGTCGGTTACGGAATGACTCCAGTCCAATGGAGCCGAGATTTTTAGGGGTATTGCTGGAGTTGCACCTAATGTGGCTGAGTACTGGATAGAGGCCACAGAGAGAATTATGGACGAGATGGACTGCATCCCCGAGCAAAAATTAAAGGGTGTTGTATCGCTGCTACGAGATGAGGCATATTAGTTGTGGCTCACTGTTAAGGAGGGCACTTAGCCCGACCGACTGACCTTAGAGGATTTTAACACCACATTATAGGGGAAGTATGTGGGGGCCAGTTACGTGGATGCCCATAGGAGAGAGTTCCTGAATTTGACCTAGGGTGATAGATCAGTGGCCGAGTATGAGGCTAAATTTCTGTGACTAAGCTGCTATGTGCGTGGTATGGTGGTGACTGAGTATGAGAGATGTGTTTGCTTTGAGGATGGCCTCAAGGATAATCTGAGGGTACTGATAGCTCCACAGAGGGAGCGAGACTTTGCTGCACTAGTCGATAAGGCGAAGATCACTGTGGAAGTGAAGCGCATTGAGCGCCAGAACAGAGAGAGAGGTAGGAATAAGAGGGATTCGGAGCCCTTGAGTTCCATTTAGAGGCCTAAGAAAAAGGCTAGGGTTGATGGGTCGACCATAGGTAGGGCTCCTATTTCTACTACTTGAAAGCAGCCGTGTACTGATTGTGATAGATGCCATCAGGGTGAGTGTTGGAAAGGAACTGGGGCTTGTTTGATGTGCAGTTCATTAGAGCACCATATTAGAGATTGCCCGCGGGGGTCCAATCAGATACAAGCTTTTGGCATGGGTGCTGCACCACCGAGAGTAGTTCAACACCCATGCCAAAAGCTGTGGTCTGGGCCGTGGTCAAAAAGCATCGGGCAAAGGTGCTGGTCATACTGAGCCGAGGCAGCTGGCTCTAGTTTATGTTGCACATCACCGAGAGGAGGGTGATGTTTCAAACGTCATTACGAGTACGTTCTTCATTTATAATGTACCTTATACTACACTGATAGATATAGGATCCACTCACTCCTATATAGCTTGTACCGTATTTGAAAACTTTGGTTTACTGGTTGAGAGCACTACGAGTGAGGTCACTGTACTTAGTCCGCTGGGATAATCGATGAGGGTTAACAAACTATTTGGAGATGTTCCTTTAAAGGTTCAATCGGCTATCTTTTGGGCTGATCTGATGGAACTGCCTTTTGGAGAATTTGATCTGATACTAGAAATGAACTGGTTAGTCAAGCACCAAGTGAGCTTAGATTGTGCCACAAAAATGGTTGTACTGAGAACTGAGGAGGACAGCGAGGTAGTCGTAATTGGGGAGCGTCAAAACTATTTATCGAATATGATTTCTGCATTGAGGGCCAAGGAATTGGTCCATAAGGGATGTGAGGAGTATCTGGCCTGCATCATTGTTTCAGATTATGAGGATTCTTTGGTTATGGATATTAAGATGGTTAAGGACTTTTAGGACGTTTTTCCTTAAGAGCTACCTGGGTTACCCCCAAATCGTGAAGTAGAGTTTGGGATTAAGCCCCTCCCTAGTATAGCTTCGGTGTCCATCGCCCCTTATAGAATGGCATCAAAAGAGTTTGTGGAACTTAAGGCCCAGATTCAAGAGTTACTAGATCATGGGTTCATCCGCCCTAGTGTGTCCCCGTGAGGAGCACCAGTACTGTTTGTGAAAAAGAAGGATGGATCCATGCGTATGTGTATGACTACCATCAACTGAACAAGCTGACCATAAAGAATAAGTACCCCCTACAGAGGACAGATGACTTGTTTGACCAGTTTCTAGGGGCTTCAATTTTCTCCAAGATTGATCTACGATCAGGATATCATCAGTTGAGGGTTAAGGAGACTGATGTGCACAAGACAACATTTAGGACACGATACGGTCATTACGAGTTCCTAGTGATGCCATTTGGACTTAAGAATGCAACAGCAGCTTTTATGGATCTGATGAACCGAGTGTTCCAACCTTATGTGGATCGGTTCGTACCGGTATTTATTGATGTCATACTGGTGTATTCGAAGACTGAGGATGAGCACGATGAACATCTCAGAGTGGTTCTATAGATTCTACGAGAGAAGTAACTGTACGCCATGTTCAGTAAGTGTGAGTTCTGGTTAAGTGAAGTAACGTTTCTGAGACATGGGGTTTCTGCTGGGGCGATTAGAGTTGATCCTCGAAAGATTGAGGCTGTTTTGGATTGGAAGTAGCCTAAGACTGTATCAGAGATCCACAGTTTTCTAGGACTGGCAGGATATTATCGACATTTTGTAGAGGGGTTTTCACTGATAGTCGCACCCTCGACTAAGCTGCTACGCATGGGTGTGCCATTTAACTGGATTGATTTGCAGCAAAAGAGTTATGAGAAGCTCAAGACTGTACTGACTGAGGCCCCTGTTCTAATACAGCCAGAGTCTAGAAAGGAGCTTATTGTTTACAGTGATGCATCACATGTCAGTTTAGGACGTGTGTTGATGCAAGAGGGTAAGGTGGTAGCGTACGCGTTTCGTCAACTTAAGACTCATGAGGCGAATTATCCAACACATGACTTGGAGTTGGCCATTATGGTATTTGCATTGAAAATATGGAGGCATTATCTGTATGGTGAGAAGTGTTTCATTTACACTGATCATAAGAGCCTCAAGTACCTCCTCACTCAGAAGGAGCTAAATCTTAGGCAGCGTAGATGGATTGAGCTGCTTAAGAATTACGATTGTACTATCGAATACCACCCTGGTAAGGCCAATGTGGTGGCCGATGCGCTAAACCGTAGGGCTATGACTGATCTAAAGGCAATGTTTGCTCACCTCAGTTTATTTGATGATGGTAGTCTGTTGGCCAAACTTCAAGTTAAACCGACGTGGATAGAGTAAATTAAGGGTAAATTGTTGGAGGACGAGTCTTTGGGTCTTCGCTTTCGATAGATTGAGAGTGTGAATACTGTGGATTTTAGTCTGAATAGCAAAGGGGTACTCTGTTTCCATGGGAGAATCTGTGTACCGAATGATACCGAGTTGAAGCAGTTTATACTGTGAGAGGTGCATAGTAGCCCTTATGCTATGCATCCTGGCAGAAATAAGATGTACCAAGACCTTTGTGAGTTATATTGGTGGCCAGGTCTTAAGCATGATGTTACAGGCTTTGTGGGTAAATGTCTAACATGTCAGCAGGTTAAGGCTGAGCATCAGTTACCTTCGGGGTTGTTTCAGCTAGTTAAGATTCCACTTTGGAAGTGGGAACGAGTGACTATGGACTTTGTTAGTGGGTTACCTCTCACACTCACTAAGAATGATTCAGTATGGGTCATTGTGGATTGATTAACCAAGTCTGCCCATTTCATACCAATTCGTATTGACTACTCTCTGCAGAAGCTGGCTAAATTGTATGTGTTTGAGATTGTGAGACTGCATGGGATACCGGTTTCGATAATATCTGATAGGGATCCTCATTTCATGTCTCAGCTCTGGAAAAAGCTACATGAATCTCTGGGTACAAGATTGGACTTCAGTACTGCGTTCCATCTTCAGATTGACTGTCATTCAGAGAAGGTGATTTAGATACTGAAGGATATGTTAAGAAGTTGTGTGATTGACTTCCGAGATAGTTGGGAGAATTACCTATCGCTAGCAGAGTTTACTTATAAAAATAGCTACCAGTTTAGCATTCAGATGGCACCGTACGAGGCATTATATTGTCGTAGGTGTCGCACACCTTCATGTTGGAGTGAGTTGGGCGAGCAGCATGTTCTAGGCCCTGAACCGGTTTCTAATACCGAGGATAAAGTTAGACTAATCTGAGACCAACTGAAAGCGGCAGTTGATAGGCAGAAGTCCTACACAGACCTGAAATGATGTGAAATTGAGTATTCTGTAGGAGACTTTGTTTTCCTTAAGGTCTCGCCATGAATGAAGGTACTGAGATTTGGTCGTAATGGCAAGTTGAGCCCTATAATCATTGGACCTTATTGTATTCTAAAACGTGTAGGACCCGTTACTTACTAGTTGGAGTTACCTCCAGAGTTAGATCGGATTCACAATGTATTCCACATCTCTATGTTCAGGCGCTACCTCTCTGATCCTACATATATTGCTCCGGTTGAGGAGATCGAGGTTAGGCCAGATCTAACCTATGAAGAGGAGCCAGTCTAAATATTGGATCACGATGTAAAGGTTCTAAGAAGAAAGCCCATCCCACTGGTTAAAGTTCTTTGGCGTAATCATAGTTCGGAGGAGGCCACATGGGAACCTGAGGATGTGATGTGACGGCAGTACCCTCATCTATTCTGATCAGGTAAAATTTCGAGGCTGAAATTTTCTTTAAGGGGTAAGAGTTCTAACGCCCCAAAAATCCTTTATAGTTATTTTCGTATATTTGTGACATAAATACATGTTTGTGTCAGTGGTTAAGAGTCCAGGGAAGTGTCTGAGAGGTCCCAAGTTCAAGCCTTAGCTTGGGAAAATTTTTTTGTTTTCAATTGAATAAACCCATATCTTTAATCAGTAGGCTTATAAATCAATGCTGGTAAAATATGTCAGAATGGGTCAGCTGGTCTAGTGATTAAGTGGAGTGTTAAGTGGATGAAGGTTTGGGGTTCGAATCTTTGCGCGTCCAAAGGGGATTTACTTTTACTGCTTGGCGGTGGAAGAGTTGTATTTGACCAAAATTCTGCAGAGTTTGGGTGGGATTTGAATTCAGTGGTTGAGAGGATTGTATTAGAGTGATATGGGGAGAAAAATGTGGTGGGAGGAGTTGTGATAGAACCGAAATTGGTAGTGGAAATTCGGCCACTCTTTCTTAATCTCCCAAAATTACTTTCCTGGTAGTTTTTTCCTTCTCTGCTTATAGTTTCTTTGCCGAATCTTCCCTCTTTTTTTTTTTGGTTTCCTTTTTATGATTGTTGCTGAATTCTTTTTTTCCCTACTCCAAATTTTTGATTTCGTTCTAAAAAAGGGAAATCGATGTTGGTTTCTTCTCTGTTCCCCTTGGTTGAATTTCTGTTGATCTTTCCCTCTCTGCTGTACTTTTGCTTTTACTTTCTGCCCAATTTGGTATTTGACTCGTCATCAAATTCTTAGTTACCGTGACTTGTTGTATCGGTGCCTTTTTTCGTTTTAGGTAAGGTTGGTAAGAATGAACACTATTTTTAGATAGATGAATCTTTTTCTAATGGAGGCTTAAATCGTGTTTAGGTAACCAATAATTGACTGTGGAGGTTTCGGTGCTGAAGAAGTGAGGAATCACCATCATTCATTCAAGGTAATGTATCTATAAATTTGGCATTTAGTCATCAGGTGCGACTTCATTAAAGTTATCAGCAAATAACTCAATTGATGTGTTAATAGTCAATAATAGGTGCTAGAGTACTCGTGGTTGCGCTACCTTCGAACCAATACCAGGTGTGTAAACACGACTTTGAAAATGGAAATCGACGAAACGCTAGAAAACGTGAAAGTCAGCCCCACACGGGCGTGCAACCATCCGTATGGTAGGCCGTATAACCTAACACAGGCGTGTGATCGTCAAGGCTGGCCATGTGCGGTTCATAGACCGGGCCAATTAGGCTGTGTGGGCCACACGGGCGTGTGGGCCCTACACAGGTGAACCACACGGGCGTGTAAGATTATTGGGCCAGGCCGTATGATCCACATGGCCAAGGCCATTTTGGGCCGTATGGGCCACACGGACGTGTGGGCCCAAATGGGCATGCAACATGGGCCTATGGGCCCATTTTCACTGTTTGACTGCTAAGGTTGCACGGGTCGCCCGAGTCGATTGTGGACCTACTGTAGGGGCGGTAAGCATACCTAGACCCCTAATTGGCTGAATTGACTGTATGACTGATGTGAATAGGCATGATGATGTTCCTGTAACACCCCAAACCCAGCCCAAACGCTACGACCGGCTCTGGCATGCTACGGGTTGAAATGTTAAAATCAAAGTTCTTTATTTGCTTTAAAGAAAGCACGTATCCCATTTGAAAAACTCTTCGATGACGTGTTGTGTTGAAAACCTGACTTTGTTGGTTTTGGAAATCTCGGTTTGATTAATCAAATATTCGTTAACTTAGTTTTTTTTTTAAAACATATCTTTACGTTAAGCGTGTTTGAAATTCCCATCTCATTACTTATAATAACTAAGTCTTTCAAAATATATTTAAAACATAAACATTAACACATATAAATCGATAACCTAAGCTACGGAGGCCTTATTACATAAATAATCCCAACATTGAAACTTTAAGAGAAAACCGGAAATAGTTTATGAAAATAAAAGACTTGATGGCCTCTCGAGTCTGCCTCGGCTCCCATATCCACGATCTACAGCTCACCTGAAAGATTTAAGGAAAATAAAGGGTGAGTCACCAAGACTCTGTGTGCAAATCCCGAAAACACATAAAAGGCTTGAGGCCCACAAACACATTATGGGCCTTGGCCCATACACAATGGCAACGGAATATTTACATGCAGCATGGCCCAACCCAACCTAAAAGTCCATCCTCTACACACCAGCCTGTACCAGCCAACACACCTCGGGGATTTCTACAATCAACCCACCAACCGCTACACACCATATCGACAGTCATGCTGCCTATTCCTAACAATTAGGAATAAATTTAACGTGGCTTAGCCACCGATCACTATCGTGACCTAACTTTACAATTCGTGGTTTAACCACTGATCACCAAGTGACCTATTAACATGCTCTCCCCCTTCATCATATTAACCCCATCCCATGCATACATACATGCAGAACCAACACAATATACTACCTAAAAGATCATAGACTATCATATACATCGACACACATAGAGAAGTTTCTATGATTACGTACATGGCATCCCTTGCCTACCCTTTTCGGGTAATACGGCTGTCCATATAGCCTCTTTCCGACTTTTAGCCCATAACATATATATTATACAGATTAATTAGTGTGGTAAAGATCTACACACCTGATTACAAACAAGACGAGACTTTCTATGTCGACACTATCAGTAGCCGATACGACTGCTAACTGCCTACGATTTTGTTCTGAAGCTGGTCCACAACCTGGTGGCCAATCCCGAACCGTTGACACTGCTCGTTTCTTAAACATAGGGATTGAGTTTACAGATCCAATCCCCTCCTTCGCCTAATCGACATGTGATTCCATCAAAAGACCTTATCAATTGCTACCATCACAACATATGGTTGTTAATCCATATTATAGGGTTAAGATCACAATTCCGATAAACAAACCTAACGAAAATCTAAAGAGTACCCCTTACCTTGAAATCCCGAAAGGAGATATGGGACTCAGAGACTAGCGATTTCCAGCTTTTGGAATCTAGATGATTTGGTCTACTTCGATTCCCGAAACGTCGCCCCAAGATAAGAACACAAGAACAGTCAAAACGTTACTCATAAGATACCCTTGCCACCCTCATCAGCCCTTCGGCTTTGGCCTCCAAAAAACTGAAAAAGAAAAGAAGAACATTGGAGAAATCGCCCCTTACTTGAACACAGAGGATTCAAATCACACCTAAGAGAAATTGGCACAAGCTCCACAGAAGAAGAAATTCGGCAATATTAGGGAAGAAAAGAGCCGAAAATAAACAAAAGAACTATAGGTGGGACTTGGGAATTTTCGGCTTTTAGAGGGGATAAAGAAGAAAGATGTAGAGACAAAGGCTATGGAAATTCGGCTTTAGCATAAAGGTGGAGAGAAAAGAATGGGATTTGGGGTTTCGGCTTAAGCAGGGAATAAGAGAAAAGAATGAGAAGAAAAAACCAAATGCCGGAATTGAGGAAGAGAATGAAAGAATAAAACCCTAATGCCGAAAATAAAAAGATATTCCCCTCACTTAAACACAATTTCGACACCTACTACCTAAAACCCGAAAATGCCCCTTTTTTAACTAAAACTAAGCTATTAATTAAGGGAAATTTCGGCACCCCTTGGATATACCAAAATTGATTCCTCCTCCCCCTCAGTGTTGGAATTTTGGCCACCACTGTGACCAGCAGATAATTCCTAAATTTTCTCCCTTATCTTCATCTGATCACTCATCCTCAAGTGGCATGGATAACACCACCTCTTCCTCCCTTTTATCAGTCACTTTATCAGGCACTTTATCCACCTTATCCATTCTATTAATCTCCTAATTTCAAGCATTCTAGTCGCCCCCCAACTCTCCTCTCCTTTGACGCCAAAAACATTTAAAATAAGTGGGTAATGCGACTCGAACCTTGGACCTCCTCAGCTGACGCCATCTCTCTGCTCTCTAAGTGGCGCCACTTTGGCACTGGGCCACAAGCCCATTTGTGTCTTAAAACACAGATAACATCTTTTAAGCCCTATCCTAACTGGCTTTCCACTAGAGTTTCCAAACAGAAAATTCGATTAAGGCCTCGGCCCAATCCCTGAGCCCATTCTTGACAGCTTAAACACCCTAACTAGCACATCAAGCATAACATAAACATCGTAGCACATTAAATGCGAAGCCCCACCAATTCAAGATGTTACAGTTCTACCCCTTAAAGAAATTTCGGCCTCAAAATTACCTGGTCGGAATAGATGTGGGTACTGCTGCCGCATTGCTTCCTCCGGTTCCCAAGTAGCCTCCTCAGAACCGTGATTCCGCCACAGAACCTTAACCAATGGAACTGTCTTCCTTCGCAACACTTTGACATCACGATCTAAGATTTCCACAGGCTCCTCTTCAAACGATAGGTCGGGTCTTACTTCGATTTCTTCTACTGGCACCACATGGGATGGATCCGAACGATAACGTCTTAACATAGAGACGTGGAATACATTATGAATCTGGCTTAGCTCTGAAGGTAGCTCAAGCTGATAGGCTACCAGTCCTACTCGTTTCAACACCCGGTATGGTCCGATGAATCTGGGACTTAACTTACCCTTCCGCCCAAACCTCAGTACTTTCTTCCATTGCGACACCTTCAAGAACACCTTGTCACCCACTGCAAACTCTATGTCATTACGCTTCAAATCAGCATAGGACTTCTGTCTGTCTGACGCTTCCTTTAGTCAAGCCCGAATTAACTCAACCTTCTCCTCTGTCTCGATAACCAACTTTGGACCCAAAATCCGACGTTCCCCTAATTCCGTGCAACAGGTAGGAGTACGACACTTTCGCCCTTACAATGCTTCATAAGGTGCCATCTGAATACTAGACTGGTAGATGTTATTGTAAGCAAACTCTGCTAATGATATAAATTCTTCCCAACTACCCCAGAAATCAATGACACAACCTCTCAACATGTCCTCCAAGATCTGAATTACCCGCTCAGACTATCCATCGGTCTGAGGATGAAACGCTGTACTGAAATCCAACTTCGTACCCAATGCTTGATGCAACGCCTTCCAAAATCGTGAGGTGAACCTAGGATCCCTATCCGATATGATTGATACTGGTACCCCATGCAACCTCACTACCTCCGCTATGTATAGCTTAGCCAATTTCTGCAGAGAGTAATCGACCCGTACTGGTATGAAATGAGCAGACTTCGTCAAGCGTTCAAAAATCACCCAGACCGAATCTTTCTTAGTAGGCGTGAGAGGTAGCCCACTAACAAAGTCCATTGTGATCCTTTCCCATTTCCACTGTGGAATCTTCACTGACTGCAACAACCCTGCTGGTAGCTGATGTTCCACCTTCACCTGCTGACAGGTCAAACACTTACCCACAAATTCGGTCACCTCCCTCTTTAAGCCCGACCACCACAACTGTTCTAGCGAATCCCGATACATCTTACTCCCTCCAGGGTGTATAGCGTATGGGCTACTATGCGCTTCTAACAAAATCTTACGCCTCAACTCAGGATTTTTCAGCATGCACACTCTCCCTTGAAAACATAATAGGCCTTCCTCATTCACACTAAATTCTGTTGATCCATCACTTGTTCCAACCTGAAACTTCCCCTTTAGCAACTCATCAGTCTACTGCTTCTCCTTAACGTGACTGACCCAAAAGGGTTTCACTTAAAGTTCAGCTAATAAACTCCTATCATCATATAAACTGAGGTGAGCAAACATTGCTCTCAAGTTAGAGATTACCTTACGACTCAAGGCATCCGCCACCACGTTAGCTTTACCTGGATGGTACTCGATCGAGCAGTCATAATCCTTTAGCAACTCGATCCACCTCCTTTCCCTTAGATTCAACTCCTTCTAGGTCAAAAGATATTTTAATCTCTTATGATCGGTATAAATGACAGATTTCTCCCCGTACAGATAATGTCTCCAGATCTTCAAAGCAAAAACCACTGCCGCCAATTCCAAATCATGTGTGGGATAATTTTCTTCGTGCGGTCTTAACTGCCGAGATGCATACGTAACAACCTTTCCATCTTGCATCAACATGTATCCTAGTCCCGTATGGGAAGCATCACAGTAAATTACGAATTCCTTCCCAGCCTCCAGCTGAATCAATACCGGAGGCTCCGTCAAAATCCTTTTTAACTTCTCGAAACTCTCTTACTGCTTATTAGACCAAACAAATGGAACCCCTTTCCGCAACAACTTAGTCAACGGTGCCGCGATCAATGAAAATCTTTCCATAAACCTTCTGTAATACCCGGCTAAACCAAGAAAACTTCGAATTTCTGCTACCGATTTAGGCGGCTTCCAATCCAACACCGCTTCAATTTTTCGAGGGTCAACCCTAATCCCCTCTGCCGACACAACGTGACCTAGAAAAGTAACTTCCCTTAGGCAAAATTCGCACTTACTGAATTTGGCATATAGCTGCTTCTCCCTCAAAATCTGCAGAACCACCCAAAGATGTGAGTCATGCTCCTCTTCCGCTCTTGAATAAACCAGGATATCATCTATGAATACCACGACAAACCGATCCAAGTAGGGTTGGAACACTCGATTCATCATATCCATAAATGCTGCCGGCGCGTTGGTCAACCCAAATGGCATCACCATGAATTTGTAGTGACCATAGCGAGTCCTAAAAGCTGTCTTATGAATATCCACCTCCTTGACCTTAAGCTGATGGTACCCTGACCTCAGATCTATCTTCGAGAAGACTGAAGCCCCCTTCAACTGATCGAATAAGTCGTCGATCCTCGGCAACGAATATTTATTCTTGATGGTCAACTTATTTAGCTGGCGATAGTCAATGCATATACGCATTGATCCATCCTTCTTCTTAACGAACAACACCGGCGCTCCCCAAGGCAACACACTTGGTCGAATAAACCCTCTGTCCAGCAACTCTTGAATCTATGCTTTCAATTCCATCAACTCCTTCGGCGCCATTCTATACAGAGCAATAGATACTGGCGCTGTTCCCGGAAGAAGATCGATACCAAACTCCACTTCACGATCCGGGGGTAATCTCGGAAGCTCTTCTGGGAAAACATCATGAAATTCCTTCACTGTCCTAACGTTCCCAACAGTTAGTTCCTTAGCTTCCAAAGCCCGAACAAACATTAAAATTGCTTTGCATCCTTTTCTCACCATCCTTTCTGCTCTTAAGGCAGACACCACATTTGACAAACAGTTCCCCCTTTCACCTATCACCAACACTTCGCCACCCTCAGGAGTTTTTAACACCAACTGCTTGGCTGCACAATCTACACTAGCTTGATACCTCACCAGCCAATCCATGCCTAAGATTAAATCAAACTCCCCGAACGATAATTCCATCAGATCAGTCAGGAAAACTATTCCCTGAACCTCTAAAGGTACCTCACTATAAAGCTTATTTACCACCATCGAGTGTCCTAACGGGCTAATTACGGTCATCTCCCTAGAGGAAATCTCAGAAACTACGCTTAAAGTTCCAGACACCCTACTAGCAACATATGAATGCGTCGACCCAATGTCAATCAATGCAGTGTAAGGCAAGCCAAAAATTAAAAACGTATTGGTTACGACATCCGGTGCGTCAGCCTCCTCTCTATGTCTGACAGCATAGACTAACCCCGGCTGTCTCGCCTCAGTGTTCCCTACCCCTTGACCTAGTGCTCTACTACCTCGACCGGAACCGTTACCACCTCTGGCTGGACCACGACCTCTCTAGGGCTGCTAACCTCCTCTTCCCGGCTGTGCATTCCCTTGACCTGTGGGCCCTTCACTGCCCCATTGCTGCGGACAGTTCCTAACTTGGTGGTCCATAGATCCACACCTGAAGCACTTCCCACTGCCCGCCCAACACTCACATACATGGAATTTACCATATCGAGAACACTTTGGTGTCTGACTCGCAGCAGCAGGTCTCTCATCCCGTCTCGGCCCATCTGACCTAGGTCTTTTCTAAATACGCCCAGCTGCCCTGATGATCCAAAATTTCTCTTACTTCCATTCCTATCTCTATCCCGATTCAATTTTTCTGTCTGCTTAACCTCCTCAGTTATCTTAGCTTTTTCCACAAGCATGGCAAATTCCCTCTCCCGCTGTGGTGCTATCAATACACGCAGATCGTCCGTCAGATCATCTTCAAATCGAACACAACGTTCATGGTTTGTGGCCACCATCCCTAGAGCATAACGACTAAGGTGTAAGAATTCTGCTTCATACGCAGCCACCGACCTACTTCCCTGAACCAAATTCAGAAACGCTCTATGCTGCGCATCCACATAACTCGACCCAATGTATTTACTCTGAAACGCCGTTTTGAAGAGATCCCAAGTGATACGGTCAGCCACTGTACCATCCTTAACTGTAAATTCCCCTAAACATTTCTGCCCCATTGGCTCTAAGTCGCTCCGACACAGATTTCTGGGCTCCTGTGCCCATGCCTGCCCCAGTAACCTTCTCTAAAACCCTTAACATCGCCTGAGATACCGCATCATCTCCGGCCGTCTGGTCTTGAAATTCTGCCTCCGCTGCTGGTGGAACTGGCATCTCGTTTCCTGACCCATGGCCAGATCCTACTAATTTTGACACGGCCATCCTACCCCTACCACGGCCACGCGTAGGACGTCCACGACCCCTTGTGCTCATTCTACCCATTCGCGTTTATCTGATTAGAAATTTTATGAATTATTAATTTCTTTCACTAATTAACCACGAACAATCTTATGAACAGTAGTTTCAATAGTAGTTCTTTCGAATTCAAAATTATATCTACGGGTTTCAGTCTCAAGTTTGTCTCCTAGTTCTAGGAACCACATACATTCAACCATCATACATTAACATACAAGTAGCATCCATGAACTCACATTCACCACATAAGGGTATTCCACTACCTAGAGGCATTTCCGTAATTGTATCTTACTGGGGTATTTTTGTGATTTCACAAAATAGAGTATCTTGGTGATTTTTAGAAATAGAGGTATTTTGATATATTTTTTTTCTTAAAACGAAGGTATTTTGGTAATTTCATAAGTTTTGATAATTTCGTAAATCTAGGGTTTTTCGGGTAAATTTGCAAAACATAGGTAATTTATAAAACCAATGGTGTTTTTTGAAATTTTCACAAACCAAGGGTATTTCGGTAATTTTCAAAACTAGGGGTATATTGGTAATTTTACAAAGGTAGGGTATTGGTCCCTTTCGGGTTTTAGTTATGCTTTTTGGCCCATCAACAAGTCCTCGCAGCTAAGGTGAACAGTCACTACACACCAGGTAGGATTTCAGCGAAGAGGAGGTGGGTCACTAGGACCACTTAAGTACCAAGCTCTCCCTGAATCCAATCCTAGACATGTGTATGCCTGTTGCCACACCCTAACCCAGCGACTTGTTCACGGGTATGTTTGGTTAGATTAAGTCTTATGATTTTAAAAAGTTGTTCAAACTAAGCCTAAAGTCCACCAAACTCTAACCATACTAGCCTACGTCCCTATGGAGCCCATCAAGCCCAACATGCATATCACATAATGAGTTTAGAATACTTACCTACGTGGATCGGGTGCCAGTAGACATGAAGGCCATATCCCAACTAAATAATTTTCACCAACTTTATAAACTACTATTGGACCCATTTCACAGCCCGGATTTTGCAACCGGGCTCTGATACCAAAATATAACACCCCAAACTCGGCCTAAACACTACGACCGGCTCTGGCATGCTACGGGTTGAAATGTTAAAATCAAAGTTCTTTATTTGCTTTAAAGAAAGCACGTATTCCATTTGAAAAACTCTTCGATGACGTGTTGTGTTGAAAACCTGACTTTGTTGGTTTTGGAAATCTCGGTTTGATTAATCAAATATTTGTTAACTTAGTTTTTTTTTAAAACATATCTTTACATTAAGCGTGTTTGAAATTCTCATCTCATTACTTATAATAATTAAGTCTTTGAAAATAAATTTAAAATATAAACATTAACACATATAAATCGATAACCTAAGCTTCGGAGGCCTTATTACATAAATACTCCCAACATTGAAACTTTAAGAGAAAACTAGAAATAGTATATGAAAATAAAAGACTTGATGGCCCCTCGAGTCCGCCCCGGCTCCCATATCCACGATCTACTGCTCACCTGAAAGATTTAAGGAAAATAAAGGGTGAGTCACCAAGACTCAGTGTGCAAATCCCGAAAACACATAAAAGGCTTGAGGCCCACAAACACATTATGGGCCTTGGCCCATACACAATGGAAACAGAATATTTACATGCAACATGGCCCAACCCAACCTAAAAGTCCATCCTCTACACACCAGCCCGTACCAACCAACACACCTCGAGGATTTCTACAATCAACCCACCAACCGCTACACACCATATCGGAAGTCATGCTTCCTATTCCTAACAATCAGGAATAAATTTAACGTGGCTTAGCCACTGATCACTATCGTGACCTAACTTTACAATTCGTGGTTTAACCACCGATCACCATGTGACCTATTAACATGCTCTCCCCCTTCATCATATTAACCCCATCCCATGCATACATATATGCAGAACCAACACAATATACTACCTAAAAGATCACAGACTATCATATACATCGATACACATAGAGAAGTTTCTATGATTACCTACCCGGCATCCCTTGCCTACCCTTTTCGGGTAATACGGCTGTCCATACAGCCTCTTTTCGGCTTTTAGCCCATAACATATATATAATACAGATTAATTAGTGTGGTAAAGATCTACACACCTGATTACAATCAAGACGAGACTTTCTATGTCGACACTATCAGTAGCCGATACGACTGCTAACTGCCTACGGTTTTGTTCTGAAGCTGGTCCACAACCCGGTGGCCAATCCCGAATCGCTGACACCGCTCGTTTCTTATACTTTGGGATTGAGTTTACAGATCCAATCCCCTCCTTCGCCTGATCGACATGTGATTCCATCAAAAGACCTTATCAGTTGCTACCATCACAACATATGGTTGTTAATCCATATTATAGGGTTAAGATCACAATTTCGATAAACAAACCTAACGAAACACTAAAGAGAACCCCTTACCTTGAACTCCCGAAAGGAGATATGGGACTCAGAGACTAGCGATTTTCGGCTTTTGGAATCTAGATGATTCGGTCTACTTCGATTCCCAAAACGTCGCCCCAAGATGAGAACACAAGAACAGTCAAAACGTTACTCATAAGATACCCTTGCCACCCTCATCAGCCTTTCGGCTTTGGCCTCCCAAAAACTGAAAAAGAAAAGAATAACATAGGAGAAATCGCCCCTTACCTGAACACAGAGGATTCAAATCACACCTAAGAGAAATCGGCACAAGCACCACAGAAGAAGAAATTCGGCAATATCAGGGAAGAAAAGAGCCGAAAATAAACAAAAGAACTATAGGTGGGACTTGGGAATTTTCGGCTTTTAGAGGGGATAAAGAAGAAAGATGTAGAGATAAAGGCTATGGAAATTCGGCTTTAGCATAAAGGTGGAGATGAAAGAATGGATTTAGGGGTTTCGACTTAAGCAGAGAATAAGAGAAAAGAATGAGAGGAAAAACCCAAATGCCGGAATTGAGGAAGAGAATGGAAGAATAAAACCCTAATGCCGAAAATAAAAAGATATTCCCCTCACTTAAACACAATTTCGACACCTACTACCTAAAACTCAAAAATGCCCCCCTTTTTTTAACTAAAACTAAGCTATTAATCAAGGGAAATTTTGGCACCCCTTGATATACCAAAACTGATTCCTCCTCCCCCTCAGTGTTGGAATTTCGGCCACCACTGTGACCAGCAGATAATTCCTAAATTTTCTCTCTTATCTTCATCTGATCACTCATCCTCAAGTGGCATGGATAACCCCACCTCTTCCTCCCTTTTATCAGTCACTTTATCAGGCACATTATCCACCTTATCCATTCTATTAATCTCCTAATTTCAAGCATCCTAGCCGCCCCCAACTCTCCTCTCCTTTGACGCCAAAAAAATTTAAAACAAGTGGGTAATGCGACTCGAACCTTGGACCTCCTCAGCTGACGCCACCTCCCTGCTCTCTAAGTGGCGCCACTTTGCCACTCGGCCACAAGCCCATTTGTGTCTTAAAACACAGATAACATCTTTTAAGCCCTATCCTAACTGGCTTTCCACTAGAGTGTCCAAACAAAAATTCGATTAAGGCCTCGGCCCAATCCCTGAGCCCATTCTTGACCCCTTAAACACCCTAACTAGCACATCAAGCATAACATAAACATCATAGCACATTAAATGCGAAGCCCTACCAATTCAGGATGTTACAGTTCCACTGATTTGATACTGTATGCCCTGACTACATGCACGATATTCTGTTATAGCATGTTATATTTACATATTGCATTGCATTGGGTTGGGGGTCTATTTTGTTCGAAAGAAGTGTACTGAAAGGCGTCGAGCCTAATTTATTGGCAGCTCAGCTGTAAACTACTATTTTAGTGCCGCAATAGGTACTACTTGGAGTGTAGGGATGGGTGGGTTGATTATATCTCCACATGGAGTGTAGGCTTGGACAGCGATGGAGTGTAGAGGCTGGTTGGGTAGGATTTCTTGATTGCATATTAGTTGTCGTTACTATTACTGAGATGGGCTAAAGCCCGAATTGATATTGATATTATAATGGGCTAAGGCCCTAACTGAAACTGAAACTGTTACTAAAATGGGCTTAGGCCCAGATTGTGATTGCTTTCTGTCTAGTTGTGTTATATGGGATTACACACTGAGTTTTCGTAAACTCACCCATCTATTTTATCTTTACAAGTAATCCCCAGACATAGACAGATCGGTGTAGCGGAGGACTCAACAGTGGCCACACGACTCATTTCATTCTATTTTAGTAAATGATTATAATTTTGATTTTATTTTGGGGTATTTAATGTAATAATGGCCTCTTTAGATTTTCATGGATTATTTGGGATTTTTATTGTTTTGATTTATAACTGCTAGTAGTAGGGACAATCGAGCTTTTAAAAATCAAACCTTTTTAACAAATTGCACCTAATACGCCAACTATTTTTAAAGCTTTTGCGATAAGTGACGTTTTGAAAATTAATAACGTTTTGAAAATGAATAACTTTTTGGATAATGATTCACGTTTTGAAAATGAATGACACATCTTAGAATCAATGAAAGGTAATAAAAAGAGGACTAATAGAAAAGAGGGTTTTTCTTTAATAACAACTTATTTTATGAAAAACACTTCAATGTGACATCGTCAGATTCGGCCATAACGTCCAGGCCGGGTTTGGGGTGTTACAGTCTATGTTCATACAGCCAAGCACCATAAGTAAATGCCTTTTTCATTCTTTGAAATTAGTCCCATTAAGTATGGGTATAGAATTTATATTAGCAGATATTGTGGCAGTAGAAGATGAATTAGCTTAATATAGAACAAAAAATAAATAAAAATAAGCTCACATCAATATTCATAAGTAAACAATAAATTCAGGATAATGGCTAATCCCATCTTAAGATTCCAAACACAACATTAGTATCAAGTCTTTGGACAGTAATATTAACAGTAAGTGGTACTCTTGTTGTAGCAATCAAACATTGACAATAAATTATGTCAAACAATGAATTAATCTTTGGACTAGCATATTTCTCACATAAAGTACCTTATAATTGTCACATATTACCACCACAGATGTCGTTGAAATTCTGCCAAATATTAACTTACCTTTGGGTCAATTAATAAATGCATGAATCACAAAAACATTAATCATCTTGATATTTTAAATAAACTAATCTACACAAAAGAGGTCACTTTGGCGGCATTTTGTTTCAACTAATCTATTTAAAATATTAGACATCCTTAATTAAAACCTAAAGCCAAAATCTGAGTTTATTTGTTTCAAAATATTTCTTTTAATTTCATCTTTCAATAAAATTAAAAGATAATAGTATATATGTATATATATTTATCCCAAAACAACATACAATAATGGTGGCAAATGTAATAATAGTTGACTAAATCATAAACCATAAATAACCTCACATAAGACTTTAAATTTAAACCAAAATAATTTGAATAAAGGAAAACTTCATATCAAGATATCGAACACTCCATTAATATTTCATCTTTGGACAAAATATTAACTTGTAAGTGATACGAGTAATCAAACATTGACAATAAGAACATGTCAAACAATAAATCTTCCTTTGGGCCGATTTATTACTCACATGTAAAATTGAATAACCGTCACATGTTTATCACCATAGTTGCACATGTAATATTATTAACCTTCATTTGGGCCAATCAATATTAACATAACTTAAGTTACATGCACACAAACTTTTATATTTTAAAACAAAATAATTTATACAAAAAAAAATATCACTTTGGTGACTTATTGCTTCAATTAAGTTATTTTAAAATATATATAAACATACCAATATTCAAATTTAAAATGTCCCCAATAGTCAAATGACAAAACTATTTTTTTATTGCTTTATAGACTCCGAAATAACCCAAAATAAGGTTGTCTTAATAATGCAATAAAAAACCAAAAACCTTAATTTTTGACTATTTCTTTTTGGTTCCAAAACCATATATATCAAAACCAGACAGAAATAATGTAGTGGTTCAAAGCCAAATAATTAACAAGCACATGCATTTATAATTTTGGCATAGATAAAAACACCAAAGCAATTCACGCATATACATGTATTCATAATCAAATAGAAAAACTTACCCTGAATTTACCATGTAAATCTAAAGTTGTATTTATGATTAAACAAATATTCACATGAATACTTGAAAAATATTTTCAAGCCAATAAATCTCAAAAACCAAAATCGTAATAGTTGGCATATCTCACAATTCATACAATAAAACATATCATCATAACTTAACTAAATATTTGAGATCATAATATGCCAAAATCAAATACTCAAAGGAAAATAATGTGAGTTCAATCTTAAAAAACAATGTAAAACTCTAATCTTAATAGATTGGTACATAAAAATCCTTTGAACCAAATCACTAAAGAACAACACTACGCATAGATTCTATGTGAAATCCAAGAATAACTTTCTCGTTTATTTTCTCATATAGCTGATTAACAATGAATTTACAAAAGTCAATAAACATATCTGATACTTTATTGCCTAAAATAGGTGGAAGCATAACTTCATCCATAAATCGAATTATATAAAAAAAATCTTTAAACACATATCATAACCAACATCAAATTGCATCAAAACAATCATCAAACCAATTCGACCAAAGTTTATAACCATACCGTTAAAATCAATCTCAATTCATGCAAAATAAAATAATGCATTATTCCCTTAAATCCATGGATATATATGTATATAATATATTACCGACTTTACTTTGCATTTACATATAAATCCAAGACTGAATTTATAGTTAAGTGGATTAGCATAAAAAACCTTTATATGCATGAATACTTAAAAATTTTGTAACCACCAAATATATATAATTGTATTTATATATATATTTAATAGAATTTTATCCCAACAATATACCAAAACACTAAAAATTCCCGAGTCTGACACTCGCTAACAAATAAGGATAACATAAACCAAATCAACCAAAAAAAAAAAACTTCACAAAAAGATAGATAAAAGGCAAAATCACTAGTCGACAACAATATTAAAAGGCAAAGATAAAACATGAGCAATAATAGGAAAAGTAAAATTCATGGGCAACGAAGGAATGATTCAATCAATGAGTTAAATTGTCTTAATTATAAGACACATTGATTTTTAGACGCAACAATGGCCTATCAACAACGCCCAAAGAAGTATCCAGGCCAATGACCAAAGGTCGAATAATTATTCTACATCTAAATTATGTAATTCCGAAACACCATTCCTTGCCCAATTTCTATACCAAACCCTAAAATATTGAATCTAAAAAATTTAATAGGTGTATGATCAAAACGCCAAACTAAAATATTAAACCCGTGAAAATTTCATGAATGGATCATTTTAAAAGAATAGAAATTTAATCAATTCTCAATGATTCGACATGACAAGGCTCAGATGCCACTTGTTAGATTTGTAAAATAAATTTGAAATAAAACTTAATAAACCTGGATCTATCATGTCAAATCATCAAGAATAAAACTAGAATAAAACTAAATGCGGAAGTGTACCTGAATCCATGAATTCCTTGAAGCTTTTCCTGATCTTGGGGATTTGATCCTCCAAATTAGCACAAAATAAATTCAAAGAATATTTACTCTCTTTTTTCCTAAAAATGGGATAGTAGAAAAGATATCTTGTGTATAATTTGGGGACCATAACCCTAATATTTATAACCTTGGCATATTAGTTCTAATTCCTAATTAGCCCATCATTAATTAGAATTTGATTAGAACTCAATTACTAGAGTATCTACACATATTTAACCCATACTTTATTTAATAATTAAAGCCCAATAAAACTTTAACCAAATTAGATCACTTTTAATTTGGGCTAACCTATCATGATAGTAAATAATAACATGTAATTACCCTTATTATATATGTGATATCAATATTTTCCAACAAAAGGGTTTCAAAGCTTTCAAAAATTGGTCCCTAAATTGGTAAGTGACTTTAAGTCTGTTTATTGTAATTTTTATATTTCTGAGGTCCCGGAAGCTTGATTTAGCTAACTTGTGTACCAATTTGTAAAATCTTTAAAGTTTTCAAAATTTTTCATTTTTGATTTCTTGAAGTTTTTGGTGCTAAATTGTTTGATTTAAGCTTAGAAGTGAAAAATGACAAGTTTGTAAAGTTTAATTTCTAGTTTTTGAAAATAAGGACTAAAATGCATTAATTTAGAAAATGCTATAATATAAGGTTATAAAAGGATGAAACTGAGACCAATTTCAAAATCGAAGCTCAAATTTGAAAGTTATGGCAATTTCAAGTTTAGGGACTAAATTGAATCAAATTCAAAACTTTAGGAAATACTTGAAAAGTGAAATTGAAGTGACTTATTTTTATAATAAGATGAAATAAGGTATTTGGAATTGATAAATTGAAATGGATTATCGTATAGATCGGGAATTGAATCAATCAAAGGATAATCGAGGAAAACGTAAAATTACGGATTAGTCCTCAACATCTTATTTGTTGTTATTTCTGCCAAGTAAGTTCATATGGGAATTACTTTATTAATTCATGGTTTTTTTATTATTTTTTTTCTAGTTTTAGTTGTTATGAATATAATGTCTTTTGGCATCTAATGGACTAAATCGTAAAATATGAAATATATGACAAATACGAATAGGTACATGGTATGGAATGGATGGGAAATGTTATATGATTAAATGATATGTATATGACGATGTTAAAAGGATTGGAATGATACAAAAACGGTAACGGTGCTCGTGTGAACTTAGTAATCAATTAGGATACAAATAACATACTATTAGGGTCCCAAAAAGGAAAACAGGTGTTTGATCAAGGATTAATACGATGACTTGAGGTCCAGCATCTATTGCGGATTCTCTGAAGCTTGTGAGAGCAACTTTAGCTTGAAGCTTAGCAAATCAGTCTCATGTATCCGATTTCAATTTATTATAATTCTCTAGACGAAAATAGAAATGAAAACGGTATTAAATGGTAATGAAATGATTGAAAAGAATTCTTATGAACGGAATTATACATGTTTGCATTTTGATTATTGATAAGTGCTAAAAGTAACATGTTTTAACCTCATTTTTAATGCGTTTTTGGGTGATTATTTGATGTTAATTGTGAATTTTATGCTCCTAATCCTTTAAATACATGTTTTGATGCTTAGTAGAGCACTTGGGAGCAAAAAATGAGTAAATATCAGAAAATTAGACAAGCTACAAGAGCCACAAGGGTTGACCCATTGCACACAACCTGGCCACACAGTCATGTGACCCACACAAACGTGTGGTAGGTCGTTTCATTTTCACGGGATTTCACACCTAACTTCGAAAAATCACCATTTTTAGGTTTTTCGGGCATTCTAAGACGTATGGTTAACCAAAATAAGAAGATAGGAGTGAATTGTCATAGAATATTCAAGATAACAACATGAAAAACATCATTGAAGTCGATTCTGAAGCAGGTTTCCATCAAGATTGAAGATTCTCATTTGATTTCTTAGGAGATTATGATGAGTTTCTTTATTTCTTTCATTTATACTATCTCTTGGATCTTTTTATTTAAAAAATGATCTAATTTCCTAAATACCTAGGGAGATGAACCCTATGATGGATTTTAACGTTTGATTTTTATTTTACGTAATAAATACTTAGTTTCTTGTTCTCAATTAGGTGTGCTTAATTCTTAGTTTGATATTTCTAGTGATATTTGCATAATTTAGGGATTTCTACGGATCAAGGTGCTAAGTAAAGAAATTGCATAATTTAGATTGATAGTGATTGATGAAATCTAGGCAGATTCTTTCCTAGGTATTGTTTCGGTTCTTAGTTGTTAATCGATTATTTTCTTGATTTGTTCTTTAATGTGTTTGTTAGTTAATTAATTTAGTTAATTTTAACTAGTACTTTTAGTCTTTGTGGGAACGATATCTTTGCTCACCGTATCTATACTATTAATTGATAGGTGCACTTGCCTTAGTCAAATTTTTAGCTAGTTTCGTGGAAATCAAATTTTGGAGTCGTTGCCGGGAACTAGAATAGTAGGAAAATTTTGTTTCTATTAATTTAGCCATTTTATTTTAATTTTAGTATTTTTGTTTTTTTACTTTGATTTTTATCTTCTATTTTTTTCTTTTGTTTGATTCTTATAGGTTCTTTTGGTTTATGACTAAAGGCAACCCGTTGGAACCATTAATTTTTATAGTGAGATCGAAAAAACTACTCACAGAAATCAGAGAGAAGTAAGAGAAGCGAGGCAATATCAATAGATTTTAATAGACAATCAAGAGCAAAAGGACATTACTGTTGAGATGGATAATAATCCTGTTAATCAGCAACCTCTTGTAGCTCTTGTTCCTCGGACTATGTATGATTATTCTAAACCCACTCTGATTGGGATTGAATCAAGTATTCTCAGATCGATTATTACTGCAAATAATTTTGAGATTAATCAGAACATAACTTAGATGGTGCAACAGTATGTTTAGTTTAATGGGTTGCAAGGTGATGTCATACGTTTATGGTTGTTCCCATTCTCTATGAGACGGAAGACAAAATTAGTGGTGGAATTTACTTCCACGGGTTTCATCACTACTTCGGCTCAGATGACTAAGAAGTTTTTGTTGAAATATTTTCCACCGGCTAAAACAACTAAGTTGAGGAATGACATCTTTTCTTTTGTTCAATTCGACAATGAGACACTTTACGATACATGGGAGAGATTTAAGAATTTGTTGAGAAAGTTTCCTCATCATGGACTACATTTGTGGCTCCAAGTTAAAACTTTTTACAATTGTTTGAACCCCTCACCAAACAGATAATTGATGCAACAGTTGGCAGAACATTGAATAACAAGACACTTGAGGTAGCCCAATAAATTATTGAATAGACGACACTGAATAACTATCAGTGGCAAGTTATGAGAATGAAGCCTACTAAGGCAACTGGTGTTTTTAATATACATGCAGTTGCTATGTTAGCGAGTTAAGTGGAAGCTCTGAGTAAGAAAATTGATGTTTTGAGTAAGAATAAATAGATGGATCTAGTAATGCAATTTGATGAGACTAGAATGGGGATGATCAATCCGGAATGTTTACCCTTTAGTTCTAACATGGAGTTTGAGCAAGTCAACTTTATGGGTAACAATTCTAGAACTCAGAATAACCCCTATAGAAATAATTATAGGATGGAGGAATCATCCAAATGTTTCTTGGGGGGCCAAGGAAATCAAAGGTCACAACCCCTTCTGGGTTTTCAGCAACCTTATCAACGAGAAAAGAAGCCAAATTTGGAAGAGATGTTGACTAAATTCATTTTCGTGTCGGAAACTAAATTCCAAAATATTGAAATGGCTTTGAGGAATCAGCAGACATCTGTTCAGGGCCTCGAGAATCAGATTAGTCAGCATGCTAAGTTGATTTCGGAAAGACAACAAGTTAGTTTACCTAGTAACACTGCACCACCCTAAAAGAGCAAGTTCAAGCAATCACTGTATGAAGCGTGAACGGGTTAGTAGAACCTTAAAAGAAGCTAAATCTAGATGCTGATGAGAAAAATGATGAGGTTGAATGCTACAAGAAATATCATAAGCCAGTGGTTAGAGAGTACAAACCACCAATTTCATATCCAGAAAAAGTGAAGAAAGACCGCATTGATGAACAATATGGTAAATTTCTTAAACTTTTGAAAATTTTACGTACTAATTTATCTTTTGTTGAAGTCCTTTCACAGATGCCCAAGTATACAAAATTTTTAAAGGAGCTGTTAACAAATAAAAGGAAGTTAGACGAATTTTCCACTGTGCCAATAGAAGCTAAAATGTGCACCTATTTCGTGAGGGATCTGAATGAAGATATACGAATGTTAGTGGTAGCACTTGAATTGAAAAAGTTTGTGGTTTTATCTGAAAGGGCACAGAAGATGGATGACATGTGAAACAGACCAAATCGAAGCTCCGAGATTCCGGTAAACGGAGTATGACCAGATCGTTTCCATTTCTCCATAAAAAAATCAAAAGAAGTTCATAGTCGTTTTTCGTTTCTGTCAAGGTTCTTAAGGCGCCAAGACAATTTAAATTTTTTGACAGCCTTGCGAACGATAAAAACCTGACTCTAATTAACACTCTCAATTGTGTAGACCATTTAAATTAGATAGCTAGTTCCCTTGACATCATCCAATTTCACACCCAATTAGACCAAGACGATTTGTTCTTCGATAAAAAATAACAATTACTGATCGAGTTATATTTAAAAATCATGTATTGTTGAAAGCATCGAACAATGAGCCTTTCTTAAAATGAATCCAAAAGCGATACTACAAGACGATCTTTATCTTTCTCGAAATTTAGAGAAAAAAGCAAATATAAAGGAAAACATAAGATGAAGTGCGGTTCTAGGTCTCATAGTTCAAACACCAAATTTTTGTTATCCTTAGTCTAGATTGAAATTTAACTAGACATAATGAAATAATAACGAAAGAAAATTACAAAAGAAATAAGGAATAAAGGTGGGGACTGACGTGAACTCAGATACGAGTTGATTCACGATTTAAGTGTCTCGGTTGTCTACAGAGATACTTGCTCTGTTAATAATAGAAAATATGATGAAAATAAATAAACGAAGTGTAACAACCTGAATTTGGGCCTAGTAGAATTGGGCTTATTGAGCCTTGATTTTGGAACGGCACTAATAAGAGAACGGGTCAAACCTGCGCTTTAGGAAAATTTTGGAACAAGAGAACGACACTAATGCAAGTTGGTCCTATTAGGTGCGTGATTTTGGAAGGTTAGGGGGCTTCTATGAAGTCCCGGGATCAAACCTGGGCTTTAGGAAAATTTTGGTTTTAGGTGAGTAAAACCCTGGGGGTTAGTAAGTAGGATTTAAGAATAAAATGTGGAGAAAAATGACACAAAAGGGGTTGTGGTCTAGTGGCAAATGATGCCACATGGGAGGCAAAGGAATGACGCCACACAAGGAAGCAAGGGGTCCAAGGTTCAAGTCTTGGCGCTTGCGTTTCATTTTGATTTGTTTTTAAGTGAACTTAGACTTTTAGCCCATAGACTTATATTTAGTTGCGCATGATTTTAAACACAAAAATGAGCTAGTTGGTAAAGTGGCTAGTGGCGTGGATTAAGTTACAGGGGAGCCTGAGTTCGAATCACATTGCAAGCAAAAAAGGGATATTTATTTTGCTAAGTTGGGAAGGCCAGAGTTTGTGTTGGATTTAAACTCTGCTGAAGGAGGGATCCCACATCGAGAAGCTAGCAAGAGGGAAGGTGAGAAGTTGGCTTTAAATAGAGCAATCTATGAGGAGAGTACGCATACCTGGGTTGGCGTTTGGGCAAAGGAGTGTTCGGAGCGTGGATCAACTCCAGATTCCTATCAGGTGTGTATTTCGCCCTACTCTAGTTGTAGAACAGCAAATGCCAAAATGCCGGTCACACGGCGATGGTAGCCACACGAGCGTGCAAGCGCACGTGTGGGAGCTTCGACGCGATAGTTGAGGCCATCATGAGTGTGTTCTTTTGGGTTGATGATGTTTGGGCCGAAAGGGGCCAAGTGGGCCCAATGGGCCCGTGGGCCCATATGAATAAATTGTATGATTGTATAGTAGATAGTGAACTCATCTATGTGAATCTCATATTGGTGGCTAGATTTCGGCTAAATGGGCCACATGAGCGTGTGGGCCCATTTGGGCCGAGAATGGGCCATAGGCCCATTCACATCGTTATCTCTACTTAGAATACCTCGGTTTACAAAATTACTAAAATACCCTTGGTTTACAAAATTCTCGAAATACCCTCATTTTGTAAAATTACCGACATACTCGTGATTTGTGAAATTACTGAAAGACCCCTGATTTGTGAAATTACCGAAATACCCCAATTTATAAAATTACCGAGATACCCCGATTTGTAAAATTATCGAAGTACCTTCGGTTTGAAAAATTATTGAAATACCCTCAGTTTGGAAAATTACCAAAATACCCCCAGTTTGAGAAATTATCGAAATACCCTCGACGGGTAAAATTATCGAGATGCCCTTACGAGGCGAAATGACCGTTGTACCCTCGTGGTAGTACTGTGTTGTATGTGTTAATTGTATGATTGATTATGCTTGAGATGCACTGCATACATGGATTAGTTATGAGTAGAGTTACCGAATTACCCCTGTAGGGTAAGATTACCGAAATACCCTTATAGGGTAAAATGACTATTTTGCCCCTGAGGGTAAAAGGCTGATATTGTCCCATGATTTGACTATGATTGTATGACTGTGTTTTAACCGACTTGTTAATATGTGTTGAAATAACTGTTACTAAGCATGGCCATTTTGCATACACGTGTAATGATTTAGCATGACATACATAACATATTACATTGGGTTGGGTTGCTGATTTGGAGGAAGTACTGTACTGGTGGCTATGCCATGTTATATTGATTCAGTGGCTCTGCCATGATATACTGATTTTAGTGGCTTTGCCACTTATATTGTTACTGGTAGCTTTGCTACGTTGATATTGGCAGCTCGGCTATGTTCTTGGTGTGTAGGGCTGGGTGGGTTGACTTGGTCCCCACATGGAGTGTAGGACTGGTACGGGTAGAGTGATGGTTGGATTGGGTTGGGCTACATTAATTTGTTTGCATTAATTTGTTTGCATTACTTTGTTTGCATTACCATGATTTTTGGGCTAGGCCCAATTGATTCTGTTATGGGCTGTGACCCAAATGATATTGTAGTGGGCTTTGACCCAGGTATGCTCTGAACTAGACTGTACTGTAACTGTTAAAGGGCTTTGGCCCAGACTGTTAGATTTCTGATTAGGTATACGGACAGTTACTCTAGTAAGGGGATTACACACTGAGTTCTCGTAACTCACCCTTTTCTTTTAACCATGCAGGTAATCCCCAGCGATAGAGGATTTGGAGCTGCGGGGGACTCGGAGGTGGCCATACGTCGGTTTTGCTTCTTGTGGAACTTAATAAATTCGGTTTTAGTATATTTTATATTAATTTTTTTGGGTTAATATTTTGTGTAATAAGGTTGTTGGATTGTTCTTTCTTTTTAAACTTTCATTTGGTAAAATTGGTTAAACACGGATTTTTTTAAAACAATAACAACCGTTTTCCAAGATATCATGTTTTTGCAATTCTTAAGTCAGATTTCTGCAATAAACGAGTTTTTCGAAAAATAATAACATCTTTACAAGAATACACTTTAAGCAAATCTTGTTTTTTTTCTTCAAACAACGGAATGCGGAGTTTCAAAAAGAATACGAAGTTTTCAACGAACGCGTCGCTTTTAAACACCCTTTTGATGTGACATGCTAAATCCGGCCATAATGTATAGGCCAGGTTTGGGGTGTTACACGAAGGATAAACTTGGATATAACTTGTGAATATAGACAACCAGAAAAGAACTGGCACTATATAACAACGTGACCCATTTTATATATTGTTGTTAACATTCAAAAGTTTTGGTGGATAAGGTTGATCGCCACACTTTGTGATAAGTTTGATAAGTTTTTAAAAAATAAAGAGCTTTACTCAAATTAATTTTTATTATACAATGTCTAACCATTACAAATTTTAAACTAAACTATTTATAGGAAAAAAAATGTAACACGAATGACCACAAATCAACCATTGACAAACCGCAATGTATACATATTTTAATCCCACATTTAGCATACTTTTAGATGATTTAAGCCTCGAATTGTGGAATTTGGTGCTTTAATCCTTTGTTTTCATGTTTTATTCAAGAGAGCATCGGAAGATGAAAAGAATGAGAAACGGGCCAAAAACGAAGTAAATGGGCCAAACTACAAAATTGACACGGCCTGGGCCCAAGACCACACGGCCGTGCCGCCTTAACAGACTTGAACACGGCCTGGCCACGATTCACACGGGCGTGTGCCATGGGCGTGTCCCTGCCGTGACAAAGAGGAATTTTACTCGGATTAGGGTACTTAGAGGCAAAGAAAGCCATTCCAAAAGCCTATATAAACACCCTAGAGGCCAACCTTCAGGGGGCATCCAATTAGGTCGAAGAGCCGAGCCAGAAAGACCAGAATTGTGGAATTTACACGAAGAAAGCCAGTTGATTCATCTCAAGAAGCCGGAGTTATACTCAAGACAGAGGATCTTCTCTTCAATTCCTTCAAGGGGTTTTAGGGTTTTTCTTATGTTTTGTTTTATATTTTCTTCTGAGATGTATTCTTTTATTATTATGAACTAAACCCTCAAATACCTGAGGGGGATGAAACCTAAGACAGATCTTGTTATTGTTTTCTGAACTATATGATAAATACTTGATTTGTTCTTAATTATGTGTTCTTAATTCTTGTTTTAATATTTCAGGATATTGATTCAAGTATTGATGTGCTTGATAAACCGTAATATAAACATATTTTAATCCTACATTTAGCATACTTTTGGATGATTTATTCCCTGAATTGTGTAATTTGGTGCTCTTAATCCTTTGTTTTCTTGTTTTATACTTAGGAGAGCACCGGAGGATGAAAAGAACGAAAAACGGACCTAAAACGGAGTAAATGGGCCAAATCACGAAATCGACACGGCCTGGGCCCAAGACCACAGGGTCGTGCCTCATTAACAGACCCGAACACAGCCTGGCCACGATTCACACAGCGTGTGCCATGTGCGTGTCCCTGTCATGACAAAGAATAGTTTCATTTGGATTAGGGTACTTAGAGGCAAAGAAAGACATTCCAAAAGCCTATATAAACACCCTAGAGGCCAACCTTCAAGGGGGTCGAGTTAGGCGTCTAGTTAGGCCGAAGAGCCAAGTAGAGAGGCCAGGATTATGGGATTTACTCGAAGAAAGCCAGTTGATTCATCTTAAGAAGCCGGAAGATCTTCCCTTCAATTTCCTTCAGGGGGTTTTCATATTATCTTCTGAGATGTATTCTTTTATTATTATGAACTAAACCCCTCAAATACCTGAGGGGGAAGAAACCTAAGACGGATCTTGTTATTGTTTTCTGAACTATATGACAAATACTTGATTTGTTCTTAATTATGTGTTCTTAATTCTTGCTTTGATATTTCAGGATATTGATTCAAGTACTAATGTGCTTAGGCAGAGGAGGAATAGACCATGTCTAAGAGTAGATCTAGCATAATTAAGCGGAGTTGATCGCAACCCTAGACATAGGATGACGAAAATCTGCCGGACTAGGGTCAAACCTAATATGGGAGTCCATAGATCGAGTTAATGCAAGTCTAGGGGTTTTAATTAGAAAGAGATTTCAATTAATCAACCTAGGGTTAGACGTTAGTAGCCTCGAGAGAGGTATTAATATACATTAAGGAAACCTACGGATCAAGTCAAGTGAATAAATCGCCTGGTTCAGAGTTAAATAGCAAGTGAAGTCTAGGTGGATTCTTCCTCGGGTATTGTCTCAATCAATTGGTTTTTCCCACAAGTATTTTCCCAATTCATTCTCTTTGTCTTAGCATCTTTAGCTTAATAGTTTATTAATTTTAGATTAATTAATAATTTCCTTTATTTTTAGGCTAAATAATAAAGTTAGTATTAGTACTTTTGATTCCTTTGGGTTCGACAATCCGGTCTTGCCACTAAACTATACTACTGTTCGATAGGTGTGCTTGCCTCAATCGTTGTCATAGTTAGTTTCTAGGCTCGATCATTCTTTTTATAAATTTTTAAGGCTCTGACACACGATCAAGTTTTTGGCGCCGTTGCCGGGGAACTAAAATCTTACGAACACTTAATTTTTATTACTTCAGCCATATTATATTTTATTTTATTTTTTCAATTTATTTTTATTTTTATTTTGCTTTTAACTTTGCTAATTTTCCTTCTTTTTGTTCCTAGCAGGTACCTCTAGTTTATAACTAGAAGGAACCCGACAGGACCCCTGATTTACGATAGTGAAATAAAATGTACCACTTGCAAAAATCGAAGAGATGTCACTGAATAATTATCAGTGGCAAGTTATGAGGACAAAGCCTACTAAAACAGCCGATGTTTTCAACCTTGACGTGGTCACCATGTTATCTAACCAGGTAGAACTTTTAAATAAGAAAATTGATGGTTTTTATGGTTCTACGCAGGTACATCCGGTAATACAGTACGATACAAATGGAAGAGGGGTGAACAACACAGAATATCTATCCTGCAACCCTAGCACAGAGAACGAACAAGTCAACTATATGGGTAACTATTCTAGACCTCAAAATAATCTTTAGAGTAAAACTTATAATGCAGGTTGGAGGTACCATCCCAATTTCTCGTAGGGAGGTCAAGGTAATCAAAGACCGCAACTTCCTTCAGGTTTTCAACAACCACCTCACCAGTAGGAAAAGAAGCTGAACCTTGAGGAGATGCTGACAAATTTTATAGCGGTGTCAGAAACTCGTTTACAAAACACCGAAACAGCACTCAAAAATCAAGAAGCATTGATTCAAGGGATCAAGAACCAATTAAGTCAGCTTGCTAAGCTGATCTTAGAAAGGTATCTTGCCTAGTAACACCGAAACTAACCCAAGAGAGCAACCTCAAGCCATAACAGCTCAGGATAGTGAAGGGTTAGATGAACCAAAATTGAAGTAAGAGAATGTGGTAGAGGAAGGTAAGGTTAAAGTAAGCCATGATAAACTAAACCCGATAATTATAGAGTACCGACCTCGTATGCCATACCCCAATGCAATAAAGAAAGACAACACAGAGGAACAGTTCAGTAATTTTCTTAAACTTCCAAAGAAATTTCATATTAAATTGCCGTTTCTTGAAGCTCTTTCGCAGATGCCAGATTCAAGGAAAATTTTAAAAGAATTTTTGACAAACAAACGGAAGTTAGACGATACGTCGCATGTGGAGCTAAACGAAGTGTGCCAAGCAATTCTACGAAATAAACGACTACGTGAGCTCACATTTCGTGTAAGTGATGAAACGATCACTCTTCAGGTTCTTGACACGGCTAGGACATCAAGTATTAAAGGTGGAATCAATCACTTCAAAGTTGGGGGCCAGGTACTGTCAGATGCAACCAACCTCCGAATAGCCACTTTAGAGCTTAATAGACAGGGTGCAACTCCTCTTACGGCACGTAAGGTCTTTCCTTATGGAACGGTCGAGGTAACACATTCTAATTTCGGCACTTTTGAGGTAAATATTACCCGACTCAAACCATATGTTGATAGAATTGATAGTAAGAAAAAGGAGTTTCGGCTCCATGAACCACCATGGCCATACGAATAACAGGTAAGTCTAGCTCAAGACTTTAAACGAGCGCTTCTCGGGAGGCAACCCGAGCACTAACCCTACTAACGTCCATATTTTCAAATTTTAGCATATAACTAAAAACTAACCAAAATTTTTAGGCATAGGTTTCCCTACCACACGGCCTTGCACACAGGCATGGCTGTGGCCATGTGGACACCACGAATTTGCACACCAGCGTGGCAGAGACCGTGCGAATCAAGGATGAAAATTTCCCAAAACATGGGCTGCGATAAAACGCCTGGTCGTGCGATGCAGCCATGGTTGAAACTGACTAAAGAGCACGGGCATGCGACACGCTCGTGCTTATAAGCTGTGGACGACACTGATTAAGCAACACGAGTGTGCGAACCCTTTATACGGGCATGGGATAATTGCATGAAGGTTAACACAACCCTGCGATTTTGCCATGTGACATAACACGCCCAGGGCATGGGCATGGACCGTTCCTCTATTTGAAATCCCCTTCTTCTGTTCACTTCCCCCTCCCCAAAGTCTTCGTCCCCTTTACCCTTTCTTTTTAAACGCATATCAATTTTCCATTTTTTACTTTTATTCTTATTTTTATTTTCTTTTTACTTTCTTTATTATTTTCTTCTTATTCTTCATGCCATTTAGATTTAGCTTAGGATAAAATAAAATCAGGCCAGCTGCTTCGAGGATTCAATTTCAAACGGTTCGAGTCGCTCCACCAACTTCACCTCTGCCAATTCCTATTCGGTTCCTTTTCATTGACTCCATCCAAAATTCAGGAAGTTTCACTTCTCTCCCTATCTTATGATTTTATTAGTATTTGGCTATTATCTATCTTTATACATTGAGGACAATGTACATCTTAAGTGTGGGGGTTAACTATAGTATTATTTGAAAATCCTTGAATTATGCCTTGTTCTTAAGTAATTTTCTCATTTTATGATTAGAATAAATTTCTTTTGATTTATGATTTTTATTGATATGTTTTGGATCAAGTCATTGATAATTGTGCAGTGATGATTTAAACTTTAGATGACTAGAGAATCAAGCATGATAAGTCCATTTTCAAAAAAAAATTTTGTTAGGTTGTCTACCTGAATCTAATTATTACCTTAAAGTTTGAAATTTACAAAGTTGATATCAAAAACCCATAATTTTTATGAGATTTTGAGCCTTTTAGAGCATACATCCTTTCGTACTCACTTTTTAATTATGAGTGTGTCAACACTAATTAGTTATTCTAGAACTTGCTTCGATTATACATGTCAAGACCACATTATTGATTTGATATACAGAGATGATAAAGGCACTTAGGATTTAACCCACTCACTCCACTAAAAAGCCTACCCTCACAATTAACCTTTAGTGAACCCCTTTGATCCTAACAACCCTTTTATTGACTCACCCACTAATATTAACCTAAAACCCATTTTGTATTTATCACCATTCCTTGACTCCCTTTTTGTCGAGATTTGATTTTGAGCAATTACCTAACTATGTTCTATATTTCAGTTGTAAAAATTCTTTCATCTACTTGATTTGTTCTAAAAAAAATGAAGTATATTCAATATTAGCTCTATGTAATTGAGATTATATGCTTAAATTCCACATCTTGAGAAGAAGCTCATGTTATTAGTATTTCATGTTTTCAATTGATGTAATTATTCAGGATTAGTTCATTTTTCTATTTAGGTAAATTGTCAATTCAATCTCGATTCTAACCCTCTAATTCAGCATTTATCCACACCTTTAACCCGAGCCACATTACAACCCTTTTTACAGACCTTTTGATTTGTGTATCATCTCATTTTACAGTGGTGGAGATTTGATTTTCAGGCAAGCTTATGGGATTAACTTTTCATATTTGACTTTTGAGTGCTTAATTTTGAACCTTAAACACTTTGAGTGATTTGAGTAAATCTTTAGTGAGGATGTCAACTCTTGTCGATTTTGAATTACAGGTAATTACTTAGGTAAGGGGAAACACCTATGTCTTTATGCTACAAAAACTATGACTTTGATTGTTTGAATCTTTAGGATCCTTCTATTTAAATTATAAATGTATGAATTATCTTTGAATTATGATGAAACACTATTGATGAATATTATGAATCAAGGAGGTTTATTTTAATTGTGATTTGAGAATTTTGCTTGAGGTCAAGCAAATGCTTAAGTGTGGGGGTATTTGATAAACCGCAATGTATACATATTTTAATCCCACACTAGCATACTTTTGGATGATTTAAGCCTTGAATTGTGGAATTTAGTGCTCTTAATCCTTTGTTTTCATGTTTTATATTCAGGAGAGCACAGGAAGATGAAGAGAATGAGAAACGGCCTAAAACGGAGTAAATGGGTCAAACTACGAAATCGACACGGCCTGGGCCCAAGACCACACAGCCGTGCCACCTTAACAGACCCGATTCACACCGGCATGTGCCATGGGCGTGTCCCTACCGTGACAAAGCGGAATTTTACTCAGATTAAGGTACTTAGAGGCAAAGAAAGCCATTCCAAAAGCCAATATAAACACCCTAGAGGCCAACCTTCAGGGGGCGTCCAGTTAGGCCGAAGAGCCGAGCCAGAGAGGCCAGAATTGTGGAATTTACTCGAAGAAAGCCAGTTGATTCATCTCAAGAAGCCGGAGTTATACTCAAGACAGTGGATCTTCTTTTCAATTCCTTCAGGGGGTTTTAGGGTTTTTCTTATGTTTTGTTTTATATTTTCTTCTGAGATTTATTCTTTTAGTATTATGAACTAAACCCTCAAATACCTGAGGGGGATGAAACCTAAGACGGATCTTGTTATTGTTTTCTGAACTATATGATAAATACTCGATTTGTTCTTAATTATGTGTTCTTAATTCTTGTTTTAATATTTCAGGATATTGATTCAAGTATTGATGTGCTTAGGCAGAGGAAGAATAGACCCTGTCTAAGAGTAGATCTAGCATAACTAAGCGGAGTTGATCGCAACCCTAGACATAGGATGACGAAAATATACCGGATTAGGGTCAAACCTAATATGGGAGTCCATTGTAACACCCCAAACCCAGTCTATACGCCACGACCGAATCTGACATGTCACAGAGGAAAACGTTTTGAAGAAAATCGAGTTACCGATTAAATTTTAGTGAAAACTCTTTGTTATTCTATGATTGTAGAAATCAGGTGTATAATAAGTTAAAAACTGATAGTTTACTTTGAAATCCCGGAAATAAATCGTTAAAACTTAGTTGTCGATCCATAGATTAGAAAACCTTTTTGAAAATTTAAAAGAAACCCATTGATTAATTTGAAAGCCGTTTCTATTTGAATATGGAAAACTTAAGTTTGGAAACCGTTTGAGTTGTCGAAAACAATTAAGTTGTAATTTATTATCAAGTAGTTTCTAATACCCGATGGTAAAGTTTTGAAAACCTTTGCATCTTGTAGTTTAGAAAACCTTACGCTCATATTATTAAATTAACCATGTAATTCAATTAACCATATTCAGAATATCAAATCCAAAGCATATAATAATTCAAAACATAATTTAAAAGGCCTTATTACAAATCCAAATAAAAATGAAAACTGAATTTAAATAAAATAAAGTACCCAAACCAAAGTCCATGTAAAACCGAATTTATTTAATGCATGGCCAGCTCGAGTCCATCCGGCTCCTCATCTACGATCTATGAATCACCTGACAAGATAAGGGAGAAGGTGAGTCACCAAGACTCAGTGCATAATCCCCCTCCCGGTTAATGCCACATACTTACACAAATTATAACCAAGCAATATATGTAATACACCCAAACCTAGCCATTCGTAACTCCTTTTCTACCCCGTGTGGTACCAAACCACTGGTGGTGCCAAACCACTGGTGACCCAAAGTCACGATATTCAATAATGTGGTGCCAAACCACTGGTGACCCAAACTCACGAATAATCAAGTTGTGGGGCTAACCCACGTTGTGATACCAAATCACTGGCGACGATCCCATAATATCAAATGTGGGGCCAACCCACTGTGGTGCTAAGCCACTGGGACAAGTCGCTATGAGGTGCCAAACCTCTGGTGTCCCAAAGACACGAAATAAAATATGGTACCAAACCACTGGAGGTTCCAAACCTCTGGTGTCCCAAAGACACGGATATCAAATCCTTCTCCCTCCACTCATATTCCCAAACCAATGTATTACGAGTATAAATCACACCATCATACTTTGATATGAACATATAACATATATATATCGTAGATCATGATATCAATCAACATATAACAACATCATATCGAAACGGACTTACCCGAATCCTTGTTCATACCCATCAAGGTATCATATCAAGATCTCACAGTTTTCGGCTTTAATAACATGATTAGTTTATTAATATATATATAATACCGAGTTATGAAGTGTGTAAGGTACACACCTGCACTAACGCAAGCACTAAATCCCGAAGACCCGATCTACAGCACTCGATCTCCTTGTCCTACATTCGGCCAAACCACAAAACTATAAACAAGGCCATTCAGCCACACCAACACATCCCGAATGGTTATCGTACGAAATACTAAATCTTACCTATTAGCTTACCCAAAACGATTGTCAGAGAATTAAGGCTTGAGTCGATTACTTCCAAAATCCCGAGGAGTCTAGAAGAAAAATCGGTTCCTTCGAATAGTTAGAACCTTACAACAAATACCCAAAAATTCGGCCTTTGCCCTCAAGAAAAACGACATAGAAAAGAGAAAAGAAACAAAGGAAATACGACCACGAATACTTACCCCCTTCCAAAACCGATTGAAGAAAACCAAATGAAGACCTACCCTTGTTGATATTCGGCCAAGACAAATCAAAAAGAGAATGGGAAGTTTCGGCAATATGGTTAAATGGTGAAGGAAATTTCGGCTATGGTTGATTTGTAACAACAAAAAGGATTCGGCAAGAGTAGAGGAAGAGAAAGAAAAAGGAAGAAAAAGAAAGAAATTTCAATGGGAAAGGGATGTTTATGGCTTTGAACAAAAGTGGAATAATGAAAAGAGGAATGGGGAGGAGGAAGTTTCGGCCAAGAGAAAGTAAAAGAAATGTGGGTTTTGAACAAGTATGAAAAGAATGGAAAAGAAGTTGTGAACAAAAGAGGTTCGGCCAATCACTAAAATGGTTTCGGTTTCAAAAGAGAAATGAGAGAAAGAGATTAGAATTTGGTTCAAACAAAAATGAGAGCTAAAACAAAAACAAAATTGCACCTAATGTCCAAGGTACATTCGGCTAAGGAGGAAAGCTTTGGAGAGGAAAAGAAAAATGCAAAAGATGCACAAATTGCTAAAATTGGCCAACTAATCCCCCCCAAACATCCTATCAACATTCGGCCACCCCCCTAGACACCCATGCCGTCCACATTCATGGACTAATGACCATAGAAGAGTTTCCAAAACAACTCTCCATCATTCAAGCCCCTTATCCCTCCATCCTTCCATAAATCTTAAGATTCTTATCCCAAAATACAAGCTTTCCTAATCTAATATTCAATTTGCCATAAAATTTTATAGTCCAACTTACCAAGAATAGTTTGACCTACACTTAATGCTAAGGTGCATAAAAATTAAGTCTTCCAAATGCAATTCATACAACTCGAACCACTTCCCTCAAGTAACCCTTCAAGCGCCATAACCACCTTGTCACTAACTCCTCATGTGCTAGAATTTAACACTTAAATTAACTTAAGTGTCAGGTTCACCTAATTCACTTCACTAAATTTTCAAAACTAAAATTATTCTAGCTTAGCTAAAAAAAATTCCAAGCCTTCACAAGACTATGCTAAACACACAAAATTCATATCCAAGCCAACACAAATAATAAGATAATATTCTAATTTTTAGGATGTTACATCCATAGATCGAGTTAATGCAATTCTAGGGGTTTTAATTAGAAAGAGATTTCAATTAGTCAACCTAGGGTTAGACGTTAGTAGCCTCGAGAGAGGTATTAATATAAATTAGGGAATCCAATGGATCAAGTCAAGTGAATAAATCGTCTGGTTCAGAGTTAAATAACAAGTGAAGTCTAGGTGGATTCTTCCTCGGGTATTGTCTCAATTAATTGGTTTTTCCCACAAGTATTTTCCCCAATTCATTCTCTTTGTCTAAATAATAAAAAAAAAGTTAATATTAGTACTTTTGGTTCCTTTGGGTTCGACAATCCAGTCTTGCCACTAAACTATACTACTGTTCGATAGGTGCGCTTGCCTCAATCGTTGTCATAGTTAGTTTCTAGGCTCGATTATTCTTTTTATAAATTTTTAAGACTCTAATACACAATCAAATATTAATATTTTTCTAGAATATTCTTAAAGTTATTGAATTGGTTCTCTTCACCGAATATCTAAGGGAGTTTCATAAATTCGTTCATTCATCCTTAGCTAAGAATAAAGATGTTCAAGCTTCCATCTATGCACTTGAAATAATTTTGGTGGTTGTTCATTAATGTATGCACCGAATTTATGCATGCTTAAAGGCGAAGCAAGCTCTAGTAGTCACATTCAGCTCCTATGGTAGACGGTGGCCTTTAATTGTGTATGGGAAGTTTAAAAAGTCAGCTTCTAGAAGGCTTTTCCATGGCTTCATTCAGCTCCCAACTTAATGATGCATTAATTGAATTTTGGTGTTGACCAAATGGTCACTTTCAATGCCCATATGAATGACCAACTTTACAAGTGAACACAATTGATGTTCTTGCAAACCGAACAACCTCATGGTGTGAAAACACTTAATTCCTTTTGTGAAAAATGAGCAGCCCTTTGAAGCTCTAAATAGGCCGGCCATTGGACTTGTAACACCCCAAACCTGGCCTAGATGTTATGGCCAAATCTGGCGATGCCACATGGAATGGAATTTAAAATCGAATTTGTCAAGTTAAAACCGTTTCCATTCATTAGCTTCTATTTTCTCTCTCGTCAATGTCAAAATTATTTCTTCGTTATTCTGACTCGTTTAAAAACATATTCTTTAGTGAAAGCTTTTTAAACCGTGATATTTAAAGAAAATCATTCGCGTTTAGGAAAAACATTGTGTTTAGTAAACCGAGTTTTCGTTTTAGTTCAGAAATTCATGAAAACAGTTAAAAATCCCAAAATAAAAGCAAACAATCCAAAAAGTCCATTTTACATAAAAAATTTACTCCAAAAATTATAGGAATTAAAATCGTAAATGAAATTAAACCGCTCAGTAGATATGTGATCACCGTAAAGTCCTCCGCCGCACCGATCCATCTAGGCTTGGGGATTACCTGTACAGATCAAATAGAAAGAGGTGAATTTACGTAAACTCAGTGTGTAATCTCCATAGAAGACATGCATACAGTCAAACAACAGATTATCAGTCAAATGCAGTCTGGGCCTAAGCCCATTTCAGTTTCAGTAGCAGTTCGGGCCTTAGCCCATTTCAGTTTCAGTATCAGATATGCATTAGGCCTAAGCCCATCACAGTAACAAAATTAGATATACATCAATCAATAAACAGAGTCCTACCCAACCAGCCTCTACACACCATCTCCGTCCATCCTTACACTCCATGTGGGGTTTAAAACAGCCACCTATCCCTACACTCCAAGTAGTACCGAATGTGTTACATAATTAGTAAATTGCAGCTGAGCTGCCAGATATTAGGCTTAAAAGCCTTTCAGTACACGTCCTCCAAATATTAACATCCCAACCCAATGCAATGCAACATACAGTATATGACATGCTAATACATGAATATCAGTTATACATACAGTTCAGTATTCATTCATATAGTCATCATGCTCAATACATACATCATGCATACAGATCACGCGTTTAAGGGTCTAAGTAGTGCTTATTGACCCTACAGTAGGTTCACAGTCAACTTGGGCGACCCGTGCAACCTTAGAACACACTTCAGTTAAATGGGCTCACACACCTATGTGGCCTTCCCGTGTAGCCCATACGTCTAATTTGGCATTGGCCCAGAATCCCACACGCCCTGGCCCAGAATCCCACACGCCCGTGTGGACTACCCGTGTGGACCCACACGCTCGTGTGGCCAACACGGCCCAAATCATTCTAGCCCGTGTGTCGCACATGGCCTACCTGGCCATCACATGACCGTGTCTTACGCGTACGGCTTGGCCTCGTCGATCACATGCCCGTGTTATGGCACACGGCCTACCACATGGGCGACCAAACGCCCGTGTGGAGTTGACAATAGGGTTTTTAGCTTTTGCCAAAACCCTGTTTTCTGCGTTTTCAGGTACACACCTGGTATCGTTTCAATGCAAAGACACTCTCGAGACCACCAGAACCTATAATTGACCAAATACACTCTGAGTTAAACACTTAAAATGATATACTAAACCAAACTATATCAGAAAAGGTAACCCTTTAATCCATCCAAACTCTTACCTTTGAATCAACAGTGATGATTCCACTCTACCAAGTCCCTGACAAGTGATTCTGAGTCCTTGAATCCTCCCCTAACGTCAAAATGATACCCATTAATAACGTATTTTAACAAGCGAAACATGATTACCTTACCCAACTTACCGAGTTAAAAAGTGAGCAGTACAGAACAGAAAAGAGCCACAAAACCTCAAGACCCAACAATTAATTGAAAAAAAAATGGAACGATTCGAAAAACAGAGAGGGAGACGAAGAAAAGAAAAACGTAGAGAGGGAAGAGCAGTAGAGAGGGAAAACGTCAGTTTTGGGAAATTTGGAAAAAAAAAAGAAATCAAACTGAATAGAATTAGCAATCCCATAACTACCCTAATTTTCCTCCCACTAACCCCACTTACTCATAACCACCTCAGTAATTCAGCTCTACCAAAACTCTGTCATACGATTACGCAAAAATAATACCCACGCTTACGCAGGGATTCAAACACAGAACCTCCCTCACACCAACACCCTTACCACTTGAACCAGCAGGCTCATTTTGATGAGGTTTTACAAACAGTTTAATATAAGCCCGCAGAACAAGTATAAGGCTTAAGCCAGAAAAATACCAAAATTTACCAAAAAGTAGGGCTTGAACTTGGGACCTCACACACACACCTAGAACACATAACCATTGAAGTAGGCACTCAATTGAGTCACATTTTAACAGAAACAAAAAATAAGAATTTTGGGGCGTTACAGGACTCCCCTAGGACAATTATAACATGCATTAGGACACCATAAATGCAACAATAAAGTTGTAGTATATTTGGACATAATTTAACACACTTTTAAAACACATTAAACACGCTTAAGACATGTAATAAACATACAATAAAAAGGCATAACATTAAAAGTCATATTTAAGACTCACCACTCTAAGACACATTAAAACCATGTAAAAACAATGACACAATTATAACACATATTAAAGACAAAATAATAAATAAACTTAATTTCAAAAAAAGCTATAGAATTAAATTACTAAATTAAAATGAATTATTGGCTTCCAACGTCCACATGCAAAATTTTGCAAGAAATTAAACAATCTCATCTTGCATTTAGGCCCTTCCATCTTGGCCCAATTTCAGGTTCTTTTAATCAAATCACATGATTTGACCGATATGTAACACCCCTCACCCGAATTCACCGTCAGAATAGGATTACGGAGCATTACCAGACTTACTACACTTTAAAACATACATTTCATATACAATTTATCGATTCAAATACAATTCAATCACAATCAATCATAGTGTCCCTTAAACGAGTCTATGAGGCCTTAAACATGCATTGAGAGGGGTGCAGGACTAAACCGATAACTCGAGAAGCTTTTCCACACTTAGAAATTTTTTCTCAAAACAGGGGACACACACCCGTGTGGTCAGGTCATGTGTCTCACATGGCCACCAGACACGCCCGTGTCACAGGCCGTGTGGGCATTCGAATTAGGAGCACATGGTCGTGTCCCAACCCGTGCCTTTCCCCGTGTCAAACAAGTGAGGTTATTGACTTGGGTCACACGGCCAAGCACACACCCGTGTGTCTGGCCCGTGTGCCCTTCGAAGTGGCCACACACGCCCGTGTGCCAGGCCATGTGCTAGGCCGTGCCAAACCTGTAGGGTATACTGACTTATGCAATACGGCCAAGTTACACACTCGTGTCCCTGGCCATGTGCCAATTAGGGGGTATACTGACTTGTGCCACACGGCCGATCACACGCCTGTGTGTGAGACCGTGTAGGGCATACTAACTTCATTTCAATTTCACCACCAGGGGACACACAGCCGTGTAACTTGACCGTGTGTCACACACAGCTGAGACACACGCCCGTGTCTCTACCTGTGTGGACAAAAATAGGCTATTTACCAAGCCATTTTGCCACCCATTTTGCACATACCTAAACAAACTCAAATGGTACCAAATCATAGCATAAATAACATTCAATTCAACCACAATCAAGACTAATCTATACCATTTTCAATACCAACATTCAACATACTTATAACCTCAAACCTTACTTCATCAAAACATACCAATTCAACTAACTATACATTTACTAAACATACATTATTTTAAACCAATTCACAAACATAATTCACATCTAATATCAACCATATATTCACATATATGCACATAACCAAAATTCACCAAATTAAGCCAACTCTCATGGCTATATTTACAACTCAAAACATTTACATTCACAAGCTATTACAAATAACCAAAATCACTATCAACCCAAAATCAAAATGACATCAAAATACCTATACATGCCATATAACAAAACCATAAGTTCAAAAGTACCAATGTAAAGGTTGGATAGTGTGACGATGTCTCTGACGATCCCTATATCCGAGCTAGCTTTGAATTCACTATAAAACACATGAAAATAAACAAAGTAAGCTTTATAGCTTAGTAAGCTCGTATGAATTGAACTTAACAAAACATATTACATAAATCCACAACTTGAACTATTTAATATGTTATTCATGGTAACAACAAGCTTTCCATATGCTTAATCAGGTACTTATATGCAAATCCATAACTTCTTTTAATTGAATTTTATACTTTCCATGTACATACCTGTACAAACTTGTAACCAACTCATACCTGTTTGAAATAGTGTTGAATACTCGATACCTCGCACACTAAGTGCCATTACATAGCCGAAGCTATTTTAATCTCGCACACTAAGTACCATACATAGCCGGAGCTATCTAGAATCGCACAACAAGTGCCATACATAGCAAAAGCTAACTCGATCTCGCACACTAAGTGCCGATACATAGCCGAAGCTTTGTCGAATATTTTCGTACAATTGTATTCATCAAAAATTTGATATAAAGCACTAAATCTCAATTATAAGTGAAACACCCCAAACCCGGCCCACGAGTCTCGACCAGATCTGGTATGTTCCTCGAGTAAAAACGGTTCAAACTTGCTGGTTTCTTTGGAAAACTTTGGGTTATTTTGGAGAAAAGTTGATTTGGGTTCAAATTGAAAACATCGTTATTTTCAAAGGTTTCATTTTGTTAAAACTTCATGATTAAATTTCAAAACCATAAGTTACCAGTAAAAGTCGAGTCTTTAGAGTTTGTTAATTAAATTGAAAAAAAAAATCATTTGTATTTGGGTGTCAAAACAATTTTTCTCGTTTAGTATTAAGAAAAATTACTTATCTTTAATTTGATAAAAATTCGTAACATAATAAAGTAAGTAAAAATGCATGCATAAACAGTTCATACTAGTGGCCTTATTACATCAAAACAAAACCCGAATAAATTCAAAGTACTTAAAATATAAAAAGTCCAAAACGAAATAAATTCTGAGCTGAGCATGGCCACCACTAAGTTCCTGCCGACCCGGTCCATCACTGAGCGTCACCTGAAAAATATTCCCACAACGGGGTGAGTCAAACAGACTCAGTGTATAACCACCAACACTAAGTCCCAACAGTTATGGCATATCAAATCATACATATACATGTAACAGATAATAATTATGATGCATTCCTGAACCCAAACCTAGATAACCAACCGCTACACATCACCCGTTCCAACCATCACACCGTGGGGACTACTAAGTCAACCCTCCATCCGCTACACACCATCGAAGGCAGTCGCTGTAGTCGACGTGCTCATCGCCCTTATAAATATTGTGGCATAGCCACCAGATGATAATATGTGACATAAGTCACCACATTCAGATACTTGTGACATAAGTCACCACATTCAGATATCGTGGTAAAGACCACTAGATCACTTCCCTTTTTCATATTCACCCATATGCCCCATGTCATACAAATCATGCAATTATCATGCCTTAAGCCTTATTTCACATTCTTATCACATTCACATATGTGCCATATATTATACTCATAGTAGGAGTAGGTAAATGTACCTGAGTACTTTGTACCATTGCATGGTACTTTAGCCATATTTTCCACATTCTTATTAACACATATAATAAATTAAAGCCGTAAATCTATTAAGATTTAGTGTGAAGTACACACCTGGTATACTTAACGAGTTCACTGAATCCCGAAAATCCCGATCTAAGCTTTAGATCTTTTATTCCTATATTCGGCCAACCCTAATCGTGTTAGTAAAAAGCCATTCGGCTATAAAACCAAATCCCGAAGGATTAACACAATCAAAATCTTACCTTGCTACCGATTTGACTACTAATCAAATCCTGAAAACTTGGTGATACCTCTTCTTGCAATCGGTTAGGCACTAAATCACCTAAATGGTTAGTTTTCGGCTTTTGAACATTTAAGAAATAGATCTAAGTCACCAAATAGGCCTTGGCCGAATATACATGTACACTAACCTTGCGATTTTAAATCCCGAAAAGTAGTCTCTTGGCTTATGAGGATGTCGAAATCCTACAGAGCACATGTTAGATCTAGTTCTAACATTAAATCATAATAAATGGCCCTTGGCCGAATATCAAGGCTCCTTTACCTTGATTATCTAAATCCCGAAATCGCTTCCTGATCAATGGAGATGCCGAAATCATTGCATAACCTTTGTTAATGTCGATTTTAACACTTAATGGACCAAAACAAATGGACTTCGGCCTAAGATCTTATTTGCTTACCTTAGATCTTGAGATCCCGAATGATCTCCTCCTTGTAGTCGACAACTACCAAATCCTGAAAGACCCTTCAAAGTTTCAGCCATAGAGTATTATTGGGATTAGATACCTATTTTTCAGCAAAAAGAAAAGAAATAATAATATGACAACGATTGAATCCTTACCCTTAATGTTGTAGTCGATTGTACCTTCACTTTAATCCATAGAGATTCAGCTTTGAGGCTTAGAGAATAGTCAGCTATGAGTCACTTGTGTATTCGGCTTCAACAAGAATGAAAAGAGAGGGATATGAGCTTAAGGAGAATCGGCAATGGTGGACTTTGAGAGGAGAGTATTCAGCCTTTGATGAAAAGAAGAAGAGAATGTGGCTTGATGAATTTCGGCTTATGGAAGTGAGTAGCAAAAAGAAAGAAAGAAAAGAATTCAAGTTGCTCTCTTTGGGAATTTCGGCACAACTGAAGAAAAGATGAGAAGAGAACCAAATTTTCGGCACACCTATACTATGATTAACCGAAAATACCATACAAAACATTCCCTTGGCCAGCCAACTCTTACTTCTTATCAGCGTCCTCCTTTTTCTCCTCTTTTCTCTATTTATCACCTTATTCAAATTAATAAAAATATCCCAACATTAATCCCTTATCTCAGCTGAATTTTAGAAAGGATTAAACTCCTCCCTTAAGTTCTTTAGTGTTGTCCACCTCCTTTGCTCATTGCAGCAAAATAAAATACTTTTATTTGCTTCCCATGCGACTCGAACCCAAGCCTTTGCACCTTGCATATGGCGTCACTTACTAGGCCTTAAGTGGCGCATTGCAGCTACTTTACCAAGCCCATTTCCATGTCATATTTTCCCTACTATTTCTCTTAAGGCCTACTCTGCCTAGCTTCCTCTTTTAAACTTAGAATCACATAATTTTTAAGCTATTCCCCTACACACTAAGGTTCACAAAATTCATAATACACATTCACAGCACACATAGGCATACTATTTCATTCAATTTAGTAATAATGCATAAGCCATAATCTGGGATATTACAATAAGAATGCTTATTAACATACAAACTTACCTTGGATGTGAACACAGTGAATCTAATCTACTAGTCGATAACTTTATCTATTATCCGATCCAAGTCCGTATTTCACTTTTCTTGATCAATTGAGCTATGCAATGATCGAATGTTTTAAAGCCCTAGTTTCTTTTCTTTTCTCAATATTTCAGTGAAAGAACTCAAGGTTGAAGAGGATACAACCTTTGTTTTATTTTATTTTAAGTTATCTAACCAAATTACCTAATTAACCTTAATGAAAAACCTTTAATATCATCCATTTAACACCCAATATTGTCCACTTATAATTTTAATGGTCTAATTACAACATAAGGACCTCTAAACTAAGATTCCATAGCTATTAGATACCTTTAGCTAATGAAATTCCACTTTTACTCTTTATGCGATTTAGTCCTTTTTATTAAATTGACCAATCAAACAATAAAATTTCTTAATGAAAATTTCACACAATCACTCAATCATGCTGTAAACGTTAGAATAATAATAAAATTAATATTTTGACCTCAAATTTGTGGTCCCAAAACTACTGTTTCGATTTGACCAAAAACGGGCTGTAACACGATATCACGTCAGGGACGTTGGAAATTCCCAGTAATGGAACTTACATTTATATATAGAGAGTTCGTACTTATATATATAGTAAAAGATAGATAATCAATGGAGCACCAAATTTAGTAGAATCCATATTCAAAATTCATGGAAAAATGTAAAGGGCTCGGAAACAAAACATGTTTTTCTCTTGTTGAGATGATCATGATAGCAAGGCCATGGTTAACTTGGTAAGGAGATTGAAATCATGACTTGTTACATGTTTGAGAATTTGTTTTCCTTTATCTCAAGCCAAAAGAACAATGAAAGAAGACCAGCTGGTTGTTAGTTTCCAGAATCAAATAGCAAACAAAAAGAGACATTAATGAATTTAAAAATGTTGATGCTGGTTGTGGGTCAGGAGATGAACACATCATGTTGAGATGAAAAACCAGCTAAAGGACTCGTATTGGCTACAAAAATAGTAGTAATAATGATCAAGAAATAATTTCATTCTCATACAGGTGTTGCTGCAAAAAAAAAATCAAACTGTTAGAAGCAAGCAGATCTTGCCTCCTTATAGAACTTAATCAACAAGACAATAATAACAAGAAGAAGACGAGACAAGTTAAAAGAAAATAATTTATTAATACAAGGCATTGAATGTAGTACCACCGTGCGCATTATTATATAATATTTGTATATATGGATATTATGGTATTGAAAGCTAGTAGTGTTTGTTGCTACCGAAGGGTGATGAGTTGTTGTGATTGTGGAGAGGAGACACAACAGAAACATTTTGGCGGTAGTTGTAGGGATCGAGATCCAGTTAGTTCATGTTGCTTGCTTCCAATTGATATTTAAAATGATTGAGATTCCTCGTGTTTGCCCTCAACCTGTAATATATATGTTGAGCAGATGGTAAGGGGACTATAGCAAAAAGCTAAGCAAAGTTGAAAACACATATCGCTTTTGCATAACAAGAAAATGGCAACCTTTTACCATGCTCGATCAAACAACTTGCCCTCAAGACAACACCCCATCTTTTCACAAATCGACGAGAACTTGAACCGATTGAGGGCATTTCAATTAGCCTCTACATCATCATCGATAAGCCACAATCTAAGTGGTCTTCAGGATTTGCATGAATGTGTTGATGTATTGCTTCAATTTCCCCTCACCCAACAAGCTCTCGCCCAAGAGAAGCAAAGGGAAATTGTTGAAGAGCTTTTGGATTGATCTCTCATGCTCTTGGATGTATGTACCACTGCCAAGGATGACTTGTTGTAGAGAAAGGAATGCACGTAGAGAAAGGAATGCACACAAGAGCTTCAATAAGTTTTACGCAGAAGACGTGGAGCCGAACGGCTTGTTAAAGAGCTTAGGAAATACTTGACATCTAGGAAAGCCATGAAAAAGGTAATCTGCAAGGCCTTAAAGAACATGAAGCATATACAAAATAAACTCAGTACTCCTAGCGAGAATGGAGCTATGATTAGTGTCTTAAGAGATGTAGAAGCAGTTACCATCAGTGTGCTAGAATTCGTATTGTCCCTTATTTCAAGGCCAGGGGCAGAATCAAAATCGATTCATTGGTCGCTGGTTTCGAAGCTAATGCACAAAGAAGAAAGTAATGTGCGAGGAAGAACAGAAAGAAAATGAAACTTTGAGTGCTGAACATTTCATATTTCAACCCTTAAAACCATGTCTTCATCCAGATTCTCTCCAGCTGTACCACCCGTCTTCAATGGAGAAGGCTACCACATATGGGTAGTAAAAATGAAGACCTACCTGTAGGCATTCTATTTGTGGGAGGTTTTCAACTCTGATGTTGAACCAGAACCTTTAAGAGACAATCCAACAGTGGCTCAGATAAGGCAGTATGCAGATGAAAGAACCAAAAGACACAAGGCCAGGTTATGCATCCAAAACAGTGTGTCTGATGTGATCTTCACAAGAATCATGGCTTGCGAGTCACCAAAGTAGGCCTGGGATAGGCTGAAGGAGGACTTCCAAGGGACTAAAAGAACAAGACAACAATAGCTACTGAATTTGAAAAGGGACTTTGAAAATTTAAAGATGAAGGAAGATGAAACTGTGAAACAATATTCAGATAGAATCATGGCTGTTGTGAACAGCATCAGACTGCTTGAAGACTAGTTTAGTGGAGCAAAAATTATAGAGAAGGTGATTTCAACCTTTCCTGAAAGATATTAGGAAAAGATCTCATCTCTTGAAGAGTCGAGAAATCTGACTAGCATCTCATTGACTTGGCTGATCAATGCTATTTATGCTCAAGTGCAAAGGAGAGTCAGCAGACAGGAGGAGCACCAAGAAGGTGCCTTCTAAGCCACGAGTAGATCTGCCTTGAGCTTCTTAGGCTACAAAGGGAAGAAAATCTGGACAAACAAGCCTAGATCTAATGGTGTAAGAAGAAGGAATCAGCCTTGCAAACATTGCAAAAAGCTTGGTCATCCAGAGGCAAACTATTGGTTCAGGCCTGATGTGCAGTGCAAAGTCTGCAAAAAGATGGGCCATATTGAGAAAGTTTGCAGAAACAAAGGCAAGCTGAGACAAAATCAACCTCAGTATCCTAGAGCGGAAGCTCAAATAACAGAAGAGGGAAGTGACAAAGAAGAGCAAGTATTTGCAGTCTCTTGCTCAGCTATTAAAAGAAAAGCTACAAATGGATGGCTAATAGACAGTGGTTGCACAAACCACATGACCCCTGATGTTGCTATCTTCAAAACAATCGATAGAAGTTTCAAAATAAGGGTGAAAGTTGGAAATGGACACTTCATCAAAGCTGAAGGCAAAGGAGATGTGCTGATTAACACTACTATAGGTACCAAACTTGTTTCAAATGTCTTGTTTGTGCCTGAAAATGATAGAAACCTGCTTAGTATATGATCGCTGAAATCAGAGCTTTAAAATTTATAAAAGGAATGATCAAACCTGGAAACTAACTCTGACAACGATTAAAGGTAAGTGTACCTATCGAACAGTAGTATAGCTTAGGCAAGACCGGATTGTAGAACCCAAAGGAACTAAAAGTACTAATACTAACTTTCTTTTTATTATTTAGCCCAAAATAAAGTGAAGTTACTTTAAATCTAAATTAACGACTACTAAACTAAAGACGAAAAGACAAAAAGAACAAATTGGGAAATAACTTGAAGAAAAACTCAGTTGATCACGATGATACCCTCAGGAAGAATCCACCTAGATTTATCTAATACTGAACCATATGATTTATTCATTTTATCTAATACTGAACCATATGATTTATTCATTTAGTTTGATCCGTAGGACTCCCTAACGTATATTAAACCCTCTCTCGAGGCGAATAACGTCTAGCCCTAGGTTAATTAGTGGAACTCTCGTTCTCTTATAATAACCCCCTAGAATAGCAGTAAATCGATCTAGGATATCCCATATTAGGTTTCACCCTAATCCGGCAAAATCTCGTAACCCTATCTCTAGGCGTTCGATCAACTCCACTTAATTATGCTAGATATACTCTTAGGCAGGGTTTATTCCTCCTCCACCTAAGCACATCAAATTTGGATTAAGCACACATAATTAAGAATAAACTAAGTATTTAGCATATAATCCAGAAAACAATAACACGATTCATCTAGGTTTCATCCCCGTCAGGTATCTGAAGGGTTTAGTTCATGACAAATAAAGAAAACATCTCAAGAGAAAAGATAAAACAAAACATAAGAAATCCCTAAAACTCGCTGAAGGAATCGAAGGAGAAATCTGCCGTCTTGAGTAGAATTCTGGCTTCTTGGGATGGATCAACTGGCTATCTTCAAGTAATTCCCTCAACTCTGACCTTTCCGGCTTGGATCCTTGGCCTCGCTCGACCCCCTTTCATTGGTGGCACTTAGAGGGGTTTATATAGGCTCTTGGAATGTGATTATTTCTCCCTAAGTATCCTTTTCCGACTAAAATTGTCTAAAGCTATGACAGAGGCACGGCCATGTCACACGCCTGTGTGGATCGACTTCAGACCGTGTTCGAATTTCTAATTTGAGGCACGGCCGTGTAAGTCGGTGTGAGGCCGTGTTCTAGATGCATGACAAGGCACGGCCTTGTGCTCTTTGGGCCAAGCTGTGTGGATTTTGTGATATGGCCCATTTACTCTGTTTTGGGCCCGTTTTGTGTTCTTTTCATCCTCGGGTGCTTTCCTGGGTATAAGACATGAAAAGAAAGGATTAAGAGCACCTTTTTACATCAATTGATGGATAAATCATCCAAAGCAAGCTAAATGTGGGATTAAAATATGTTATAACTACGGTTTATCAAATACCCCCACACTTAAGCTTTTGCTTATCCTCAAGCAAAATTCTCAACTTACAATTAAAACGAACTTTCCATAATTCACAATTCCTATCAACAATGCCTTATCATAATTCATAGATAATTTATACATGGACAATTCAATTCAAAGAGTCCTAAAGATTCAAAAAATGATAAGTCATTCATTTGTGATTTGAAAACATAGGTGTCTCCCTTTATCTGAATAATTACCTTTAATTCGAAATTGATAAGAGTTGACATCCTCACTATAGATTCACTCAAATCACTCAAAGTGTTTAAGGTTTATAAAAAGAAGCACTCATACGTCAAACCCGAAAAGTTAATCCCATAGGCTTGCCTGAAAATCAAATCTCCACCACTGTAGAATGAGATGATAAACAGATCAAAAGGTCTTTGTTAGGGTTGTAAAGGGGATAGGGTTAAGGTATGGATAAAGGCTGAAATTAAAAGGTTAGAATCGAGATTGAATTGACAAGTACCTACCTAATGAATACTGAAATAATATTTACATCAACTGATAATAATATTCCTAATAATACGAGCTTTCTTTCAGAAAATAAACTTTAACTGTATAAGCTCACTATTAATACTGAATATACTTTGATTTTTTTTTAGAACAAACTAATAATAAAGGATGAATTTAACTCATAGCATAATATAATTCGGTAACTAATCAAGTCATATCTCGATTAAAGGGTAGTCAAAAGAAAGGTTGATAATAAATACAAAGGGGTTTTTGGGTTATTAGTAGGTGAGTCAATAAAATGGGTTGTTAGGATCAACGGGGTTCACTAGGGGTTAATTTATGAAGGTAGGCTTTTTAGTGGAGTGAGTGGGTTAAATCCTAGGTGCCTTTATCATCTTTGTATATCACATCATGAATGTGGTCTCAACATGTATAAACGAGGCAAGTTCTAGAATAACAGTTCAAAGTTGACACACTCATAATCAAAACGTGAGCACGAAAAAGAATATATGCTCTATAAGGCTCAAAATCTCACAAAAATTATGGGTGTTTGGACATCAATCTCATAAATTTCAAAATTCAAGGCAATATTCAAATTTAGGTTAACAACCTAGAAAAAAATTTTATTCTGAAAAATAGACTTATCATGCTTGATTCTCTAGTATCTTAAAATTTAATCATCACTGCACAATTATCAATGACTTACTCAAAAACATGTCAATAAAAATCATGAATTATCAGAAATTTCATCCTAATTAGTAATATGAGAAATTTACTTAAAAACAAGGTTAAATTCAGGGATTTGGGAAATATTGAAAAAATTTGTCCAAATATGAGAATAATGCAAAAAGTTAGGCACTTTTATCCCCCCACACTTAAGATGTACATTGCCCTCAATGTACAAGACTGATAATGACAGTTAATATGCAAAATCAAAAGAGGGGGGAGTAAGTGATACTTCCTGAATTTATGGATGATTTCCTTAGAGGATGGTGGGTCGTGTCGGCTGACGACTTGTGTAGTAGTAAATTGCTCCTAGTGATGTTTTTTTGAAACTGTTAAGTCATCAGTTAGAAATCTTGGGGCGTAATTAAATAAATGCTAGGAATACTCGAAGGTTAGTAGTTGATGACAATCATGATAAAAGTTGTCAAATGTATGAGTAAAATGTTCAAACTTAAGATGAATTAAATTAAAATAATGAGAAAATAAAATAAAAAGACTTAAAAATAAAGAAAATCTAGATAAAAGGACTCAAAGGTCCTCATCATCGGCCGGGTCCTGTGGTGGTTCTGGTGGTGATATATGGAGGCGCTGGCATATTTGTTGAAGGGTGGCCTCTATCCCGTCAAAGCGTCGAGTGTTTTCAGCAAAATACAGCTCGAACTGGTCGAGCCGTGCAAAGATATCTGCTAATGATGGTGCTGCACGGGATGGTCGCTGGCTCGGAATTGGTGCCTCCTGTGATGGTGGTGGGACATCATCAGTAATGTCCTCGGCCTCCCTCTCATCTGTGGGTGTCACTAATCGGTACTGAGGGGGGTCTGTCCCTCGACGGTGTTTGATCATTCTCATGTGTAGCATCGTCTGGATGCCCTGAGGTGCCATGTTGCCCATCAGTGTGAGGGAGGTGATCTGAGCCTCAGTGTGGAGGAGGCCAAAGTATCGAGCCAACCTTGTGATGTATGGCCCCATCGATAAAATCCCATTTTTGTGCGGCTCTGTCTGGTGTTGAATTGCACAGGCGATGAAGTATGCCAGGTCAAAAACGTGCCCTTCTGACATGCACGATAAGTAGTAAACATCGTGTTTGTTTACCATGCTGGTGCTCTCTCGGCGACCTGTGATGGTATGAGCAAGAATGGCATGGATATACCGTAGGGGTGGGGGAAGGGCTGTCGCCTTCGAGCGACTGGGGTCGTAGACATTCGTAGTGGGTGCTAAGTTATGCCAGCAGTTGAGGGGAGTACAATGGAGCTGGCGGTTTAACCCAGAGAGTGGGTTTTCTTCTATAAATTCCGGTGTATAAAGTTTGAGTGCCGAGCCGAATTATGGTACGCTCAGTTGACGTACCGTGCCCCCTAAATGGAATTGGATGGTACCCAGATCATCGAACTGTGCCATCACTGTCTGCAATGTGAAGGTGGTGCAAAATTCTTGTGTGAGCTCCAAGTATGTGGGCTCGATGATTGAGAAGAACTGCTCCCACAGGTCGGTCGAGAGGTAGGCTCAAATATCGGTTGCGAGTCCAACTTGTTCTATTGCATCCCAATCGATGCACCTACCGGTGCCTAGGGGTCTATCCCGGATTGCCTTGTACCGCTCTTCCTGAGCTGCTTGAGGAAATCTGAGGAATGGGTGTCGAAGCTCGGAAGAAGCACTTGCAGAAGATGATCCGGGCCCCTTTCTTTTCTTGCTTGGGGCAGTTGAGGATCGTTTTGGTCGTGATGACGACATTTGTACCTGCAATTTGTAATCAAATATAAAGCAAGTTCTTTTTTATCAAACCTCAACAATACTATAGCTAGAATATGCCACACAAAATCAAGCAAAATTTGAAAGGTTAGAATCAGCATAAATTATTTGACAACAGTGAGCAAAGAAATGTATCAATCTTATTAGTTCTAAAATGCAAGAATTTTTTCCTAAATCATGAAATCTAGCAAATAACAACCAATAAATATTCATGGGGACTGAATTTTTTAGACAAGTTTCCTAAATAAAAACCATGCTTTAATACTAAAACTAAACAAAAGATTAAAATAAAGAAAAGTGCCATGATGTTTATCAAGTTTTAAGTCAAGAAAAAGGGAACCAGGGATTTTGATGGTGTGAGACGATTAAGCACGGGCGGGGCACGGTGGTGCTTGTGGCGATTTCTATAGGTTCACGGCTGTGGAGAGGGCGTGGTCTGCTGTAACACGGCGGTGGCAAGGGCGTGCGAGTGGTTTTTGTAAGGATTTTGGAGAGAATGGTAAGGAGAAGAGTTTTGGGGTGGAGGAAGATGTGGTTGCGGTTGGATTTGGGAGGAAGGCTGCTGAAATTTGATTTTAGGTTTAGGTTTTGGGAAAGGGACAGTGTGATTTTATTATATAAGGGAGGGGGCACGGGCTATTGCCACGCCCGTGCTCTGTTTTAAATTGCCCGTGTTTTTCGTGATCCGAATTTTAGGCGCGTTCAGGGTTATTGGCACGGCCGTGGGACAATAGGCACGCCCATAGTGTGTAAGTCAGTAGCTTCACACGGTCGTGGGGCACGGGCGTGTGTAGCCCGTGCTCGACAAGTCAGTGACCTCGTACGGTCGGAAGTCACGGGCGTGTTCTGCCCGTGGTGTGTATGTCAGTAGCTTCACACGGTCGTGGGGCACGGGCGTGTGCAGCCCGTGCTTGACAAGTCAGTAGCCTCGCATGGTTGGGTGACACGGGCGTGGATTGGTATTGCAGCCCGTGTTGGGAAAAGAAATTCTTCTTTTTTGTACACACTTCTGGCACGCCAGTGGTTCTTCCCCTATCTTCCACACGGCCATGGGCATGGCCGTGTTTACGGCCGTGCGGTTGAAAACCTGCTCTTTTATTAGATTAATTTGCTATGGAGTTAGATGTTGAATAAATGAAAAATAAAATGTTAGTGAATTAGTGCTCAGGTTGCCTCCCGAGAAGCGCTTGTTTATAGTCTTAAGCTAGACTTTCACTATTTTCGATTCTAAAAGAAGGTTCATGGAGCAGAAGCTCCTCTCTCATATCTCTAAAGTTTGCACCATTATAAATTTTGAGTCGGTGACCATTTACCTTGAATGTGCCCTTAGTGGGATGAGTTACCTCGATTGTGCCATATGGAAAAATTGTTTTAATCATGAATAGGCCTGACCATCTTGATTTCAGCTTTCCCGGTAATAGTTTAAGCATTGAGTTGTATAGCAGGACCAAATCCCCTACTTCGAATTGTTTTGATCTCTTGAGACGAGCATCATGGCGTCGCTTTGTTGCTTCCTTGTATAGTTTTGAATTCTCGTAGGCTTCAGTTCTCCATTCGTCCAGCTCGTTCATCTGCATCATTCTTTTCTTTCCTGCAACTTTGAGATCAGAATTCAAAAGCTTTATTACCCAAAAAGCTTTGTGTTCTAATTCGAATGGTAAATGATAGCTTTTCCCGTATACAAGTTTGTATGGGGATGTCCCTAGAGGTGTTTTAAATGATGTTCTATAGGCCCATAAAGCATCTGTAACGCCCCGAAATTGGGCCTAGTAGAACTAGGCCCATTGGGCCTTGGGCGTAGGAATGTTTAAAATTTTTGAGAACAAAAGAACGGCATTATTTCAAATTGGATTTTTTAGGAAGGTGATTTTGGAAAGTTACAAGGCTTCTAGGAAGTTCTGGGTTCAAGTTTAGCTATAGGTAAATTTTTGTGTTTATGCACTTAAGGGGAGAAGGTAAGGGGCATCAAGATTTAAGGAAATAAGTGTGCATTTTGCTAGCACAGGGAGTTTGTTGGTAAAGGTGGAAAGTGGTGTGTGGAGTGTACTAATGGTCTGAGGTTCGAATCCCATCTAATGCAAAATTTTGGATTTATTTTTGTGCTTCTCATCCATGTGTCAGTCAAGGTTTTAATAAGGTAAGGAAGACTTTTTAATTTTTGGAAAGATGGCTAAGGATTATGGTAAGGAGAAAGACTAGGGAAAAAGAGGGAAAGAAATGGAGGAAAATGGTAAGAGAGGGGAACATGTTGGCATATAGTGTGGAAGGTGTTTTGGAAAGACTTTATTTTGGTCAATGTTCATCTTTTTGGAAAAGATGAATACAAGGTTTTGGTTAGGGAAATAGGGGGAGCCGAATTTCTCTAGCTCTCCCTTGCATTTTTCACATTTTTTGGGGTGGTCATTTCATTTTCCTTTTTAAATATTTTGGTTATTTTGATTGCATTCCCTCTTGGCCGAAACTTCAATTTGCCTATTGACTTCTACTCTTTTCTTTTCAAACATTCTCTTTTATACACCATAACCAAAACATCAACTTCATCTCATAGCCGAAATTTGGTTCTTGTGGTTGCCAAAGCTTCTTTGCCTTCTCGAATTTTCGGTGGTTGCAAGGTAGTGTTTGTCCTCTTCTTTTATTTTCTTCTTGTTTCTCTTTTACTCCCTCTTCAAAAATCGATTATTCACCCTGTTCTTTTGACCAAGGCCGAATCTATTCGTTGCTACTTCCATTCTCTTGGTTCTTTTGGTGTGGGCCGAATCGGTAGAGTGTTAGCTTACACTCTTGTCATCTTTCTAGCCTTTGGCTTTTGGAAGAGGGTTGATAAGTAGAGTCTCGAAGTACTTTATCGGAGGGCCAATCGAACACCTATCCCTCGTAAAAAGAGACTTGGATGGTTTGTAAGTGATATAGATTGTTAATCAATCGCAATACTTGGTTGAAGTTGTAAATTGGGCTTTAGACTAATTGTTGACCGATTGTACCTTTAGGTGCTGCGGAGAGTATCGTGTTACTGATTCCGAATAAGGTGTGTAATTCCGTACCCTTCTGAATACATGTTTGAAATGGTGTGTAACCTCATACCTCTCTAAATGTTTGCATGAAATGTTCTGTGATTCGGTCGAAATACTGAATAAAACTGAAAACCGGCATCCGTGATCACTCGGGCGTGCGTATATTCGTAGTAGTAACCATAGTTTGCAATGAAATAGTTTAGTCAGCAACAGTGACGTGATTCTGAAAAATCATGAAAATAAGAGAAAGGGAATTAGAAAGTGAATAAGATATCAAATTAAAGCTTACTGTGTCTATTTTTATATGGAAGAAACGGAGAAGGAAAAGGAAAAGGAATTTTATATTCTGTGATATCTTAATTTTAGTGAGACTGGTTCTGATTGATTTCGTGGTTCCCTGTTCTGTCTTGGAAAAATCATTTAAAATTGTACAAAGTGAATTATGGATTATAATTTATATGTATAGATTCTTTAGTGAGTCTATTTTCAATAGAAACAAGTGGGAGTAACATATGAAAACTGTACAGTGAGATATTTGAGTTTAGGGTAGGAGAGGTCAGAACTGTTGGACAGTGAAACAAGGGAAAATTTGATGAATAAACTGTACTAAATGGCTAAGGAAAAAATTATGAAAAAATTATAGTAAGAAGATATATGAGTCTAGTTTCAAGGAAAATTTACGGATCTAGATTTCGAGTTTTCTAACTCGAGTTATGGTCAATTTAGTCAGTATGACGCAGATGGACAATTTAAATTTTTATGCCCCAAATTAGTAGTTAAGTTTGTGTTGCGAGATTACCGAGTTACCCTTAGTTGGTAAAATTACTGAATTATGAAAATGTCCCTATGGGCCGATTTACCAAAATGCCCCTAATGGGCCGATTTGCTAGAATACCTTTGTTGGCCGAATGACAAAGTGCTATAATGGACTGATTCCCCATAATAAATTATTGGATTGATAATTGTCGTTTATATATGTGAATATTATGTTTTATTATTTATGTTGCATTTGCATATTTTTCATGGAATGGGAAAAATGTTAAAGAAGAGAAGTGTAGTATGGTGGCTCTGCCACATATTCTGGTGGCTCTGCCACAAATTCTGATAACGGCTATGTGTCTAACATATGAACTAACGACTCTGTGTCGGTCATATTTACCCAAGGCTGTGTGCCGATTATATTACCGTATATGATATCTGGTGGCTCTGCCTGCGATTATAAATGGCCACTGGCCTACGATTATAAATGGCATCTTGCCTGCGATTATAAATGACCACTGGCCTACTAATTATTATATTATATGGCATTTTGCCTGGGTTTTGGTGTGTTTGGCGGGGTGGGTTGACTTGATCCCCACAAGTGTGATGGGATGGTACGGGTGGTGTGTAGCGGATGGATTACTAGGGTGGATTGGGTTGCATACATTTCACATATATATACATGTTCTGTTTTGTAAATGGGCTTCGGCCCAAGATTATGCTTTATGGGCTCAGGCCCAAGTTTTTGCTCAATGGGTTCAGACCCAGTGGATGACGGTAAGAGGATTATACACTGAGTTCTTGTAACTCACCCCTTTCTTTTCTTAATCCCTGTAGGTAATGCTAAGTGACGAGGACTTGGGGCCATGGATGACTCGGTGGAGGCCATACTTCATAAATGATGTTTGCAAACATTAGTAAACTACTTTTCCGTATTATTTCGTTACCTTTAATATTTCGGGTTTTAAAGTTGTAATAAGGCCTCTGGGATAAACTTTAATTTGCTTTATGTTTGGACGTATTTATGATTTTGCTTGAAATATTTTTAAATGGGGATTTTCTAAAAGTATAACCAACGATTTTCCAAAATAGATTAACAAATGGATTTCAAAACAAACTTTTACAAATTAAAACGGAAATTATCTTTCAAATTTTCAATGTCATTTTCAAAAGTCATGGTTTTAAAGTTTACTACCCCGATTTTCGACTCATTAATCAACCATTCAAGAATAGCTGTATTTTATCAAATATTTACATGCAAAACTTGTTTATTTAAATACAACCAAGTAACGCCTATTTTTGTAAGAATCATATGATGTTTTACATTTTCTTCATGTGACATACCAAATCCGCTCGTAACGCATGGGCCAAGTTTGGGGTGTTACATCATCATCTACTTTTAATGCCCAATCTTTTCTATTTGATTCAACCATCTTTTCTAGGATACGCTTAAGTTCTCGATTTGCTACTTCAACTTGGCCGCTGGTTTGAGGATGATATGGGGTAGCAGTCCTGTGGTATACTCCATATTTCTTTAGTACTTTTTCAAATTAAGTATTACAGAAGTGAGTACCCCTATAACTAATGATGGCTCTAGGTGTTCCAAACCGAGAAAACAGTTTCTTGAGAAATTTAACTACTACCCTAGCATCATTAGTAGGTAAAGCTTCCTCTTCTACCCATTTTGACATGTAATCAACTACCACTAGGATGTACTTGTTTCCAAATGAACTAGGGAATGGTCCCATAAAATCAATACCCCATACATAAAATATTTCACATGACAGCATATATGTTTAAGGCATTTCATCACATTTAGAAATATTACCTGTTCTTTGGCATCTATCACACGAGGTAACATACCTGTTGGCATCTTTAAATAGAGTGGGCCAATAAAAACCTAATTCGAGTATTTTTTGTGCTGTCTTAATACCACTGTAGTGTCCTCCTGAAGGTCCTGAATGGCAATGTTCCAAGATTTTGCTTGCTTCTGCCTTTGTAACGCATCTTCGAATTACCTGATCTGCACATATGCTGAAAAGAAATGGATCTTCCCAAAAATAAATTTTCATATGAGCAAAAAATCACTTCTTTTGGTGATGTGTTAATCTTTTTGGCAAGATGTTAGCTACTAAATAATTCGCAATATTTGCAAACCATGGTACCTCAGAATGTATTATAGAAAAGAGTTGTTCTTCGGGAAACAAATTGTTTATCTCACTTTCATCGAGCTCTTTGGTATGTGGATTTTCAAGTCTAGAAAGGTGATCCGCTGCAAGATCCTTAGCTCCCTTCTTATCTTGTATTTCCAAGTCAAATTCCTATAAGAGTAACATCCATCGTATGAGTCTAGGTTTTGCATCAGGTTTGTTTAAAAGATAACGAAGAGCTGAATGGTCAGTGTAAACGAAAACTTTAGACAATATTAGATACTGTCTAAATTTATCAAAAGCAAAAACTACAGCTAGCAATTCTTTCTCTGTGGTGGTGTAGTTTTCTTGTGCAGGTGTTAATGTTCTGCTAGCATAGTAAATTGGCTGAAAATGCTTGTCTCTTCGTTGTCCCAAAACTGCACCTACTGCAAAATCACTTGCATCACACATTAGTTCAAAGGGTAAGTTCCAATCAGGTGCAATTATAATTGGAGCATTTATTAATTTATCCTTAAGGACATTAAATACATCTAAACATTCCTGATTGAAATCGAAAGGAACATCTTTTTCTAGTAATTTTGTCAAAGGCTTAGCTATTTTAGAAAAATTTTTAATAAATCTTCTATAGAACCCTGCATGTCCTAAAAACTTCTAATAGCCTTAATAGAACTAGGGGGAGGTAATTTTTCTATGGTTTCAACTTTTGCCTTGTCTACCTCAATCCCCTTACTAGAAATCTTATGTCCTAACACGATCCCTTCTGTAACCATAAAGTGGCATTTTCCCAATTTAAAACAAGGTTTCTTTCCTCACATCTCATTAGGACTCGTTTTAAATTTTTAAGGAAAAGATGGAAAGAATTACCAAAAATCGAGAAATCATCCATAAATACCTCCATGATGTCTTCCACGAGTTCATCAAAGATTGCCAACATGTAACGCTGAAAAATAGCAGGAGCATTGCATAATCCAAAAGGCATTCTACGATAAGAAAACATACCGTATGGGCATGTAAATGTTGTTTTCTCTTGGTCTTCAGGAGCTATTGGGATTTGGAAGTAGCCGGATAGTCCGTCCAAGAAACAGTAGTACATATGCCCAGCTAGTCTTTCTAGCATTTGATCTATGAAGGGCAGAGGGAAGTGATCTTTTCTGGTGGCATCGTTCAACTTTCTATAGTCTATACAGACTCTCCAACCTGTAACCATTCTCGTGGGGATCAAATCATTTTTTCGTTGGGCACTACTGTCATACCTCTTTTCTTTGGAACTACCTGCACAGGACTTGCCCAGGTGCTGTCAGAAATAGGATAAATTATTCCTGCATCTAGAAGTTTAATTACCTTGACTTTGACGACTTCGTTCATATTGGGGTTTAGCCGTCTCTAGGGTTGCACACACAGCTTGTATTCTTCTTCCATTAAAATTTTGTGGGTGTAGAACGAGGGGCTTATACCCTTAATGTCAAAGATTTTCCAAGATATGACTTTTTTTGTGTTCTCTTAGTACCTTTATCAACTCCTCTTTTTCCTTGGGTTCTAGTTCTGAAGAGATAATTACCGGTAGCATAGAATTGTCCCCGAGGAATGTGTATTCTAAGTGTTTTGGCAACTGTTTTAATTCCAATTTGGGTGGCTCATCGATGGAGGATTTCTGTTTTATTTCGTCATTGTAACATCCTAAAATTAGGCCTAGTAGGATTGGGCCCAATGGGCCTTGAGCGTAGTAGCGTTTAAATTTTTGGAGAACAAGAGATTGGCTTAAATGCAAGTTGGACCTTTTAGATAAGTGATTTTGGAAGGTTAGAGGGCTTCTATGGAGTCCCGGGATCAAACTTTGAATTTATGGAAATTTTAGTTTTAGGCGGAAAAAAACCCTGGAAGTTGGCAGGTAGGCCTTAAGAATAAAAAGTGGAGGAAAATGACAAAAGTGGAGTGTGTGGTGTAATGGCAAAGTGACGCCACATAAGAGACAAGGGAATGACGCCACAAGGAAGGAAGGAGGTCCAAGGTTCAAGTCTTGGCTTTTGCATTTTGGTTTCTTTTTACTTGGATCTTAGAATTTGGGCCATAGTTTATATTTAGTTGCGCATGGTTTAAGACACAAGAGGAGCTTGTGGCCAAGTGGTTAGCGGTATGGATTATGTTGCAAGGGAGCCTGGGTTCGAATCTCGTGAGAAGCAAAGGAGTATTTATTTTGCGGATTGGACGGCAAGAGTTTCAGTTGAATTTAAACTCTACTGACGAAGGGATCCCACATCGGAAAGACATAAAGAATGAAGGTGAAGAGCTAGCTATATAAAGAGCATCCTAGGAGGAGAGTAAACACATCTTGGAGGGCGTTTGGGCACAGGAGTGGTTGCAGCGCGGTTTAGCACCAGAGTCCTAGCAGGTGTGTACTTCTCTACTCTAGCTGTAGAGCGGCAAAATGCCGAAATGCCGGTTACACGGCATTAGTAGCCACACGAGCGTACGAGTGCACGTGTGGGGCTTCGACGCGATAGTTGAAGCCATCAGTAGTATTCTTGTGGGTTGGGGCTGCTTGGGCCTCGATGGGCTAAAGTGGGCCCAATGGGCCCGTGGGCCCATATGAGTAAATTGTATGATTGGTTAGTATATGTTGAACTAGACTAGGTGGAACTTATATACGTGGCTAGATTTGTGCTAGGTGGGCCACACGAGCGTGTGGGCCCGGATGGGCTGAAATCGGGTTTTAGGCCCAATCGTCCGGTACAACCGGAAATGGTAGCTGAGTCGCTAGTGGCGACATTAGGCCTTCGGAAAGGCCATTGCAGGTGTGAATTTACGAAAATACCCTTGGTGGGTAAATTACGAAAATACCTTTGGTAGGTAAAATTACGATTATACCCTTAGAGGTTGATTAGCTTGATTTTGTTGTTTTATGTCTATCTGATTATGATGGTAATTCATGTTATTCTTATATTTGATATATATTTTGCATACATGACATACTGCATACACGAATTATTATGTTTGCATGGGGTTGGGGATATGATATGAAAAGGGGAAGTGTTCTGGTGGTTTTACCACATTAATCCGGTGACTCATGTCACAATATTATGTTTCCGGTGACGTTGTCACATTATCCGGTGGTTATGCCACGTATTAAGGGCGATGAGCAGTTGACTGCAGCGACTACCTTCGAGGGTGTGTAGCGGATGGAAGGTCGATTTAGTAATCCCCACTGGTGTGATTGGCAGGTACGGGTGGTGTGTAGCGGATGGAAATTTAGGCTGGGATTGGGTTTTGCATCATTTGGCATGTGTTATCTGCTATACTGTGATGTTAGGGCTACGGCCTGATTCGATTTATGTGTGCTTCAGCCAAGTATGTTATTGTGAGGGCTAAGGCCCAATCTATTTTTGTGGGCTTAGGCCCAGTTATCACTCGTAAGGGGAATTGCACACAGAGTTTTCGTAAACTCACCCCCTCTTTTTAAATGTTTCAGGTAATCATTAGATCGCGGATTTGGGGAGCCGAGGCAGACTTGTGGTGGCCCTGCAATGTTTTTCCGTAAACTCGTTTCTTTTATTTAAACTTACTATTAATTTTGGGATTTTGTTATGTAATAAGGCCTTTGGTATTTTATTTGGTTTTAGCTTTCAAATTGGTTACTGTTTATTATTAAATGTTCAATATGGGATTTTCCTAAAATGATAATAAACTGTTTTTATTCAAAATTACTTAAACTCGATTTTCACAACAAATACAATTTTATTCAAATTAATAACAACTTTGTAAAATGGGCATTGAAATGAATCGGCTTTTATAAACAAACCACAAAACGCGGAGTTTCAAAAAGACTACGAACTTTTTAACGAACGCATAGTTTTTTTTTTTAGACATTCCTTTCATGTGACATGCCAGATCCGGTCGTAACGTCTAGGCCGGGTTTGGGGTGTTACAGTCATTGTTTTCAATACTTTCTTCTTTTAATAGTCTGAATAATGATGTATTCAGATTCAACTCATCGCCTTCACCTTCTTCCCCCTCTTCTTGAGCCAGGCACAGTTCCATCGTGTCATCATGTATGATTTCTTGTAATGAACTTTGAATGATATGATCAGTAGTATCAACAAAATAACAGGAATCATCTTGCTCTTTAGAATATCGCATGGCACCATAAATTTGAAAAATAATTTCTTCATCGCCTATCCTTAATGCGAGTTTATCGTCACCTACATCAATAACAGCCGTAGCAGTGGCTAAAAAAGGACGCCCTAAAATTAAGGGAACATTAATGTCTTCATCCATGTCTAACACAACAAAATCAACAGGGAAAATAAATTTATCAATTTTCACCAAGACATCTTCGATAACTCCTCTAGGATATTTAATGGATCTATCTGCTAACTGAATACTCATCCTAGTGGGTTTTGGTTCCCCAAGATCTAGTTGTTTAAACATCTTGTAAGGCATTAAATTAATACTGGCGCCTAGATCGGCTAATGTTTTCTTAATATTTAAGCTACCAATTAAACAAGGAATAGTAAAACTTCTCGGGTCTTTTAATTTGGCTGGTAACTTGTTTTAAAGGATGGCGGAGCATTCTTCATTAAGTTCCACTGTTGACACTTCTTCAAGCTTCCTTTTATTCGTTAGGAGTTCCTTTAAGAATTTTGAGTATTTTGGCATTTGTGAAATAGCTTCCACAAAAGGTAAGTTAATATGTATTTGTTTAAAAAGCTCGAGAAACTTACCGTATTGGGCATCTAATCTTTCTTTCTTCATCTTTGTTGGGTATGGGATTGGTGGTTTACTCTCTTTGCGTATTGGATTTACGTCCTCCACCCCATCATCTTTTATTTTGTTCTCTCCGTGTGGTTTCTTTGGTTCGACTAACTCTTTTCCACTCCTTAGTGTAACTGCTTTTACCTGTTTTGTTCCTTTAGAAAGAGTCTCTACCTGTATTTCGCAGATCATCTTAGTAAGTAATCCAACCGACTTAGAGAGCTCCCCGATGACTCAGTAAGTTTTTCAATTGAAGCTTGTTGATCTTTAAGTGTTCTCTCAGTTTCTTGGAAGTGGTTTTCCGTGTCTGTCATGAATTTCGTTAGCATCTCTTCGAGGTTTGGCTTTTTTTCTTGCGGATAGGGCTGATTTTGGAGGTTTTTAGGAGGTTGTTTCCTTTGATTTCCTTGATTTCCTTGACCTCCCATGAAAAATTTGGGTGATTTTTCCAACCTGGATTGTAAGTATTACTATAAGGGTTATTATTGGATCTAAAATTATTACCTATATAGTTCATCTATTTGCTTTCTACATCCGGTTGGTAGGGTGGGTACTCAGGATTTGCCATAGTTCCACTTGCATTGCACTGCATGATTGGTTGTGCCTGCGAAGAACACAAACTATCAATCTTTTTATTCATCATCTCTACCTGTGTTGATAGCATGGTTATCGCCTCGAGATTGTAAACTCCAGCTAATTCTGTCGGTTTCGTCCTTGTAACTTGCCACTGATAATTATTCAGTGACATCTCCTCAATGAACTCGTAGGCTGCTTCAGGAGTTCTGTTGTTCAGAGTTCCACCGGTGGCTGAATCAATTAGTTGCCTCGTGGAAGGGTTTACACCATTGTAGAAAGTTTGGACTTGTAGCCACAAGGGTAGACCATGGTGTGGACACCTTCTCAAGAGATCTTTGTATCTCTCCCATGCGTCGTATAATGTCTTTAAATCCATCTGCACAAAAGAAGAGATATCATTCCGTAATTTGGCCGTTTTGGCCGGTGGTAAATATTTCAATAAAAACTTTTCGGTCATCTGTTCCCATGTAGTGATTGACCCTCGTGGTAACGAGTTTAACCACTATTTGGCTTTATTCCTTAATGAAAATGGGAATAACCGAAGACGTATGGCATCATCAGAAATGCCATTTATTCTGAAGGTATCACAGAACTCTAAAAAATTAGCTATATGTGTGTTTGGATCTTCGTCCTACAAACCATCAAATTGAACAAACTGTTAAATCATTTGTATTGTGTTAGGCTTTAATTCAAAATTGTTAGCAGCTATAGCAGGCCTAACAATACTAGATTCTGCTCCTGTTGAATGCGGTTTAGCATAATCAAACATGGTACATGGAGCATTATTTTCCCCCCACTTCTGGTGGTGGTGGGTTATTCTAGTCCATCCCTTCAATAGGATTGGATCTGTCTTCTTGATCTTCCTCTGTGTAATTTAGGGCTCGCCTGATTTCTCTGCGAGTCCTACGAACGGTAGCTTCTATTTCATTATCGTATAACAAAGGTCCTGTCGAGTTCCTTCTAGTCATAAACTAGAGGTACCTGCCAAGAAAAAAAAGAAAGAAAATTTAGCAAAAATTAAGACCTAAAAAGATAAAAATAAAAACAAATTGCGAAAAATAAAAATAATGGCTAAAGTAATAAAAATAGAGCGTTCTTAATATTTTAGTTCCCCGGTAACAGCGCCAAAAACTTGATCGCTAAAATCAGAGCTTTAAAATTTATAAAACGAATGATCAAACCTGGAAACTAACTCTGACAACGATTAAAGGCAAGTGTACCTATCGAACAGTAGTATAGCTTAGGCAAGATCGGATTGTCGAACCCAAAGGAACTAAAAGTACTAATACTAACTTTCTTTTTATTATTTAGCCTAAAATAAAGTGAATTTGCTTTAAATCTAAATTAACGACTACAAAACTAAAGACGCAAAGACAAAAAGAACAAATTGGGAAATAACTTGAAGAAAAACTCAGTTGATCACGACGATACCCTCAAGAAGAATCCACCTAGACTTCACTTGTTATTTAATACTGAACCATATGATTTATTCATTTAGTTTGATCCGTAGGACTCCCTAACATATATTAAACCCTCTCTCGAGGTGAATAACGTCTAACCCTATGTTAATTAGTGGAACTCACGTTCTCTTATAATAACCCCCTAGAATAGCAGTAAATTGATCTATGGATATCCCATATTAGGTTTCACCCTAATCCGGCAAAATCTCATAACCCTATCTCTAGGCATTCGATCAACTCCGCTTAATTATGCTAGATCTACTATTAGGCAGGGTCTATTCCTCCTCCACCTAAGCACATCAAGTTTGGATTGAGCACACATAATTAAGAACAAACTAAGTATTTATCATATAATTCAAAAAACAATAACACGATTCATATAGGTTTCATCCCCGTCAGGTATCTGAGGGGTTTAGTTCATGACAAATAAAGAAAACATCTCAAGGAAATCCCTAAAACTCCCTGAAGGAATCGAAGGAGGAATCTGTCGTCTTGAGTAGAATTCTGGCTTATTGGGATGGATCAACTGACTATCTTCGAGTAATTCCCTCAACTCTGACCTTTCCGGCTTGGCTCCTTGGCCTCGCTCAACCCCCTTTTCATTTGTGGCACTTAGAGGGTTTATATAGGCTCTTGGAATGTGATTATTTCTCCCTAAGTATCCTTTTCCGACTAAAATTATCTAAAGCCTCGACAGGGGCACGGCCATGTCACACGCCCGTGTGGATCGACTTCAAACCGTGTTCGGATTTCTAATTTGAGGCACAGCCGTGTAAGTCGGGGTGAGGCCGTGTTCTAGATGCATGACAAGGCACAGTCGTGTGCTCTTTGGCCCAGGCCGTGTAGATTTTGTGATATGGCCCATTTACTCCGCTTTGGGCCCGTTTTGTGTTCTTTTCATCCTCGGGTGCTTTCCTGGGTATAAGACATGAAAAGAAAGGATTAAGAGCACCTTTTTACATCAATTGAGGGATAAATCATTCAAAAACAAATTAAATGTGGGATTAAAATATGTTATAACTACGGTTTATCAGTATAGCTCAGTTGCTTGAAAAAGGGCTATTTAGTTGTGTTCATAGGCAAAGAATTCCTAATCAATGATCCAAGTGGATCCAAACTTATGCCAGTGACCATAGCTGACAAAAGCTTTGTGGTGGACTGGAACAAGGGCTCAGACAGTGCCTACACAGCTTCCTTGGATGAGTCTAAGTTGTGGCACAAAAGGCTTGGACATGCCATCTGATAAAACGTAATATATACATATTTTAATCCCACATTTAGCATACTTTTGGATGATTTATTCCCTAAATTGTGGAATTTGGTGCTCCTAATCCTTTAATTTCATGTTTTATACTTAGGAGAGCACCGGAGGATGAAAAGAACGAGAAACGGGCCAAAAACGGAGAAAATGGGCCAAAGTACGAAATTCACACGGTCTAGGCTTGAGACACACGGCCATGCCTCTTTAGCAGACCCTCACACGGCCTGAGCTTGATTCACATGGGCGTGCCACATGGGCGTGTCCCTAACGTGATCTGTTTTAATTCTATTCAGAATAGGGTACTTAGAAGCAAAGAAAGACATTCCAAAAGCCTATATAAATACCCTAGATGACAACCTAAAGGGGGTGTTCAGGTAGGCCGAGGCGCCAAGCTAGAGAGGCCGAATTGTGGGATATACTCGAAGAAAGCCAGTTGATTCATCTCAAGAAGCCGGAATCATACTCAAGACGGAAGATCTTCTGTAATACCCCGAAAATTACTACAGTAAGAAGTAAGATATTATCCTTGATATCGTTAAGTAAGGAAATAAAGTGACAAAAAGGAAAATTTTGGATTATGTCAACATTGAGAAGTATATTATGATATATTACATTATTAATTCAAGAAAGGACTAAATTGTAAAAGTGAGAAAAATTTTGTTGCCTAAGAATAAATACTCAAAATTTGAGGGTTAAAGTGCAAATATGAAAAAGTTGAAGGACCAATAGTGTAAATATTTTAGGGGTGGAATAATCTAGAAACTAAGGAAAATGGATGAATTAGGACCAAATTGAATAGGTGAAGAATTATGAGGGACTAAATTACAATTTTTCCAAATTAAGTGATGATTCAATGATGGAATTTTTAAAGATCATGAAGGGTGAAATGGTCAATTAGTAAGAGAGAGAATTCTAGAATGTAATGATAATGTTGATGATATTTTAAATTAATTAATTAGATAAATATTACTTTATTAATACTTTAATAAGATGTTTATTATTATTTTATTATTTATTTAGTGTATATATATATATGTGTGTGTGTGGAAAAAAAGAGAGAAGAACACACCATCCATCTTTCCCATGCACCAACATGAGAAGAAGAGAAAGAAAGAAGTTTTGTTTTCTTTACAATTTGGTCCTTTTACTAAAAATCCACCATTTTCACTTAAAATTCAAAAGAATCTCCATAGCCATCAAGGGAGAAAGATGACAAGGAGACTATGGGGAGCAAGAATATCAAGTTAGATTCAAGAAATAGAAGCTAGAGGAGAGAGAAAATCAAGTTAGAGATTGAAATCAATAAAACAAGGTAAGAACATTAAGTTTTCAATATATTTTTAAGTTTGATATTGTGGAAAAAACATGCAAATGATGTTAATGTAGAGTTTTCTTATACAAGGTTTTATATTCTTGATATGTTAGTGAAGGAAAATAAGAGGAAAGTGATGGGAAATATTGTAGAGAAAGGAAATAAAGGTGTTATAAACTTGGTAATTAACATTTTGCACTAAAACAGTTTTGGACAGCAGCAGTAGTCTAACTTTAGAAAATCACAAAACATAAATCGAATTAGAGGATGAAATAAAATACGAAATTAAACCTTATTGAGTCTAGTTTATTACAGAAGAAACGGTGTATGTAATGGAATTGTAAATCATGATATATAATTGGTTTTGTGAGGAAAGGTCAGAATGATTTCAGGTTCCCCTGTTTTGACTTTGTAAAATCATAAAAAATTGGATAAAAATGATTAGAGGCTTAAATTTATATTTTTAAAATTATTAATGAGTCTATTTTCAATAAAAACAAACAGAAACATCATCTGAATCTCGTATGAGGAGATAATTAATTTTTAGTGAAGAAAGGTCGGAATTGTCATATAGCAGAATAGGGGTGAATTTAAAGAATAAACTGTACTTATTGGATAAACCGAAAATTTTGAAAATTTTATCGTAAGAAGATATATGAGTCTAGTTTCACGGAAAATTAGCGGATCTTAAATTGGAATTCTGTAGCTCAAGATATAAATAATTTAGTGACTATGACGCAAATGGACATCTTTGAATAAATTTATGAGTAAATAGTGAAATCATAGATAATGTTACTTGTAAGCATGTTCTATAAATTAAGGATGTGGAATAGAGAGGAGGAGGAGGAAAATACATATGAATATTCAACTAGCATGGCTAATTTGCATGTTCTAAACTCAGGGACTAAATTGAATAAAAGTAAAACTTTATGGGTAATTTTGTAAAAATGTCAAGAAATGACCAAATTGCATGAAATGGATTATTTTATCATTTAAATTATAAAATTGAATGAAATTATTAATTTAGATCAAGATCGGGTGAAAATATGTTTTAGGGATTAAATTGAAAAGTGTTGAAATTATGGAAAATTTTGATATTTTATAGAATTCATGGGCTATTATCAATATATATGAGAATAATTAGGCGTGAAACAAGGATTATATTACAAGAATTTTATTTTTCTGAACCTAAGGATGAAATCATCATTAATTAAAAGCTTAGGGGCAAAATGATAATTTTGCCTAAAGCATTAATTAAATGTATCAGAATATGAAATGAATGAAAATGATGATCAGATTTATTTATAAAGAATATGGAAAAGAAAAGTCATCGGATTAGTGAAACTATAAACATGAATATGCAACGAGGTAAGTTCATGTAACTTGAATTATATTCTTAAATGCTTGAAATGTATGTTATTGATGTGAATATAATTTGAATGTTCATTGTATGAAAATTGATGAAACATTGATATATTTGGTAATAAGGAAAAAAAATCCCGGTTGAATGAAAGGAAAATTCGATGGATCTCTGAAAATGAATTGACGGTAAAAAGGATCTAGCCCGGACGGGTGATCCTATCCTGATATAGCCCTCCCGAAGAATTTGGAAAATGGATTTAGCCCGGACGGGTAATCCAAATTAGGGTCTGAATTTAGCCTGGACTGGTATTTCAGATCCAAGCTGAAACACCCCAAACCCGGCCCACGAGCTTTGACCAGATTTGGTATGTTCCTCAAATAAACCGGTTCAAATTCTTTTGTTACTTTGTGAAAATCATGTGCGATTTAAAAAAAATTGTTTGGGTTGGGCTTGTGTTGAAAACCAATACGATTTTCATATTAGAAAACCCTTTTTAATTCTATGTGATAAAACATATAGAGTATATTTTTATAAAAATAAATTACTTGGTCTTTAAACTTAATAAAAATTTGTAACATAATTAAACAATAAACAGAAATAAGATAGTGCACTATGGCCTTAAGGCCTTATTACATCAAATAATTCCAAATAATTCAGAGTACTTAAAAAAAATTAATAGTCCATTAAAATAAAGACTTCAAGTTGAGCATGGCCACCACAAGTCCTGCCGTCCCGGTCCATCACTGTTCATCACCTGAAACATGGTCCCACAACAGGGTGAGTCAACAGACTCATTGTGTACACAACACTAAATCATAATCGAATCAGACATAACAATTATTACACATTCATATCATAGCATACAAGTTATGATGCATTCCCAAAACCCAAACCTATTAAGCCATCCGCTACACTCCCCCGTACCAACCTGTACACCGTGGGGACTACTAAGTCGACCCTTCTTCCGCTACACTCCATATCGCGGTCTTAGGTCACCGCATTCGTGGTCTTAGGTCACCACGTTCAGATTACTGTGGTCTTAGGTCACCACATTCAGATTACTGTGGTCTTAGGTCACCACATTCACTTCCCCTTCAAAATAGAACTCATATGCCCCATATAATAGTAATATGCATAAATATGCCAGAGTTCACATTCTTATTCTTATTCTCATGTTACAATTAACATATTTCATAATCCTAGTAGGAGTAGGAAACGTACCTGAGTACTTTGTACCATAACATGGTACCTTAGCCACATTCTTACACTTTCATATTCTTAATATCACATACATATATTTATTAAACATGCCATAAAACATATTAAGAATTAGTGTGGGGTACACACCCGATTTGCTTTAGTAAGTTCACTCCAAATCCCGAAAAGCTTGATCTAATGCCTTAGATCTTAAATCTCTACATTTAATCAATCATTTAATACGTAGTAAAGAGCCATTCGGCCATAAATCCAAATCCTAGTAGGATTAGTACACTAAAACTTACCTTTGATGCCGATTTGATGATTATTCAAATCCCGAAATTGCTGCTATGCTTCTTCTTGTGTTCGGCCAAGCCCTAAATCTCATCAGGGGTTAGTTCCGGCTTTTAAACAAATTAAAGAATAGATCTAAATACCAAATCAAGCCTTGGCCGAACATACCTATATGCTTACCTTCCAAATCTTAAATCCCGAAATAGATCCTTGCTTTCTTAGTGCTGTCGAAAATCCTATAGGCACATACTAGATTGATTTCTAACACTTAATCATCATTAAATGGCCTATGGCCGAATATCAGATGTCTTACCTTGAAGCTTTAAATCCCGAAAATCCCTTCTCTTGAAGTCGATAACTATCAAATCCCGGAGTTCCTCCTTTAATATTCGGCCAAGAGACAATAAGGGGATCAGTTTCTAGATCTCGATAAAAAGAAACTGAACAACAAAATCCATTGTTCTTACCTTAATACCTCAGTCGACTGCACCCTTGCTTGGAGTCACAAAGATTCGGCTTTTGAGGCTTAAAAGAAATCGATTTCACTAGAGATTATTGGTATATTCAGTTGGACAAAATAAAAGAGAAGAGAGGATTTTGCTAGGGAAAAATTCGGCAGAGAGAAGAGGAGGAAGAAAATTTGATGAGTAGCCCTATTCTCTTCCTTTTATAGCCGAAATTACTACTCAGAATCCCTTACTTGGCCACCACTCTTCTATTTGATAGCTTTATCCTTTTAATTATCACAAAATAAAAGAATTAATCCAACAATTATCTCTTAGAAATAATCCAAACAAAATCCTTTATTTATCCCCTAATTAGCCAAATTTAAAAGAGAATGAAACTCCTCTTTGGCAAGCCTTGTGTCGTCCACCTCTGTGCTTCTAGAAGCAAAAATAAAACTTCTTTTATTTGCTTCCCATGTGACTCGAACTCAGGCCCAACACCCTTGCATGTGGCGCCATTTCCAGAGGCCCTAAGTGGCATCTTCAGGCCACTTTTCCAAGCCTGCTTGTGTGTCAAATTTCACATACTTTTTCTCTTAAGGCCACCTTGCCTCAGTTTCCTCTTTTAAACTTTAAAACTCGATATTTCTAAGTCATTTCTAAGTTTCCAAAAATTTTCGTTTGGCTCTTTAAACTTGACATTTCCTTACATTTTCAAGTTTCCAGAAATGTTCACTTTCCTCTTTTGAATCATTTCCAAATCATTTCCTAGTTTCCAAAAATGTTCACTTTCCATTTTTAAACTTAACATTCCCATACATTTTCAGGTTTCCAAAATGTTCATTTCTAAATCTTTTCCATACATTTCCGGGTTTCCAAAAATATTCAAAATTTATTCATAATACTTAAGACATGTCATTTCGTACAATTAAACCGAAAATGCATAGGCCCTTTTCAGGATGTTACACAAGCTCATTAGAGTAATTGTCGTTGCAGGGGATTTAGCCTGGACTGGTATTCCCGACAATACTCTATGAGTTTATATTACAGGGGATTTAGCCTGGACTGGTAATCCCGCTGTAAAGATGAGGTTCACGGGAGTGTGCTCTCTGAAATAGAAATGTGCACACATGAATATGAATTGACGGACCCTGAATTGTACACTATAAGTGTACTACTGGAAAATCCATCGAAATTTCGAGAAATTCAACGGGATAAATATAGAAAATGGAAAGTACTTGAAATCATGAAATTAAACTTGAAATACATAGAAATGATAAGTATTTGATATATTGAAATATGACATGGAAAATACATGTATGTGAAATTTGCCAGATAATTATGCATATTCAAGATTATGAACTACTACTAGAATAAATATATACTAAACTCATGAAAATGATAGTACATGAAATATTGTTATAATAAATTGAATAATTTATATTTATGAAGAAATAGAAAAAGAATGATATGTATCATGACATGTAAATATAGGACTATTTTTGATACGTTGATACAAGAAAAATTATGTATATTAGGACAAGTAATAAATTCAAGAGAGACATGTCGAGAAAATAAGTTTGTTAATATTAAAGTTGCCAACCAGTATAGGAAAATTTTAGGATTTTGCGAAAATTCCCTATAATCCCGATTTAATCCCGGTTGGTTCCTAATGTATGTTTTGGGCTTTGAGGGCCCAATAGAGAGATGTTATGATTATTTTCAGAATATGAATAATAAATGACTCAAAATTATTCAAAAATATTCAGTAAACTCCGGTAATGCCTCGTACCCTATTCCGGCGACGGATACGGGTAGGGGGTGTTACATTAGTGGTGCTATCAGAGCTAGATTTAGTCAGTTCTCGGACCGAACGTAGCATATGAGAAGTCTAGAAATACATGTCCTTATATAACCTGTCTGTGATATTTTCCAAATCTGATGGGATTTGTTTTACTTATAGATAGAGATGCTTTCCCAACCGAGCCAATTCTGATAATGTTGAAAATGATACTCAAGTATATGAAAAAAGTTGATTCTGATAAATCAACTCATAGAGATTGAATAAAGTTTTATAATACATGAAAATGATGAATGTTATGTATTACTAAAAGTAAATTATATTGCTACATGAATATTGTGCTGATGACTAAATTATAAGATATATATAAATATGTGTGACTATTGAATTATAGTGAATTGAGATAATAGATGTTTGAATATTTGAAATTGTTGTGGAAATGAATTCGAAATTGAAAAAAAAAAACCCATTAACTTATCGGACTAGATTGGATACAACAATGGCATGCCATTGAATTTGTGATGTGATGAGGAGATTTGAGGCTCGACTGAGGAGATATTTCTGTATTATATTCTTCGGTTTATCCGAAGAGGCATTTAATGCCTTATTGGTGTGTTTGGGAGGATATGATATTCTGGTGTGTTTGGGATGGAATCCATGTATCCGTCAAAGTCCAGATTTGTTAATAGGGTGAACAACTGAAATGAGAAAAATTAAATAAATTTGATTGATTGTACTATTGAAAATATGAGAAAGAAATTATGAGTTGAATTGTGAATTGAATTGTGAATTAAATTGAAATGTGAGATTTGAAGAATGAACTTAAGGTTCATGAATTTTCTAAAATATCGAATTATTGATATTGAAATCAGTTGAATAAATGAAATGAGAAAATAAAATGAATTTGATCGATTGAATTATTGAAAGTATGAAAAAGTAGAATTATGAATTGAAATTGGAATTAAATTAAGATATGAGATTGAAAGCTTGAACCAAAGGTTCATAATTTGATTAGATAATATAGATGATATATGATGCCATTTGATGAAAGACTATTGTTGAGATATGAAATTAAAGTATAAATTAACACATATGACTTATATTGTTACATGTTTGATGTCTATTATTTATTATTAAATGTTAAATTTAAATTATGTGTATGGTAAGTGAAGTATGAGGTAAGTGTTATTGTTGAATTGAATGAAAATTGAATTGAGTGATGGATAAATATTAGTATTGAATTGTATATTGATGAGAAAGTGAAATTTGGAATAGAAAAGTGAAATACAAAGTACATGATAAGAATTATTTTGACTAGTAAATTTTGAAATATATTACATGTATTAAAGATAGATAATATATAAGCATACGGATTATCGGTGCAAGAATTAAATTGTAAAGCATGTAGAAGTATTATGCGAAAAGTGTAAAAAGTGATATATGTGCATAATATAATTTGTCCAATTAGATAATATAAGAACTACTGGGGTATTAGTGGCATGCCATTAAGGAACCTTAGAATGCTATTTGATTTATACCATGTCTGTGCTCTCCGATTAGCACATTTGTGATCTTTGTTTACCTGTTTCGGTGGTGTTATGTTCTGTTCTGTATATCCTAAGTGTTCTTTTTAATTTATTGGGTCTCTGGTAGAAAGGTAAATAATTTTTGTTACAAGGTAAAGGATTATTTATGATTCAAGTTTGAAACATTGAATTAAAAATAAATTGTGAAATGAAAGGATAGAAAATGGATATAAATGATAAATTAGATATATATATATATATACACACACACACAGAAATGAACTATAGAATCGTAGAGAAAATGAAGTTTATGATCAAATGAAAACAAGAAAATTTCGAGGACGAAATTTATTTTAAGGGGGAGAGAAATGTAATACCCCGAAAATTACTACAGTAAGAAGTAAGATATTATCCTTGATATCGTTAAGTAAGGAAATAAAGTGACAAAAAGGAAAATTTTGGATTATGTCAACATTGAGAAGTATATTATGATATATTACATTATTAATTCAAGAAAGGACTAAATTGTAAAAGTGAGAAAAATTTTGTTGCCCAAGAATAAATACTCAAAATTTGAGGGTTAAAGTGCAAATATGAAAAAGTTGAAGGACCAATAGTGTAAATATTTTAGGGGTGGATAATCTAGAAACTAAGGAAAAATGGATGAATTAGGACCAAATTGAATAGGTGAGGAATTATGAGGGACTAAATTACAATTTTTCCAAATTAAGTGATGATTCATGATGGAATTTTTAAAGATCATGAAGGATGAAATGGTCAATTAGTAAGAGAGAGAATTCTAGAATGTAATGATTATGTTGATGATATTTAAATTAATTAATTAGATAAATATTACTTTTTAATACTTTAATAAGATATTTATTATTATTTTATTATTTTATTTAGTATATATATATGTGTGTGTGTGGAAAAAAAAAAGAGAGAAGAGAACACACCATCCATCTTTCCCATGCACCAACATGAGAGAAGAGAGAAAGAAGAAAGAAGTTTGTTTTCTTTACAATTTGGTCCTTTTACTAAAAATCCACCATTTTCACTTAAAATTCAAAAGAATCTCCATAGCTATCAGGGAGAAAGATGACAAGGAGATATGGGGAGCAAGAATATCAAGTTAGATTAAGAATAGAAGCTAGAGGAGAGAGAAAATCAAGTTAGAGATTGAAATCAATAAAACAAGGTAAGAACATTAAGTTTTCAATATATTTTTAAGTTTGATATTGTGGAAAAAACATGCAAATGATGTTAATGTAGAGTTTTCTTATACAAGGTTTATATTCTTGATATGTTAGTGAAGGAAAATAAGAGAAAGTGATGGGAAATATTGTAGAGAAAGGAAATAAAGGTGTTATAAACTTGGTAATTAACATTTTGCACTAAAATAGTTTTGGACAGCAGCAGTAGTCTAAATTTAGAAAATCACAAAAAATTGTATAAATCAAATTAGAGGATGAATAAAATACGAAATTAAACCTTATTGAGTCTAGTTTATTACAGAAGAAACGGTGTATGTAATGGAATTGTAAATCATGATATATAATTGGTTTTGTGAGGAAAGGTCAGAATGATTTCAGGTTCCCCTGTTCTGACATTGTAAAATCATAAAAAATTGGATAAAAATGATTAGAGGCTTAAATTTATATTTTTAATATTATTAATGAGTCTATTTCAATAAAAACAAACAGAAACATCATCTGAATCTCGTATGAGGAGATAATTAATTTTTAGTGAAGAAAGGTCGGAATTGTCAGACAGCAGAATAGGGGTGAATTTAAAGAATAAACTGTACTTATTGGATAAACCGAAAATTTTGAAAATTTTATCGTAAGAAGATATATGAGTCTAGTTTCAGGGAAAATTAGCAGATCTTAAATTGGAATTCTGTAGCTCAAGATATAAATAATTTAGTGACTATGACGCAAATGGACATCTTTGAATAAATTTATGAGTAAATAGTGAAATCATAGATAATGTTACTTGTAAGCATGTTCTATAAATTAAGGATGTGGAATAGAGAGGAGGAGGAGGAAAATACATATGAATATTCAACTAGCATGGCTAATTTGCATGTTCTAAACTCAGGGACTAAATTGAATAAAAGTAAAACTTTCTTGGTAATTTTGTAAAAATGTCAAGAAATGACCAAATTGCATGAAATGGATTATTTTATTATTTAAATTATAAAATTGAATGAAATTATTAATTTAGATCAAGATCTGGTGAAAATATGTTTTAGGGATTAAATTGAAAAGTGTTGAAATTATGGAAATTTTGATATTTTATAGAATTCATGTGCTATTATCAATATATATGAGAATATAGGCTTAAAACAAGGATTATATTACAAGAATTTATTTTTCTGAACCTAAGGATGAAATCATCATTAATTAAAAGCTTAGGGGCAAAATGATAATTTTGCCTAAAGCATTAATTAAATGTATTAGAATATGAAATGAATGAAAATGATGATCAGATTTATTTATAAAGATTGGATAACTCAAATACGAGACTTGAACATGGAAAAGAAAAGTCATCGGTTAGTGAAACTATAAACATGAATAAGCAACGAGGTAAGTTCATGTAACTTGAATTATATTCTTAAATGATTGAAATGTATGTTATTGATGTGAATATAATTTGAATGTTCATTGTATGAAAATTGATGAAACATTGATATATTTGGTAAAAAGGAAAAAAAAATCCCGGTTGAATGAAAGGAAAATTCGATGGATCTTTGAAAATGAATTGACGGTAAAAAGGATCTAGCCCGGACGGGTGATCCTATCCTGATATAGCCCTCCCGAAGAATATGTGGAAAATGGATTTAGCCCGGACGGGTAATCTGAATTAGGGTCTGAATTTAGCCTGGACTGGTAATTCAGATCCAAGCTCATTAGAGTAATTGTCGTTGCGGGGTTTAGCCTGGACTGGTAATCCCGACAATACTCTATGAGTTTATATTACAGGGGATTTAGCCTGGACTGGTAATCCCGCTGTAAAGATGAGGTTCGCGGGAGTGTGCTCTCTGAAATAGAAATGTGCGCACATGAATATGAATTGACGGACCCGAAATTGTACACTATAAGTGTACTACTGGAAAATCTATCGAAATTCCGAGAAATTCAACGGGATAAATATAGAAAATGGCAAGTACTTGAAATCATGAAATTAAACTTGAAATACATAGAAATGATAAGTATTTGATATATTGAAATATGACATGGAAAATACATGTATGTGAAATTTGCCAGATAATTATGCATATTCAAGATTATGAACTACTACTAGAATAAATATATACTAAACTCATGAAAATGATAGTACACGAAATATTGTTATAATAAATTGAATAATTTATATTTATGAAGAAATAGAAAAGAATGATATGTATCATGACATGTAAATATAGGACTATTTTTTATACGTTGATACAAGAAAAATTATGTATATTAGGACAAGTAATAAATTCAAGAGAGACATGTCGAGAAAATAAGTTTGTTAATATTAAAGTATGCCAACCAGTATAGGAAAATTTTAGGATTTTGCGAAAAATTCCCTATAATCCCGATTTAATCCCGGTTGGTTCCTAATGTATTTATTGGGCTTTGAGGGCCCAATAGAGAGATGTTATGGTTATTTTCAGAATATGAATAATAAATGACTCAGAATTATTCAAAAATATTCAGTAAACTCCGGTAATGCCTCGTACCCTATTCCGGCAACGGATACAGGTAGGGGGTGTTACATTAGTGGTATCAGAGCTATGGTTTAGTCGGTTCTCGGACCGAACGTAGCATATGAGAAGTCTAGAAATACATGTCCTTATATAACCTGTGATACTGTGATATTTTCCAAATCTGATGGGATTTGTTTTACTTATAGATAGAGATGCTTTCCCAACCGAGCCAATTCTGATAATGTTGAAAATGATACTCAAGTATATGAATAAAAGTTGATTCTGATAAATCAACTCATAGAGATATGAATAAATGTTTTATATACATGAAAATGATGAATGTTATGTATTACTAAAAGTAAATTATATTGCTACATGAAAATTTGTGCTGATGACTAATTTAAGATATATATATAAATATGTGTGACTATTGAATTTATGTGAATTGAGATATAGATGTTTTGAATATTTGAAATTGTTGTGGAAATGAATTCGAAATTGAAAAAAAAAACCCATTAACTTATCGGACTAGATTGGATACAAATGGCATGCCATTGAATTTGTGATGTGATGAGGAGATTTGAGGCTCGACTGAGGAGATATTTCTGTATTATATTCCTCGGTTTATCCGAAGAGGCATTTAATGCCTTATTGGTGTGTTTGGGAGGATATGATATTCTGGTGTGTTTGGGTTGGAATCCATGTATCCGTCAAAGTCCGGATTTGTTAATAGGGTGAATAACTGAAATGAGAAAAATTAAATAAATTTGATTGATTGTACTATTGAAAATATGAGAAAGAAATTATGAGTTGAATTGTGAATTAAATTGAAATGTGAGATTTGAAGAATGAACTTAAGGTTCATGAATTTTCTAAAATATCGAATTATTGATATTGAAATCAGTTGAATAAATGAAATGAGAAAATAAAATGAATTTGATCGATTGAATTATTGAAAGTATGAAAAAGTAGAATTATGAATTGAAATTGGAATTAAATTAAGATATGAGATTGAAAGCTTGAACCAAAGGTTCATAATTTGATTAGATAATATATATGATATATGATGCCATTGATGAAAGACTTTGTTGAGATATGAAATTAAAGTATAAATTAACACATATGACTTATATTGTTACATGTTTGATGTCTATTATTTATTATTAAATGTTAAATTTAAATTATGTGTATGGTAAGTGAAGTATGAGGTAGTGTTATTGTTGAATTGAATGAAAATTGAATTGAGTGATGGATAAATATTAGTATTGAATTGTATATGATGAGAAAGTGAAATTTGGAATAGAAAAGTGAAATACAAAGTACATGATAAGAATTATTTTGACTAGTAAATTTTGAAATATATTACATGTATTAAAGATAGATAATATAAGCATACGGATTATCGGTGCAAGAATTAAATTGTAAAGCATGTAGAAGTATTATGCGAAAAGTGTAAAAAGTGATATATGTGCATAATATAATTTGTCCAATTAGATAATATAAGAACTACTGGGATATTAGTGGCATGCCACTAAGGAACCTTAGAATGCTATTTGATTTTTACCATGTCTGTGCTCTCCGATTAGCACATTTGTGATCTTTGTTTACCTGTTTCGATGGTGTTATGTTCTGTTCTGTATATCCTAAGTGTTCTTTTTAATTTATTGGGTCTCTGGTAGAAAGGTAAATAATTTTTGTTACAAGGTAAAGGATTATTTATGATTCAAGTTTGAAACATTGAATTAAAAATAAATTGTGAAATGAAAGGATAGAAAATGGATATAAATGATAAATTAGATATATATATATATATATATACATACACACACACAGAGAGAAATGAACTATAGAATCGTAGAGAAAATGAAGTTTATGATCAAATGAAAACAAGAAAATTTCGAGGACGAAATTTATTTTAAGGGGGAGAGAAATGTAATACCCCGAAAATTACTACAGTAAGAAGTAAGATATTATCCTTGATATCGTTAAGTAAGGAAATAAAGTGACAAAAAGGAAAATTTTGTATTATGTCAACATTGAGAAGTATATTATGATATATTACATTATTAATTCAAGAAAGAACTAAATTGTAAAAGTGAGAAAAATTTTGTTGCCCAAGAATAAATACTCAAAATTTGAGGGTTAAAGTGCAAATATGAAAAAAGTTGAGGGACCAATAGTGTAAATATTTTAGGGGTGGAATAATCTAGAAACTAAGGAAAATGGATGAATTAGGACCAAATTGATTAGGTGAGGAATTATGAGGGACTAAATTGCAATTTTTCCAAATTAAGTGATGATTCAATGATGGAATTTTTAAAGATCATGAAGGGTGAAATGGTCAATTAGTAAGAGAGAGAATTCTAATATGAAATGATTATGTTGATGATATGTTAAATTAATTAATTAGATAAATATTACTTTATTAATACTTTAATAAGATATTTATTATTATTTTATTATTTTATTTAGTACATATATATATATGTGTGTGTGTGTGTGGAAAAAAAAAAGAGAGAAGAGAACACACCATCCATCTTTCCCATGCACCAACATGAGAAGAAGAGAGAAAGAAAGAAGTTTTGTTTTCTTTACAATTTGGTCCTTTTACTAAAAATCCACCATTTTCACTTAAAATTCAAAAGAATCTCCATAGCTATCACGGGAGAAAGATGACAAGGAGACTATGGGGAGCAAGAATATCAAGTTAGATTCAAGAAATAGAAGCTAGAGGAGAGAGAAAATCAAGTTAGAGATTGAAATCAATAAAACAAGGTAAGAACATTAAGTTTTCAATATATTTTTAAGTTTGATATTGTGGAAAAAACATGCAAATGATGTTAATGTAGAGTTTTCTTATACAAGGTTTTATATTCTTGATATGATAGTGAAGGAAAATAAGAGAAAGTGATGGGAAATATTGTAGAGAAAGGAAATAAAGGTGTTATAAACTTGGTAATTAACATTTTGCACTAAAAAGTTTTGGACAGCAACAGTAGTCTAATTTTAGAAAATTACAAAAAATTGTATAAATCAAATTAGAGGATGAATAAAATATGAAATTAAATATTATTGAGTCTAGTTTATTACAAAAGAAACGGTGTATGTAATGGAATTGTAAATCATGAGATATAATAGGTTTTGTGAGGAAAGGTCAGAATGATTCAGGTTCCCCTGTTCTGACTTTGTAAAATCATAAAAAATTGGATAAAAATGATTAGAGGCTTAAATTTATATTTTTAAAATTATTAATGAGTCTATTTTCAATAAAAACAAACAGAAACATCATCCGTATCTCGTATGAGGAGATAATTAATTTTTAGTGAAGAAAGGTCGGAATTGTCATACAGCAGAATAGGGGTGAATTTAAAGAATAAACTGTACTTATTGGATGAACCAAAAATTTTAAAAATTTTATCGTAAGAAGATATATGAGTCTAGTTTCACGGAAAATTAGCGGATCTTATATTGGAATTCTGTAGCTCAAGATATAAATAATTTAGTGACTATGACGCAAATGGACATCTTTGAATAAATTTATGAGTAAATAGTGAAATCATAGATAATGTTACTTGTAAGCATGTTCTATAAATTAAGGATGTGGAATGGAGAGAAGGAGGAGGAAAATACATATGAATATTCAACTAGCATGGCTAATTTGCATGTTCTAAACTCAGGGACTAAATTGAATAAAAGTAAAACTTTCTGGGTAATTTTGTAAAAGTGTCAAGAAATGACCAAATTGCATGAAATGGATTATTTTATCATTTAAATTATAAAATTGAATGAAATTATTAATTTAGATCAAGATCGGGTGAAAATATGTTTTAGGGATTAAATTGAAAAGTGTTGAAATTATGGAAAATTTTGATATTTTATAGAATTCATGGGCTATTATCAATATATATGAGAATAAATAGGCTTAAAACAAGGATTATATTACAAGAATTTTATTTTTCTGAACCTAAGGATGAAATCATCATTAATTAAAAGCTTAGGGGCAAAATGATAATTTTGCCTAAAGCATTAATTAAATGTATTAGAATATGAAATGAATGAAAATGATGATCAGATTTATTTATAAAGATTTGGATAACTCAAATACGAGACTTGAACATGGAAAAGAAAAGTCATCGGGTTAGTGAAACTATAAACATGAATAAGCAACGATGTAAGTTCATGTAACTTGAATTATATTCTTAAATGATTGAAATGTATGTTATTGATGTGAATATAATTTGAATGTTCATTGTATGAAAATTGATGAAACATTGATATATTTGGTAAAAAGGAAAAAAAAAATCCTGGTTGAATGAAAGGAAAATTCGATGGATCTTTGAAAATGAATTGACGGTAAAAAGGATCTAGCCCGGACGGGTGATCCTATCCTGATATAGCCCTCCCGAAGAATATGTGGAAAATGGATTTAGCCCGGACGGGTAATCCGAATTAGGGTCTGAATTTAGCCTGGACTGGTAATTCAGATCCAAGCTCATTAGAGTAATTGTCGTTGCTGGGGGTTTAGCCTGGACTGGTAATCCCGACAATACTCTATGAGTTTATATTACAGGGGATTTAGCCTGGACTGGTAATCCCGCTGTAAAGATGAGGTTCGCGGGAGTGTGCTCTCTGAAATAGAAATGTGCGCACATGAATATGAATTGACGGACCCGGAATTGTACACTATAAGTGTACTACTGGAAAATCCATCGAAATTCCGAGAAATTCAAGGGGATAAATATAGAAAATGGCAAGTACTTGAAATCATGAATGTAACACCCCAAACCCAGTCAAAACACCACGACCGAATCTGGTATGTTACAGGGAAAAACGTATTTGAAAGGTTAGGTTTTTCGTTTAAAAGTTTGATGAAAACTCTTTGAAAAGTTTTGTACTTGAAGAAAACTTGGGTAGGCTTGATTAAAATCTGATGGTGTATTTGAAAATTCAGAAATTTTGATAACTTAATCAGATGTGTAGTTAAAACAAGTTTATCTCATTTTAAAATTCAAGTAGTTTCTTATTGTTACCTAAAACATTTTGACTTAGTAGAAAATCGAGTTTAAGTTAGAAAAACATTTGAGTCCCCTTTGTCTCAATTCATAGTGTGATACCCGATGGTATAGTTTAAAACACATAGCGTTATAGTTTTGAAACCATTGTTTTTCCAAGTTTTAGCAAATTTTAACTCAATTAATTTGTTAAGGCATATTAAAAATCTACTTAAAGCATAAACATAACAAAACATAATTTTAAAGGCCCTTTTACAATCCAAAATAAAACCAAATAATAATAAATAAGCTAAAGTACCAAATTTATAAAGTCTGAGCAAATCTTTATTTAAGCATGGCATGAGCACCTCGAGTCCATCCCGGCTCCATGTCCACGTCTAAGTGTCACCTGAAATGTCAAAGGAGAGGGTGAGTCGCAAGACTCAGTGCATAAATCCCACTCCCGATAATACAACATGCTAACACACATCATAACATAGCAACATAATTAATGCAACCCGATCCTAACCATCCGAATCGCCTTTTCTACCCCGTGTGGTACCAAACCACTGGTGGTGCCAAACCACTGGTGACCCAAAGTCACGATATCCATAAGTGTGGTGCCAAACCACTGGTGACCCAAAGTCACGAATAATCCAATGATGGGGCCAACCCATCGTGTGATACCAAATCACTAGCGACAATCCCGTATCTCTCAAGTGGGGCCAACCCACGGTGGTATCAAACCACAGGGACGAGTCGCAATGAGGTGCCAAACCTCTGGTGTCCCAAAGACACAGTGTGATACCAAATCACTGGTGACCGCAGTCACAATCCGATGATGGGGCCAACCCATCGTGTGATACCAAATCACTGGCATCAATCCCATATAATCAACTGTGGGGCCAACCCACCGTGGTACTAAGCCACTGGGACAAGACGCTGAGGTGCCAAACCTCTGGTGACCCAAAGTCACAAAATATCATCTGTGGTACCAAACCACTGGAGGTGCCAAACCTCTGGTGTCCCAAAGACACAGTGTCCCAAAGACACGAATATCATACTCCTCCTCCTCTCATATCACCCACACATGTCATACTGATGCAATGATATAAAACATGTAATCATGCTAACATGCTCAACATGGCATCTCATAATATTTACATCATAACATGATATCACATATAGCAATACAAATCTCATAATGAAACGGACTTACCCGTATCCGTGCTTATACCCCATCGGGTACCAAATCCATCAATCATATCGTTTCACTTTAATAAGTATACAGGTTATTAATCACATTACTAAACAGAAGTGTGTTAGTTTACACACCTGGTAAACGAAAGCCTTAAACCCCTCGAACTGATCTAAGCCCCCTTGATTATCTTGCTCCTAAAACAATCGGCCAAAGCATAGGTTAGCCATTTAGACCATTCGGCCAAGACAAAATAACCCATAGGGGTTAACCTTGATCCCTTACCTTGCAGATGGTTTGGTTTCCTACCAAACCTCGAACCAACAGTGGTTCCTCCTATGACAATCGGCCACCACCTAATAAGATAAGCCATTAATCCTTTGAACTTGCTTAACGAAACTAAGAGAATAGACTAACAACATAATCCTCTTACCACCCCTTACCAAATGGTTAAACGAAAGAAGAAGGCTCCACTTGTCTCCTTTAACAATCCAGATGTCCTATAGCGAAAATGATTTACACAAGAGATTAGTACCCTTCAACCAATAACGAAATCGACCCTTACCTAAACCACCATACATAAAGACGAGAAAGAGGGAAAATGGCCATTCGGCCAAGCTCTTACCTAATTCCACACGATGGAGAGCACGACCCTAACACCAACAATATTCGGCCAACAACACTAGGAGAGAAAAGAGATTCGGCCAAGGTGTTTAACACCCACCTTTGTTCGGTTTCGAGTGGAAAGGAAAAAAGAAGATATAGATGGAAGTATAGGTTCGGCACAAAAGAAGTGAGAAGAGCAATTTGGAGAAATCGGCTAAGGGTTTTTGAAAAACAAACAAAACAATGGATAGAAGGTGGAGACTTTCGGTTTTGAGCAAGAAAAGAAAAGATGAAGGTGCTTGGGAAGGTGAATGTTTCGGCTAACAAGTTGTTAATAGGAGAAAGAAATTATAAGAACTCTAGGGTAATGGTTTCGGCTCAACTCAAATGAAAGAAAGAAGAAAGAATGGGGAGGAGCATTCGGCTAGTAAAGAGAGTTAGGAGAAAACAAGCAAATTTCGGCAAGTCTTGGGAGGTTTTCTTTCGGTTAAGAACAAATGGTAAATTTCGGAAAGCTTTAGAAGTTGGTCTATCGGTTTCAAGAAGAAAACAAAAAAGGACACTTACTTGAAGAATTCGGCTACTATTGACAACAAGAGAAAAAGAAAAACAACAATGGCTTCAAACAAAAAAAATGACCGAAAACAACCAAAAATGCCAAAATGAATTCGGCACACCCAACCCCAAACCAAACCGTCCACTCCCCCACAACTCCTCTCCTAAAATTCGGCCAAATCCCCCACAACACTCCACTCCACACATTCAAATTGGTTGAACTAGTCAACCTCCTAAAATCCCTCTCCACCCACCATTTGAATGAGAAGACCAAGTCCAAGGCAGAGTTTGAACTGCCTTCTACCTCTTCCTTCCATGCCGTCAAAAAGAGTGACAAAAAGTGACCTCTCCGCAGCTCGAACACAAGGCCTCCCTCTTGCATTTGGCGTCACACCCAAGCTCCATGTGGCGTCCCCCTTGCCACTTTGCTAGCTCCTCATTTGTGCTACTAAACACCAAAAATAAAATAAAAACCCCAGCTTCCTCAGCTCCTCTCCTATAAAGCCTAAAAAACAAAAATTTTCCTTAACACTCGGGCCTACTTCTAGCTCACAACTAAGTCACGAAACCATACAAACAACAACATAGCAAGCCATTAACATGCAAACAATGTCACACAAAATAGCCCCTGACCCGGGATATTACAATGAAATTAAACTTGAAATACATAGAAATGATAAGTATTTGATATATTGAAATATGACATGGAAAATACATGTATGTGAAATTTGCCAGATAATTATGCATATTCAAGATTATGAACTACTACTAGAATAAATATATACTAAACTCATGAAAATGATAGTACATGAAATATTGTTATAATAAATTGAATAATTTATATTTATGAAGAAATAGAAAAAGAATGATATGTATCATGACATGTAAATATAGGACTATTTTTGATACGTTGATACAAGAAAAATTATGTATATTAGGACAAGTAATAAATTCAAGAGAGACATGTCGAGAAAATAAGTTTGTTAATATTAAAGTATGCCAACCAGTATAGGAAAATTTTAGGATTTTGCGAAAAATTCCCTATAATCCCGATTTAATCCCGGTTGGTTCCTAATGTATGTTTTGGGCTTTGAGGGCCCAATAGAGAGATGTTATGATTATTTTCAGAATATGAATAATAAATGACTCAGAATTATTCAAAAATATTCAGTAAACTCCGGTAATGCCTCGTACCCTATTCCGGCAACGGATACGGGTAGGGGGTGTTACATTAGTGGTATCAGAGCTACGGTTTAGTCGGTCCTCGGACCGAACGTAGCATATGAGAAGTCTAGAAATACATGTCCTTATATAACCTGTGATACTGTGATATTTTCCAAATCTGATGGGATTTGTTTTACTTATAGATAGAGATGCTTTCCCAACCGAGCCAATTCTGATAATGTTGAAAATGATACTCAAGTATATGAATAAAAGTTGATTCTGATCAATCAAACTCATAGAGATATGAATAAATGTTTTATAATACATGAAAATGATGAATGTTATGTATTACTAAAAGTAAATTATATTGCTACATGAAATATTGTGCTGATGACTAAATTATAAGATATATATATATAAATATGTGTGACTATTGAATTATATGTGAATTGAGATAATAGATGTTTTGAATATTTGAAATTGTTGTGGAAATGAATTCGAAATTGAAAAAAAAAAACCCCATTAACTTATCGGACTAGATTGGATACAAATGGCATGCCATTGAATTTGTGATGTGATGAGGAGATTTGAGGCTCGACTGAGGATATATTTCTGTATTATATTATTCAGTTTATCCAAAGAGGCATTTAATGCCTTATTGGTGTGTTTGGGAGGATATGATATTCTGGTGTGTTTGGGTTGGAATCCATGTATCCGTCAAAGTCCGGATTTGTTAATAGGGTGAATAACTGAAATGAGAAAAATTAAATAAATTTGATTGATTGTACTATTGAAAATATGAGAAAGAAATTATGAGTTGAATTGTGAATTGAATTGTGAATTAAATTGAAATGTGAGATTTGAAGAATGAACTTAAGGTTCATGAATTTTCTAAAATATCGAATTACTGATATTGAAATCAGTTGAATAAATGAAATGAGAAAATAAAATGAATTTGATCGATTGAATTATTGAAAGTATGAAAAAGTAGAATTATGAATTGAAATTGGAATTAAATTAAGATATGAGATTGAAAGCTTGAACCAAAGGTTCATAATTTGATTAGATAATATAGATGATATATGATGCCATTTGATGAAAGACTATTGTTGAGATATGAAATTAAAGTATAAATTAACACATATGACTTATATTGTTACATGTTTGATGTCTATTATTTATTAAATGTTAAATTTAAATTATGTGTATGGTAAGTGAAGTATGAGGTAAGTGTTATTGTTGAATTGAATGGAAATTGAATTGAGTGATGGATAAATATTAGTATTGAATTGTATATTGATGAGAAAGTGAAATTTGGAATAGAAAAGTGAAATACAAAGTACATGATAAGAATTATTTTGACTAGTAAATTTTGAAATATATTACATGTATTAAAGATAGATAATATATAAGCATACGGATTATCGGTGCAAGAATTAAATTGTAAAGCATGTAGAAGGATTATGCGAAAAGTGTAAAAAGTGATATATGTGCATAATATAATTTGTCCAATTAGATAATATAAGAACTACTGGGGTATTAGTGGCATGCCATTAAGGAACCTTAGAATGCTATTTGATTTATACCATGTCTGTGCTCTCCGATTAGCACATTTGTGATCTTTGTTTACCTGTTTCGGTGGTGTTATGTTCTGTTCTGTATATCCTAAGTGTTCTTTTTAATTTATTGGGTCTCTGGTAGAAAGGTAAATAATTTTTGTTACAAGGTAAAGGATTATTTATGATTCAAGTTTGAAACATTGAATTAAAAATAAATTGTGAAATGAAAGGATAGAAAATGGATATAAATGATAAATTAGATATATATATATATACACACACACACAGAAATGAACTATAGAATCGTAGAGAAAATGAAGTTTATGATCAAATGAAAACAAGAAAATTTCGAGGACGAAATTTATTTTAAGGGGGAGAGAAATGTAATACCCCGAAAATTACTACAGTAAGAAGTAAGATATTATCCTTGATATCGTTAAGTAAGGAAATAAAGTGACAAAAAGGAAAATTTTGGATTATGTCAACATTGAGAAGTATATTATGATATATTACATTATTAATTCAAGAAAGGACTAAATTGTAAAAGTGAGAAAAATTTTGTTGCCCAAGAATAAATACTCAAAATTTGAGGGTTAAAGTGCAAATATGAAAAAGTTAAAGGACCAATAGTGTAAATATTTTAGGGGTGGAATAATCTAGAAACTAAGGAAAATGGATGAATTAGGACCAAATTGAATAGGTGAGGAATTATGAGGGACTAAATTGCAATTTTTCCAAATTAAGTGATGATTCAATGATGGAATTTTTAAATATCATGAAGGGTGAAATGGTCTGTAACATCCTAGAAATGGGGTTATTTGGAAGTAAATTATTTTTCTTATGTTTGAACCACTGTGATATTATTTAAGGAATAATAGGGCTTAGTTAAAGGCTTTGAGTAGGCTCAGTTTGGTAGAAAATATTATTTATAGGCTTTTAAGGAAGGGAGCCTGAATAGTTAGGGGTTACAAGAATAAGTAAAGGATTAATTGACACAAAATGGGCCTTGGCAAAGTGGCAAAAGTGAGGCCACTTAAGAGCTAGTGTTGACGCCACCAAGGGGAGCTAGGGAGCTTGTGTTCGAGTCGCAGAAATCTCTCTTTTTGCACTTTAAGTGGACGGCACAAGGGGGAGAGATTTTCTCTCTTTAAACTTTTTTTTATTATTTATCTGGATAATTTGATAATAGGGATAAATGATGAGGATAATATTAGTATTTTTCAATTAGATTTTTATTTGATAATTCTAAGGATAATAAGAGATATTATTAAATGGATTATTAAGAGATTATTGGATTATTTGGGAATTAATAGATTTTTATCTAAGGATAATCAGTGATAATCAAGGATATTATGAATTATTATTTGTTTAGTGTTCAAATTATTTGAATTAAATCAATTGAGTGGCCATGAGAGATTGTAGGTGTTTGCCGAAATTTAAACACTTCAAAGAGAAGTGGAAGGCAAGCTTCAAAGGGGGGTGTCGTTTGGCCTATAAAAACACCAATTGACCACTTGATTTTCTTTTCCATCTTTGTTGAGCCGAAAATCCTAACCCTTCTCCTTCTTATTTTTTTTTCTTTCTTTTATTTTCTCATTCTCTCAAATCCCTTTTGCCGAAATTCTTTTAACACCTTTCTTCTCCATTATTTTCTTTCTCCCCTTGACCGAATACACTCCCTTGGAAGTGCCGATTTCCTTTCCTCCTATTTACTCACTTTGGCCGAATAATATTGTGGCATAGACACTTCGGGATTTTGCTAGTATTCAATCAATTGTGAAGGTAAGTAAGGTTAGCCGAATGCCTATGTTTCCTTTCCCTAGTCTTTTGCCGATTTCTATTAGGGGGTAGGTGCCGATTTCGGCAATGATTATGAGGCTTCTAAACGCTTTTGGTAACCGATTCTTCTAGGTACTCAGGGAGCGTAAAGCAGTCGACTCAGGCCCCGATCTCTAGTATTCAGTTTTTGGTAAGTAATGGTAAGATCTTCTATAGTTAGTTATTTGGTATTCGTTTAAGCCGAAGGTTACTAACTTATTGATTGCCGATGCATGGAATCAAAAGCAGATTTGGGAGTTTAGTGTTGCGATTAGTATCCAAAGGTGTGAAGGTAAGGATTCGGGTTCACAAGGAACCCCTCTCAAATTATTTGGTTGGCCGAATGGTCCATATCACTAACTCCCATGTTTGGCCGATTATAGGGACAAAGAAAAGCTTGTGTGGCCAATTTGTCTATTCGGGTTTAGGACTATCGTCGACATCAGGTGTGTACATACACACGCATAACTTGTTAAATGTGCTGATTGTTGTGAATGCTATCTTGATTTTATGTAGCATTGGATAATATACCATATCGGTATAGATGGTGATTCAGGTAAGTACCTGTTGATATGAATTTGTTATTTGATGCTTTTGGGAAGCATGATGTATTGATACATGAGATTTGAGTATGTGATGACATGAAACATATACATATGTGACTGATATGGGATTGATGAGTGGAGGGGGCAGTATTAATCGTGCCGACGGGCACCAGTGTTTTGGTAACACACCGTGACTACGGTCACCAGAGGTTTGGTACCTCCAGAGGTTTGGCACCTCATAGCGACTCGTCCCTGTGGTTAACACCACCGTGGGTTGGCCCCACTTGAGATATGGGATCGTCTGCCAGTGATTTGGTATCACACGATGGGTTGGCCCCATCAATCGATTCGTGTCTACGGACACTAGTGTTTTGGTAACACATCGTGACTATAAGTCACCAGTGGTTTGGCACCACCAGTGGTTTGGTACCACAACGGGGTAGACAGTGGCGTTTGGTTGGCTAGGTTGGGTACTTAATATTCTGCATATTAATTGTTATGTGCTGTGTATGAAAAATGTTTTTTTAAAACGGGGGAAGGGTTACATACTGAGTCTTAGTGACTCACCTTCTCCTTTACATTTTTCAGGTGACACGTAGATCGCGGATGTGGAGCCGGGTTGACTCGAGGTGGCCATGCGGTGGATTTAAATTAAATGAACTTTAATTTTAGTTATGATAAATTCTATTTCCGGTTTTTTTTATTTTATTTGGATGTAATAAGGTCTCCTGATATTTTATTTTTGTTATTTTTCATATGTCGAATAATTGTTTTAAACTATGATTATCAATATTAAATTAAAGTCACATGTTTTCCCAAATTAACACGAAAATGTTTTCATCGTGCCATCGGGCACACTCGATATTTTATAATAACTTGGTTGAATTAATTTCAAATAAATTCTAAGTAAGGTTTAACAAAACAATCAATTGAAAAGGTTTTCGGCAACTAAAAATTTTTACTTAGCAAAAGTGTTTTCAAAAAAAAAAATTTCCACTGTAGCAAACTAGATTCGGCCATAGTGTTTGGGCCGGGTTTGGGTTGTTACAAAATTGGTATCAGAGCCCAGTTCAAAGCTCGGCTGTGGGGGCCCAAGGCCCAAAAATGTTTTGGTAGGCCTTATGGAATGATTTTTGGTTTTTGAACAGCATGGCCCGAGTCTCCGGCACCGATCCGCCCAGGTAAGTACATCTGAACCTCTTTGTGAATTATATTCTGTAGAAGGGTAGGAAGCATGGAACGTAGATAGACTTGTAGGAACATGAACCCTAGGATTAGACTACTCAAACACACAAACAAGACATAAGACTTAAGGAACTTAACCCACCTATGACTTAGTCAGTGAGCTAGGGTGTGGTAACCTCTGTACGCATGTCTAGGAGTGGAACCGGAAGAGCCTGGTATTTAAGCAGTCCTCGTGACTCACCTCCTCTTTGCAGGTATCCTACCTGGTGCGTAGCTTTGGTTCACCCTGACCAAGAGGGCTCGGTCATAGGCTAAACAGAATGAGTAAAACCCGAAAAAGGGAATTAGCCATGTTTTCGAAAAAAAGAATGAAACAACAACAACCCGAATGGTTTCAAAACTTTTGCAATAACTCTTTCAAAACGGAGAACATCATTTTTACAACGTTTTCCTCGAAAAACTTGATTTGTGGAAAATTACAAAAATACCCTTAGGGGTAAAATTACTAAAATGCCCTCGGCTCATAAAATATCAGTTCAATGGTTTTGCTCAAAATTTCAACTATTTTACAAATATTCAACAACTTAGCTTTGAAAATCATCAACAAAATATTTTGGTCTTGGAAAATTACGAAAACGCCTTCAAGTTGCAAAATTACCGAAATGACCCTGGTTTTGGAAATCTTTACAAACATCACTATTTGAAAAGGAACATTTTCAGAAAGAAACCCCCGAGTTTTACAACTGTTGGAAACATCCCCGATCTATCAAAATTTCAAAATTTCCCTGATTGACAAAATTACCAAAATACCCCTGGTTTCCAAAACGGTGCCATGTCTTTAAATCTTGCCAATTTTCGATAACATCCTCCAGTTTTGGGGAATTTCAAAGTGATTTGTTTTATTAAAATTTTACAACTTCTTTTGTTACGAAAATACCCCTGTAGGGAAAATGACGAAAATACCCCTTGGTTAGAAATGGGCAGAAATGTCCGAAGAGTGAATAGGTAAGGAAAGCATTAAGGAATGGATGCATGAACTCCTTTGTGTGAACTAGGATAGAAGACTGAAACCTTGTTTGCTCGAAAGAATCTCTGCTTAAACCTTATCCATAAAATTTCTTCGCGAGTAATAAAGTGAAACAAATGCTAACGCATAAAAATTTTCTTAATCAGATTAAAGCGCGGTAGATAGAATGAGTTCTAGAGGACGTGGACGCCGTGGACGCGGTAGGGGTAGGATGACGGTGTCTGAACCCGTCAGGTCGGGACAAGGTTCTGAAAATGAAGTACCTCCGCCACCACCACCTCCTACTTTTAGAGCTGAGGAGCAGGATCAGACCGGTGGTGAGGCAGTATCGCAAGCGGTATTGCGAGTTCTGGAAATTGTGGCTGGGGCTGGTGGAAATTTAGGAGCTCGGAAATCTGTTCCCGAGCGAGTTCGGTCTAACGGAGCGGAGGTATTCCGGGGTGTGTCAGGAGTGGCACCCAGTGCAGCAGAATACTGGCTAGAGTCGACTGAAAGGATCATGGATGATCTTGACCTGACTGAGGAAGAAAAGCTGAAAGGGGCAGTGTCGCTTCTAAAGGATGAAGCGTATCAGTGGTGGCTTACGGTTCGAGACGGGGCTACAGCAGATGATCTGACTTGGGAGTATTTCAAAACCACCTATCAGAAGAAGTATGTGGGTACCAGCTACACTGACGCGCAGAGAAAGGCTTTTCTGGGATTAGTGCAAGGAACTAAGTCAGTATCGGAGTATGAGGCAGAGTTTTTAAGGCTGAGTAGGTATGCTAGAGGCATCGTGTCTACTGAGCATGAGCGCTGTGTCCGCTTTGAGGACGGACTCCGAGATGATTTGAGGTTACTGATTGCCCCGCAGCAGGTTCATGAGTTCTCATCTCTAGTGGAAAAGGCTAAGGTAGCCGAAGGGATCAAGGAGGCTGTGAGGCAAAGTTATAGTAGGATTAATCAGAAGAGAGGATTTGGGTCAGCTGGATCCAGTGGTAGTGTCCAGAAAAAGGCTAGGCCAAGTGGGCCAAATCAGGCGGCAAGGCCCATGACTACTAATCAGAGGCCGACTCAGTGTAACCGCTGTGGAAAGACCCATTGGGGAGGTTGTTGGACCAGTGATAGAGGATGTTTTGAGTGTGGGTCTTTGGAGCATCGTGTCAGAGATTGTCCCCGGAAACTAGCTAAGAATCAGTCCGAGGGGCAGAACCGTACTCAGGATAGAAATGTGGGACCACAGAGGGGTCGTGGTAATGGTAGAGGAAACAACAGTCCTAACCGGGGTCGTGGAACTCAGGGCAGAGGTTCAGGCAACACAGAGGCTAGGCAGCCTGGCTTAGTCTACGCAGCGAGGCGTCGCGAGGAGGGTGACGCACCGGATGTCATAACCGGTACGTTCTTAATTTTTGGTCTTCCTTATATTACACTAATTGATGTGGGTTCGACGCACTCGTACATTGCTAGTAGTGTGGTAGGAACTATGGATCTAAACTCTGAGACTGCTTCTAGGAAGATGACTGTAGTTAGCCCTTTAGGTCATTCTGTAGTGGTAGACAAACTTTATAGAGACGTACCCCTAGAACTCCAAGGGGTAGTATTTGTGGCTGATCTGATGGAACTACCGTTTGGGGAGTTCGATTTGATCCTTGGAATGGACTGGCTGGTTAAGTATCGGGCGAATTTGGATTGCGCGGCTAAGCGCATGGTTCTTAAGATGGCTGAAGGTGATGAAGTGGTTATGATAGGTGATAGAAGGAACTACCTATCCAATGTGGTGTCTGCCTCGAAGGCTGAGAAGATGGTCAAGAAGGGTTGTGAGGCGTATTTGGTTCGAATCTATGCTTTGGAAGCTAAGGAGTCAGTAGTTGGAAAGGTCCGAACGATTGGGGAATTCGCTGATGTGTTTCCAGAAGAACTTCCGGGTCTGCCTCCAGATCGGGAAGTTGAATTCGGTATAGACTTGCTACCCGGAACGGCACCTGTGTCCATAGCACCATATCGAATGGCACCAAAGGAATTGGTGGAGCTGAAGGCTCAAATTCAGGAGCTCTTGGATAGAGGGTTTATCCGACCCAGTATATCTCCGTGGGGAGCACCAGTGTTATTTGTCAAGAAGAAAGACGATTCAATGCGGATGTGTATCGACTACCGCCAATTGAACAAGTTAACGATCAAGAACAAGTATCCGTTGCCTCGGATTGACGACTTGTTCGATCAACTGAAGGGTGCCTCGGTGTTCTCGAAGATAGACCTTAGGTCGGGTTACCATCAACTTAAGGTGAAGGAAGTTGATGTTCACAAGACGGCATTCCGAACTCGGTATGGGCATTACGAGTTCCTGGTGATGCCATTTGGGTTGACCAATGCGCCGGTAGCGTTTATGGACTTGATGAATAGGGTGTTTCAGCAGTACTTAGACCAATTTGTCGTGGTGTTCATAGACGACATATTAGTTTATTCTAAGACGGAGGAGGAGCATGACAAGCATTTACGGATAGTTCTACAAGTGTTGAGGGAGAAGCAATTATATGCCAAATTCAGCAAGTGTGAATTTTGGCTTAGGGAGGTGGCTTTCTTAGGTCACGTAGTGTCGGCTGAGGGAATTAGAGTAGACCCTCGCAAGATTGAGGCGGTGTTGGATTGGAAACCGCCTAGGTCGGTGGCTGAAATACGAAGTTTTCTTGGTCTAGCGGGGTACTATCGGAGATTCGTGGAAGGATTCTCTTTAATCGCAGCGCCGCTAACTAAGTTACTAAGGAAAGGTGTTCCATTTGTATGGTCGGAGAAGCAGCAAGAAAGTTTTGATAAGCTGAGGAAGATTCTGACAGAAGCTCCGGTTTTGGTACAACCTGAGGCAGGGAAGTTATTTACAGTCTATTGTGATGCATCCCATACTGGTTTGGGATGTGTGCTGATGCAAGAAGGGAAGGTAGTAGCCTATGCATCCCGTCAGTTAAGACCGCATGAGGTTAACTACCCAACACACGATTTGGAGTTAGCAGCAGTTGTCTTCGCTCTAAAGATATGGAGACATTATCTGTACGGGGAGAAGTCGATAGTCTACACTGATCATAAGAGTTTGAGGTATCTTCTGACCCAGAAGGATCTAAACCTGAGACAACGGCGATGGATTGAACTATTAAAGGACTACGATTGTTCAATCGAGTACCATCCGGGTAAGGCTAACGTGGTAGCTGACGCGTTGAGCCGGAAGGTTGTGTCGGACTTAAGAGCAATGCTCGCTCGGTTGAGTCTATATGATGATGGGAGTCTATTGGCAGAGCTACAAGTTAAGCCAACTTGGGTCAATGAGATTAAGGACAAGCAAATAGTGGACGAAGGATTGAATGCTAAGAGGGTGCAAGTGCAAAATGGTGGTTTGGAAGGGTATAGCTTGACTGATCATGGAGTGCTTTGTTTTCAAGGGCGAGCATGTATGCCAAAGGATATGGAGTTGAGGCGAAAAATTCTCCACGATGCACATAGCAGCCCATACGCTATGCATCCGGGAGGAAGCAAGATGTACGGAGATCTACGGAAACAGTTCTGGTGGCCCGGGTTGAAGCGTGAGGTAACTGAATTTGTGGGAAAGTGTCTGACGTGTCAGCAGGTTAAGGCTGAACATCAGGTGCCATTAGGGCTACTCCAACCGGTAAAGATCCCTCAATGGAAGTGGGAAAGGATAACTATGGATTTCGTCAGTGGATTACCTCGTACACCGAGCAAGAAAGACGCGGTTTGGGTAATTGTGGACCGTCTGACTAAGTCGGCTCACTTCATACCGGTAAGGGTAGATTATCCTCTTCAAAGGCTAGCAAAGTTATATGTGGCTGAAATAGTAAGATTGCATGGTGTGCCCGTGTCAATAATCTCGGATAGGGATCCGAGGTTCATGTCAAGGTTCTGGAAGGCGTTGCATCAGGCGTTGGGTACAAGATTGGATTTCAGCACAGCTTTCCATCTACAGACGGACGGACAATCAGAGAGGGTGATACAGATCTTAGAGGACATGTTAAGGGGATGCGTGTTGGATTTTAGTGGTAGTTGGGAAGAGTACCTACCACTAGCGGAATTCGCTTATAACAATAGTTATCAAGTGAGTATTCAGATGGCTCCATATGAAGCACTGTATGGACGGAAATGTCGTACTCCTACATGTTGGACGGAGTTGGGAGAATGACAAGTTCTGGGTCCAGAATTGGTAACAGAGACTGAAGACAAAGTCAAAGTGATCCGGTCTCGTCTCAAGGAAGCGTCGGATAGACAGAAATCCTATGCTGATTTAAAACGCAAGGAAATGGAGTATGCTGTAGGAGACAAGGTTTTTCTGAAGGTGTCACCTTGGAAAAAGGTGTTGAGATTTGGCCGAAAGGGGAAGCTGAGCCCAAGGTTCATCGGGCCATATACAGTTGTAAAGCGAGTAGGACCGGTAGCTTATCAGCTAGAGTTGCCGGCAGAACTGAACCAGATCCATGACGTATTTCATGTATCGATATTGAGACAGTATCGGTCAGATCATTCGCACGTTGTGCCAATAGCAGAGATTGAGGTGAACTCAGATTTATCTTTTGAAGAAGAACCGGTCCAGATCTTAGATCGAGATGTGAAGGTTCTACGTAGAAAGTCAGTGCCCTTAGTGAAAGTGCTATGGCGGAACCATGGTACAGAGGAAGCTACGTGGGAACCCGAGGATGTGATGCGGCAGCAATACCCCCACCTCTTCTAATCAGGTAATTTCGAGGACGAAATTTATTTTAAGGGGGGTAGAACTGTAACATCCTAGAAATGGGGTTATTTGGAAGTAAATTATTTTTCTTATGTTTGAACCACTGTGATATTATTTAAGGAATAATAGAGCTTAGTTAAAGGCTTTGAGTAGGCTCAGTTTGGTAGAAAATATTATTTATAGGCTTTTAAGGAAGGGAGCCTGAATTGTTAGGGGTTACAAGAATAAGTAAAGGATTAATTGACACAAAATGGGCCTTGGCAAAGTGGCAAAAGTGAGGCCACTTAAGAGCTAGTGTTGACGCCACCAAGGGGAGCTAGGGAGCTTGTGTTCGATCCGCAGAAATCTCTCTTTTTGCACTTTAAGTGGACGGCACAAGGGGGAGAGATCTTCTCTCTTTAAACTCTTTTTTATTATTTATCTGGATAATTTGATAATAGGGATAAATGATGAGGATAATATTAGTATTTTTCAATTAGATTTTTATTTGATAATTCTAAGGATAATAAGAGATATTATTAAATGGATTATTAAGAGATTATTGGATTATTTGGGAATTAATAGATTTTTATCTAAGGATAATCAGTGATAATCAAGGATATTATGAATTATTATTTGTTTAGTGTTCAAATTATTTGAATTAAATCAATTGAGTGGCCATGAGAGATTGTAGGTGTTTGCCGAAATTTAAACACTTCAAAGAGAAGTGGACGGCAAGCTTCAAAGGGGGGGTGTCGTTTGGCCTATAAAAACACCAATTGACCACTTGATTTTCTTTTCCATCTTTGTTGAGCCGAAAATCCTAACCCTTCTCCTTCTTATTTTTTTTTCTTTCTTTTATTTTCTCATTCTCTCAAATCCCTTTTGCCGAAATTCTTTTAACACCTTTCTTCTCCATTATTTTCTTTCTCCCCTTGACCGAATACACTCCCTTGGAAGTGCCGATTTCCTTTCCTCCTATTTACTCACTTTGGCCGAATAATATAGTGGCATAGACACTTCGGTATTTTGCTAGTATTCAATCAATTGTGAAGGTAAGTAAGGTTGGTCGAATGCCTATGTTTCCTTTCCCTAGTCTTTTGCCGATTTCTATTAGGGGGTAGGTGCCGATTTCGGCAATGATTATGAGGCTTCTAAACGCTTTTGGTAACCGATTCTTCTAGGTACTCAGGGAGCGTAAAGCAGTCGACTCAGGCCCCGATCTCTAGTATTCAGTTTTTGGTAAGTAATGGTAAGATCTTCTATAGTTAGTTATTTGGTATTCGTTTAAGCCGAAGGTTACTAACTTATTGATTGCTGATGCATGGAATCAAAAGCAGATTTGGGAGTTTAGTGTTGCGATTAGTATCCAAAGGTGTGAAGGTAAGGATTCGGGTTCACGAGGAACCCCTCTCAAATTATTTGGTTGGCCGAATGGTCCATATCACTAACTCCCATGTTTGGCCGATTATAGGGACAAAGAAAAGCTTGTGTGGCCAATTTGTCTATTCGGGTTTAGGACTATCGTCAACATCAGGTGTGTACATACACACGCATAACTTGTTAAATGTGCTGATTGTTGTGAATGCTATCTTGATTTTATGTAGCATTGGATAATATACCATATCGGTATAGATGGTGATTCAGGTAAGTACCTGTTGATATGAATTTGTTATTTGATGCTTTTGGGAAGCATGATGTATTGATACATGAGATTTGAGTATGTGATGACATGAAACATATACATATGTGACTGATATGGGATTGATGAGTGGAGGGGGCAGTATTAATCGTGCCGACGGGCACCAGTGTTTTGGTAACACACCGTGACTACGGTCACCAGAGGTTTGGTACCTCCAGAGGTTTGGCACCTCATAGCGACTCGTCCCTGTGGTTAACACCACCGTGGGTTGGCCCCACTTGAGATATGGGATCGTCTGCTAGTGATTTGGTATCACACGATGGGTTGGCCCCATCAATCGATTCGTGTCTACGGACACTAGTGTTTTGGTAACACATCGTGACTATAAGTCACCAGTGGTTTGGCACCACCAGTGGTTTGGTACCACAACGGGGTAGACAGTGGCGTTTGGTTGGCTAGGTTGGGTACTTAATATTCTGCATATTAATTGTTATGTGCTGTGTATGAAAAATGTTTTTTTAAAACGGGGGAAGGGTTACATACTGAGTCTTGGTGACTCACCTTCTCCTTTACATTTTTCAGGTGACACGTAGATCGCGGATGTGGAGCCGGGTTGACTCGAGGTGGCCATACGGTGGATTTAAATTAAATGAACTTTAATTTTAGTTATGATAAATTCTATTTCCGGTTTTTTTTATTTTATTTGGATGTAATAAGGCCTCCTGATATTTTATTTTTGTTATTTTTCATATGTCGAATAATTGTTTTAAACTATGATTATCAATATTAAATTAAAGTCACATGTTTTCCCAAATTAACACGAAAATGTTTTCATCGTGCCATCGGGCACACTCGATATTTTATAATAACTTGGTTGAATTAATTTCAAATAAATTCTATGTAAGGTTTAACAAAACAATCAATTGAAAAGGTTTTCGGCAACTAAAAATTTTTACTTAGCAAAAGTGTTTTCAAAAAAAAAAAAACTGTAGCAAACTAGATTCGGCCATAGTGTTTGGGCCGGGTTTGGGTTGTTACATGGTCAATTAGTAAGAGAGAGAATTCTAGAATGTAATGATTATGTTGATGATATGTTAAATTAATTAATTAGATAAATATTACTTTATTAATACTTTAATAAGATATTTATTATTATTTTATTATTTTATTTAGTATATATATATATATGTGTGTGTGTGGAAAAAAAAAAAAAGAGAGAAGAGAACACACCATCCATCTTTCCCATGCACCAACATGAGAAGAAGAGAGAAAGAAAGAAGTTTTGTTTTCTTTACAATTTGGTCCTTTTACTAAAAATCCACCATTTTCACTTAAAATTCAAAAGAATCTCCATAGCTATCACGGGAGAAAGATGACAAGGAGACTATGGGGAGCAAGAATATCAAGTTAGATTCAAGAAATAGAAGCTAGAGGAGAGAGAAAATCAAGTTAGAGATTGAAATCAATAAAACAAGGTAAGAACATTAAGTTTTCAATATATTTTTAAGTTTGATATTGTGGAAAAAACATGCAAATGATGTTAATGTAGAGTTTTCTTATACAAGGTTTTATATTCTTGATATGTTAGTGAAGGAAAATAAGAGAAAGTGATGGGAAATATTGTAGAGAAAGGAAATAAAGGTGTTATAAACTTGGTAATTAACATTTTGCACTAAAACAGTTTTGGACAGCAGAAGTAGTCTAATTTTAGAAAATCACAAAAATTTGTATAAATCGAATTAGAAGATGAATAAAATATGAAATTAAATATTATTGAGTCTAGTTTATTACAAAAGAAACGGTGTATGTAATGGAATTGTAAATCATGAGATATAATAGGTTTTGTGAGGAAAGGTCAGAATGATTTCAGGTTCCCCTGTTCTGACTTTGTAAAATCATAAAAAATTGGATAAAAATGATTAGAGGCTTAAATTTATATTTTTAAAATTATTAATGAGTCTATTTTCAATAAAAACAAACAGAAACATCATCTGAATCTCGTATGAGGAGATAATTAATTTTTAGTAAAGAAAGGTCGGAATTGTCAGACAGCAGAATTGGGGTGAATTTAAAGAATAAACTGTACTTATTGGATGAACCGAAAATTTTGAAAATTTTATCGTAAGAAGATATATGAGTCTAGTTTCAGGGAAAATTAGCGGATCTTAAATTGGAATTCTGTAGCTCAAGATATAAATAATTTAGTGACTATGATGCAAATGGACATCTTTGAATAAATTTATGAGTAAATAGTGAAATCATAGATAATGTTACTTGTAAGCATGTTATATAAATTAAGGATGTGGAATGGAGAGGAGGAGGAGGAAAATACATATGAATATTCAACTAGCATGGCTAATTTGCATGTTCTAAACTCAGGGACTAAATTGAATAAAAGTAAAACTTTCTGGGTAATTTTGTAAAAATGTCAAGAAATGACCAAATTGCATGAAATGGATTATTTTATCATTTAAATTATAAAATTGAATGAAATTATTAATTTAGATCAAGATCGGGTGAAAATATGTTTTAGGGATTAAATTGAAAAGTGTTGAAATTATGGAAAATTTTGATATTTTATAGAATTCATGGGCTATTATTAATATATATGAGAATAAATAGGCTTAAAACAAGGATTATATTACAAGAATTTTATTTTTCTGAACCTAAGGATGAAATCATCATTAATTAAAAGCTTAGGGGCAAAATGATAATATTGCCTAAAGCATTAATTAAATGTATTAGAATATGAAATGAATGAAAATGATGATCAGATTTATTTATAAAGATCTGGATAACTCAAATACGAGACTTGAACATGGAAAAGAAAAGTCATCGGGTTAGTGAAACTATAAACATCAATAAGCAACGAGGTAAGTTCATGTAACTTGAATTATATTCTTAAATGCTTGAAATGTATGTTATTGATGTGAATATAATTTGAATGTTCATTGTATGAAAATTGATGAAACATTGATATATTTGGAAAAAAGGAAAAAAAAATCCCGGTTGAATGAAAGGAAAATTCGATGGATCTTTGAAAATGAATTGACGGTAAAAAGGATCTAGCCCGGACGAGTGATCCTATCCTGATATAGCCCTCTCGAAGAATATGTGGAAAATGGATTTAGCCCGGACGGGTAATCCGAATTAGGGTCTGAATTTAGCCTGGACTGGTAATTCAGATCCAAGCTCATTAGAGTAATTGTCGTTGCAGGGGGTTTAGCCTGGACTGGTAATCCCGACAATACTCTATGAGTTTATATTACAGGGGATTTAGCCTGAACTGGTAATCCCGCTGTAAAGATGAGGTTCGCGGGAGTGTGCTCTCTGAAATAGAAATGTGCGCACATGAATATGAATTGACGGACACAGAATTGTACACTATAAGTGTACTACTGGAAAATCCATCGAAATTCCGAGAAATTCAACGGGATAAATATAGAAAATGGCAAGTACTTGAAATCATGAAATTAAACTTGAAATACAAAGAAATGATAAGTATTTGATATATTGAAATATGACATGGAAAATACATGTATGTGAAATTTGCCAGATAATTATGCATATTCAAGATTATGAACTACTACTAGAATAAATATATACTAAACTCATGAAAATGATAGTACATGAAATATTGTTATAATAAATTGAATAATTTATATTTATGAAGAAATAGAAAAAGAATGATATGTATCATGACATGTAAATATAGGACTATTTTTGATACGTTGATACAAGAAAAATTATGTATATTAGGAAAAGTAATAAATTCAAGAGAGACATGTCGAGAAAGTTAATATTAAAGTATGCCAACCAGTATAGGAAAATTTTAGGATTTTGCGAAAAATTCCCTATAATCCCGATTTAATCCCGGTTGGTTCCTAATGTATGTTTTGGGCTTTGAGGGCCCAATAGAGAGATGTTATGATTATTTTCAGAATATGAATAATAAATGACTCAGAATTATTCAAAAATATTCAGTAAACTCCGGTAATGCCTCGTACCCTATTCCGACAACGGATACGGGTAGGGGGTGTTACATCTTCCCTTTAATTTTCTTAAGGGTGTTTTAGGGTTTTTTTATGTTTTGTTTTATATTTTCTTTTGAGATGTGTTCTTTTATAATTATGAACTAAACCCCTCAAATACCTGAGGGGGATGAAACCTAAGACTGATCTTATTATTGTTTTCTGAATTATATGACAAATACTTGATTTGTTCTTAATTATTTTCCTTTTCTTTATTTCTCTTATACTTAATTTAGTCTATTTTATTTTGTTTTCTTTGATTTAGGTTCTAAAGGTTGTTAGGGAATCACCACACCACGCCTTAGAAATCACACCCACCTCGTGAACCATCTAATAATAAGGACTTTTCAGTCCATTAATTTTTCTTTTATTTTCATTTCACTTTTTACACTCTTTCTTTTTATTTTTCTTTTCTTTAAATATATAATTAGTTTATTTTGAATTATTCCTATTATTTCCTGGCTAATTCTTTACGAGCTTCCCAATTTCTTCATCTAGCGCAGAGATTGTTGGCAGCCACCACACCCCCACCAAAGATGCCTCCCCCAAACTTATCTTTCACCTCCGAATCAAATTTCTACACTTCCAACTCAATGAATCCATCCAAAATTCAGGAAGTTTCACCTCTCCCTATCTCTTATGATTTTATACTATTCATCTCTAGATATATCTTTGTACATTGAGGGCAATGTACATCTTAAGTGTGGGGGTGAATTTTATTTTGAAAAGTTCCTAACTTTTTGCATTATTCTCAAATCCTTGAATTATGTCTTGACCTTTAATAATTTTATCATGTTACTATTAGAATGAAATTTCCTTTGATTCATGATTTTTATTGATATGTTTTAGATTAAGTCATTGATAATTGTGTAGTGATGATTTAAACTTTAGGAGACTAGAGAATCAAGCATGGTGAGTCTATTTTCAAAAATTAAAAAATTTGTTAGGTTGTCTACCTGAATCCAATTATTTCCTTGAAGTTTGAAATTTACAAAGTTGATATCAAAAACCCATAATTTTTTGTGAGATTTTGAGCCTTTTAGAGCATACATTCTTTTCTTGCTCACTTTATTGATTATGAGTGTGTCAACATTGATTTGTTATTCTAGAACTTGCTTCGAATATACATGTCAAGACCACATCATTGATTTGATATACAGAGATGATAAAGGCACTTAGGATTTAACCTACTTACTCCACTAAAAGCCTACCATCACAATTAATCCCTAGTGAACCCCTTTGATCCTAACAAACCGTTTATTGACTCACCCACTAATATTAACCCAAAACCCATCTTGTATTTGTTATCACCATTTCTCTTGACTACCCTTATATCGAGATTTGATTTGATCTGTTGTTAACTACATTCTTCATTTCAATTGTTAGAATCTAGATACTTGATTTGTTCTTAAAAAAACGAAGCATATTAATTAGTTATATGATTAAGTGAGCTTATACATTTAAAATCACATCTTGAGAAGAATCTCATGTTATAAAATTTTAATTGATGTAATTATTCGAGTCTTAGTTCATCTTTTTAAGTTAGATAATTTGTCAATTCAATCTCGATTATAATCCTTTAATTCAGCTTTTATCCACACCTTTAACCAAAGCCCCGTTACAACCCTTAAAAGACCTTTTGATTAGCGTATCATCTCATTTTATAGTGGTGGAGATTTGATTTTCATCCAAGCCTATGGGATTAACTTTTCATGTTCGACTTTTGAGTGCTTAAATTTTGAACCTTAAACACTTTTAGTGATTTGAGTGAATCCTTAGTGAGGATGTCAACTCTTGTCGATTTTGAATTAAAGGTGATTATTTAGGTAACGGGAAACACCTATGTTTTCGTGCTATAAAAAATATGACTTTGACTGTTTGAATCTTTAGGACCCTTCTACTTAAATTATCAATGTATGAATTATCTTTGAATTATGATGAAACACTATTGATGAATATTATGAATTAAGGAAGTTTATTTTAATTGTGAGTTGAGAATTTTTCTTGAGGACAACCAAATACTTAAGTGTGGGGGTATTTGATTAACTGTAATATATACATATTTTAATCCCACATTTAGTATACTTTTGGATGATTTATTCCCTGAATTGTAGAATTTGGTGCTCATAATCCTTTAATTTCATGTTTTATACTTAGGAGAGCACTGGAGGGCGTAAAGAACGAGAAACGGGCCAAAAATGGAGAAAATGGGCCAAAGTACGAAATTCACACGGTCTAGGCTTGAGACACACGGTCGTGCCTTTTTAGCAGACCCTCACACGGCCTGAGCTCGATTCACACGGGTGTGCCACACGAGCGTGTCCCTGACGTGATCTATTTTAATTCTATTTGGAATAGGGTACTTAGAAGCAAAGAAAGACATTCCAAAAGCCTATATAAATACCCTAGATGGCAACCTAAAGGGGGCATTCAGGTAGGTCGAGGAGCCAAGCCAGAGAGGCCGAATTGTGGGATATACTCGAAAAAAGCTAGTTGATTCATCTCAAGAAGTCGGAATCATACTCAAGACAGAAGATCTTCCATTCAATTTCCTTCAGGGTGTTTTAGGGTTTTTCTTATGTTTTATTTTATATTTTCTTCTGAGATGTATTCTTTTATAAATATGAACTAAACCCCTCAAATACCTGAGGGGGTGAAACCTAAGACGGATCTTGTTATTGTTTTCTGAACTATATGATAAATAATTGATTTGTTCTTAACTATGTGTTCTTAATTCTTGTTCTAATATTTTAGGATATTGATTCAAGTATTGATGTGCTTAGGCAGTGGAGCAAAAGTCCCTGTTTAAGAGAAGATCTAGCATAGTTAAGCGGAGTTGATCGCAACCCTAGAAATAGGATGACGAAAATCTGCCGGATTAGGGTTAAACCTAATATGGGAGTCCATAGATCGAGTTAATGTAATTCTAGGGGTTTTAATTAGAAAGAGATTTCAATTAATCAACCTAGGGTTAGACGTTAGTAGCCTCGAAAGAGGTATTAATATAAATTAGGGAATCCTACGGATCAAGTCAAGTGAACAAATCGTCTGGTTCAGAGTTAAATAACAAGCGAAGTCTAAGTGGATTCTTCCTCGGGTATTGTCTTAATCAATTGGATTTTCCCAAAAGTATTTTCCCAATTCCTTCTCCGTGTCTTAGCATCTTTAACTTAGTAGTTCGTTAGTTATAGATTAAACAACAATTCCCTTAACTCTTAGGCTAAATAATAAAAAGATAGTAATTACTAGTACTCTTGGTCCTTGAGGATACGATACTTCCGATCTTGCCATAACTATACTACTAAACGATAGGTGCGCTTGCCTCAATCATTGTCATAAGTTAGTTTCTAATCTCGATCATTCATTATATAAATTTTAAGACTTTCTGACACGATTACCAACTACAAGTCATTGATTCAATTGGTTGAAAAATTCTCCAAATTAGTTGAGAGAGAAGAAGTCTGTGAAGTTTGCCAATTAGAAAAGCAAGCCAGATTGTCATTCCCTTCAAACAAAGCTTGGAGAGCTTCTGAAAGGTTGCAGCTAGTCCACACTGATGTGTGTGGCCCCATGAAGACACCGTCTTTGAATGGAAATAGATATTTTATCCCATTAATTGATGATTACTCAAGGTATTATTGGATTTACTTCTTGAAGCACAAGTCTGAAGTAGCCTCAGTATTTTAGAAGTTCAAGGCTGCAGCAGAGACAGAAACAGGTTGCAAGCTAAAGACATTGACGTTTGATAATGGGACTGAGTACAACTCAGTAAAGTTTCAGGGCTTTTGTGATGAAGTAGGTATCAAGCATCAACTCACCAACACCTACACACCTCAATAGAATGGTGTTAGTGAAAAAAAGAATAGAAGCTTGTTGGATATGGCAAGATGTCTGTTATTTGAGAGAAATTTTCTCAAGACTTTGTGGGCTGAAGCAGTCAACATTGCTGTGTACCTCCAAAACAGACTCTCAACCAAGGCATTGGTTCAGAAAACTCCATTCGAGGCCTAGTTTGGGTTCAAACCATCACTGGCTCACCTGTGAGTCTTTGGATGCACATGCTAGCTCATGTTCCCGCAGTAAAAAGAGACAAGTTAGCCAAGAAGGCTCAACCTGCCATATTGGTGGGCTATAGCAGTGTCAAAAAAGGCTATAAGATCTTGGGTCCTTCATTCAACAAAGTGTTTGTAAGCAGGGATGTAGTATTTGATGAGAAATCAAGTTGGAAGTGGGATAAAAATGAAACAGAGACTGCTGCTGAAGACTTGGTGACAGATCAGATGAATGTGATCATAATGATGATGATATGCCAATTAGAGGAACCAGACCTTTGAGTGAGATATATGAGAGGGCTAAAGTAGCTGCTGTTGAACCAAGCAGCTTTGAAGAGGATGAAGCACATCAAGGTTGGAAACAGACCATGCTTGATGAGATGAGCATGATTGACAAGAACCAGACCTGGGAGCTAGTTACAAGACCAGCCAACAGGAAGGTCATTGGAGTAAATGGGTGTTTTGAGCCAAGAATAATGCTGATGGATCCTTGAACAAGTTGAAATCAAGGTTGGTAGTGAAGGGTTTCAGTCAGAAATATGGCATTGACTACTTTGAGACATTTGCACTAGTGGTCAGGGTTGACACAATCAGCCTGCTGGTTACCTTGGTTGTACAGAAGTAGTGGAAAATCCTTCAGCTCAATGTAAAGTCAGCTTTCCTCAATGGTTTTCTTGAAGAGGAGATATATGTTAAGTAGCCTGAAGACTTCAAAGTAGCTGGCAAGGAAGACAGTGTCTACAAATTGAAGAAGGCCTTGTATGGCTTAAAACAAGCACTAAGAACCTGGTATGACAGGATCGACAGCTACCTAGCTAGCTTGGGGTTTGAGAGAAGCATCAATGAGCCAACCTTGTATGTGAACAATGAGGGTGATGAAACACAACTCATAGTCTCCTTGTATATGGATGATTTGCTGGTAACTGGAGGAAATCATGGAATGCTAGCTTATTTCAAAGGCAAAATGGAACAAATGTTTGATATGTCTGATTTGGGACAAATGTCCTACTTTCTTAGCATGGAAATGTCTCAAACTCAACAAGAGATTTTCCTAAGCCAGAAGGCATTTGCCTTGAAGATTTTAAATAAATTTTCTATGCTGAGCTGCAAGACAACAAACACACCAGTTGCTATTGGAGAGAAACTATCAAGCCAAGGTGATCTCGAGAAGGTTAGTGAATCAACCTATAGAAGTTTGATTGGATGCCTGCTCTATTTGACTGCCACTTGACCAGACATCATGTTTGTTGTGAGTCTGCTATCTAGTTTCATGCATTGCTGCAATGTAAAGCATTATCAAGCTGCCAAAAGAGTTCTCAAGTACATCATAGGTACACTGAGTTGTGGAATAAAGTTCACCAAGGCTATAGCCTGAAGTTACTTGGATATGTTGATAGTGATTGGACTGGATCAATAGATAACATGAAAAGCACCTCAGGGTATTTGTTTACCCTTGGTTCAACCATTTTTTGTTAGAGTTCGAAGAAGTAAAATGTTGTTGCTCAATCAACTGCTGAAGTAGAATATGTAGTAGCTGCTAATGCTGTTAACCAAGCCATTTGGCTAAGAAAAATCATGGCTGATTTGAATCTACACCAATGGGAAGAAACAATGATTAAATGTGACAACCAATTTGCTTTTGCTGTTGCAATTACAAAGAATCCAGTGTTCCATGGAAGAACAAAGCACTTCAAGATCAAGTTTCATTTTGTTAGGGAGATGGAGCAAGCTCATGAAGTGAGACTGGTTCATTGTAATTCTGAAGAACAACTTGCTGATATCTTGACAAAGCCCTTTAATGTGCCAAGGTTTGTGTATTTAAGAGCCAAAATGGGAGTTTACATCATGCAAGCCAAGGAGGAGTGTTGAAGTTGGCCTGCATACAGCACATGAAACAGCTAAGGAGTAGACCATGCAGCCCGAGCCATGAAGATGCAGCTGAAGATCAAGCTGCTATTTTGTTTTGTTACTTTAAACAGTAGTTTAGTCACTTAGTTCAAAATGAACTTAGTTGGTGTAGCTTTTGATGTAATTAGGTTCTGACGGATTGATAAATCAGTATAGCTATATGTGCAATCAATGTTTTCATAAGTTTCAATGAAATTAGTGGTAGTAGGTGATGATTAGCTAGTGTTTGTCTCATTTGAACCAACATATGGACTGGTATATGTAATGGCTTAGTGTCTTCATTTGTTGGTTAATGAAATTTATCAGAGTTCATTACAAAACTCTCTTTTATTTGCTTTTCATCCTTATCATTCAAACAAATTCTGTTTTGTTTGTTCACCAAGCAACGAGCCTTCAAGCTCAAGGTTCTGTCAAACCTTCATTCATCTTTATTCTTAGTTCCAACAATGATGATAGCAAGGCCATGGTTAACTAGGTAAGAGAGATTGAAACGGTGACTTGTTCCATGTTTGAGAATTTGTTGTCCCTTTTCTTAGGGCCAAAAATGTTGAGATGCAAATGTTGATGCTAGTTGTGGGTCAGGAGATGAACACATCATGTTGAGATGCAAAACCAGCTAAAGGACTAGTATTGGCTAAAAAACAGTAGTAATAATAATAAAGAAATAATTTCATTCCCATACATGGGTTGCTGCATAAAAAAAATTTGTTTGAAGCAAGTGGATCTTGCCTCCTTGCATAACCTAATCAACAAGACAGCAATAACAAGAAGAAGATGAGACAAGTTAAAAGCAAATGATTCATTAATACAATGCATTGAATGTAGTACCACCGTGCGCATTATTATATAATATTTGTATATATGGATATTATGGCAATGAAAACTAGTTGTGTTTGTTGCTACCGAAGGGTGATAAGTTGTTGTGATTGTGGAGAGGAGACACAGCAGAAACATTTTGGCAATAGTTGTGGGGATCGAGATCGAGTTAGTTTATGTTGCTTGCTTCCAATTGATATTTAAAATGATTGAAATTCCTCGTGTTTGCCCTCAACCTGTAATATATATGTTGAGCAGATGGTAAGGGAACTACAGTAAATAGCTAAGCAGAGTTGAAAACACATATCGCTTTTGCATAACAAGAAAATGGCAGCCCCTTACCATGCTCGATCAAATAGCTTGCCCTCAAGGCAACACCCCATCGTTTCACAAATTGACGAGAACTTGAACTGATTGAGGGCATCTCAATCAGCCTCTACATCATCATCGATAGGCCACAATCTAAGTGGTCTTTAGGATTTGCATGAATGTGTTAATGTATTGCTTCAATTTCCCCTCACCCAACAAGCTCTCGCCCAAGAGAAGCAAAGGGAAATGGTTGAAGAGCTTTTGGATGGATCTCTCATGCTCTTGGATGTATGTACCACTGCCAAGGATGCCTTGTTACAGACAAAGGAATGCACACAAGAGCTTCAATCAATTTTGCGCAGAAGACGTGGAGCCGAAGGGCTTGCTAATGAGTTTAGGAAATACTTAACATCTAGGAAAGCCATGAAAAAGACAATCTGCAAGGCCTTAAAGAACTTATAGCATATACAGAATAAACTCAGTACTCCTGGCGAGAATGGAGCTGTGATTAGCGTCTTAAGAGATGTAGAAGCAGTTACCATCAGCGTGCTAGAATCCGTATTGTCCCTTATTTTAGGGCCAGAGGCAGAATTAAAATCGAGCCGTTGGTCGCTGGTTTCGAAGCTAATGCACAAAAAGAAAGTAACGTGCGAGGAAGAACAGAAAGCAAATGAAATTTTGAGTGCTGAAGCTGCAGTGCGTTCCTGCATCAAATTAGAAAACATGAAGCATGCCGAGAACGTGCAAAAGGAGCTTCAAAGCTCAGAGTTGAGCATCCAAGATCTTGAAGAAGGCCTTGAAACCCTCTCCAGGCGTATGATCAAAACTAGAGTTACTGTTGTTAATATCATCAGCTGTTAAATATTGGCATTGCAGTTGTACATATATTCTGTAATTTTACAGAGGTTATACAATAGAAAAGAAATACAAAGATTATACAATCTTCTTTCTCAAAATTCTACCTCTTGTGAAATCATTTAGTTATATTTCCAAAATGGTTGCAGTAATTTTTTACTTCAAACATATTCAACCATGAACAAGAAAAAACTTGAAAAATACTTTTATCCAGCACATGCTAATATCCAAAACTTATACCCGAATCCCAGTAACTTAGACCTACCTTTAATTTTGCCAAGGTGAATTATAGAGACTCATCATCACAATTGGTATCTTGGAATATCTCATGAAACATTTCTATGAATATGTGAGCTGCCAGGATTCCTCGTCCCACTGAAGACAATGGAAGACTTGTTAAAATTAAAAACTCTATGCCCGTCAGTTTATCACATGGAAGATGGCAATGAAAAGATGCTAATTTGATATTATGTTAATTATAAAATTTTCTTATGTCAGGGGAAAAAGAAGTAAGGATCAGAAAGTGGATCTTGTTGAACTTCAAACCCTTCTTTACTTGGTTATCAAATTGCATGAAAAATAATGATGAGTGCTAACACACAAGTGGAAATAATGAATTGGTTGTCTGTTTTTCCTTAATATATTTGAAAAATGTCACCAACTCCTGTGCATTGGCAACTAGGATGGTTTCAACGTGTGCAAAGAAATGGCAAGGATATATATATTAAAGTGCTTGGATAGTGAGCTGGAGATATGGTAGATGGGAGACATTGCATGAACATTGCTGCCACCCTTTGATCGATATCTTAATTAATCATGTCAACATTAGGAGATTGTAAATGTAAGATTGGGGTATTGCCTATGTGTTATCTGGGTATACCTTTAGGAGCGGATCCGAGGAGGGTGGCTACTTGTGAGGTTGTGATTGAGAAATTTAGAAAGAAATTGTCGGGGTGGAAATGTAGATCTATGTCGTGGGCTGCTAGGATCGTTTTGATTAATTCAATGTTATCATCTCTGCCAATTTACCTCATGTCCTTATTTCAGGCTCCAAAGACAGTAATTAAAAGAATAAATAAAATTAGGAGGAACTTTCTGTGGGGTGGTCTTGATGGCAAACGGAAAATGGCGAAAGTAAGTTGGAAACAGATATGCAGGCCAGAAGAAAAAGGTGGAGCCGGAGTGGTCAACCTTGGGATAAAAAACAAAGCTCTCTTAGCAAAATGGAGATGGCGTTTAGAGGTTAATAAAAAAGCGTTATGGAGCAAATTAATTTTAGCTAAGTATGGCACTAATGTGACACGATGGAGATTTAGTGCGAACAAATTGAAAGATATGTCGAGGATTTGGAGAGGGATAGTTGAGAATTCGTTGGATGCTAGAGTGATTAGATGGGCGGGGGATAAATATTTTAGTTGGAAGATAGGGAATGGATAGGTGACATTGTTTTGGGAGGAAAAATGGTGTCGTAATGGTCCATTAAAATTGGAATTCCCTAGGCTCTTTCGTTTAGCTAAACTCAAAAATGGTTCGATGTTTGATTATTCATCCAATAGTGGGTTTTGCAATGTTAATTGGGAAGATTTTTTTGTCAGGCCTCTGTTGCATCGGGAATTGGGGATTCTTTGTCATCTTATTGATAGGGTGAGTGGTGCGGTCCTAGTTCTAGAGGTGGAGGACAGGATATTATAGGCGCGCGACAATAAAGGAGAGTTCTCAGTGAAGCAGATATCTATATTACTGATTGAAGGTGAGGGGGATGATTCCGTTTTTACTTTTGATAAAATATGGAAGTTAAAAGTTCCTCCAAGGGTGCGTAATTTTCTTTGGTTATTAGCCATTGATAGAGTTCCCACGAAGGATTTCTTAATTAAGAGGGGTGAAAATTCAAGACATATTGAATGTGTGTTCGTGGTGTAAGAGGGAGCTAGAGAGGGCGGATCATGTGTTCTTTAATTGTAATTTTATTGCAAGGTTTTGGAAGAGGATCTTTGATTGGTGGGATGTTGGCTGGAAAGTGGTGAGCGACTTTAAGGAATTTTACTCGTTATGTTTCACGGTGAAGAATCTTGGTTCTTGTAAAAGTCTGTGGTTGATTGTAATTGCGGCATGGAGTCAAGTTTAAAAGTGATAAGGAGCTTAAACTAACAGGCTACTCTGATAGCGATTGGGCAGGCTCGGTTGATGATATGAGGAGTACCTCTGGTTACTTCTTCACACTTGGCTCAGGTGTATTACGTTGGAGCTCTAAGAAACAACAAACTGTTGCTCAGTCAACAGCAGAGGCTGAGTATATTGTAGCATCTACAGCTGTTAATCAAGCTATTTGGCTTTGAAAGCTTCTATGTGACTTGAATGAAGAACAAACTGAGCCAACTGAAATTTTTGTTGATAACCAATCTACAGTTGCCATAGCCAAGAATCTAGTCTTTCATGGCAAGACAAAACACTTTAAAATCAAGTTTCATTTTGTTAGAGAGGTTGAGCAGTCCAAAGAAGTTAGTCTTGTTCATTGTAGTCACAAGACCAGTTGGCAGATATTCTAACCAAGCCTCTTGGTACATCACGGTTTGAATTTTTGAGGAAACATCTTGGTGTTTGTTGCATAGAGTCCAAGGAGGAGTGTTAGACTTTTGGCCTGCAATGCAACAGGAAACCAGCCGGCAGAAGCAGCAGTGGAGCTGAACCTAGTGCAGCAGCTAGTTTTGTTTATTTTGATTGATTTTACTCCTATGTAACTTAGCTTAATCTTTTTGTAATGTAATAGCAAAACTAGTAGGATATAATGGTTGATTTGATGTAATGGCTAGTGTATTAGCTATTATTTTATGTATAATCTAAGTTTGTATTGGTCAAAGTCTAGTGGGAGTGGTTGATTCACTAGGTGATAGTCTTTTTGACTATTCAATCTTTGTATTTTATGTATATATCCTCATATCAATGAAATGGTTGATAAGTTTAACCATTAACTTGAGTGTTTCCAAGTTCTTTTGTTCAAAGTTTCTATTTTCTCCTTTTCTTCTTTTGTTTTCACATAAAATCAGATGCACATTGCATACATGATGCATGCTAACATGCTGTCTTGGTTCCAACAGAGACTATGGTGGTTTTGTCCGTATAAGTGCAACTTTTCTAAATCGGCTTCAACAGGTTGGAGTTTTCCTCCACATGGATGGCTGAAATTTAATGTTAGTGGAGTTGCTTCTATGGGTGCTTTTGGCAGTGGAGGAGTGATGAGAGATGAGAAAGGTATTGTTAGAGCTTTATTCTCGGGTTTGTGTGATGCCTGCGATGCTGAGTCAGCTAAATTGGGAGCAATTATGATAGCTCTGGATGTTTTTATTGACATAGGGGGGAGGGATCAGGTTCATTAATTGTTGAAATGGGTTCTAGGGTGGTCTATTATTAGATTTTAGATAAATCAAGAAGACCTTGGTCGCAACAAGCTACATTTGCAGACTTTGAAAGGAGGTGTATTTGCGTTGGAAAGATATCATTTTCAATTGCTGAGGTGTGTGGAAATGATATGCCAAATGCATTAGCATCTGCTGGAATGAGTAGACCTAGCATGTTTAAGGCTTGGTGGTGAGTATGGTCAGCGATAATTATGACTGTTCAAGTGTGTGGTTTGTTGTTTCTGGTGTATTAAGTGGATTCGATGCTAGTGTTTGTTCTTTTGACCTATGAGCAACATTTGTTGAAGGGGTTTTCTAGCAACCACTTGATCCAACAGTTTCCCTCGCTCATCTAGACAACACCCACTAGCAACAGAAGTTAATGAGCATTTGAATAGATTGAGGGCTTCTAAAGAGGCATCTACGTCATCATCATCATCAATAAGCCATAAACTAAATGGCTTTAAAGATTTGTATGATTGTGTTGTTCAGTTTCTTCAGTTGCCTCTGTCCCACCATGCTTTATCCCACGAATGTGTTGATGAGTTGTTAGATGGTTCTCTTAGACTCCTCAACCTTTGCAGCACTGCTAAAGATATTGTTCTGCAAATAAAAGAAAGTGCAAGTGAACTTCAATTTGCTTTGCATCGAAGGAAAATTGGTGAAGCTGAGATCGTAAGTGAAGTGAGAAAATACATGAGCTCCAGGAAAGTTGCCAAAAAGACTATCCACAAGGCATTGGGAAACTTGAAGGTCATACAAAGGAAAAACACAGTCTCACCTTCAGAATCTGTTAGCATACTGAAGGAGATTGAAGCAGTGACTTGTTCTATGTTTGAGGATTTGTTATCTCTCATCTTCGAACAAAGCCTGAAAGTTGGTTATCAGTTTCGAAACTATTGCATCAAAGAAGAATAGTGTGCGAAGATGCTGGAAGAAACGTGAATGAATTCAAAAAGGTTGATGTTGCTTTGAAATCCTTCGGAATAACCAAATTTGAGACTATAAATCTTGAGATGCAAAACCAGCTAAAAGGCTTGGAGCTGTTTATTCAGAATCTTGAAAATGGACTTGAATGCCTCTTCAGGTGTATGATCAAAGCAAGAGTCTCGCTTCTTAACATCCTTACCCTGTAAAAAAACCAAACCCAATTTTGGATTACATCATGTATAGAAATAAAATATACATACATACATACATATAAATGAAATACTCTTTTCCATTTCCATACGAGAAAAGCTCCCTCTTATTTTTCCTCTTTCAGTAGCATTTATTTTAACCTTCTTTTCTTCCAGATAAAACAAAAAAGTTACATAAAACAGCAACTAGATAGTAATGAAACAAAGTTAACCTTGGGTTTTTGTATTTTAGTTTCTTCTTAAATATGATGTAATTAATTTATCAAGTTTAAGGCTGGTAGGATTCCTTTTCTCTCTAAATTAAACAACAATCAATCCATTCACATGGATGCATGCATCAATAGTGATAATAGCAAGCTTATATTCAAATCTATAACACGTTTCAATTGATGAAAAATGGTGAGGCCAACTTGTTGCCAAATATCAACCATTAAACTCCACCCTTTTTTTCTATTTGTTGGCAATATGTGTAGAAATTATTAAGCTTTCATGCAGATATTGCCTTCCTCTGCCACAACAAGATAATCGTATAATAAACTTCACCCATTTTTCTATTTGTTGCCAACATGTGCAACATGCACATATTGCGTGCAAACCCCTTGTTTTTACAAATGGTTGAATTGTAGTAGGAACAAAACGACTCTCCAATCAGATATGATAGGTGAGTTTTTGTCAACTGAATTCAACACCTTTTGTGAAGAAAATTGAATAAACAAAGAGTTCACAACACCTTATACATATGAGCAGAATCACATAGCAAAAATTTAAGACCTAAAATGCTAAATCAATAAATCAAAAAGTAAAGTTAAATCTAAATTTGCTAAAGACCTAAAATTCTAATTAAAACTTAAAATCTAAGTAAATCTAAATGGGAATTTAAGTCTGGTCTAAACACTTAAACAAATCAAATCTAAAAAAGAACTTAACTTGTAACACCCCGGAATTTGGGGTTGGACGTTTTGAGATTTCTAGGTAGGGTCAGTGGCTAGATCAGACAATTAGGTTTGTTGTTGTGTTTTATGTTAGAATGGGCTTGTTGGTTTGGTGATTGGTTGTTTGTTAATTTGTCTTTGGGTTTTGAGTTCAAATCCCCATGTGTGCTTGAGGAATTAATTTTATTTTACTTTTGTTTTTTTTATGTTTTATATATATATATATATGTTATTATTTTATGGTATTTTTATTATTGAAAAAAAAAGAGGTTGTTTCTAAAAAATCTCTTCTCACATTCTTCTCTTCTTCTTCACATTTTTTTCTTTTTCTTTTAATCTTTGATTTTTTTCTCTATTGCTTCATTTCAGTGGTTTATTTTCGTCTCGATTGGAGTTCAGCTCTTTTGCTTCTACTCCATATCTTTTGCCGTGTTTTACAATTTCGTCGATAGGAGTTTCCAAAATTGGTGGATTAAAGGAGTCGATCATTTTTGGGTGTTCAAATCGCGAATTCAAGTGAGGCCTTCGTAACTTTTTAATTTAATCATGAATTATTGAATCAATTTTGTGAAATTTGGTAATTTTGGGAGTTCCAGTGATTGCGTAATTGTAATGTTGTATAGTTGTTAAATTGCATAAAATTCGACTAGTTAGGGTGTGTTTCTGCACTACTAGGGGTTAAGGATCTTTTGACATCGGAATTCGTGTTTTTTGGGCTGTTTCAGGGTGGTTTCATGACCACAAGGATGGCAACACGGGCGTGTGCCGCACACAGGCGATCCACACAGCCGTGTGCAATTGGGAATTTAGGGTTTTCGATTATTTTGGTACCACACAGGCATGTGTTCCCACACGGGCGTATGAAATCTCCACACAGTCGTGTCTCCTCATCTCTTAATTTTTATCACTTCTAGATAGTGAGTTACACGGGCTGTTCACACGAGTGTATGACCCCTCCACACGGCGTGTGTGGCCTTCACACGAGCGTGTGTGGCCTTCACATGGGCGTGTAGACCCCCACACGACCTGGACACTTCCACGCAGCCGTGTGGCCCTATTTCACCAATTTTTGTACTGTGTCTGTTTTTGTTTTGATTATGATTCTGTTTGTTTCGACCCTTGGCTAGGTCTTAGTAAAGGTGGTTGTGACTTTGTTTCGGCCTGGATTTGTGTGTTATTCGTGATCATAGCGCTAATTAAGCGATTCGTTTGAATGTTAATTAATGTTACGTTATATCTGATTTTGATTCTGGGCATTTGAATGTGTGCATTTCTAATTTCGTATTCTGTTTCTGTAAGTCTGTCTTCGAATGGTGTGCATTTTTCATTTGCATTAGCCTTTTGGGGTTGGGTAGTGAAGAGAAGGAAGACTATTTCTGATCTAGCAGTTTAACTGCAACTTATCGGTATAGCGGTTTACCATAATGCACTATACTGCATATATTCCAGCCTTGCTACACATTATCATTTGAGTGGCTTAGTCCACATACATGGTGTGTAGAGTTGGATGGACCTCTCGAGGTCCTATATGTAACACCCCTAACCCGTAACTGTCGCCAGATTAGGGTTAAGAGGCATTACTAATAATTTCTGAACATTTCATATCATTTCACAACCAAACATGTAAATTCACATTCATATAGTCCCTTATATATGTCAATGAGACCTTCAACATGCTTTAAAATAGGGTCGGGACTAAACCGAACACACACAAAAAATTCTAAAATTCAAACATTTTTCTAAGTTACAGAGGTCACACGCTCGTGTGGGTAGGCCGTGTGCCTCACACGGCCTCAGACACACCCATGTGTCCAAGCCGTGGCAAAATAGAGCATACCTACTGACTTGTCCACATGGCCTGAGACACGCCCGTGTGCCTCACCCATGGTCGACACTGACTTGCACCACACGGCTAGTCACACGCCCGTGTGTCCAGCCCGTGGTCGAGTCTGACTTGAATCAAATTACAAACTCGAAAGACACGGTCGAGCCACATACCCGTGTGCTCAACCGTGTGGGCAATTATAGGCCATTTTCAAGGCCAAATTACCAGCCACACTTTGAAATCACCTATAAGCATCAAACCAATACCAATTCATGCCTCAAATGCAACCAAGATATACCAACACATGCACCAAATAATTATCAACTACATCATTTATTTCCATACTCAATTCCTACTCAATAAATCCATCCAAAACACCAATTTTCACAACTCAAATCATATAAGCTAAGCAACATTTAGTCATGCCACAAATTCACACTTAAAAATACCATTATCATCAACTAATTCAAGCATGAAATATACCAATTCCAATCTCACTATATCATACCACAATCATCAATTTCATAGCTTAGTATAAACCAACAACATTCAACTTCCAAGCCATATCACATGGCAAGGTTTATATAACTCAAAACATGCCACATTAACTAGCCTATACATGCCATATTCAATTATACACATCTTTCAAAAGTACCAAAATAGTTATATGATAGTTTGATTGAGTCGCTGACGATCCCCGAATCCGAGCAAGCTTTAAAAACACTATAAAATAGAGAAACACATCACACAGTAACCTTAAGAGCTTAGTAAGTTCGTAATATAATACATTTTAGTTCATTAACACAACTACAATATACAAAGATAATCCATCACATAGATCAACTCACAAATACTTATACCATATCATCCATAGCTAATTTACTCACTTAACCATTCATAATTCCATACACCATTTCATCAACCACAAAGGTTCAATACATACCTTAGCCAACATATAGTTATTCATTGATAACCCGTAATAGTAACATATTTTAAGCCCACATTTAGCATGCTTTTGGATGATTTATCCCTTTAATTATGTAACTTGGTGCTTTTAATCCTTTAATTTTATGTTTTATACTCAGAAGAGCACCAGAGGATGAAAAGAACGAGAAACAGGCCCAAACGGAGTAAATGGGCCATATCACGAAATCAACACGGCCTGGGCCCAAGACCACACGGCCGTGCCTCATTAATAGACTCAACACGGCATGGCCACAATTCACACGGGCGTGTGCCATGGGCGTGTTCCTGACGCGAGAAAGAAGAGTTTCAGTCGGATTAAGGTACTTAGAGGCAAAGAAACGTATTCCAAGAGCCTATATAAACACCCTAGAGGCGAACCTTCAGGGGGCGTCCAGCTAGGCCAAGGAGCCGAGCCAGAGAGGCTAGAATTGTGGAATTCGCTCGAAGAAAGCCAATTGATTCATCTCAAGAAGTCGGAGTCATACTCAAGATGGAAGATCTCTCTTCAATTCCTTCAGGGAGTTTTAGGGTTTTTCTTATGTTTTGTTTTATCTTTTCTTCTAAGATGTATTCTTTTATAATTATGAACTAAACCCTCAGATACCTGCGGGGGATGAAACCTAAGATGAATCTTGTTATCGTTTGCTGAACTATATGATAAATACTTGATTTGTTCTTAATTATGTGTTCTTAATTCTTGTTTTGATATTTTCGAGATATTAATTCAAGTGTGATGTGCTTAGGTGGAGGAGAAAATGTCCCTGCCTAAGAGTAGATCTAGCATAATTAAGCGGAGTTGATCGCATGCCTAGACATAGGGTGACGAGATTTTGCCGGATTAGGGTGAAACCTAATATGGGAGTCCATAGATCGAGTTAATGCAATTATAGGGGTTTTAATTAGAAAGAGATTTCAATTAATCAACCTAGGGTTAGACGTTAGTAGCCTCGACGTAGGTATTAACATATCCTACGGATCAAGTCAAGTGAATAAATCGTCTGGTTCAGAGTTAGATAACAAGTGAAGTCTAGGTGGATTCTTCCTTGGGTATTGTCTTAATCAATTTCCCAAAGTATTTTTCCCAAATTCATTCTCTTTGTCTTTGCATCTTTAGCTTAGTTGTTAGTTAATTTTAGATTAGATAAAAATTCATTTAATTCTTAGGCTAGATAATAAAAAGAAAGTTAGTATTAGTACTTTTGGTTCCATTGGGTTCGACAATCCGGTCTTGCCGTTAAGCTATACTACTGTTCGATAGGTGCACTTGCCTCAAGTCATTGTCACAGTTAGTTTTTAGGCTCGATCATTCTTTTTATAAATTTTTCAGACTCTGATATACGATCAAGTTTTTGGCGCCGTTGCCGGGGAACCAGAATATTAAGAAAGCTCAATTTTTATTACTTTAGCCAATTTTAGTTTTCTGCAATTTCTTACTTTGTTTTTTTTTTTTTTGCTAATTTTCGTTCTTTTACTCCTTTCAAGTACCTCTAGTTTATGACTAGAAGGAACCCGATAGGACCCCTGATTTACGACAGTGATCTTGAAGGTACTACTTACAGAAATTGTAGAGAAATAAGGCAAAGCTTAAAATACATAGAAGAAGAGCAAGAAGTCGAAATCAATACCACTGAAGAGATGGCTGAGAATAATCCGCTACCTCCAGAGGCAGCCAAACATCATTCTCCTCGAACTATGTATGATTATGCTAAACCTAATTTAACAGGAACTGAGTCAAGTATTGTTAGGCCTACTATTGCTGCAAATAATTTTGAACTGAAACCTAACATTATACAGATTATACAACAGTTTGTTCAGTTTGATGGTTTGCAGGATGAGGATCCTAACACACACTTAGTGAATTTTCTAAAATTCTGTGATACCTTCAAAATGAATGGCATTTCTGATGATGCCATACGTCTTCGGTTATTCCCCTTTTCTTTGAGAAATAAAGCCAAACAGTGGCTGCATTCTCTTCCACGAGGATCAATCACTACATGGGATCAGATGACCGAAAAATTTTTATTGAAATATTTTCCACCGGCTAAAATGGCCAAGTTGAGGAATGATATCTCTTCTTTTGTGCAGATGGATTTAGAGACACTTTATGATGCATGGGAGAGATACAAAGATTTGTTGAGGAGGTGCCCACACCACGAATTACCTTTGTGGCTACAGGTCCAAACTTTCTACAATGGTGTGAACCCTTCAACAAGACAATTAATCGATTCAGCCACCGGTGGAACCCTGAACAACAAAACTCCTGAAGCAGCCTACGAGTTTATAGAGGAGATGTCATTGAATAACAATCAGTGGCAAGTTACAAAGACAAGGCCAGCAAAAGCAGCCAGAGCTTTCAACCTCGACGCAGTAACCATGTTATCAAATCAAAAAGAGACGCTAAATAAAAAGACCGATGGTTTGTGTTCGTCACAGGTACATCCAGTTATGCAATGTGAGACAAGTGGAAGCGTGGCGAATCCTGAGCACCTGCCCTACAGATAGGGAATGGAGAGTGAACAAGTGAACTATATGGGTAACAATTTCCGATCTCAAAATAACCCTTATAGTAATACTTATAATCCAGGTTGGAGGAACCACCCCAATTTTTCATGGGGTGGTCAAGGAAATCAAAGACAACAACCACCCCAAAACTTCCAACAACATCCCTACCCATAGGAAAAGAAGCCGAACCTTGAGGAGATGCTGACAAAAGTCATAGCAGTCTCAGAAACAGTTTCCAAAATACTGAGACAACACTTAAAAATCAACAAGCGTCGATTCAAGGGATCGAAAACCAATTAGGGCAACTTGTTAAGATGATCTCTGAAAGACCACAAGGAAGCCTACCAAGCAACACCGAGACTAACAGCTCAAGATAGTGAAGGGTTAGACCAGCCCAATTTCAGGCAAGAGAATTCAGTAGAAGAAGGTAAGGTTAAGGTAAGTAATAAAAAGCCAAAATCGGTAATCAAAGAATACCAACCTCGCATACCATATCCCGAAGCAATAAAGAGAGACGACATAGAAGAACAGTTCTGTAAGTTTCTTAAACTTTTAAAGAAATTACATATTAACTTACCGTTTCTTGAAGCTCTTTCGCAGATGCCAGATTCAAGAAAATTTTTAAAAGAGCTTTTAACAAATAAATGAAAGATAGACGAGGAATCGCATATCGAGTTAAACGCAGTGTGCTCAGCGATGCTACAAAATAAACTAACACAGAAATTAAAAGACCCAGGGAGTTTTACAATTCCATGCTTAATTGGTAGTTTATCTATTGATAATGCGTTAGCTGATTTAAGGGCAAGCATAAATGTTATGCCTTATAAAATGTTTAAACTACTAGGTCTAGGGAAACACAAACAAACTAGGATGAGCATTCAATTAGCTGATAAAACTGTTAGAATTCCTAGGGGTATAATTGAAAATGTTCTCATGAAAATTGATAAATTCGTATTCCCAGTAGACTTTGTCGTTTTAGACATGGATGAGGACAATAATATCCCCTTAATTTTAGGAAGACCCTTTTTAGCAACTGCCAGGACTAAAATTGATGCCAGTGCAGTAGAACTCATACTTTGTGTAGGTGACAAATCAATTAGTCTCCAGGCTCTTGACTTGGCCAGGACATCGAGTAATCAAGGTGAGAAAATTAATTTTATTAATAACCATTCGGTTAAACCTTCTTTTCAGGAAGCACAGCGGAACTACACAACTGAGCCAGATCCTAGACCTCATGCCAACAAGGAAATAACTCATGAGGAACAAAGGCTTCAGATTGATGAACTAAACGAGTGGAAGACACACTTCAAAGAGAAAATAGGGTTGCTCGAAGCAGAACCAACACCATTCCGTGGGACAGACGAATTTAAGATCGGAGATCAGGTATTGTTAGATAAAGCAGACCCACGAATATCTCCTCCTGATCCTAATACAAATAAAGAAATCCCTTTTAAGGTACTCAATGTTTTCCCATACGGAACAGTCGAGGTAAGTAATCCTACATTCGGTACCTTTAAAGTAAACGCTACTCGACTTGAACTTCGCCATGATAGTAGAACTGATAGCATGAGAGAGGATGTTCAACTCTTCAAACCACCATGAATATGCAAATGAGAGGTAAGTCTAGCTTAAGACTATAAACAAGCGCTTCTCGGGAGGCAACCCGAGCACTAACTCTATTAACTTTTACATTCCTTTATTTTTATTTTTATTTTTATTTATACTTCAGCATCTAATTATAAGTTAACCAAACGTGCAGATTTTCATTCCACAAAGCCTTGCACACGGTCGTGGCTGTGGCCGTGTGGACACCACGAATCTCCATACTAACAGGGCAGAGATGGTACGAGTCAGAACGAATCATGTCTTCGAGTCACGGACTCCAACCACCACACCACGGCCGTGCGATATGGCTGTGGCCGACACTGTTAAATCATACACGGGCGAAACGAACACATCACAACACGGCCGTACGGTACGACCGTGTGACACAACACGCCCATGGTACACGGGCGTGGGGATGTACCAGACCCCAAAACTCTATTTAAACCATCATACCCCTCCCTCTTCTCACCTACTCCCCATCTCTTTTCTTCCATACCATTTTCTTTCCCTTTTCTTTTTCAAATCTTTCCCCTTCCATATTATTCTTCTAACACTTGATCTGCACAATACTTATGTCGCAGAAGCGGAAGGATCCAAGCACAGTCCCCTTGTGGGAGACCAATCTACATAAGTTCATGCCGGCCGCTTCATCCACTCGACAAGCCAAGGGTCTTTGAGGCCATTTAACTTTTATTTTTATTTTCTCGTTTTCTTTATTTTCCTTATCTTTACTTCTCTTCTACTAAATTTAGTTTATCTTATTTTAGTTTCTTGGTTTTAGGTTCTAAAGGCTGCTAGGGAATCACCACAACCACGACCATAGCCACCCCACCGCAGCCTTAGAAATCACACCCACCTCGCAAACCATCTAACAATAAGGACACTTCGGTCCATTCATCTTTTCTTTTAATTTTATTTTACTTTCTATTTTCTTTCTCTTTATCTTTCTTTTCTTTAAATATATATTTAGTATATTTTGAATTATAATTATTTCCTTGCTAATTCTCTACGAGTTTCCCAATTTCTTCATCTAGCGCAGAGCTCGGTAGCAGCCACCACACCTGGGGACTCCCAACTCAAGGGAACCATCCAAATTCAGGAAGTTTCACCTCTCCCTTTCTCTTAAATTTCATATATATCTTTGTACATTGAGGGTAATGTACATCTTAAGTGTGGGGGTGAATATTTATTTCGAGAAAGTGCCTAACTTTCTGCATTATTCTCATATCTCTGAATGATATCTTGTCTTTAAGTAATTTTCTCACATTATTATGAGAATGAAATTTCCTTTGATTCATGATTTTCTTTGATATGTTTCGGAATAATTCATTGATAATTGTGTAGTGATGATTTAAACTTTAGGAGACTAGAGAATCAAGCATGATGAGTCTATTTTCAAAAATTAAAATTTTGTTAGGTTGTCTACCTGAATCTAATTATTACCTTGAAGTTTGAAATTTACGAGGTTGACATCAAATACCCATAATTTTTGTGAGATTTTGAGCCTTTTAGAGCATACATTCTTTCATGCTCACTTTTTGATTATGAGTGTGTCAACATTGATTTGTTATTCTAGAACTTGCTTCAATTATACATGTCGAGACCACCCTTTGATTTGATATACAGAGATGATAAAGGCACCTAGGTTTTAACCCACTTACTCCACTAAAAGCCTACCTTCATAATTAACCCCTAGTGAACCCCTTTGGTCCTAACAACCCTTTTTATTGACTCAGCCACTAATATTAACCTAAAACCCATTCTGTATTTGTTATCACCATTCCTTGACTCCCTTTTTTGTTGAGATTTGATTTTGAACAGTTTCCTAACTATGTTCTATATTTCAGTTGTTAAATTTTTTCTTACTATTGTAATGATTTGTTCTTAAAAAATGAAGTATATTCAATATTAGCTTTATGTAATTGGGCTTATACGTTTAAACTCCACATCTTGAGAAGAAGCTCATGTTATTAGTATTACAAGCTTTCAATTGATGTAATTATTTAAGATTAGTTCATTTTTCTAGTTAGGTAAATTAAGTCAGTTTCGATTCTAACCCTTTTGATTCAGCCTTTATCCACACCCTTAATCTAAGCCCCGTTACAACCCTTTTTAAAGACCTTTTGATCTATGTATCATCTCATTTTACAGTGGTGGAAATTTGATTTTCAGGCAAGCTTATGGGATTAACTTTTCATGTTCAATTTTTGAGTGCTTAATTTTGAACCTTAAACACTTTGAGTGATTTGAGTGAATATGTAGTGAGGATGTCAACTCTTGTCAATTTTGAATCAGAGGTAATTATTTAGGTAAAGGGAAACGCCTATGTTTTCGTGCTATAAATGTATGACTTTGATTGTTTGAATCTTCAGGACCCTTTGAGTTAAATTACCAATGTATGAATTATCTTTGAATCATGATGAAACATTATTGATGAATATTATGAATCAAGGAAGTTCATTTTAATTGTGAGTTGAGAATTTTGCTTGAGGACAAGCAAATGCTTAAGTGTGGGGATATTTGATAGCCCCGTAATAGTAACATATTTTAAGCCCACATTTAGCATGCTTTTGGATGATTTATCCTTGAATTATGTAATTTGGTGATTTTAATCCTTTAATTTCATGTTTTATACTCAGAAGAGCACCGGCTGATGAAAAGAACGAGAAATGGGCCAAAAATGGAGTAAATGGGCCATATCACGAAATCAACACAGCCTGGGCCCAAGACCACACGGCCGTGCCTCATTAATAGACTCAACACAGCCTGGCCACGATTCACACGGGTGTGTGCCATGGGCGTGTCCCTGACGCGAGAAAGAAGAGTTTCAGTAGGATTAGGGTACTTAGAGGCAAAAAAACGTATTCCAAGAGCCTATATAAACACCCTAGAGGCCAACATTCAGGAGGCGTCCAGCTAGGCCAAGGAGCCGAGCCAGAGAGGCCAGAATTGTGGAATTCACTCGAAGAAAGCCAGTTGATTCATCCCAAGAAGCCGGAGTCATACTCAAGACGGAGGATCTCTCTTCAATTCCTTCAAGGAGTTTTAGGGTTTTTTTATGTTTTGTTTTATCTTTTCTTCTGAGATGTATTCTTTTATGATTATGAACTAAACCCTCTGATCGTTGTTTTATGCGATATCAAAGTCTTAAAATTTATATAAAGAATGATCGAACCTGGAAACTAACTATGACAACGATTTGAGGCAAGCGCACCTATCGAACAGTAGTATAGTTAAGGCAAGACCGGATTGTCGAACCCAAAGGAACCAAAAGTACTAATACTAACTTTCTTTTTATTATCTAGCCTAAGAATTAAAGGAATTTTTATCTAATCTAAAATTAACTAACAACTAATCTAAAGATGCAAAGACAAAAAGAATGAATTTGGGAAAAATACTTTGGGAAAAACCAATTGATTAAGACAATACCCGAGGAAGAATCCACCTAGACTTCACTTGTTATTTAATTCTGAACCAGACGATTTATTCACTTGACTTGATCCGTAGGATTCCCTAAGTTATATTAATACCTCCGTCGAGGCTACTAACGTCTAACCTTAGGTTGATTAATTGAAATCTCTTTCTAATTTAAACCCCCAGAATTGCATTAACTCGATCTATGGACTCCCATATTAGGTTTCACCCTAATCTGGCAAAATCTCATCACCTTATCTCTAGGTGTGCATTCAACTCCGTTTAATTATGCTAGATCTACTCTTAGGCAGGGACTTTTGCTCCTCCACCTAAGCACATCATACTTGAATTAATATCCCGGAAATATCAACACAAGAATTAAGAACACATAATTAAGAACAAGTCAAATATTTATCATATAGTTTAGCAAACGATAACAAGATTCATCTTAGGTTTCATCCCCCTCAGGTATCTAAGGGTTTAGTTCACAACAATAAAAGAGAACATCTCAGAAGAAAAGATAAAACAAAACATAAGAAATCCCTAAAACCCCCTGAAGGAATTGAATGAGAGATCCTCCGTCTTGAGTATGATTCTGGCTTCTTGAGATGAATCAACTGGCTATCTTCGAGTAAATCCCCACAAATCTTCCCTATTTGGCCTACCTGGACGCCCCTTGACTAAAGCTTTAGGTTCCCCCCTTTTAGGTCATACTTAGGGTGTTTATATATGCTTCGAAATATGTTTCTTTGCCCCTAAGTATCCTAAACCGAGTGAAACTTCTTTTTGTCACGGCAGGGACACGCCTGTGGCACACGCCCGTGTGAATCGTGGCCAGGCTGTGTTCAAGACTGTTGAATGAGGCACGGCCATGTGATCTTGGGCCCAGGCCGTGTGGATTTCGTGATATGGCCCATTTACTCCGTTTTGGGCCCGTTTTCCGTTCTTTTCATCATCCGGTGCTCTCCTAAGTGTAAAACATGAAAACAAAGGATTAAAAGCACCAAATTACATAATTCAAGGCTTAAATCATCCAAAAGCATGCTAAATGTGGGCTTAAAATATGTTACTATTACGGTTTATCACCCTCAGATACCTGCGGGGGATGAAACCTATGATGAATCTTGTTATCGTATGCTAAACTATATGATAAATACTTGATTTGTTCTTAATTATGTGTTCTTCATTATTGTTTTGATATTTCCGGGATATTAATTTAAGTGTGATGTGCTTAGGTGGAGGAGCAAAAGTCCCTGTCTAAGAGTAGATCTAGCATAATTAAGCGGAGTTGATCGTACGCCTAGACATAGGGTGACGAGATTTTGCCGGATTAGGGTGAAACCTAATATGGGAGTCCATATATCGAGTTAATGCAATTATAGGGGTTTTAATTAGAAAGAGATTTCAATTAATCAACCTAGGGTTAGACGTTAGTAGCCTCGACGGAGGTATTAACATATCCTACGGATCAAGTCAAGTGAATAAATCGTCTGGTTCAGAGTTAGATAACAAGTGAAGTCTAGGTGGATTCCTCCTCGGGTATTGTCTTCATCAATTGGTTTTTCCCAAAGTATTTTTCCCAAATTCATTCTCTTTTTCTTTGCATCTTTAGCTTAGTTGTTAGTTAATTTTAGATTAGATAAAAATTCATTTAATTCTTAGGCTAGATAATAAAAAGAAAGTTAGTATTAGTACTTTTGGTTCCATTGAGTTCGACAATCCGGTCTTGCCGCTAAGCTATACTACTATTCGATAGGTGCACTTGCCTCAAGTCGTTGTCACAGTTAGTTTCTAGGCTCGATCATTATTTTTATAAATTTTTAAGACTCTGAACCATCCATGCTACTCAATGCTCGATATTACATTTCGATCAACTTTCGTTATTCATTTGGTTTAATCGCACACTTAGTGCCAATTTCATAGCCAAAGCATAATTGTCATCGCACACTTGGTGCCTGTACTTTAAACTGAACTTATCTCGGTATCGCACACACAGTGCCAAATCAATAAGCCGAAGCTTCTATTATTTCACACACACAATGCGAACCATATTTGTCTCATTTCTAATATCGCACACTTAGTGCCTCATTGATCAATTGCATATATAACATTGCTACTTCATTAACTATACAATCAGTCATTTCTCATCACATAGATATAAATTTAACTTGTATTATATTCGAACTTACCTCGAACGTCGAAATACCGAAACTAGCCGATCAATCGAGTACTTTGTCTTTGCCTCGATCTCGATCCAAATCTCTCCTTTCTTGGTCTATATATATTCAAATTTAACTCATTCAATCACCAATTCATTCAATTTAGTCCAAACACACATATTTAGGGCATTTTACAAAATAGCCCTCACATTTTCAAATTTCGACACATTAGTCCCTAATTCACAAAATCACAAAATACACAAAATTTTACTACACCATGCTTAGGCCGAATTCTCCTTAGTCCCATACAAGCTCATATATTTCATTTATTTCACATTTTAGTCCCTCAAAATATTATTTTCACAATTTATCCAAATTACTCAATTTCACCAAAAATTCAAAGACAAAAGATGTTAATCTTTTACATATCTTTCATATTTCATCATCAACTCTCACAAAGCTCAAGCATTCATCAATGGCATATCTCAAAATCATCATCAAATTCTAAAATTAAAATGTGGGCTAGCTAAAGCACAAAGTAACGATCACAAAAACGTAGAAATTATCAAAAACCGAGTTAAAAACATACCTCAATCAAGCTAAGCCCTAGCCGAATATCACAAAGCTTTAATGTCTATTCTCTTTTCTATTTTCGGTGGAAGAAAGATGAGAAATGGCCATCTAATTTTTTTTTGTTTTAGTAATATTAACTTAATACATAGTTTACTATTTTGCCCTTTGTTAAAACATTTTTATTTCATTCATTTAATGGCCATTTATGTCCATCTCCACTACCAAAGGGCTAATTACCACATAATGACTTCCCATTTAATAAGCCATGCCAAATAGACACTTTAACAATCAGCACACAGCTTTTACATTTTATGCGATTAAGTCATCTTGATTGGCCTGAAAATGATGGTTTTAAATCATTATATCATGTTAAAGCAACAACACCAACATTGTTTATGTTGCTTATGTTTGGTCTATTGGTCTGATTAATTATTTTCTACTGGTTTTTAACTGAGTCTTTAATCAATGTTTATGTAACACCCCTAACCCATCTCCGTTGCCAGATTAGAGTTATAAAGTATTACAGTACAATTCGGAACATTTAAATGCAAATAGAAGTGATTATACAAATTATCTTATAGCATTCAATAAGTCATATAAATCAAGGTAGAAACATTTATGGACCTTAAATGGATCCTATGGGGCCCTAAAAATAATTTGAAAATAATCAGTGGTTATTTTGAAATAAAACAGAAAAATATGGAAAATTTAAAAATCTTTGAAAGCAGGGTTTACATGATTGTGTGATAGAGCCCAGACTTTGTGGCTATCTCATACGCTCATGTACGCAGACCATGTAACTAACTGTGCTCGTGTAGCTCAGGGTCACACAGCCATATCACCAGGCCTTGTAACTCTCTGTACCCGTGTGGACCAACCTGTACTGAAAACAAATAAGGTACACAACTGTGTGAGTAGGCCATGTGACAGCCCGAGTCCCAGGTCGTGTGTACCTTAAAAAGTCTACAAAACAAGGCACATTTTCACCCAAAACTTATCTACCAAGCCAAATCAAAATCAACCAATTCCAAACCTTAAAAACACAATCAAACACACTCCAAAACATAGCAATTGAACTTTTCTATAAGATCTAACCAATATTCCAACAAAAGGCACCACAATCACAAATCAACCATGATCCCATCCAACATTACAAGTTCAATCATTTAGCATATTTTAAACATACTAAATGACCATATCAAAAACATATTAATCAACCATTATCTTCCTACTTTCAAAAGGCATGCTCAATTATTAAATACTCCATATTTACACTTTATTTACAAGCCATCAACAAAACTCATAAAACACAAATGAACTTGGCATAAATTCAAAACAACCAATCTACCAAGACAACACTTAAGCCCTATTACATGTCATTTATAACCTTATACAAAAGTAACCAAAAATACCAAAATGATGATTGGATAGTGATAAACCGTAATTATAACATATTTTAGACCCACATTTAATATGCTTTTGGAGGATTTATCCCTCAATTTATGTAAAAAGGTGCTCTTAATCCTTTCTTTTCATGTCTTATACCCAGGAAAGCACTCGAGGATGAAAAGAATGTAAAACGGGCCCAAAATGGAGTAAATAGGCCATATCACGAAATCCACACGGCCTGGCCCAAAGTCCACACGGCCGTGCCTCAACTTAGAAATCCGAACACGGCCTGAAGACGAGTCACACGGGCGTGTGACATGGCCGTGTCCCTATCGTGGCAATGAACAATTTCATTCGAATATGGATACTTTGGGGCAAGGAAACACATTCCAAAAGCCTATATATATCCCCCAAGTGCCACCTTTGAGGGGGCGTTAAAGCTAGGCCAAAGAGCCAAGCCGGAAAGGTCAGAGTTGAGGGAATCACTCGAAGATAGCCAGTTGATCCATCCCAAGAAGCCGGAGTTATACTCAAGACGGTAGATTTCTCCTTCAATTCCTTAAGGGGGTTTTAGGAATTTCTTATGTTTTGTTTTATCTTTTCTCTTGAGATGTTTTCTTTATTTTTCATGAACTAAACCCTTCAGATACATAAAGGGGATGAAACCTAGATGAATCTTGTTATTTGATTTATGAATTATATGATAGTTACTTAGTTTGTTCTTAATTATGTTGCTTAATCCAAATTTGATGTGCTTAGGTGGAGGAGGAATAGACCCTGCTTAAGAGTAGATCTAGCATAATTAAGCGAAGTTGATCGAACACCTAGAGATAGGGTTACGAGATTTTGCCGAGTTAGGGCGAACCTAATTTGGGAGTCCATAGATCGATTAACTACTATTCTAGGGGGTTATTATAAGCGAACGAGAGTTCCACTAATTAACCTAGGGTTAGACGTTATTCACCTCGAGAGAAGGTTTAATATAGGTTAGGGAGTCCTACAAATCAAGCTAAGTAAAGAAATCATATGGTTTAGTGCTAGGTAACAAGTGAAGTCTAGGTGGATTCTTCCTGAGGGTATTGTCATAATCAACTGAGTTTTTCTTCAAGTTAATTTCCAATTCGTTCTTTTTGTCTTTGCGTCTTTAGCTTAGTAGTCGTTAATTTAGGTTAAAGTAATTTCACTTTATTTTTAAGGCTAAATAATAAGAAGAAAGCTAGTATTAGTACTTTTAGTTCCTTTGGGTTCGACAATCCGGTCTTGCCTAAGCTATACTACTGTTCGATAGGTACACTTGCCTTTAATCGTTGTCAGAGTTAGTTTCCAGTTTCGATCTTTTGTTTTATAAATTTTAAAGCTCTGATTTTAGAGATCAATAGTGTGATTTTGCTTCAATGAAATTCCAACCGATCAAGCTTTCCAACGATCTACAAAGAAAGAAAACAATGGACGTAAGCAAATCAATGCTTAGTAAGATCGTATATAATGAAAACTAAATTTACCAAATTTGAATCATTTTGTACATTTCATGTATAATATCATTAACAAACTTATGAATTCATTCATTTCCTATACACACAACAAATCTCACGAATTACTGACTTCACATATATACATAGAACTTGAGCATACTATAGCAAAAACATTTAGATAACATGTTTACCAATCAATTCATCCAACTCATATTCAAGTGGTAAATCACATTTCATTTTATTAAACCATGTTCAATTTCTCCTTTTAGTGATTGGTTCCATGTAGCTAATGCATATATTCTTTTCATTTTACACAAATAACAACTTAAAACATATCATATCATATAATGTTCATTAATAACAAGTGCAATTTAATTACCTCATCAATCTATAATATGTGAGACATTCCATTCAGAGATTGATACTATATAACCATTTCATAATTATTCCTTACATAAGTCAATTTACACATTTAGTTATTTCAATATTGCCTTTATTCCAACATGATTCAACAATTTCCAATTCATTAAACATTTAAACATACATATATTCAGAATTTGTAATTTGTTTACTCCAGTAAAACAATTCTGTATCAAATAACCCTTATTTTTTCGATGGATCTTTGTAAAAGTATTCAATACATAAGTCCGGAAACGGATAATACTCATAAGAGCTAATCAAATACAGAATAAATGTGTCAGGTTACTCGTCTGGGCTAAACCAAAGACAACATAGATAAACTAGCTTGGCCAGAGCTAGGTAAACGTATTAAACAGCAACGGATAGCTAATTCAGGCTAAATTTGAGTCTCATTTTAATCCAAATCTGAAACACATGCAAGTACTCGGTCCAGATTAGAAATTCAGAAAGAAATCTCATGTATAAAACTTTTACTCGATACATCAAAATCGTTCTGGATATTTATTTCATTCCACATAGATTATCATTTCAACAAAAATAAATATATGTATCAATAACCACTATTAATATTGAATTATAATCAAGGATATAAACTAATATTATAAAATATAGCAATTCCCGAATTCATTGCTAAATTCAAAACCAATTTATTTGAAAACATTTGCAAGCAAAAACATTTAGAGAATTTCAGTTGGCCTTGCAGCGGAAAAACCATATGTATTATTTATAAAACCGTGGTTTATTATCTTTAGTAATCTTAAGTCAAGCGTCATTTTAAAATCTTAAGGATTTTGCGAAATAAATACTAGAATAATCCTAACAACTAAACAGAACATAAAATGTCCAAAAATAAACAAAACCCAAGAATGTCCATAATGTCCATATTAAACAAAAAAAATTAAAGTCCATCGCACTTGAATAAAAAACGTGAAAACCCGAGCTCCCGAGTCGCCATCCAAACCTAAGCCGGAGGGTCACCTAAAACAAATCAAGCAAAAACGTGAGCTTTAAGCCCAGTGTGTGACTAAGCCCACGATAATAGTATAAGTATATATAAATAACAAAATGTTTCATAGAATATTATATTTCAATCGAAGTATATTTAGTAATATCATATCATGTCATGTCATGTCATATCGTAGCAAAGCATAGCACAACATATCATATCATATTAAGTCCTACCTCCATCTGTTACACACCATCTCCTTCCAGCCAATCACACCAGTATATGGTGGCGTGCCATTCATATAGTTCCAACTGAGCTGCCATACATAAATTTGCTATCTAACCACCATAATTGCAGTATAAACTGCCATATAACACTTCCTCCATCATTCCATATCGCACCCCTAAACATAAACAAATCATAATCTTATATCATACTTATATGTATCATAAATCATATAGCATGCATACTTACATATTTTCAAACCAATTATAACATATCACATGATTAAATTGTAACGCCCCGAATATTGGGGTTAGAAGTTTTGGACTTTTGTGGTTAGGGCCACAAAGAAGGGTGTGCTATTGTGGTTAGTTGCATGTTTAAGTGTCAGAATGGGCCTGTTGGTCTGGTGGTTTAGTGGGTGTTAGTATACCTCATGGTTTTGGGTTCGAGTCTTTCTGTAAGCGTTCTGGAGAAGTATTTTTATTTAGTTTTGTTTTAAGCCAAAATGTTATTTTATTTTTATTTTGACTTATTATGTTATTATTATTTTTATTTTTCTTTTTTCTTTTGATGGACGTTTCTTCTTTCTCTATTGTTTTTTTTCCTCTTTCTTTGTCTTCTTTCTTTTTGCCTTTGATCTTTTATTTTTGAAAACAATTTATGTTGGGCATATTTTGAAGAATTTCGCTCCTCTGTCGTCAACACAGGTGTGGGTTTTGTTTCTTCTCCCCTTTTATTTGTGAAATTCATTTTGACCTTGAGAAAAGTCGACGTGTGTGTGAGTGTTCATAACTTGTTAATTTCATTGTTATATCATTGTGCAATGCTTAGAATTAGCATGATTTGGCATTTTTCAAACTCTCGAAGGTTGGAGAGTGCTTTGTGGCTAAAAGCACGTATTCGGGCCTATTTTTAGGGTGGTTTCGTGGCCACTGGGGTTTCCACATAAGCGTGTACCAGTTAACACGGCCGTGTGTTTTTGGGAATTAGGGCTTTTGGGCTGATTTGGGTGCCACACGGCTTGGCCACATGGCCTTGTGGCTGACTTGGGAATTTTATCGTTTCTCACACGGCAGTGTCCCTCGAGCACACGGGCGTATGAGTTTAGGGATTAGGGTTTGAGTGATTTGATGCCACCCAGCCTGGCCACACGACTGTATAGCTAATTTAGGGATTAGGGATCCCACATAGGCATGTGTGTTTTGGACACACGGCCATGTCTGGTGGGCACACGGGCATGTGAGACCCTCACACAGCTGTGTCAGCCCTGTACTCGAATTTAGTGTGAATGGACAGAGAGTAACATGACCTGTTCCCACAGCCATGTCCCTAGTTCACACGGGCGTGTGCTTCAGTCACACGGTTGTGTGCCTCTCTTTACACGGGCGTGTGCCTCTGTCATACGACCGTTGTAACACCCCAAACTCGATCAAAACGTTACGACCAAATATGGATTGTTACAGAGGAAGTAGGTTTTGAAAACTTTGAAAAACATTGCGATTTGAGAAGAATTGCCTAGTTGTAGTAATTCCACATTAAGGGCTATTCAGAATTTGGTTAAGTTAAAACTTGTCAAACTCTTATTAAGGGCAACTAGGTGATAAAAACCGGTTTATTTTAAAAACCCGAGTTTGGAAGATCTTGCAGATGGCATTTGAAAACAATGTTAAGTTACGTGATCTTTTGAAAAATGGTGTTAGCAATATTAAGAAAAGTCCCAAGTTTTAATTGTTTACGGTTTATTATCCATTTGTTATAAATTTGGAAAACTTCTTTTTATGCTTTTAAGAAAAACCCCATTTATTTACAGTTCATCGCATGAATAAAATCAGCTTATAAACAAAACCTCACGAAATAAAAGTTAACGTTAAAGTGACCTTATTACAAATTAAAATCCCAAAATAAAAATAAGTTTAAATTAAAGGTCAAGTTTACGGAGTAACTTGCAACGCATGGCCACCTCGAGTCCATCTCGGCCCAAAACCCGCCATCTACTGATTACCTGCAAGATTAGCAAAGGGGTGAGTCATCGAAACTCAGTGTGTAATTCCCCGAGTAGCGCAAACTGGGCCTTGGCCCATTCAGTACAGCATATGTCATTTGTATGCAATACAACCCATCCCGGTTTAGCTCTCCATCCAAAACACTCGTGGCATTATGCCACTGTGGTTCATGACCACCGTGGTCCTAGACTACTCGTGACAAAGTTACTATAATGTGCTCATAGGGCCAACCCACTGTGGTCTTAGACCACCGTGACGATCTCTGATAAATAGTGTATACGTGGGGCCAACCCACTGTGGTACTTGACCACCGAGATATGTCACTAATTAGAATATTCGTGGTTTCAACCACCGTGGTACTTAGACCACTCGTGACCGTAGTTACTCGTGACAATAGTCACTGATTCTCCTTCCTCCTTTCATTCAATCTCGAGCCCATGCTCTTTACGTTGTGTACAGTATGTATGCAGCTTATCTCACAGTGTATAACAGATCATATACATGCATAATCATCAAAATATACATACATGCAAATTAACAACAATATCAAAATCGAGAACTTACCCGGCGTCTCCAACCTTACCCACAAGGGTATTTTGCCTAACACATCAGTTATTTCAACTTTTAGCCTTTACAGTTAATAACACAATTAACAAAGAAGGCGTGTGAGTAATACACACCTGATAATGCGTAATACTAGGCTTTCTATGTCGACCCTTTCGCTAGCAGGGACGACGACTATTTGCCTATCCCAAGCCAACGTCGGCTCTCTACCACAGCCCGGCAAAAAGTCCCGAACCACCGATACTGCTTGCCTTTTGAACTTAAGAGCCGCAGCTACGGGTTCGCCCCCTTCTTTCGATTGACCGACACTTGCATCCATGGAGAAACTTGATCAATATAATACCATAACGGAACAATGGTTGACTAAAAACGATATCAAACTCAAACGACGAATCGATCAGAATCAATCAAACGAATAGAACCAAAGGGTAACTCCTTACCTTTGGACTAACGCGAACAAGAAAAAGCTGCTCGGAAAGGAACTCTCAGCAACTAGAAAAGTCTTAGCACTTCCCTTCCTGATATTAGGCCACTAGCCTTGAAGAATTAAAGAACGCGTTATGATAGCAAGAGTGATTGGTTTGAAGAATAGAAGTGAAGGAGATGATGAGAATATCTCACCTTAATTACCGACAAGCCGAATACTCACAAGTTGGCTTTTGAAACCGAATGGGTCCCTAATCAATTCCATGTTAAAACCAATTTACAAAATAACAAGGGAAGTGGCCTTTCAGCCAAACTATTTAATAAAAGCCCTTTTCCACACATTCAACCCCATCCAACTTACCAAGATTCTCCCGAAAGTAGGCCACACGAAGAGATGATGAAGCTATGCCCTTCTACAATCGGTCAATACCCCAAAAAGGTGAGTCAGAGATTCGATTTAACCATACCACAGAGAAAGAAGAAGAAGAACGTGAAGAAAAGAGAGAACGGGTCATTACCAAAACAAGAGTAAGCCGAATGTAGAGTCTTTGTTTGACTAAGGAGAGAGGTGTAGAAACAAATACACAGAGGAAGAGATGAGAGGTAGATTTCGGCTTGGAGAAGAAGAATTTCGGCTTGACAAAGGAAGAGATGATAGGAGGGTTCGGCTTAGGAGAGACAAAGTATAGAATGAGTATGAAACAAGAGAATATGAAGGTTGAATAAGTAGAAACCGAAATGGTAAGAAGGGATTCGGCTATGAAGAAACAAGAAGAAAAAGGAAGATGAAGCAAGGAGGTATTTTGGGTTCTTGGTAGGGAAGATATGAAATAAAAGTCCCAAAATGTCAAAAAGAAAAGAGAGCTCAAGAAACTTACCAAAAGTCGGCACTCAACCCCCCTCTCAGTGACCAAAAAATGCTCAAAAGAAAAGAAGAGAAAAGCCTACGACTCTAAAGATTTTCGGCACACCCTTATGACCATAATGTTCCACAAAAGGTTCATGAGCACCAAAAGAAGGTTCGGCCCCCACCTAGCCAAGCTAAACCATGCACCCACACACACTCCTTCCCAAATTCGGCCAACCAACACCTCCTCTCTCCAAATCCCACAACTTCCTCCATCTTTCACTCCCCACTCCACATTCAAATAATTTGACCAGTTCAAACTCCCCAAATCCCTCATGGCCATTCATTCAAATGGTTTGACTCCTTCAACTCTCACTCTTGAAGAGTCCATGCCGAAACCATCATCCCTCCATTCAAACGCCAAAAAGAAACTTCAAAATGCAGTATACGCGACTCGAACCTCCTCTCCCTGCAGCACCCATGTGACGCCACTTCCATGCACTCTAAGTGGCGTCTCCAGGCCACTTTACCACCTCATTTCTTGTGTTAACAAAACACAATTAAATACTCATAAGACCTGTCTCAGCTAGCTCTCCCCTAATATACCTAAAAATGAAATTTCCACCAAGGCTCAGGCTTAACCCCGAGCCTTCCTGAGACCCCCAATCACATCAAAATAACAAGCAAAACATGCCAACACACAGCAACACACAATAATGCAGAGCCCCTAATTCCAGGATGTTACAGCCGTGTACCCCTCCTCACACTGGCTTTTGATCTCCCACATGGCCTAGGCATTACCACACGACCAGAGCACACGGGCGTGTGGTTTTAATACACTTATATTGGTTCTGTGTGCATTTCTAACCTGACTATGTGTTTGTGTGTGCTTCGACCCTTAGCTAAGTTTAGTGAGGGTGTTCAAGACTCGATATCTGTGATGATTGTGTGTGACGTATGATTTTGAATCTGGTCTGTGGAGTGTGCTACATAACTGTTCTGACTGACTGTCTGTTAATGTGTCTCTATTTTGTGAGCTTGAATGCATTCATGCATTTGCATAAAGTATTTTGGGTTGGGTTGTGAAGAGAAGAAAGACTGTATCTGTTCTGATCTGGCAGTTTAACTGTAAATATATGCGTACAGCGATTTATCACGCTGTACCGCTCATGCATCAGCTTTACTGCGCACTATTATCTGATCTGGCAATTTTCACTACAACTCGTCTGTACAGCGGACTACCGCATTGCACTGTACAACATATACGCTAGCCCTGCTGCGTATTATTATCTGATTGGCTTAGTCCACAATTGTGGTGTGCAGGGTTGGATGGGCCTTTCGAGGTCCCAATTGGTGTGTTTGGTTGGATGAGCTTGATAGTTCTTTTGAAGTGTGATTGGGGGACGGAGAGCTGTGTTGGCTGGATGGGTAGGTTTTTATCTGACTGTATTTCATTTGTATCTGTCGGTGGGTTCTGACTGTAAGATTTGTTAACCATATTCTATTGTCTGAACGGCCCTTGTGCTGAGTTTTTTATGTGAATTTGGTTTGCTCTGGTTGATACGTTTGGTTGGGACGTTAGTTCCAAGTTTACTGTCTATTTCATGTTTTGTTTCAAACTTACACTGAGCTCAAGTAGCTCACCCCCTCTTAGTGTTTCCTTTTTAGGTATCTTCTTCTGAATTCGGACTCTGGACTCGGTGTGCGGAGGTCTCGGACAGTCTTGGAGAAAATTTAGTAAACGTTATATTTTCAATTTCTATTTTGTCATTTAGATTTTGAACTGTAAGGTTTTATAAAGCTATGGTACAAATTTTGAGTTAACTTTTAATCGTTTTTATTTCGCTTACATATACATATACTATCTTAACTGAAATTTTAATAACTGGTTTTAAACGATTAGGTATTATGATTCGACATGAAAATTGTTTTGTAAAAAATTTACCTACGATCACTTTGGTGATCAATGTAGCATCCGAGATTCGGTCTAAACTTTTAGTCCGTGTTTCAGGTGTTACATAAATGGTAAATTTCCTACTTAACATACCTGATAAACTTAACCGTATACTTTTACGTTATGAAACTTAGACTTTTCTAGCCCGATACGATGCCTACGGACCAAAATTTTGAGTCCCTCAAACAGCCCCTAATCGAGCCCTAAAATTGGTCAAAAAGGCCCACACGGCCCAAAACCTAGCCCGTGTGGTCCCACGGTCTACCCACACGGTTTGTGAAGTTTCACACGATCGTGTGCCACACATAGCCTAGCCACACAATCTGTAGACACGGTCATGTGACACACACGGTTTAACACACGGCCGTGTGGCACTGGCAATTTCAAAAAATAGCCAATTTTTCACTTTTTTTTCTAATTTTTATCAAGTTTATGGGTTGTTTTCACACACTTGATTGTTGAGCTGATTAACCATGCATTCGGAAACATGAAACATACACTCATTCATCAAATCGTACTAATTAACCAAAAGAAAATCCATCTAAGAACACATCCATAAACAGAAATTTTCCAGTTCCTAAAAATACAATTCGCTTATTTACTTCTTGAAATTGCGTCCAAAATCGAGCCTACTCTGTTGGGGTCTTGATTTACAACCCTTTCGCCTAACAAGAGCCATAAATACACTAATCACATTTCCGAACACGATTTATAACCAAGCAACCAATACCTTACCAAAAATAAACTAAGAACAGAACAACCATAAAAACAATCGAATAGAACTTGCCCTTCGAAAGAATTTCTATGCAAGAGATATAATCACACGACACATAATAAGGTTTAATGAATAACAGCCAAGAATCCTTAAAGAAAAACCCAAAGAAAAGAGGAACAAAGAAGAAAGAAAAGAAAACAAAATAGAAACAATAAGGAAACAAAACTGAACATAGGAACAAGGGGGGTTTTGGGACAGTTACTTTAGGAAACAAATTAGGGATATTTGAAAATTAAATCAAAAATAAAAATAAAGAAATAAGATAATATTTTTAGCTAACAACGTATCCCCTAACATCCTACAATAATCCAACCACCAAAATTGTAATTCAAAATGGAGCAAAACAAGCAACAAAAACATTCCTCATCTTCCCACCGAGATTCAAACTCAAGACCCAATGCAAACATCCAAGGCACTTAACTATCATACCAAATCAAATTATTTGATAACCATGCACACTTAAAATTCCAAAAATTTGGGGGTTAACTCAAAACTAGTTCCAAGTGGAGTCGCCTAGCTATCATAACGTGCTAGTTGAGAACCTATCAAGCTAGGCACAAAAACCTAAAACTGTGGTGGCGCGACTAACCAATTCGAGCTAGCTTGGTTAACCACCTATTGCCTAAAGTTTGAAGACTAAACTTAAGATGAATCTAAGGGAAAAAAAAACTTAAATACTACGCCCCGGTCTCGTTACCAAAATCTAAGTTCAAGAGTATGATTACGTGTGTGGAATGTTTGAAAACCCCTACAACGCCTATTCAAAGATAATCCTATAAAGTTTGGTGATTAGGGTTTCTAAATCAAAATTCTAAGCACCAATTCAAATATACCACCTACCTTCAAAAACTAAAAGAGAGCTAAAACTAAAATCTAGTAATTAATATAGGATACTAAAAGAAAAATTAATTCTAAAATTTATACCAAAAATTGAAAATCAATAAATTTAACTTAAAAGTATAAAATTAAATTTAACTTCAAATTATAAGACTTCAGAGTTAACACTAAAAATTTTAAAATTTTAAAAATTTAATATTTAAAATCTAAAACAACGACAAAATTAAATATAAAAACTATTGATATCTCAAATCAAGTTAGAAAAATAAAAACCAAAATCTAAGTCAAAGTCAAAGTCTAATTTAATCTATTAAAACCTAAGATTTTCTAAAGCGAAATGAATCTAACTTTAACTTAAAAATCGTGGATGTGAAAATGTGACAAAATGATTAAATTGTAAATTTTGAAAAGTTGGAGGGTTAAAATGTAAATTTGATCAAAAAGATAAGTTTGAGCTATTATTGATTATTTTACATGAGAATAATTTGGAATGTATGTTGATGCGATGAAAATCACTTTTATACCTAATTAGAAAATATTTGAAAGTACATGGATTAAATTGTAAATTTCCTATTTTATCGAAAAATAGTAAAATTGCAACTTTCACCGCTCAGGGACCTATATTAAAAGCTAATTATGAATTAAGGGATCTGCGTTTGATAAATGTCCATTTGTTATGAAGAAAGTGAAATAATAGGTGAATACAAGTAAAATGGTAATTTTACTATATAAGGGCATTTTAATCATTTCTTTAAGTATTTTATAGTGAAAATAATCTTTTTAATGAGATATTTGATATATGAAACAAATATAAACCATTGAATGTGATCAAATTGAGGTAATTAAATGTTGGCCGCTTGGGAGACTTTACTTAAACTTTTGACTAAACTTTAACTTGTTCTTTTTTAAGTGTTTTGAAATTGGAAAAAACGAGGAAACTAACTTTGTTGGAACACCAATAAGCCCCGTGATGCAATGAAAAATAATTCTATCTATTATAATTTGTGGATCCATATACAAAGAATGAAATCAGGTTGAATATGTTAGAAAATATGCCAAATCAATTTAAGTAGGTAACTTCGATTCAAATATAAAGCCTCTATCAAAATGCCAAATCGTAGCTTCATCAAATCATCCTAGCCTCTACATGATCCATTCCAAAGAAAACTCCAAACTTTTAAGAGAATTTTGGAAATACTCTTTGCTGCTAGTCAAAGATAAATTTCAGGTAACTACAAATAATGGGACAAGACCTACCTTTTATCCAAAATATCATATTGAATAAAAATCTCTCATAAAGGGATTTAAGGAATTTTCAAAAAAAAAAAAGAAAGAAAGAAAGAAACATGATATTCTTTCCATAATTCCCTAAAATGTTTCCTCAACCAAAAATTAAATTATTATTTAATAATTTCAGTAAAGGTATTCTCAATTAAAATTTATATGAAATTCAATTTATATTTATTTAAACTGAATCTTCTATGTGCATGTGTCACAGGCTGTGCAAAAGAGTTCGCGACTAATGGTCATTTGGCCCAACAAGACTGACCTATTACTTTGAAAGACTGAAGGCTCATCTACTTAGTCTGGTGAATATGTAAACACTCCAGTAATTTTATTTTACCAAGATGAATATCTTGTAATCTTCGGAAATCTTGTAAATTCGCTGAGAATCTCACCTTTGTAGATTGTCATTAATCTCAACCATTGATATATTTTAAAGTAGATCGTTAGATCATGGGGAGATAAACTATAAATAGAGCTCTTCCCTCTCATTTGTAATCACTTCAATTTATTCTTGAGTAATACAATACATTTTGAAATCATTTACTAAAACACTTAGTGTGCTTAACTTCCTTGTAGTTTTTCTGTTCGATTAGTGCTCTTTTGTTTTTTTGTGTTTGCTTCTATTTTATTTTGGTGTCTTAGAGAATTTTCGTTACAAACAACGAGTAACATCTAAAAATGCATTATTCACTTTAATTAACAACATTGTCTATTGTCCATTAATTTTTTATTTACTTTTAATTAAACTAAATTCTATTTTTTATTTACTTTTAATTAATTTTAATTTTATGATAAAAATAAATATTTATATTTAAAATGGAGCAAATAATGTAAAAGTTTTTTAAAAAATATTGTTATTTCGAAATATTTATGAAAAAAGCTTTAAAATATTGTCAAATAATATTCAAAAGCCATAAAATAAAATTTATTTTGTCAAAATAAATTTAAAGTTTTAAAACAAAAAATTAATATAAAAAATTAAAAACCGAATCAAATTATAATAAATGATTTAAAATTTTAAAAAAATATCGAACGAATCAAACCGTTATTATCCCTAAAATAGATTAAGGAACCTTTACAAAGGCAAGACCATCACGCAACTGATACCCTTTCATTTCCCATTGAACCACATAGGCCCATCAATCATCATTCTTCTCAGTTCATCTTTGGGTTTCTTTTCTTCTGAATCCAAAGACAATCTTACCAAGGCTGGCCCATGATCAAACATTTTCAAGGTTCAATCAATTCGATGTAGAACATGTGTGCATTTTTTTTTTTTTTTCATTTAAAGCTTGAACACACTAAAAGAAATGGTCATCCAAAACTTCAATGTGAGCCGAGGGGCCCTAACCAAGTACCGAGATATAGCAGTAGCTGATTAAAGCTTATTTACAACATCAGAGTCTAAATTAAGCTTGGCTTGGCAAAGTAACTTAGGGTATTAGAAATTCAGGATGTTTGCATATGGTGTCAGATTCTGAAACCAAGGGCTATTTAGCTGAGTCCAGGATTGATCCTGGGTCCAGTCATTTATAATTTTGGGCAATTGAAGCTCTGCCAATTTATCATTGCCTACAGGAAAATGCAGAGATGGTGGAGAAACTTTGTTCTCCTTTGCTATTCTATCTTTTTTCTCTTCTACCATTGCTTCTTTTTCTTCTTCAATTTCTTTCTTGAAGAATTCTCTGGTTTCAGAAATTGATGGCACCAAATCTTCTTTTGGGCTGCAAAAGGAGATGGTCTGTAAGGATGACAATGGAGATGAAGTTGTTGTGTTCGTTGCCTTCAACTCTTCCTCCAATGCTGCTCTTTGCTCCAGTACTTTCAAGGAGGTAGCTTTCCTGTATATCTTGCACAAAACTATGTCCTGCGTTCAATCATAGAAGAATAAGACCCAAGACCTTCCATTTAAGTCTGCTAATGTAATTTAAGCAATCCTGTTTCAATGCAAATTAACATAAAATAAAAAAATAAAATAAAAAGCTACCTTAGGCAAGGAGCAACCATCTGGGAGGCGATACTCGTTCATGACCCAATCAGTCTTGTTTCCTCGTGGAGCTCTCCCTTTATAGAAAACAAGAGTCTTTTTCAGGCCAGTTATCCGCTTTGGATCTGATAAGCTCACAATTTTCCGGTCAGAACCAGTGGCTTTCCAGTACCCATTTTCAATCGTCCGGTTTGGTCTCCCTCTATTGCCATGCTTCCTATCTCTAGGCACAAAGAAATACCATTCCCTCCCCCCAATCTTCGACAATCCTATAAAAAAAAAAAAACCATCCGAATCAGACATATATTAAACAATCATATTTTCCTATGTGGTTAAACAAACAAATGAACACTTATGTACCAGGCAAATCCCAGGGATCATGGTGATAAATGTTGAGAAATCCAATTACATCATCACGCAACTTGTTTCCGTAAATCATGTTTTTGAGGTAAAAACCAAGGAGTTCTTCCTCTGTTGGATGGAATCGAAAGCCCGGAAGTTCCATCTCTAGGGTGGTATCATCAGAATTGGATTGGCAGGTCATTGAGGTATAAGTAATTTTTACAGGGTTTCAGTTTCGCTTTATATTGAAAATGAAATTAAAAGAAAAAGAAAGTGATTTTGCATGCAAAAGACACCGGCTTGGGTGGATATTTGTAAGGATGCTAGATGAAATTGCTGATTTATAAATGTTTTGGACAAGTGAAAGATTAGAAGTATCTGTTTAAAATGTTGTGATGAAAAAGCTTCAAAATTACGACCAAGTCATCACCAAAGAAAATCATGAAAGAACTTAAAAGTATCTGTACAAAATGGAAACTGAAGTCTTTCACAAATGGTGGAACCCACACGCTTATACACAATAAAGTCGCAATTGATTAATCTTTGCTAGATTTGTGCGAGGTAGACGATGACTGATTTCTCAGGTCTTGCTTGACCTCCTTTTTCTTTTTTCGCCTTTTAGTTTTGTGTATGTGGACTTTTGCTTGGAAATTCCAAGCCATAATAGTAAGGTATTTGCAAGGAAATTTCTACCGCATACTTTGATCTTTGGAATGAACTGAGATAGGTAGATTGAGAAAGCTAGAAATTTTCGAAATTGAATTATAAAATTTTTAAAAGAAAAAATATAATTTTACCATAAATTAATTTATTGTTTTTAAAAAAATTAAATTAGATATTTTCATTTTATGAGAATTAAAGTACAATTTTGTATAGATTAATTTATAATTTTGTTATTTCTAGAAAGACTAAATTAAATATTTTCATTTTTAAGGGAGCCAAAATTACTGTCAGTCTGGCTTCCCCTCTAGTTGTTCTTTTAGTCTTCCAATCTTCTACAATTAAGCCTGAGTTGAATTAATTATTCTTGCTACTTGTTTCTTTCCGAATATTAAGAATATAAAAGTATTTTATGTAGGAGAATGTTTATATACAATTATTACAATTATAAAGAATAAAATACAATAATAGAGATTGAAGAGAAAATTAAGTCTGCACTTTTGAAATGAGAAGATACACTTTCATGATAATCCGTATAATAAATCTAGTCATTGAACACTTTGGTAACATGCACACATTAGAAAATAGAAGTTTCACCAAAATGTGGCTTTTTTACTAAAATATTATAAAATAAAATAAAAAATTTGAAAATAATATCCCATCCTGATTAATTACGGGAATAGGCTGTTTGGGGGTGGAGGGTGGTACAGAGGGGACACCACTCATTTTTTTGACAGCGACAAAAATCAGTTAACCAAAAAAAATATTCTATTGATGGAAAGTAGCTAGTAGGCGACACCAAAATAACACGTATAACTCAACACAACTCGAGAACTGGTGGTGCCTACCAGACAGGCGGCACCAAAGCCTAAATGTAAACAGAGCATTTCTAATCAGAAACTTGATGACCGCTTAGTTTTGGAGATTAAACAAAGCATCTGCCATCACCATTTGCAACTGTTTTCAACCATGAAGCTGACATTGGAACCTACACCATCAAAGTTGTCAATGACCCCAGAACATTGAACAAGACTCTATTCATCAGGTCTCCCAAGAACACCTATTCATTTAACGAGCTCATCGCCCTGTAGGAGAAGTTGATTGGCAAAACCCTTGAGAAAACATATGTTCCTGAGGATCAATTTCTCAAATAGATCCAAGGTTGATAAAATCTCCTGCTCTTATTTAGGCTTTGGTGCGACCTGTTAGGTACGCACTTTTAGTGTCGTCTGTCAAGTAGGCACCACCAGTTCGGATTGTATTGGGTTATACGAGTTATTTTGGTGCCGCCTACTAGCTACCTTCCATCAATATAATATTATTATTATTTTGGTTAACTAATTTCTGTCACTGTTAAAAAAAATGGGTGGTGCTGCCTCTGCACCACCCTCTACCCCCTAAACAATCTATTCCCATAATTAATTGAGGTGGGATATTATTTTCGAATTTTTTGTTTTATTTTATAATATTTTGGGTAAAAAAGCCCCAAAATGTTGACGGTTGAGCCTATAAACGGTGATCATATACAAGCTCATACAATATACAAGTAAAAAGGAAGATTACCATCTCATTTTGTCTAATATTCTCTTATCTTTATTGTTATTATTTTAGTTTTATAATTTATTATCAGCACGATCTTATTTAAAAAAAAATTAAGTCAAGTAGTCTACATGGATAATATTCTTGTTGAAGCAACAACTCGATATACAATTTTTTTACTTGTGCTTGAAAGATCAATATTTTTAATACTTTCAAAAAATATTTTTAATAAAAAAAGTTAAATAAAATATTGTCAAATGTTTAAAAATTATGCTAATTGTTTTCATGTTTAAGTATGGATTTTTGTTTATATATGTTTATTTATGATTAGAGGTCTTTATGGATCGAACTGGGTCCAATCAAAATTTTAGACTTAGACTCAACTCGAAAAATGGTCTTAATATTTTGCCCAAGCTCGGCCCGAATAAAATGTTAAAATTAAGGTTTAGCCCGGCCCGCCCGTATTAATTTTTTATATTATTTATTATAAAAAATTTAAAATAATACATCAAAAATACTAAAATAAATGTTTTCCAACAAATTAAAAATAAATTAAAATATACATATGTATACTTAAATAACACTAAGATTGATGCAATTTAACAAGCAAATGCCTATAAAATAGTAACAAAATTAACACTAAAGCAATAGTTATACAATACCCAAATAATGACAACATAATAGTAAAATGATAGCAAAATAGTGAAAAAATAACAACAAAATAGTATTAAAAAAAAAAAAGAGAAAAAACAACAAAGAAACACACCAATTTTTTTTTTTTTTGCATATTCGGGTCGGGCCAAAAAGCCTTACTCGAGGCCCAACCTGTTTTTTAAACGAGTCTTATTTTTTTACCCAAATCTATTTTTCGAGCCTATATTTTTATCTAAATACTCCCACTTTTCGAGCAGGCCTTCAAGCCAAGCCATCAGGACAGGTCTACTTATGATCTAAGATTTTGATAAGATTGAAGTGTTAACAATATCCATATTTAAAAATATAAACAAAATGATGTATTTGTAATATATTTCATAACGTGAATAATGTAAGGATAAACAATCCTAGAAGTCACCTAATTATAGTTTTTTTTTTTGTCATTCAATTATGAATAGTTATAAAATGATTATTCAATTATTTAATTTTGTTTTTTTTTATCACTAGCTGGCTAACGTAAAAATGGAAATACTAAAAAATCCAAGTTAGTTGGGTGACCAAAAATACAAAATTAAACAGTTGATTAACCATTTTATAACTTTTCTTAACTATGTGACCAAAAAAGGAAAAAAAAAACATAAGCTTACCCGAATTCTAAAATAACAATCTAGTTAATGACTAAATTACCTAAAAAGGCCCTTTTTCTTCATATTTACGCAAATGGAACGATTATACCATTATTTACCGAAAAGGACCGTTTTTTGCAAAACGCGCTTACGTGGCTGCGTTTTAGGGGAAAAAACCAGAAAATCGCTCCCTTGAGGAAGCGTTTTCCGCCACGTCAGCCAAACACGCTTACGTGGAAGCATTTTGCTGACGTGGCAAAAACGCTTCCTCAAGGGAGCGATTTTCTCCGTGTTTTTAGATGTTAGGGATATTTGCATGTTTAGTCCCTACGGTTTTTAGGGTTAGGGTTTTGGTAAAAATAAGTTAGGGTTTAGTATTTAGGTTTTTGTTAAAACAAGTTAGGGTTTTAGAGTTTTTAAAAATAAATCAGGATTTAGTGTTATTTTATAAAAATTGTTTAAATTAAGGTTAATGGTTTTAAAATAAATTAACTTAGGGTTTTAAATAAATTAAATTAGGGTTTAAGATAAATTAAATTAGGGTTCTGGATTTTTAAATTAGAGTTTAAGGTCTAGGAATAGATTAAGTTAAGGTTTTAGGGTTTTAAATAAATTAAGTTAAGAGTTAGGGTTTAGGGTTAAAATTAAGGAATTTAGGGTTTAGGGTTTTTTAAAATAACAATGTGTTTTTTTTTTTAACAAAATTGACTATTTTTACTCTGAAAAAATAATTTTGAGAAGACGTTTCTGAATAAATAGTGTCAAAAACGCTTCAAGCAGGATACACTGTCAGCAAAAATACAGAAAAAAGCTACCACGTGGATGCTCTTTTGCTACAGTAATTCCTGAAAAAATAATTTTGAGAAGACGTTTCTGAACAAATAGTGTCAAAAAAGCTTCAAGCAGGATGCACTGTCAGCAAAAATATAGAAAAAGCTCCCACGTGGACACTCTTTTGCTATAGTAGTTCCTGAAAAAATAATTTTGAGAAGGCGTTTCTGAACAAATAATGTCAAAAATGCTTCAAGCAGGATGCACTGTCAGCAAAATTTCTAAAAAAAGCTCCTATGTGGACGCTCTTTTTCTATAGTAGTTCCTGAAAAAATAATTTTGAGAAGATGTTTCTGAACAAATAATGTCAAAAACGCTTCAAGAAGGATGCACTGTAAGTAAAATTTCTGAAAAAAGCTCCCACGTGGACGCTCCTTTTCTACAGTAGTTCATGCTTGGCCTTAGGCTATAAACGAGGCAAATATCATTCTTAAGTTGCATAAGTTTCAGCATGAAAAATTAGAGAGGCTAAGCAAAATAGAAATTGAATATGAGTGAATGTATTAGTGTTGTTATTTACTATGATGGTGAGGTCCGTGACACCGAGAACGGCGTTGTCTTTTATCAGAGAACATAACACGAATGGCTTTTAACCAGAGTATAGATTTTACAGAATTTCGTAAAAGAATTATGCGTAAAATCTTCAGAACGACACCAAGTAAGGTTTCTTCTATTAAGTATTGACTTTGTGCTTCGATTGATCCCGTGACATATGACTCATTTGATATCAAAGGTGTTCGTAGCTTTGAGGTGATGCTGCAGACTCATCTCGTTAGTGGATCACCCTATCTTGAGTTATATGTTCAATTTTCATCGCCAAATGAAACATTTACGACTTCAACAGCAACTGCTGTTCGAGAGGAATACACGACCCCTAGCCGACGCTCCGTTAGTAGGAGGCAAAACACGAAAGCGCCCGTGTTTGGTGGTAGTATGGAAAACACAACTCCTACACGACACTCGGTTAGTGGATGGGACATGCACATCAGTGGGTCGATGTTCGATACTAGAAATATGTATTGGGGAACAAAATCAACTTCTAGTGGTTGGTAATCCACATATGATTAGGGACGTTACGGAATGTCCACAAGAAGGGATGATGTACTCCCTACGACATCCACCGGTGAGGGGACCTCATACGTTGCAGATGATTGTGGGTTGGATGATGAGTCCGATGTGGATCCACCTCAAAAGCCTAGCCCCGATGGTGTAGAAGTTGCATTATTTTCTGAACCGGAGCCTATTCCATCCAAACCTAAAGACGTTGAAGGGGGTTTAGATGAAGAAGAAGAAGATCCGCGATTCAGGGCGTACTCGCCTCCAGCCCACATGCATAATGTTGATATATCGGCAGATGATGCGTTGGAGCTTCCAGAACTACCATACAGAACGCGTGACCGTACATGTTCGACATTGGATTCGGGTGATTTGGAAGTTGGTAAGGAGTTTTCCAGTAAGGATAGTTTTTTTGGTGCTTTGAAACAACTTAGCATCAATCATAGGGTTAACTACAATGTGGTTAAATCCAAATCCGAAAAGTTCGAGGCCAAGTGTGCAGTGTAAGACGGTAAATGTTCATGAAAAATAATGGTTTCTTTAAGGAAAAAGACAGGCTTGTGGGAGATAAAAAAGTACAAAGGTCCACATACCTGTTTTGTCAATATAGTATCACTGGGTGTTTAGGGTTTTGAATAATAATGTTATTACTTAATAATGTTATTACTTAATGTTTTGAATAATAATGTTATTACTTAATGTTTCTTTAATAATGTTTAGGGTTTTGAATAATAATGTTATTACTTAATGTTGCATTATTTAACGTACTTCGTTGACCGGTGTTTCACAAGATCATCCCAAAATGGATTCAGGCATGATAGGTAGCTTCATACTACCTATTTTGAAGGCAGATCCCAGGACTTCTGTGTCATGCATAATTGCTAGTATTCGTAGCCAAATGAGGTACATGCCCTCTTACCGCAAGGCTTGGATAGCTAAGCAAAAGGTGTTGGAAAAGATGCATAGTGGGTGGGACGCTTCATATAATGAGGTTTGCCAGTGGTGTCAGGTGCTGGAGAGGTACGTCCCAGGTTGCATAACAAACCTTGAAACGATCTCTGCATACTACAACGACTGTTTGCTCTATGGACGCCAAGTGTTCAAACGTCTGTTCTGGAGCTTTAAGCAATGTCAGGATGCATTTGTGTGCTGCAAGCCATTGGTACAAATTGACGGTACATTTATGTATGGTAGATATACCCATTGGCTATTGCTAGCTGTGGCACAAAATGGCGATGGGAGAATCCTCCCAATTACGTTTGCAATAACACCGGGGGAGTTAGCTGATGACTGGGATTTCTTTCTTTCTAGGTTAAAGAAACATCCCCTAACCTGATATCTACGTTATATTAGATTGGGGGCACTGGAATTCTAGCCGCAATTGAGCGACATGGAAGCCTATGGGATCACACACACTATCGATATTGTCTAAGGCACGTTGCGTCCAACTATTACGGGCAATATCAGTCTATGATTGAATGAAAGCAAGTGACCAACATGAGTATTTAATCTCTATTAATATACTTTTGGTTGTAATATTCAACTTATTCTGAATGGAATATTGGTATGTAATTTTCGCTATCAACTTATATTGGTAGGGTATGAGATCAATAAGGACCGTTTTTATGAGATGTTGGGGCTTTTGCATTTAGATAACGATTAAGGCTCAGATTACCTCTGTAACATACCCTTCGAACAGTGGAAACAAGCATACGACGGTGGCCTACGATATGGTCATATGACCACAAACCTGGTTGAATGCATAAATTCTGTTCTAAAATAAACGTGTCATTTGCCAATAACCTCGGTTGTGCGAGAGACATATTTTTGTTTGGCGGCATTATTTCCAAAGTGAGCAGCGAGTTATAAAGGCCAAATGTAGGAGGCCATGTATGGTTACGGAAGGTATTGTAAGAAATTAACAAGGCGAAGGCACAGGCCAACACGATGCACACTGTGTGTCACGATCGTGACAACATATGGTTTCGTGTGGCGGAGTTTGGCAGACCGACCCAATGTATTACCGGAGGGCAATATCGTGTACACCTGATAAATAGGACTTGCGACTGTGGGACGTTTGACACACTTCATTATCCATGCGCTCATGCAATTGCAGCTTGTCAGAATCTCCATTTGGATCCCATGAGATATGTCGACGAAGTGTACAAAGTAGAAAACATGTACAATGTGTAGAGACACGTATTCCCACCAGTCCTAGATGAACGTAAGTGGCCGTCTGTATCGCTTGCTTTGTTTAAGTTGTTACCAAATAGAGAATTGCGTCGCAAACCAAAAGGTCAACCTTGCTCAAGTAGAATATGAAATAATATGGATATCTGGGAAAGAACGAATCAACAGAAGTTGTGTGGATGGTGTAGGAACCCAGGTCATACAATTCGATCATGTCCAAACTGAAATAGTTGATAAATGTTGTAATGAAATGATGTTGCATTATTTCTGTTCCACCTTATTCAAAAGAACTTATATTTTATTAAAATTATAAAATAAAAAAAATAATTTACTATTAAAATATAAAAAAACAACTTCTTTTTTATTAAATGAAACAATATAAAAACGACTTCTACAAATATATTAAAAACAAATCAATGTATATGCTGGTCAAAATCAGTGCCATATGGGGTGGACGACGATTACGCGTTGGATTCCTCCTTGGTTGCTCTGACGGGGGTTGTGGTTGCTCCGGTTGTGGGTGTTGAGAGGATGACCCACCTTGGTAGAATAAAGAACGTGGAGGTGTTTGCATCACCCACGGCGGAGGTGTTGGAATCCCATAAGGCAGTAGGGAATGGTAATGAGATGAGCTTCCCGACGGTGCCTTGTGTGATCCCTCCGGCGACAATGGCCTATATATCATTGGTTGAGTCAGAGTCATCGGGAAAGGAGATGCACCGAGCCATGCATTCCAACCTGGCATAGGACTGGGAAAAGGAAACATATATGGGTTAGGATACATATAAGGGCTAGGATACGCACCTGGCATAATCTAAAGCGACTGTAATGTGGGTGTCGTAGGTTGAGGCATTGGGCCCGATGATTGTGTGGGTGCTTTTGATGGGCTAGGTGATTGTGTGGGCGTTGTTGATGGGCCCGTGCCGTCATCCCTTCTCTTTAGATTTAAAGGGCCCCGTCGTTCCCTTTCCACATGGATTTGCCGATGCCTCTACTCTTCCAATAGCAAATATAGCTTGCCATGGATCCTAAACCATGGCATGCAATCCAGGGTGTACTCTACCTCTGAGACAATGATCAGTTCACGATCAGGTATATGATCATACCGGTTTTCTCAAATTTTGATATATTTCGACCAGAATAACGACCAATTCGTATTCGTTAGCGGTAAGTCGATTTTGTGCTGCTCATCAGCACCTCAAGTTCCTCAGGAATCGGTTGTCGGAATCCAAATTGTCACAACACTCTATCCGTCTGGTGCATCTCGACAGTAGCATAGTTGACTAATGAGACCTTAACATGCTAAATGTTCGGATTTTGAAAGAATTCTTCCGAAATTACTGCCTATATTGCTGGATCCTCGTATGGTGTCCATTGAAACTATATGAACGGGATAAAAATATTAGTTATATACATAATACTAAATACTAAATATGAAACGATTATTTTATGTATATATATTTTATTTAATACTTACTTGCACTTCCGACCTTTGGTCTAATAGAAGCCGTATATCTTCAAGAGCGGTAGGTATTCCAACATAACTTGCCGGATGGTTCCACTTAATTAAATAAATTTTTAGCATACAATTTTATTTTAAATCTATGGAATAATTGTAAAATCAAATAAAATTTTTACCTTGTTATGAGTGAGAATGTATATGGGTAGTTCACTCAAGGACGTAAAAATGGAAAGCGAAACCGAGCCCATGATTGTAGTGATAGACAACCTCCAATTTTTGCTTTATTTGGTGGCATCGCCCATGACAAGTCTGGCATCAGATAACCTCCAATCATCTCAAGGATGTATGTCCGAGCATATCGTATTCTTTCTAATTCAATCGAGTCATTCCTCGGCTCCAGGAATGTGTCTCGTAACCAGCCCATCTCAATCCGACCTCCGTAAATATTATTCAGAATTGCACCCAAAAGATCGTAGTATATGGCTCCCCAATCAGCAGATTAAACGGACCCAGTAAGTGCAGCCCCATCCACCGACAATCCTAATTGTAACTGGACGTCCTCCAAAGTGATAGTACACCCTCTACATGAAAGATGGAATGTGTGCGTCTCCGGTCTCCACCTCTCTATTAACGCAATTATGAGTTTCGGGTCCAACTTGCACCGCCGGCCTATAGTGACCGCGTGCCAAAAACCCGCTTCCCTCAAGTAATTTTCTATCAACGGTAATGGCGAACCAGACATGTTACGAATATGACATTGTAACACCCGATCTACAGATTGTTATAAAAAATTATAAAATACAAATTAATTAAAATTGCATAAATGAAAAAAATATTAAATAATATTCAAATTTTAAAATAAATCGTTACCATTTTCATTTGTTCGACGGAGATATGTTTATGATCGAGACGAATTAATCCCCCGGCCATTGCTAACACGATCAAATATTTTTGAAATTATAAAAAAAATAATACTAATTTAGAAAAAAAATAAAAGTAAATAACTAATTATAAAGAGATTTGAGAAATTTAATAAGAAATTTGAGAGCTCTAGGGAGAAATTATAGAGAATTTTTGCTAAATTGTTAAGAAATTTTGTGTGAAAATAATAGAAGGGGAGAGGGTTTTTATAGTTTTTTTTTACCGTTGGAACCCCCCAACGGTCAAAAAAATTTAGTCGTTGGGGTTGAAAATCTGCCAGCAAAGCGCGCCCCCAAGGGAGTGTTTTTTGCCACGTTAGCAAAACGCGCTAAAGTGGAAGCGTTTTGCTAACGTGGCAAAAAAAACGCTCCCTTGGGGGCGCGCTTTGCTGACACTTTCCCCCTAAAACACGGCCACATAGGCGCGTTTTGCAAAAAACGACCCTTTTCGGTAAATAAAGCTTTAATCGGCCCATTTCCGTAAATTTGCTTGGAAATGAGCCTTTTTGGGTAATTTAATCCTAGTTAATTCTATTCAAACCTAGAATCTAAATTCTACGGTTAAAAATGAAAAAAAACTACCTTTAAACTAAAATCTAATTAAATCTAAATAAAGGAAAAATTTGAAATTCTAAAATTGGGATCTAATTTAACCTAAAAACCTAAAATCTAAAATCTAAAAAATAAGTAAATCTAAGGAATATTTAAAATTTATATCAAACATAAAATTAAATCTAAGGATATTAAAATCTAAAATAAAAAAATTAAATCAAATATGAAGAAACCTAAAATCTAAATAAGAATTTCACTAATAACAAATTACCAAAATTCCAAGAATATTTCCAAAAAAGATAATTTTAAAATAAATATTAATAATCAAAATAAAGAGGAATTAAATTTTATTTAATTACCAAAAATTTGTTCCTTTTAAAATAAATATTTAAAATTTAAAACTTGAATTAAATAAAACCAAATTAAATAATAAAAGGGCTTGATTTTAAAAATTAAAAATGTAAAAAGAAGAGGGACTTGATTGGCAAATTTCCTGGTCAGAATTTCAAATTTTGAATTAAAGCAAAAAGTGCAGGGACCAATGAAGTAATTTCAAAAGGTGAAAAGCCTTAGGTAATGTTTGGTTGGGTGTAATAGGAATAAATTACAGCCCAATTCAATGGGTCCACCACCAAACCAACGTTTGGTTGCTTGTAATGGCTATTACACGCTGAATGGAATCAACTTCTATTACAGTACGGCCCGTAATAGCAATTCAGGGGCTTGGGGTCTGATTAGCTATTCAAAGGCACGGGTAATAACATTTTTCCCTATTTTGGCAAAATATCCTGTCTCTCATCTTCATCTTCGTCGTTTTCACTTTCACACTTCAGACAATTTCTTCCTAAACATTTTCCCAAAGTAAACCCTATAGAAATTGGATCCTTAATCGATGACAAATCAAGCTTCATTCACCATCTTCATCTTCTTTCTGTTGAACCTCCTTATTTACGGTAAGTGATGCCCTTTGATTCTCTTTTTTTCTCTGACTTTGTTAGTTAAATTTTTTTTTCGGTCTCACTCTGATCCTTCTCGGTTTCTTCATTAGATCCTCATAATTTTTGTGTTCTTTTTTCTGTGTTTCTAGAGTTTGATTTGGTAGCTGAACTGTTTTGGGTTTTAATGAATCAAAAGCTTCAGCAAATTATTTTAAAGTGTTCTTAGTTTTTTTGTGTGAATTTTGTAAATGTTTCATGCTTAATTTTTGTTTCTTAATTTTTGTTTCATGATTTAAGGGGTTGTGCTATGGTGTTGCCCCTTTCCAGCTGTTGTTGTATCTGCTGCCTTGAAGCTCCCCAGTCGCCACCGTCGACTCCAACTGCCGCTGTCGGCATCGAGTTCAGGTGAGGCTATGCTGCCATTTTTTTACCAACTTTTTGTTTGTTTGTTTGTTTGTTTGCGTAGCTTGGGTTGTAAAATGTTAACAAAGTTAAGCTGTTTGTTCTGCTCTTTCTTTCATTCTTCTTGTTTTTCTTCCTTCACACCACTCTCCTACCACCGTCAGCTTTCTTATTGAGGTCACATTCCACCGATTACCCCAACCAATCAAGATACCATGGCTACACCATTGCCAAGTCCACCTAAACTCCCTTGCAGCTGAAAGCTCTAACCTTTATTGCTTTGCTTGCCATGTTTACTTCTTTTCTCATTTTCCTCTTATTTTTCCTATCTCCGGCTTTTTCTTTAAATTTGTGCTTCCTACTGAGCTTTTTATCTGATCTCTCATAGAAGGGTTAAGTATTACATTTGCTCAATCTATTCTGAGTATCTATGGATGCTACTTTCATCTGTTTGAATGCAAAAGCAAAATGGAATTCGATTTCATTTTGTTATGTTTGGAGTAAGAAATGTTAACTTTGTTCATTTTCTGATTTTTTTTATGTGTTGTTTAATTATTTTGGAGTTGCAGAATTCTCACTGTAAATAAGTGCAAAAGTCTGTAATAGAAATTTGATAAATATGTATTGTTCACTTTTCACAATCTTCCTAACTGCTGATGTGCTTTAGTGAGCTACAATAACAGAAAATTAACTAAAATAATTGTTCCCCCCTTAAAACTACAGGTAGAGTTTCGTGATGTTGACAATGGAAACAAAGTAAGTTTACGCTTCAACCCTGAGGAGCCTGTTGAAAGTATGCATCTTAACTTGTTGAATTCTTTACCCAGTTTGCTTAAGTTTGAGTATTTGTGGGCTATGGTTATGGTATTGCATTGAGCTTGAACATCAGATATGACTTAAGGTCATTATTTGTTTGTATTATATTAATGTCTCATTATTTTTTGCAAGAGTATTTGTTGAAGAGAAGTCTTTCACGTGTTTGTATACAGAGAAAAACACTGCATTTCTGATTGAGTGAGTTTGATTTTTTTTCACTATCATCTTCTTAAGACTTGCATAAAATAGTTTGCATTTAAAGAATTTAGAGTGATGGAAAGATTCTGCTACAAGATCAATGAGTAATATTCCTTTTATATTGTTTTGCAGGCCTGATACATTTGACCAACTGCAAGTACCATTGGACTTATCGGCAAGTCTGCTGCTTACCTAAAAGGTTGAAAAAATTAAGACTGGACTTGTTGTGCACTTGGTCTGCTGGAAGTAATTTTAATTCTCCTTTTATAACTTTTACCTCTGTTTTCTATTATGGAGTTGACACTTCCATTACTACAGTCACTAATTATCTTTGCACTCATCTTCATCATCATTAAGATCTTGCCATGCCATTAAAACTTGAATGTGATCTATGGTTATGGTATTGCATTGAGCTTGAACATCAAATATGACTTATGGTATTGTAGTTTTTGTTGGAAGAGTTTTTTTAAAGTGCCATTGAATATTAATCCCCAATACAAAGTAAAAGTGTTTGTTTGGCCCTGTTGTAGTGTTCATTTTGCCTTTGGTTTTTTGCTAAGTTTATTTTTATTTGATTTTTTAGTTGGAACGATTATGTGTTCAATGTGTAGTGGTATATTATTTCCAACCTTGGTTTATTATTTCCTTTTTAATTAATTTAATACAATACAAAAATGTTAATTGCCTCTAAATCCCTGCCCCTTACCAACAAATAAACAATATTTACTTTTTAATAATGCATATTATCACCTATTTTTATATAAAAAAAACTATAATGTTTTATATAATCACGTTATGCAATATCATAATACCACGTTAGGTTTAAATTTAAGAAAAATTGTCAAATTTCAGTACTAGTGTGAAAAAAATAAATTTAGAGATTAAATTAAAAATATATAGTATAATATAATATAATATAATATCTATAAGGAGGTAAATGTTAACACCCAATCTAGGTTGCTATTTTGCAAAAAAATAAAAATAAAAGATTGAACAAATCAATCTAAATGCTTGATAAATTATTTACTTTTACATAAGCAAATATAATTTTAAACAGACTTATCCTATTTATTAATTTTTCTCTATAAATTTACTTTAACTTACCTCATCAACCATTCAAATGAGTCATAAAATAGAATGTTTTAAAAAAAAACGGATATTTTTTTTGTAGGATAAAAATATAAAACAAGCGCATTGTAGGATAAAGTAGTAAATTTATTTTTTATTTTTTTAAAGATTCTTAATATGTATTATTCATTTTTCTTAATATGTATTTTTTTAAAGATTCTAAATAGACCCTTATATTTAGTTGTAATTTCTATTTTGTGCTTTGTAAATATTCTTAATATGTATTGTTCATTTTTCTTTTGACAGTTTGTTATTACTTCCTCTTCTTATTTGGCTTGTTTGATTGCTTTCTCCACCCAGAGTTGAGCATCTTATATTCACTGAATCACTGTAAGTTCTTTGGCAATTAAATTCTTTGATTTTGTTTTACTGTTACTGAAATTAGTATTGGAGAAATGTGACCCTTTTACTACGATTTGAAGATATGTAATACTTTAATATTTTGCAGTAATGGCTCGTCTGCCTTTAATAGTACAAAGTGAGAGGCGTAAAAGAATTGGTCTTGCTATTACAATGTGGTTGGAAATGTGTACAGTTGCGAGTTGGTTTTTAGTTGTATTGGGTGCCATCCATAGCCTACATACTTATAGACCAAGGATTAGATCCTATAGTTTAGATTTTTATGCAAAACGAGATTATGTGAAAAGACTTGTATATGCTAGTGACGAGACTTATATTGAACAAGTTAGGATGAACAGAATTACCTTTTTTAAACTATGTGAGATGTTAAAAACTTTAGGGGGATTGAAGTCGTCAAGGAACATGCTTGTTGATGAGCAAGTGGCAATGTTTTTACATATCATTTCTCATCACCTTAAAAATCGAGTTATCAAGCATCACTTTAATAGGTCTGGGGAAACCGTTAGCAGATCATTTCACAATGTTTTAAATGTTGTCATACGCTTACAAAATGTGTGATTTAAAAAGGCAGAGCCAATTACAGCTAATTCTACAGACCCAAGGTGGAAATGGTTCAAGGTATTGGAGTGAGTTCTATATATAGCTCGTACATAATTTAGTCCATTTAGATTTAAATATAGTATCCTAACATGAGGCTTTATACATGTGATGTACAATTGCTTAAGTGCTTTAGATGGAACCCACATCAAGATTAGGGTTCCAACAGTTAATAAACCTAGATATCGAACGTGAAAAGGTGACATAACAACAAATATGTTTGGTGTTTGTACACCTGATATGCAATTTGTTTATGTTCTTCCTGGTTGGGAAGGTTTTGTTGCTGATGGACGAGTTCTTCGAGATGCCATTAGTAGGAGACATGGACTAAAAGTTCTTCATGGTAAAGCGCAAATTTAGAGGAATTTGAATTAATTTTTAAGATCATACTTTTTTTGGAAAATTAACCATGACAAATAGTTTCTTTTTATAGGTTGTTTTTATCTAATTGATGCTGAATACACAAATTGTGAGGGATTTCTTGTAACATCCTAAATTTATGGGCCTATGCATTTAGCGTAGGGATAGGATTAATTTGTTAATTTAAGTGATAGGGGTCCAAACTGGGCTCAGGATTAGGCAAAGGCCTTGATTAAATTATTAGATTGTGCATTATAGAGTTAAAAGGTGGTAATTATGTTTAAAATACCAACATGGGCTTATGGCTCAACAATAGGTGGCACTGTAAGGGAATTAGAAGGTGGCGCCATCAACAATTAAAGAGGCCCAAGTTTTGGTCGCAAGGAGCCCATGTTTTTGGGCCATTTTTGGCACTTAAATGGGAGCAAGGGTGACGCCACAACAAGGGATTTAAGGGCCCAAAATTTAAGTTTAATGAAGCCAAAATCTTTTAATTTAAGTAAGTTAAATTTCGGCATTAAGACTTGATGAGGTGGACGGCTACAAGGCTTAAAAATATGAAGATATATTTGGATTTTATAATTGATAATATAGAAGATAAAAAGGAGAAAAGATAGGAGCCTATCTACAAGGAGAGTGATGGCCGAAAATCCACCACTAAGAGGAGTAAAGAATTCGGCTACTGCATGGCAAAGGGGTGCCGAATTTTCCCTCTCATTTAACTTGAATTTTAATTAACTAGGAAGGGCGTTTTCAGATTTATACAGGAGGTGTCGAAATTCCTATAAATAGGGGGGATAGCTCCTTGATTCTGACATTTAAAACTCTAATTCTCTCATTATTCTTGTGCCGAAAATCCCTAGCCTCTTCCTCTCCAATTTCTTTTCTTCAATTTCTTCAAAAGCCGAAACCTCTTCTCCATTCTTTTTCCCTTGAGCCGATTTCTCTTTAAAAGCCGAAAACTCTATAGTTTTTCTTTATTCATCCTATTTGAGAATTAGTTCTATTTATTCTAGCATTTAAAACTTCCTTTGGCATTGCCGAATCCTCTCTCTAGTGCTAGCCGAACCACCTATGCTAAGGTAAGTGTCGATTTTTGATTAGTTCTCATGATCTATTCCCGGTTTTTGAAAGGCAAAAAGCCGAAAAGCTAATAGTTTAATGGTTCTATGTTGGGCAGCAATTCGGGATTTGAAGGAAGCTTGGCCAACTAGATCTAAAAGCCGAAAATAGCTAGTCTCCAATTTTGGGATTTTAAGGTAAGAAGATTTTCCCTAGATTTTTACTAGATTCATTCATTATATGCAAGATCTAAACTTTAAGATGAGGATTAACGATTAAATATTGTGATAGTAGCTCTGATAAGGATTTATGATGGAATTAAATATGGATCAGGCAAAGGAAAGAATCCCTAAGTTTAAGAAACGAGCAGTATCTGCCGTTCGAGATTGGCCACTTGGTTGTGGACCGGCTTCTGAACAACATCTTAGGCAGATAGCCGTTGTGTCGACTAAGGATAGCGTCGACATAGAAAGCATCGTTTTATCGGTAATCAAGTGTGTAGATCTCTAACACACTACTAATAAACCTGTATGTATGTTTATTTATATATGTTATGGGCTAAAAAGCCGGAATGAGGCTGTATAGACAGTCGAATGGAACCCTAAAAGGGTTAGGGAAAGATGCCAGGTACGTAAACATAGAACTCCCTATGAGTATCGAAAAGTATATAAGTCTGTATGATGTTTTCTTTATGTATGTATGCATGGGGTGGGAATGATGATATTGAAGGGGAAGTGCATGATAGGTCACTTGGTGATCGGTGGTAGAAATCCCACATAATTTAAATGTAAGGTCACATAGTGATCGGTGGCGATGCCACGTTAAATGATTCCTAATTAATAGGAATAGGCAGTACGGTTGTCGTTTTGGTGTGTAGCGGATGGAGGGTTGATTGTAGAAATCCCCAAGGTGTGATGGTTGGTACAGGATGGTGTGTAGAGGATGGAAACCTAGGATGGGTTGGGTTTTTCATTATTTATTGTTTATCATGTGATTATGATTGATACCTTTATGTATGGGCCAGGCCCATAATGTGTTTGTGGGCTCAGGTCGTTGTGTGTTTTGAGATTTATACACTGAGTCTTGGTGACTCACGCTTTCCTTTTCTCTACTCTTCCAGATGAGCAGTAGATCATGGACATGAGAGCTGAGACGGACTCAAGGGGCCATCAAGCTTTATTTCTACAAATTATTTTTGGGATTTCTTTAAGTTTTATTTTATTTTTACTTTGGAATTATCAATGTAATAAGGCCCCATAGTTTTATCCAATTAAGTAGTTTTAATGTTCTGCAACTTATGAGATGATGTCAAAGGTTTAATTATACTTAATACAAGGTTTTATTTTTAAAATGACGCTTGTTTACTTAAATAATGTCTATTTAATTTACGACTTCCAAAACCAACAAGACAAAAGTTTTCAATGTACAACCCGTGACACGCCAGATCCGGTGGAAACGTATGGGCCGAGTTTGGGGTGTTACATTTTGGTATCAGAGCTCAGTTCAAAACTCGGGCTGTGAAATGGGTCTAGCAGTGTTTTGAAAATTAGATGTGAATTTGGAAAAAAAATTCTGGAAGAAGATATGACCTTCGAGTTTACCGGGCACCCGATCCACGCAGGTAAGTATTCTAACTCTTGATGTGATGTATATGTTGGGTTTGAGGGGCTTGATGGACGTAGATTAGTATGATAGTATTAATGGACCATAGGCTTAGACAAACAACTCTTCAATTCCATAAGACTTAATCCAACTAAACAAAACCCGGGAATGAGTCAAAAGGTTAAGGTGTGGGAACAGGCATGCGCATGTCTAGGATTGGATTCAGGAAGAGCTTGGTATTGAAGCAGTCCTAGTGACTCACCTCCTCTTCGCTGGAATCTTACCTGGTGCGTAGTGATGGTTCGCCTTAGCTGAGTTAGGGTGTGGCAATAGGCATACATATGCCTAGGAGTGGATTCAGGGAGAGCTTGGTACTTAAGCAGTCCTAGCGACTCACCTCCTCTTCACTAGAATCTTACCTGGTGCGTAGTGACTATTCACCCTAGCTACGAGGACTTGTTGATGGGCTAAACCCTATAATTAAAACCCGAAAGGGACAGCCACCTTATTTGAAAAAAAAATCCCCAAGTTTTGTAAAATTCTCAAAATACACTTGATTTGTGGAAATTTCCAATCAACCATGAATTTATAAAATACCTATGGTTTGAAAAATTTACCCAAAAATCCCATGTTTACAAGAGTAACCCGGATTATGAAACTAGATTTTCTAAGGTTCCCCTGTTTTAAAAAAAAAAACAACAACTGCAACAACATCAAAATATCTCTGGTTTGTAAAATTACCAAACTAACCTTATTTTGCAAAATGACTAAAATACCCCTGGTTTGTAAAATTACAAAATTACCCCTAATTTGTAAAATTACCGAAATACCCTCGAATTGCAAAATTACCAAAATACCTTTATTTCACAAAATCACCAAGAAACCCTATTTTGAAAAATTACGAAAATACCCTTATAGGAAAAATTATGAAAATACCCCTGGGTAGTGAAACAACGAAAACACCCTTACACGATGAATGTAAGTTCATGGATGCTATTTGTATGTTGATGATTGAGTCTATGTGTTTTCTAGAATTAGAGGGTACGAACATGAGACTGAATTGTGAATGCGAATTTGAAAGAACTACTTTTAAAACTATTATTCATAAGACTGTTCATGGATAATCAGTGGAAGAAAACTAATAATTTATAAAATTTCTAATCAGATAAATGCGAAGCGGTAAAATGAGTACAAGGGGTAGAGGACGTCCGCCACGTGGTCGTGGTAGGGGTAGGATGACGGTGTCGGAACCAGTAGGATCTGGTCATGGATCTGGAAATGAGATGCCAGCTGCGGGGGAGGAATTTCAAGATCAGACTGCCGAAGATGACGCGGTATCTCAGGCAATGTTAAGGGTTTTAGAGAGGGTTGCTGGGGCTGGTATGGGCACAGGAGCCCGGAAATCTGTGCCTGAACAGCTTAGGGCCAATGGGGCAGAAGTGTTTAGAGTAATTTCTGGTGTAGCCCCAAGTTCAGCTGAGTATTGGTTGGAGGCAGTAGAACGCATAATGGATGATTTGGATTTCACGGAGGAGGAGAAGTTGAAAGGAGTTGTATCCCTCCTACGGGATAAAGCCTATCAATGGTGGCTTACAGTTAAGGATGGTACAGTGGCTGACCGTATCACCTGGGATCTCTTTAAAACGGCGTTCCAGAATAAGTACATTGGATCGAGTTATGTGGATGCGCAGCGCAGAACATTTCTGAATCTGGTTCAAGGGAGTAGGTCAGTGGCGGCGTATGAAGCTGAATTCTTACGCCTTAGCCGTTATGCTCGTGGAATGGTAGCCACGGAGCATGAACGTCGTGTTAGGTTTGAAGATGGCCTGAGGGATGATTTGCGTGTTTTGATAGCCCCACAGCGGGAGATAGAATTTGCTGTCCTAGTGGAAAAGGCTAAGATTGCCGAGGAGGTAAAGTGGACCGAAAAACTGAATCAGGATAGAGATAGGGGTAGAAATAAGAGGAATTTTGGATCGTCAACCGGGCGTACTTAGAAAAGGTCCAGGTCTGATGGACCGAAACAGGAAGAGAAACATGCTGCTGCTAACCAGACACCAAAGTGTGCTCGATGTGGTAAATTTCATGCCAGTGAATGTTGGGCAGGCAGTGGGAAGTGTTTTAGGTGTGGATCTACGGACCATCAAGTTAGAAATTGTCCGCAGCAACGGGACGGTGAAGGGACCATGGGTCAAGGGAATGCTCAGCCTGGTAGAGGAGGTCAGCAGCCACAAAGAGGTCGTGGTGCAGCCAAAGGTGGTAATGGTGCTGGTCGGGGTCGTGGAGCACTAGGCCAAGGGGCAGGAAACACTGAGGCGAGACAGCCAGGGTTGGTCTATGCTGTCAAACGTTGAGAGGAGGCTGATGCACCGGATGTCATAACCGATATGTTCTTAATCTTTGGTTTGCCTTACACTGCATTGATTGACATTGGGTCGACGCATTCGTATGTAGCTAGTAGCGTATCTGGAACTCTAAGGTTAGAATCTGAAATTAGCCCTAGGGCAATGACTGTAGTTAGCCCGTTAGGACAGTCTGTAGTAGTGGATAAACTCTATCGGAAAGTACCTCTAGAAGTTCAGGGGATAGTTTTCCAAACGGATCTAATGGAATTACCGTTCGGGGAGTTTGATTTAATTTTAGGCATGGACTGGCTTGTGAAGTATCAAGCTAATCTAGATTGTGCGGCCAAGCGTATGGTGTTAAAAACCCCTGAGGGTGATGAAGTGTTGGTGATAGGATAAAGGGGGAACTGTTTGTCGAATGTAGTAACTGCCCTAAGAGCAGAAAGGATGGTGAGGAAAGGATGTGAGGCAGTTCTATTGTTTGTTCGGGCTCTAGAAGCTAAAGATTTGACTGTTGGGGTCGTTAGAACGATAAAGGAATTTCCTGATGTTTTCCCTGAAGAGTTTCCGGGATTACCTCTAGATCGTGAAGTGGAGTTTGGTATTGATCTTCTTCCGGGAATAGCACCGGTATCTATTGCTCCGTATAGGATGGCGCCAAAAGAGTTAGTGGAGTTGAAAGCACAGATTCAGGAGTTGTTGGATAGAGGATTTATTCGACTGAGTGTGTCGCCTTGGAGAGCGCCGGTGTTATATGTTAAGAAGAAGGATGGATCAATGCGTATGTGCATTGATTATCGTCAGTTGAATAAGCTAACAATCAAGAACAAGTACCCGTTGCCAAGAATTGATGACTTGTTCGATCAGTTGAAGGGGGCCTCAATCTTTTCTAAGATAGATCTGAGGTCAGGGTACCATCAGCTTAGGGTCAAGGAAGCGGATATTCATAAGACAGCTTTTAGGACTCGCTACGGTCACTATGAGTTTATGGTGATGCCGTTTGGATCGACCAACGCGCCAGCAGCGTTCATGGACATGATGAACCGAGTGTTCCAACCCTACCTAGACCAGTGTGTCGTGGTGTTTATCGATGATATCTTGGTTTATTCGAAGTCAGAGGAGGAGCATTATGCTCATCTGCGTATAGTTTTGCAGATTCTAAGGGAGAAGCAGTTGTATGCCAAATTCAGTAAGTGTGAATTTTGGTTGAGGGAAGTAACGTTTCTAAGGCACGTTGTGTCGGCAGAAAGAATTAGGGTTGACCCTCGAAAGATTGTAGTAGTGTTAGATTGGAAGCCACCCAAGTCTGTGGTTGAAATTAGGAGTTTTTTTGGTTTAGCTGGGTACTACCGAAGGTTTGTTGAAGGATTTTCTTCGGTAGTGGCACCGTTGACTAAGTTGCTACGGAAAGGAGTTCCATTTGTTTGGTCTGATAAGCAGCAGGAGAGTTTTGAAAAGTTAAAGAGGTCTTTGACGGAGGCTCCGGTGTTGATTCAGCTAGAGGTAGGGAAAGAGTTCGTAATTTACTGTGATGCGTCACACACAGGATTAGGATGTGTGTTGATGCAAGATGGAAAGGTGGTTGCATATGCATCTCGACAGTTAAGACCGCATGAATTAAATTACCCCACCCATGATTTGGAATTGGCAGCAGTGGTGTTTGCCTTAAAAATTTGGAGGCATTATCTGTACGGGGAGAAATCTGTCATTTACACAGATCATAAGAGCTTGAAGTATCTTTTGACTTAGAAGGAGTTGAATCTAAGGCAGAGAAGGTGGATCGAGTTGCTAAAGGACTACGATTGCTCGATCGAGTATCACCCGGGTAAGGCTAATTTAGTGGCAGATGCTTTAAGTCGTAAAGTAGTCTCCGACTTAAGAGCAATGTTTGCTCACCTTAGTTTGTATGAGGATGGAAGTTTATTAGCTGAACTTCAAGTGAAACCCTCTTGGATCAGTCAGGTGAAGGAGAGGCAACAGACCGATGAGTTGTTAAAAGGGAAATTGCAGCTAATCTCAAAGGATAGGCCAGCAGAATTCAGTATGAATGAGGAAGGATTGTTATGCTTTCGAGGGAAGGTTTGCATGCCAAAAGATCCGGAGTTAAGGCAGAGGATTTTGAATGAGGCGCATGGTAGTGTATACGCTATGCACCCTGGATGAAGTAAGATGTTTCGAGATTTAAGAGATCAATTCTGGTGGCCGGGTTTGAAGCAAGAAGTAACCGAATTGGTGGGCAAGTGTTTGACCTGTCAGCAGGTCAAGGCGGAACACCAGTTACCATCAGGATTGTTGCAGCCAGTGAAGATTCTCCAATGGAAGTGGGAAAGAATTACCATGGACTTTGTTAGTGGGCTTCCCCTCACACCCACTAAGAAAGATGCAGTTTGGGTAGTTGTTGATCGCTTGACGAAGTCTGCACACTTCATACCCGTACGTGTTGATTATTCCTTGCAGAAGTTAGCTAAGTTATACATAGCGGAGGTGGTGAGGTTGCATGGAGTACCGGTTTTGATCATATCAGATAGGGACCCTAGGTTCACCTCACGATTTTGGAAGGCGTTGCATCAAGCGCTGGGTACGAAGTTGGATTTCAGTACAGCGTTTCATCCTCAGACTGATGGACAGTCTGAGCGGGTGATCCAGATCTTGGAGGACATGTTAAAAGGATGTGTCATAGATTTCAGAGGTAGTTGGGAAGAGTTTTTACCATTAGCAGAGTTTGCTTACAACAATCGTTACCAGTCAAGTATTCAGATGGAGCCCTATGAAGCTTTGTACGGGCGGAGGTGTCGTACTCCTACCTGTTGGACAGAACTAGGGGAACGTCGGATTTTGGGACCGGAGTTGGTGAGTGAGACAGAAGAGAAGGTTGAATTGATTCGGGTTCGACTGAAGGAGGTGTCGGACCGACAAAAGTCCTATGCTGATTTAAAGCGTAAGGACATAGAGTTTGTAGTGGGTGATAAAGTATTCCTAAAGGTATCACCATGGAAAAAGGTACTAAGGTTTGCTCGAAAGGGTAAATTAAGTCCTAGATTTATCGGACCATATCGGGTATTGAAGCGAGTAGGACCAGTAGCATATCAGCTGGAGTTGCCTCCGGAGTTAAGTCAAATTCACGATGTATTTCACGTTTCCATGCTAAGACGTTACCGTTCGGATCCGTCCCATATTGTGCCTGTGGAGGAAATCGAGGTAAGACCTGATCTATCCTTCGAAGAGGAACCAGTAGAAATTTTGGATCGTGATGTCAAGGTGTTGAGAAGGAAAATGGTTCCATTAGTTAAGGTGCTGTGGCGGAATCATGGTTCCGAGGAGGCTACGTGGGAACCCGAGGAAGCAATAAGGCAGCAATACCCTCATCTTTTCTGATCAGGTAATTTCGAGGACGAAATTTCTTTAAGGGGGTAGAACTGTAACATCCTAAATTTATAGGCCTATGCATTTAGTATAGGGATAGGATTAATTTGTTAATTTAAGTGATAGGGGTCCAAACTGGGCTCAGGATTAGGAAAAGGCCTTGATTAAATTATTAGATTGTGCATTATAGAGTTAAAAGGTGGTAATTATGTTTAAAATACCAACATGGGCTTGTGACTCAACAATAGGTGGCACTGTAAGGGAATTAGAAGGTGGCGCCATCAACAATTAAAGAGGCCCAAGTTTTGGTCGCAAGGAGCCCATGTTTTGGGGCCATTTTCGGCACTTAAATGGGAGTAAGGGTGACGCCACAATAAGGGATTTAAGGGCCCAAAATTTAAGTTTAATGAAGCCCAAATCTTTTAATTTAAGTGAGTTAAATTTCGGCATTAAGACTTGATGAGGTGGACGGCTACAAGGCTTAAAAATAGGAAGATATACTTGGATTTTATAATTGATAATATAGAAGATAAAAAGGAGAAAAGATAGGAGCTTATCTACAAGGAGAGTGATGGCCGAAAATCCACCACTAAGAGGAGTAAAGAATTCGGCTACTGCATGGCAAAGGGATCCTGAATTTTCCCTTTCATTTACCTTGAATTTTAATTAACTAGGAAGGGCGTTTTCGATTTTATACAGGAGGTGTCAAAATTCCTATAAATAGGGGGGATAGCTCATTGATTCTTACATTTAAAACCCTAATTCTCTCCTTATTCTTGTGCCGAAAATCCCTAGCCTCTTCCTCTCCAATTTCTTTTCTTCAATTTCTTCAAAAGCCGAAACCTCTTCTCCATTCTTTTTCCCTTGAGCCGATTTCTCTTTAAAAGCCGAAAACTCTATAGTTTTTCTTTATTCATCCTATTTGAGAATTAGTTCTATTTATTCCGGCATTTAAAACTTCCTTTGGCATTGCCAAATCCTCTCTCTAGTGCTAGCCGAACCTCCTATGCTAAGGTAAGTGTCGATTTTTGATTATTTCTCATGATCTATTCCCGATTTTTGAAAGGCAAAAAGCTGAAAAGCTAATAGTTTAATGGTTCTATGTTGGGCGGCAATTCAGGATTTGAAGGAAGCTTGGTCAACTAGATCTAAAAGCCAAAAATAGCTAGTTTCCAATTTCAGTATTTTAAGGTAAGAAGATTTTCCCTAGATTTTTACTAGATTCATTCGTTATATGCAAGATCTAAACTTTAAGATGAGGATTAATGATTAAATATTGTGATAGTAGCTCTGATAAGGATTTATGATGGAATTAAATATGGACCGGGCAAAGGAAAGAATCCCTAAGTTGAAGAAACGAGCAGTATCTGCCGTTCGAGATTGGCCACTTGGTTGTGGACCGGCTTCTGAACAACATCTTAGGCAGATAGCCGTTGTGTCGACTAAGGATAGCGTCGACATAGAAAGCATCGTTTTATCGGTAATCAGGTGTGTAGATCTCTAACACACTACTAATAAGCCTGTATGTATGTTTATTTATATATGTTATGGGCTAAAAAGCCGGAATGAGGCTGTATAGACAATTGAATGGAACCCTAAAAGGGTTAGGGAAAGATGCCAGGTACGTAAACATAGAACTCCCTATGAGTATCGAAAAGTATATAAGTCTGTATGATGTTTTCTTTATGTATGTATGCATGGGGTGGAAATGATGATATTGAAGGGGAAGTGCATGATAGGTCACTTGGTGATCGGTGGTAGAAATCCCACATAATTTAAATGTAAGGTCACATAGTGATCGGTGGCGATGCCACGTTAAATGATTCCTAATTAATAGGTATAGGCAGTACGGCTATCGTTTTGGTGTGTAGCGGATGGAGGGTTGATTGTAGAAATCCCCAAGGTGTGATGGTTGGTATGGGATGGTGTGTAGAGGATGGAAACCTAGGATGGATTGGGTTTTTCATTATTTATTGTTTATCATGTGATTATGATTGATACCTTTATGTATGGGCCAGGCCCATAATGTGTTTGTGGGCTCAGGTCGTTGTGTGTTTTGAGATTTATACACTGAGTCTTGGTGACTCACGCTTTCCTTTTTTCTACTCTTCCAGATGTGCAGTAGATCGTGGGCATGGGAGCCGAGACGAACTCGAGGAGCCATCAAGCTTTATTTCTACAAATTATTTTTGGGATTTCTTTAAGTTTTATTTTATTTTTACTTTGGAATTATCAATGTAATAAGGCCCCATAGTTTTGTCCAATTAAGTAGTTTTAATGTTCTGCAACTTATGAGATGATGCCAAAGGTTTAATTATACTTAATACAAGGTTTTATTTTTAAAATGCCACTTGTTTACTTAAATAATGTCTATTTAATTTACGACTTCCAAAACCAACAAGACAAAAGTTTTCAATGTACAACCCGTGACACGCCAGATCCGGTTGAAACGTATGGGCCGGGTTTGGGGTGTTACATTTCTTGCTCCTTTTAGAGGACAAAGATATCATTTGAATGAGTGGCGTCAGGGTTACCAGCCAAGTACTTCGGAAGAATTTTTCAATATGAAACATGCTTCAACGCGTAATGTTATTGAAAGATGTTTTGGGTTATTAAAACTTAGATGGGGAATACTTAGGAGTCCATCATTCTATCCTATGAGGGTGCACAATACAATCATTATTGCATGTTGTTTGCTCCATAATTTTATTCGAACTTATATGAGTCTTGATCCTATTGAAGCGGAGTTGGGAGAAGGATTACCTAGTAATGTGATAGATGACGATGAACCGAATATCGAAAATATTCATCCATCGGATGCATGGGCTACTTGGAGGATGGAACTAGCCAACCAAATGTTCGATGAATGGCAAGCATCTAGAAATTAGTTAGGTTTAGGGTAAAAATAGTAAACGTTAAGTTGTTTATGTTATTTCATGTATCTAGTTTATGAAACTTTGGTGGTGTTTGAATTGTTTTTTTGTATTGTACTAGACTTGTTGAATGATAATTTATTTTCTTTTGATTCATCATGTGTTATAATTTTATAAAGTGTTGACCTTTTGATGCATAATATTGAACTTAATTTTAATTTGCATTTTTTCTTAAGATAGTTATGTCAGGTTTTTCACAATCAAGTGTTTCTTCCCAAAGTTCTCGAAGAACCAAAAGGAAATGGGTTCCTAAAGAAGATGTTGCGTTGGTTGCTTGTATGGTCGACTTGCACAATGTTGGAACCTTTAATGCAGATACGAGATTCAAATCCAGCTATTTAAATGAATTGGAAAAAATGTTAGAAAAATTTTTACCCCATGCTATGTTGAAGGCTAAACCTAATCTTGAATCGAGGATTAGGACATTAAAAAGGGATTGGTCAATCGTTTATGACATGCTTAGTGGAAAAAACAATAACGGCTTTGGTTGGGATGAGCATAGGCAGCTTGTTGTTGCTGAAGATGCAGTGTGGAACTCATATATAAATGTAAGAATTATTTCAAGTCTTTATTATCTTATTTTGATCAAACTTATATCTAATATAAATTCCTCATTTTTATAGAGTCATAAAGAAGCTGCTCAATTCAGACATCGGAGTTTCCCTTATTATGACCAACTTACTGCCATCTACGCAAAAGATCGAGCCACTGGGAAAGATGCTCAAACAGCCGCTGATATTATTGAAAAAATAGATGTTGAGGATGTAGCTACTACAAATACTAATGAAGAAAGAAACGATTTCCATGGATGCGAAGTTGATGTTTCTTTGGATGACATAGATCTTTCAGCTACACAACCGCAACTAGTTAGAAATCAAGGTGATTCTACATATTCAAAGAAGAAAAAAATATTTCTGATACAAGTGATTCTTTTACTTCATTTAATGATGCTACCACTTTATTGGCGGAAAATATACGGACTGTTGGCCTTGAAATTAGTAAGAGTATTGCCTCCGAAGTGCTAATTCAGCAAAAGTCAGAAATGATCATTTAAGAAAGTGCTTTGAAATTATATCCAACATTATGTGAAGTAGAAGGTCTAACTGAGGATGAGTGCTATCGAGCATTGAGCAAAATTTCAGATCATCCAACGCAAATGCTCATTTTCTTTAGTTTACCTTCTGCTGTGCAGTTGGAATGGGTCAGAAGATTTCTTGCTGACCATTAAAAATAATGGTTGTGTTGATTATATTTTGGTATCTTTTTGTGTTTGTAATATTTGGATGGTATAATGACATGATAGAATGTCATTACAATGTTGTAACTTTTTGATGTTGTAAAATTTTAAAACATATGGATTATGACATATAAACTAATGAAATCATGTAACTTTTTGTTAATATATGAATATTATACTTGGATGTGAAATATAATTCTCAAGTTATTTATTACTTCTAATATTTAATTATTTTTATTGTAGAATAATTAAATTATTTGTTTCAGTAATGATATTTTAGCACATTAAATATATATTGCAGTTTAAAAATAATAAAGTAAATTATATATTTTTATAGTATCATATATTTTGATTTTTTAATTCATATAATAATAATTATATTAAGAATGTTATTAAATTATATTTAATAATAATTATGTTAAAATATGGTTAAATTATTTATTATTTTTATTAAATTATTTTCAATAATAATCTTATTAAAATTTAATAACAATAATAATAATCATCTACCTAAAAAAATTCTCCTAAGGGTATTCTGGTCATTTTAGTTCTTTTCCTTATGCTATTACAACATCATTCCATTCAACCAAACACAAGAATACTATTACAGTTCTATTTCATTCCATTCCATTCAACCAAACAGTTGAATTACTTATTACAGCTCTATTCCATTACAGCTCTATTCAATTACAGCCCTATTCCATTACAGTGAACCAAACATACCGTTAAAATTTTAAACAAATCACGAGGGACTGAGAAGAAAATTTCCCATTCCCCACTATTTAAGCCCAAAACCCAGCTTATTTTCTAATTTCTTCCTTCATTGTTGAGAAAACTTGTTTTTTTTTCCTCTGTGCTTCCTCCGTTTCTGTTGGTCGGCTTTGTTGCCAAAGAACCCAAGGGTCCCTGGCTTCCCGTGGTGGAGCATCGTCTACGGTAGCTGGAAATTTCAAAACTTAAAAAAAAATCCTTCTCATTTTTTCCAACGAAAACCTTCTTATTATCTTTCTTTTTGAAAACAAATTTGAACAATAAACATAACTTCCTCTTCCTTTTCCTTCTCTTTTTTTTCCTACTCTCCTCACGAAGCCCGATGATTTTGCTTCATCAGAGACTCCCACTACCTTATTCGACCATGCATGCCAAATTTTTGAAAGACCAATACAGGGAAAAGAAAGGGGCATAGTATCAAAAAAGCCCATTTCCTAAATTATCTACGAAAATAGGCTGTTTCAAAAAATAATTATTGAAAATACTCAAAAATACTAAAACGCACTAACGTAACGCGTTTTTTAGGGGGTAAACGCAGAAAAGCGCACTAACAAGGATGTGCTTTGTCCCATGTTAGCAAAAGCGCGCTGATGTAGACGCGCTAGGACTAAATTTTTAAAAAATGTCATTTTTTTAAAATATTAAAAAAATAGATCAATTAAAAATTTACGAAAATAATCCTTTATAAAGACCCAAAGTGACAAACTAATTTTTTTTTATTATAAGGTGCTACCAATTAATATGGAAATAAAACTTACAAAACAGATCTTTATATAGACTCAAAGTCTCGTTCTTAAAAAAATAAATATTTAAAAAATTACTAATAGTTGAGTGATCATTTTGTAAGTTTTTATAATTCGATAGCCAAAAAATCATAGTTAAGTGACTACTAATGTAATTTAATCTAGATATAAAATATGAAAAAAATTATTATATTTTATGTATATTATATATTTCTATAAAAAAAACTTATTTAACATAATTATATACTATGTTTAAATAGATTATCTATCTAATTAAAATACATCTGAAATAAATTTACTAGCATTCATTAGGTGATGAAAATTAAATTAAAGTTAGGAGTAAAAAATTAATGAGTATAGTTAAATATTAAAAAATATATATTTAAAAAAAGGAGATATCAATTTTTTAAAATTACAAAAAAAATACTATTTGAGTACCAAAGTACTCACCATTTATTTATTAATCAAACATTCATAACATAAAATAAAATAAATAATAAAAAAAATTAAAAGTATAACTTTTAAATTGAAATAATAAAAAATTATATTAAAAATTAGAATTGCATGGATATTAACTTAAAACATTAAAAATTGAGTAGAAGATTACTGCATGTACAAGTTTCATATGTGCAATTTGTTCTCTCTTTTTTTTTAATGGTCCTTTTGTATATGTCAACAATTCTAAAATGCAACAAGATTAAAGATCTCAAAAGATAATTTTATAATATGAGAAAATGTTAACAAAATAATAAAAAAAAGAATTTGTTTTGTAAAAAATATATATAATATAGTGTAGCCTTTAATCTTTATGTTGTTAGTTAAAAGAGGAATGAATCCCACATTGTCTAGGAACAAGCTGCAAACCTATTCATGAGTCTATATATACACATATCTCACATCCCACACTATTTAAGAAAACAAGGAAAATGAGACTTTGGGTTTATATAAAGATCTGTTTTGTAAGTTTTATTTCCACATTAATTGGTGGCACTAAAAAAAATTGTGTTGTCACTTTGGGTCTTTATAAAGTCTTATTCTCATAAATTTTCTAAAAAAATGGTCTATTTTTGTAATATTTTAAAAAATGACATTTTTTGAAAATTTAGTTTGAGCATGGGCAAAAGCGCGTCCATGTCAACGCGCTTTTCTGCGTTTTCCCCTGAAAACATGACCATATCAGCGCATTTTAGTGTTTTCGGCCCATTCTAGTTATTATTTTTGGAGCAGCCCGTTTCCGTAAATAATTTAGGAAATGGGCCTTTTTTGATACTATGCCCGAAAGAAAGGAAAAAAATGACCACGTCCCCAAATTTGTTCTTTTTCTTTATTCTAACACCTACTTTTTTTTTCTTTTTCTTCTCCCTTTTTCCAAGTAGAAAAAACCCCACAACATCTAGATTCAAATCATCTCCGAAATCAATGCATCCTCAAAACGTTGATCTCCCTATCGTACGCAATCTTTCTTGCTTTGGTTGCATCAAAATCATATTCTCTTTCACTAAATGAATCTTCAATTCAAGTATATATTCAAAATTAATCAAAATGGTATTTCAAAGTATGTAAGGTTTTGGTTGCCAAAGAAAGGCTAAGATAGGCTAATGTGTGTGTGTTTAAGCAAGGGATCAATTTCCCTGGAGGATCTTCATTATTCCCAGAAGCATTTCATACCTTATTCTTTTGTTTTTTGTTTTGGGATCACTCAAGATTGCCCATTTCTAAGTTTTCACCCTAAAGTTCATTTCCATTGTTCAACTTTTTTTTAAAGCTTTACTTTTTAATTTGAAGATCAAAAATAGACTTTCAAGAGTTGTAAAGTGGTCTTGACTTCAAAGTGCTTTACTTTTTAATTTGAAGATCAAAGATAGACTTTCAAGAATTGTAACATGGCCTTGAGTTCAAAGTATAAGAAAGAAAGGATAATTAGGCCCAATATTTTTGTTAAAGGGTTCCAATCAAGACTTATGAAGAATTATTTGTAATTTACTTTCCAAATTTAGCTCACACACGTAACGAAACTTCATAAAAATTTAGCTATGGATGCTGCTAACACTCCTCAATTAGTCCAAAGTCTAATCGTCACCTCAGCATAGAAACAATAAATTCGCAAAAGAGCTTAGTAGTGCTTACATAATATGATAACAATACTTGTACATAACAAGCAAATATCAAGCTACTAAAATAATTATAAACAGCTATAGTGCAAATTATTACTTCAGAACTTCGTTATTTAGTGTTTTCTCAAGATCATTGTGATTCGATGTATATTTCGTATGGTACCTATCGTTATGTCCTCGAGGCTCTCGCTTTATAGTCTTTCTTAGTCTTTAACTTGTTATTCAAGTTCCCACAATCGATATCAATAATTAAATAGTATGTTTACCATTTTCATAGTTATAACACACATCTATATTATGCAACATGTTATACTTATATTATCATCCCTGTTAGTTGAACATAAACTCAAGACTAGATATGCGGATTAATCCTTCATCGCTCCAATATAAAATGCACCCAATTCTCTAATACGTTCTCATGGACACCCTGTGCTCTAGAGAACTATAGAAGTAATATTCATCCAGTGCTAAATATAAATGCACCCAATGTTCATTGGTACATCTGAATTCGACATTAGTGAATTCTTGTAATACCCCGAAAATTTTTACAATAAGATATTATCTTTGATATAGTAAAATAAGGAAATAAAGCGACAAAAAGGGAAATTTTGGAGTTATGACAATATTGAGAAGTATATTATGATATATTAATTGAAGAAGGGACTAAATGGTAAAAGTGAGAAAATTTTTGTTGCCTAAGAGTAAATATTCAAAACTTGAGGGGTTAAAATGTAAATATGAAAAAGTTAAAGGACCAATAGTGAATATATTTTAAGGGTGGAATGATCTAGAAACTAAGGAAAATGGATGAATTAGGACCAAATTGAATAGGTAAAGAATTATGAGGGACTAAATCATAATTTTACCAAATTATGTGATGATTCAATGATGGAATTTAAAAGATCACAAAGGGCAAAATGGTCAATTGGAAGAGAGAGAAATTTAAAAAGTAATGATGATGCTGATGATATTTTATAATTATTTAATTAGATAAATATTATTTTATTAATATTTTAATGATATATTTTATTATTATTTATTTAGTATATAAGGAAGGAAAGATGAAGAATTATAATCTTCTTTCTCATGCACCAATGTGAGAAGAAGAGAGAGAGAAAGAAAGTTTTGCTTTCTTTACAAATTGGTCATTTCACCAAAAATCCACCATTTTCACTTAGAATTCAAAAGAATTACCATAGCCATCAAGAGAGAAAGATGACAAGGAGACTATGGGGAGCAAGAATATCAAGTTTGATGCAAGAAATAGAAGCTGGAGGAGAGAGAAAATCAAGTTAAAGATTGAAATCAATAAGACAAGGTAAGAACATCAAGATTTCAATATATTTTTAAGTTTGATATTGTGGAAAAAGCATGGAAATGATGTTAATGTAGAGTTTTCTTATATAAGGTTTTATATTCTTGATATGTTAGTGAAGGAAAATAAGAGAAAGTGATGGGAAATATTGTAGAGAAAGGAAATAAAGGTGTTACAAACTTGAAAATCAACACTTTGCACTAAAACAGTTTTGGACAGCAGCAGTAGTCTAAATTTTAAAAATCACCAAAAATTGTAAAAATCGAATTAGAGGATGAATAAAATATGAAATTAAATATTATTGAGTATAGTTTCTTATAGAAGAAATGATGTAAGAAATAGAATTGTAAATCATGAGATATAATAGGTTTTGTGAGACAAGTCAGAATGATTTTGGGTTCCCCTATTTTGACTTTGAAAAATCATAAAAAATTGGAAAAAAATAATTACGGGCTTAAATTTATATTTTTAAAATTCTGAATGAGTCTATTTTCAATACAAATAAACAGAAACATTATCCGAATTCCGTATGAGGAGATAATTAATTTTTATTGAAGAAGGGTCAGAATTGTCAGATAACAGAATAGGGGTGAATTTAAAGAATAAACTGCACTTATTGGATGAACCAAAAATTCTGAAAATTTTATGGTAAGAAGATATGTGAGTCTAGTTTCAGGAAAAATTATTGGATCTTAATTTAGAGTTCTGTAGCTCAAGATAAAAATAATTTAGTGACTATGACATGAATAGATTGCTTTTTGAATAAATTTATGAGTAAATAGTGAAATCATATATAATGTTACTTATAAGCATGTTATAAAAATTAAGGATGTGGAATGGAAAGGAGAAGGAGGAAAATATATATGAATATTCAGCTAGCATGGCTAATTTGCTTGTTCTAGGGACTAAATTGAATAAAAGTAAAACTTTATGGGCAATTTTGTAAAAATGTCAGAAATGACCAAATTGCATGAAATTGATTATTTTATTATTTAAATTATAAAATTGAATGAAATTATTAATTTAGATCAAGATCGGGTGAAAATATGTTTTAGGGATTAAATTGAAAAGTGTTGAAATTATGGAAAATTTTGATATCTCATAGAATTCATGGGCTGTTATCAATATATATGAGAATAACTAGGCTTGGAAACAAAGATTAAATTACAAGAATTTTATTTTTCTGAACCTAAGGATGAAATCGTCATTAATTGAAAGCTTAGAGGCAAAATAGAAATTTTGCCTAGAGCATTAATTGAATGTATCAGAATATGAAATGAATGAAAATGATGATCAAATTTATTTATAAAGATCTGGACGACTCAAATATGAGACTTGAGCATGGAAAAGAAAAGTCATCGGATTAGTGAAACTATAAACATGAACAAACAACGAGGTAAGTTCGTGCAACTTGAATTATATTCTTAAATGCTTGAAATGTATCTTATTGATGTGAATATGATTTGAATGTTCATTGTATGAAAGTTGATGTAACACCCCAAACCCGGCCTAGAAGTTAGGCCCGAATCTGGCGTGCAACATGGAGGTGTTTTTCAAAAAAAACCATCTTTGCAATTGTTAAAAACTTGTTTGAGAATTATAGCCTCTTTGTTAAAACCCAAAACACTTAAGCAATTGTGTTTATGTGAAAACATAATTATCTTTAATAAACCTTTTCGGTTGCAAAAGCATATTTGAAATAACAATTTGCGAAAATGTGACGTTTGATAAAGAGTTGCAAAAGCATCTTGAAACATTGCGGAAACGTTGATAAAATACAAGTATTTTTGAAAGATTGATGAATCACAAATCAAGGAATTGAACTTTAAATCCGTGACTTTTGAAAATATCGTTTGATAATTCGAGAGATAACTTCCGTGTTAAAATATTTATAAAGTTTATTATGAAATCCATTTGTCAATCGATTTTGGAAAACCTTTATTTAAGTATTTAGAAAAATTCACGTTTAAAACAATTTAAGCAAAATAATAAGTAAACCAACCATGAAGCAAATAATAAAATACTCCAGAGGCCTTATTACAATTTAAACCAAAATAGCAAAATAATAAACAGAAATAGAAATTTAAAATTTGATAACACCATTTCGGAAGTATAGCCTCCACCGAGTCATCCATGGGCCCAAGTCCTTACTACGGAGCATTACCTACAAGGGTTAAGAGAAAGGGGGGTGAGTTACAAGAACTCAGTGTATAATCCCCTTACCATCATCCACTGGGTAGGAACACACATAGCAATATTTTGGGCCTAAGCCCATTTACAATGAACATAATAACATGTATATAATATGCATGTGATATGAAATTCCCAAACCAACCCTAGTTTCCATCCGCTACACACCACCCGTACCAACCAGCACACTTGTGGGGATCAAGTCAACCCACCCCGCCAACACACCAATCGCAGGCATTAAGCCGAATAAAATATTTGTGGCAGAGCCACCGAACTAGATTGTGACAGAGTCACCGAACTAGAGGCATTAAGCCATTTAAAATATTTGTGGCAGAGCCACCGAACTAGATTTTGGCAACAGGCCTTTCTTCTCTTCGTCAATTATCCCAACCCATGCAGTCATGTATATATATATATATATATATATATGCATAACAATATATTCATATGGTAAATTTCAACAAAAGCCCATATTACAAGTTATCAATTTGGCCCATTAGTCAAAATAGCATTTTAGCCCATTTAACGATCTAGCAATTTTGGCCTATTAATCACATGAGGCCCTTTTCAAATTTTCACAGTTTGGCCAATTTATCAAATAATTTGCATGGCCCATTTATCTCATATCACATTTAGTTCATATAGTAAATATCACATTTGGCCCATATAGTAAATATCACATTTGGGCCCATATAGCAACATATTTCAATTTGGCCCATAAAGGGTATTTTCGTAATTCGGTCCATAGGGACATTTCGTAATTCGGCCCATTAGGGGCATTTTCATAACTTGGCCCGTAAGGGCATTTCATAATTCCGTAATCGTACCCACTAAGGGTAATTCGGTAATTTACCCTCTAAGGGTGTGATGGAAATTTTCGCAACCTAGGCTTAATTACTAATTTGAGGCATAAAAATCGAAACTGTCCATCTGCGTTGTACTGACTAAACTGACTATAACTCAAGTTGGGAAACTCGAAATCTAAATCCGTAAATTTTCCTTGAAACTAAACTTGTATATCTTTCTACTATAATTTTTCCATAATTTTTGGCCTAGCCATTTAGTACAGTTTATTCCTCAAAGTATCCCCTTTTCTGCTGTCTAGCAATTCCGACCATTCTTTACTAAAATTTAATTATATTTTTGTAAAGAATTCAAATGATATTATAGTTTGTTTCTTATAAAAATAGACTAATTAAGGAATCTAACCATATAAATTATGTGCCAAAATTATTTTTTTTCAAGTTTTAATGATTTTTCCAAGTCAGAACAAGGGATCTCGAAATCACTCTGAACCAGTCTTACAAAAATATAAAAATCTCAAAATATACTAATTCTTTGCTTTCTCTATTTCTTTTATAAGAAAATAGACTCAATTATATTTCAATCCATATCTCCTTCACTTTCTAATTCAATTTCCACTATTTTTGGTGATTTTTCAAATCCACGTTACTGCTGCTAACCAGAACTATTTCATTGCAAAATATGATTACCACTTCGAACATGCGTACGTCGAGTGGTCACAGATGCCGATTTCTGGCTTTTTAGTCTTTCGAACGAATCACAGAACATTTTATGCAAACATTCAAAGAAGTGTGAGATTACACACCTGATTATGGTAAGGACTAAACCTTCTTGATCGTCGGCACCTATGACACCTTAACACTCGATCAGAAAAAAAATACCACGATGAGAGAAAGTAGTTGTTTAGGGAGAGGATTTCGACTTACCACTACTTCTAAAGGTCAAAAAATAGAGAAGAGCAACTAATTTAATCCCTAAAATAATTGATTAGTCATAACCTTCGATCCGATTTGCAAAATAATCGAGCAATGAGAGATCGAAGTAAACCATGAAGAAATTCCTTACCTTAACGATGATAGATCCGACTTCTACCGATTCAACTTAAGGATAAAGATGAGTTGGCAAAGATGTGATATTCGGCCAACCTTCGGCTAGGGAGAAAAGAAGATGAAAGGAATAGAGTGAAGCCACTTACAAAATTCAACCAAAGGGAAAAACTGTTTAACACGCAAGAAGGGAGAAGAGATATGGCTAAGAGGTTTCAGCTTCTTCTTTTACAAACAAAATTGAAGGGCTGAATGTTCAGCCAATGCACCCAATTTTTAAAGAATTTAATTCATCTCTCATGCCGTCCACCTCATGCCCCTTATCACCAAAATACATGTTTACCCCACCATGCCAAGAATTATGCATATTCATGAGGAATTTTAATTAGTACTGAGTCATCATTACCACTAATTATATCAAAAAGTAACTTTTTATTAGTCATTTTTCACCTTAATAGGCACTCCATCTATGCACATTCTTTTGAAGAATTTTAAAAATTAAAAATCAACCCATGCTTATCTCCAATTTTGTCTGTGTATGAAATTTCCATGCTTTTGTCGTGGCTCCCATTGTTCATGCTCCATTTTTCTTTTTCTTTTTTTTTTTTTGGATGTTACAGTTGATGAAACATTGATATATTTGATAAAAAGGGGAAGAAATCCCGGTTGAATGAAAGGAAAATTTGATGGATCTCTAAAAAGGAATTGACGGTAAAAAGGATCTAACCCGAACGGGTGATCCTATCCTGATATAAGCCCTCCCGAAGAATATGTGTAAAAAGGATCTAGCCCGAACGGGTGATCCTGATATAGGCCTCTCGAAGAATATGTGGAAAATGGATTTAGCCCGGACGGGTAATCCGAATTAGGGTTTGAATTTAGCTTGGACTGGTAATTCAGATCCAAGCTCATTAGAGTAATTGTCGTTCCAGGGGATTTAGCCTGGACTGGTAATCCCGACAATACTCTTTGAGCATATGTTACAGGGGATTTAGCCTAGATTGGTAATCCCGCTGTAAGGATGAGGTTCGCGGGAGTGTGCTCTCTGGAAAAAGGGTATACCCATATGTGTACGAATTGACGGACCCGGGATTGTACACTATAAGTGCACTATTGGAAATCCATCGAAATTCTGAGAAATTCAACAGGATAAATATAGAAAATGGCAAGTACTTGAAATCATGAAATTAAACTTGAAATATATAGAAGTGATAATTATTTGATATATTGAAATATGCCATGGAAAATACATGTATGTGAAACTTGCCTGATAATTATGCATATTCAAGATTATGAACTATTACTGGAATAATATACACTAAACTCATGAAAATGATGGTACATGAAATATTGTCATAATGAATTGAATAATTTATATTTATGAAGAAATAACAAGAGAATGATATGCATCATGACATGAAAATATGAGACTATCTTTGATACATTGATACAAGGAAAATTATGTATATTAGGACAAGTAATAAATTCAAGTGAGACATGTCGCGAAAATAAGTTTGTCAATATTAAAATACGCTAACCAATGTAGAAAAATTTTAGGATTTTGCGAAAAATTCCCTATGATTTCGGTTGGTTCTTAATGTATGTTTTGGGCTTCGAGGGCCTAATAGAGGGACGTTATGATTGTTTCCAGAATATGAATAATACATGACCCGTAATTATTCAAAAATGTTCGGTAAACTCCGGTAATGCCTCGTACCCTATTCCGGCAATAGATACGGGTACGGGGTGTTACAATTCTCTTCTCCTCTGCCCGTGATTTTCCCCGAAAGAGTTTCCACGTAAAATTTGTGTGATCTATTGGTTTTTTTTTCTTTTTCTTTATAATCTTTCTACATTTCCATTATCGATATTCAGTTTTTAACATCACTAATATCCAGAATTCCCATTGTATATAATCTACCTGATCAAAACTAAATCCAATTTTTGAAATTTTACACTAGAGATCTCAAACTAACTAATAACATAATCTTCACACTTAGTTCAACCCTTTTCTCACTAACCTAACATAAATTCAATAATATTTAACTAATAATACTTTAACAATTTCACAATCTATTTGTTGGACTGTACTTATTTAACAATTCTAGCTAAGAATTTAATCAAAATTTGAAAACAGAACTTCCCAATTCTCTAATTTATCTCACGGCATGCAAGAATGAAACAAGTCAAAATTTTCTTCTTTTTCATGCCGCAAGTGACATATGAATAAATGACAATGTTCTTTTCATCATATTTTTTTTTCCCTTTTATTCATCATTTAAAATTACCATTTAACCTTGATCATAACAAATCTAAAGGTTACAAATTAATTTAAGCCATGGGTAGTGGAATTTGATGGGCAAATACTACGTCTTCCACTAAGTTAGTTTTGGTAAGGGTATTATTACTTTTTAGTCCTTGATATAATTATAATGTAAGGATTTGCTTAATTCCTTGATTATTTCTTTCTTTTATTTGACCTATTTAGTAATTTACTAAATAATTCTATTTTCTAATACCGTGTTCGTCTCATATATGTTTAACTAAAAAATTTTTTGAGTCCGCATAATAAATTCAACCTCAAAATCGAATTTTTTGATATTGACGAAAATCAAGTCATAACACTTATAAATGATTCTAATAATTTTTGAAACCTAAATTTTTTACTAAAATAAAATTAAATCTGATAAAAAACTTAATACCTAAACACTAAGTCTAAAATAAAGATAAAATTGAATCCAATGAAACTTCCTATCTAAATTATAAAGTAATACAATCTATTCAAACCTAAAATCTAATTAATTCTATTAAAACTTAAAAATCTAAAATCTAAAGCTAAAAATGAAATAAAGGAAAAATAAAAAATTCTAAAATTGGGATCTAATTGAACATAAAATCCAATCTAAAAAAATAAGAAGATCTAAAAATTATAATAAAATTTAAATCTAAGGATATTAAAATCCAAAACAAATTAAATAAAAAAATGAAGAGACCTAAAATCTATAACAATTTCACTAATAACAAATTATCAAAATTCCAAGAATATTTTCAAAAAAGTAATAAGAAGCATGATCAAAAGAATCACAAAATAATAAAAAGTGAATCACAAAAAATTATTATGCCAAAATAAAATTAATGCACTAATGAAAACAATTATTCAACCAAAAATGCATGACAAAAAATTTGCAAGTAAAATTAAAATAAATTTTAATAATCAAAATAAAGAGAAATCAAATTTTATTTAATTACAAAAAATATATTCCTTTTAAATGAAATTCTAAAAATTTTAAACTTAAAGTAAATAAAAACCAAATTAAATTCAACCAAATATTAAAAAACAAAAGGTTTGCTTTTAAAAATTAAAAAATGTAAAAAGCATAGGGACTTGATTAGCAATTTTCCTTGCCAAAATTCTTAATTCAATTTAAAATCTTTAAAATTCAATCAAAGGGACAAAATTAGATGGCTATAATACTATTACACTTTCAGCTTCAATATCTAAACAAGAATGTTAAAATGTTTTGAACGTGAAACATGTTTTCAATTCATCTCTCAATTACCAATTTAAGTATTTATTCTCTTCCAATGCTAAGTAAATGAATGCAAAAGGTTTGCAAGCAGCCCTTAATACAAATAACCACAAATTTCAAAATTATACATCAGCTTTAATTTAATATACGAATTTTAATTTGGTACAACTATACACATGAAATTTCGATTATGCTTCAATCGCATACATAAAATTTTAATTTTGTTTCAATTATACATATTTAAAGAAATAAATACATTAATTTATATTTTTATTGGATTAATATAATTATTTGTGTATGCATGTATAGATATAAAATAACATACATCAATAATTGTGTTAATATAGTTCATGAGAATTTGATCAAATCAAACTTTCATGTATAAAATTGTACAAAACTAAAGTTGTTATATAAAATTACATATTAAACTAAACTTCATTTATAATTTTGAGGTTTATCTATTGATTTTTTCATATATGGAAAATGAATTGAAAGGGTAGTTCTGAATATTAACCTAATTTAAGATGTGAAGATAAATCTTATATTGTGCAATGTAATAAATAAACTTTTTATTTTGTGCAATTGTGTAAATGATGTTTTGATTTGATTAAATTCACAGATCACTAAAATCGTTTTTTACACGTAGAATCATTTTGCGTTTCCACATTGTATGTAATAATTATATTTATACAAGGGTTAATATATATTTTGCCCCCCTGAGTTTGCCCATTTGTACCTAATTGGTACCTAATTTTTTTGGACCTAATCTATACATGAACTTATATTCTATCACATATTTTGGCACCTCTACATCATCATTGTTAGTTTGCGTTGACATGGCACTTGTCGAAACCATTTTTATGAGTTGATGAAAAAACGGGGATCGACTTTAAAACAAAAATGGAGTCGCCACCAATCCCTTTTTACTTAGGTGTGATTGGATCACCTTATAAAACATTTTATTTCAAAACATTGATTTTTGGTCCACAAAATACCAGAAAACAGGTTCGGGAGTCGGTTACATACGAGGAAGGGTTAGCACCTTCGTAACGCCCCAAAATTGGTACCTAATTGATTAATTAATGTCCTTATGTCGAGAATTTGAAAAAGATTTGGGAATATGATTTCTTTAAAAATTTGAACGATTTGAGTTGAAATTGGAGATTCCTTTGTTCCGAAAGCATACAAACATCACATCCAGCACGTTAAGACATGATGTTTCAAACCCTCATAACCAAAATAATCTCATGATTTACAAAATTTATTAAAAGGATATTTAGTTATTTGGACGAATGAAAAACCGAAACACAGCACGTTAGGGCACAATTTCTCGAACTTCCAAACACGAAACATTGCCTTGTTTTCTGAAATTCTTATCCCGATATAACAAATCATCATATCCAGTGAGTTAGGACACGACAAATTTGAATTCTCGAGAATAAGTTTTTATTTTACTTTAAAAAGGAAAGTAATAGATTCATTGGACTCGAAGAAAATAGCAACCCAATAAGTTAGGGTACGATTTCTTTCGAACCCTAGAACATAGGGTATTTGCTTATTTTAAAACCAAATTTTCGATGCATCGGAGAAAAATATAATATAATTGAAAAATAAATCATAATGGCAACATGCACAACGGAATAAAAGTGTGGGTAATAATATACATAATAATAATGAAGGTAATAATAATAAAAATATTGAATAAAAATAATAGTAAATAATAAACAAATAAGTAAATAAAAGGAAAGAAAATAATAACAAAAATGAAGTTAATATCAAATTAACAAATAGATAAATAATATCTATAAATAATAATAATAATAATAGTAAAGAAATAAAATGGAAATATGTTAATAAATAAATAATAAAATAATATTAACAATTATAAAATAAAATAATAATGAAAATAATGATAAAAATAATAGCAAAAATAAATATAGTAATAATAATAATATAATGTAAGGATATTAAAATTGATAGTAATAATAAAAAATAATAATAGTAGTAGTATAATAAGAATATATTAATAAATAATAAAAATAATATATGTTAATATACAAATAATAGTAAAAAAAAACAACAATGAAAATAGTAATAATAATGGTGATACTATATAATAATAATAACAATATTAATAATAATAAATAACAATAATAAATATAGCTATAGTAATAATATATATAAAATAATGGTCATAATAATAATAAAATAATAACACAAATGAATATAATGATAATTGTAAGGTTAAAAAATAAAATAATAATAATAACATTAAAGTAATAATTATAATAGTCAAATAATAATGATGTTAATAAATAAAAAAGAAATTTAAAAAAATGAAATAACAAAAATCACAAAAGAAAATAAAAAAGGATGAAATTGAACTTAAAATAAAATTTTGGGGGGAATTTTGAAGAAAATAAAAGGAAAGGGGTCTTATTGAACGCGTGCACAACAAAAGAGGACTAAATGGGAAATAATCCCTATTATCCAAAACGGCGTCGCTTATTGTAGGACTAAATAAAAAAGAAATAGAATTATGGAGCCAAATTAAAATTTTAAAAAAAATTTATTTATAATAAACTTAAAAAGTGAAGGGAATGCGCACATAAATAACCCTCTCAAGGCAAAACACGCGGATCCTGGAGAAGCGGGTCGGATCTCGGGTCGGTTTCATGAAACGACGTCGTTTTGGCTTTGGGGATGGGCTCCAAAACGGCATCGTTTAACAGGTATTTAAATACCACTTTTTTGCCCCAAAAAATTCATTTCAAACACTCCCTAAAAAAAAATAAATCAAAAGCCTTGAAGGCTCTCTTCCACATGGCCGGAGGCCAGAACCTGGTCCAGGGTTCCGGCGATGGACCGCCGCACACGGCGCCACACGTGCCGCCTCTGACGGCGGTCAGAAGGCCAAGAATTTTCCTTTTCAACACAGATCTAAATGGTAAGCTTCTTTTCCTTATATTTTTTTTTTAAAAAATATAATAAAAAAGTTGAAAGAATCAAAATAAAAAAAATAGTATATATATAAAAAAATAATAACCTTTGCTTGTGTTTATTGTATTTTTTTAAATCATTCTGTATTCGTGTATCTGTATCTCCCTTTTACAAATCTCATTGGGTTTATATAACCCGAAAAAAATCAAATAATAAATACTATCTACTGTTTTTTTGCCATGTTTACTGCTTTTGATATGTTATTCCTTCCTTTTTTTGCAGGCGCAGGGCCAGGAGCATGGTAGCGATGAGGCGAGATTTGCGCCATCCACGCGTTGATTGCGGCGCGACCGAAGGTCGATGTTTGGGAGTTGCTGCGGCACCTAGGGTTTCCCTAGAAACCCTAGGTCTCTGAAACTTGTTTAGTTTTGGGCTCTTTTCGGCCGCATAGATTTTGGGCTAGGGTCTGTTGGGTATTAGTTTATGTTGGGTTAGGGTCTGTTGGGCTAATCGGGTAATGGGTCTGTTTGGGGTTTTTTAGGTGTTGGGTTTAATTTTTAATACTTGGGCCATTAAATTTGGGCTCTGTAAAAAGACATTGGACATTTATTATTATTTTTTGGTTTTATTCTATTTTACACGGCCCAGGCACAAATGGGTCACTACAGCTACCCCTCTTTGCTCATTGTCGTGTAACGAAAATAGAGCAAAGACTAAAAAAGGACCAATTTTTGCCCTGTCTTTGCCAAGCCTTGACTTCTTAGTCCTCGTCTTCTTCAAATGGTTTCCAACTCCACTGCAACTTCAGGGAGATAAGGTTGAAAGTGCTTTTGATCTACTTCCTGCAACTTGAGGAAGATAAGATCTTCTGTCTTCAGTCTACTCCACTGCAACTTCAGGGAGATAAGGCTAAAAGTGCTTTTGATCTGCTTCCTGCAACTTCAGGAAGATAAGATCTTCTGTCTTCAGTCTACTCCACTGCAACTTCAGGGAGATAAGGCTGAAAGTGCTTTTGATTTGCTTCCTGCAACTTCAGGAATGCCAGATCTGTTATCTTAATCTGCTCCTACAAACCCAGGGATGCCAGACTAATGACTTCGATCTGCTTCCTGCAACTTCAAGAATACCAGATCTACAATTTTTAGTCTGCCCCACTACTATCTCGAGAGGACAAAATCTGAACTTTTTAATTTGCTTCCTTACTATTTCAGGAAGACTTCAATCTTCAGCCTGCTCCATTACCATCTCGATGGAACAAAATCTGAACTTTCTAATTTGCTTCCTTACTATCTTCAGGAAGACTTCAATCTTCAGCCTGCTCTACTACCATCTCGATGGAACAAAATCTGAACTTTCCAACTTGCTTCCTTACTATCTTCAGGAAGACTTCAATCTTAAGCTGCTCCACTACCATCTCGATGGAGCAAAATCTAAACTTTCCAATTTGCTTCCTTACTATCTTCAGGAAGACTTCAATCTTCAGCCTGCTCCACTACCATCTTGATGGAACAAAATCTGAACTTTCTAATTTGCTTCCTTACTATCTTCAGGAAGACTTCAATCTTCAGTCTGCTCCACTACCATCTTGATGGAACAAAATCTGAACTTTTCAATTTGCTTCCTTAGTATCTTCAGGAAGACTTCAATCTTCAGTCTGATCCACTACCATCTTTGAGGGAACAAAATCTGAACTTTCTAATTTGCTTCCTTACTATCTTCAGGAAGACTTCAATCTTCAGTTTGCTCCACTACCATCTCGAAGGAACAAAATCTGAACTTTTCAATTGGCTTCCTTACTATTTTCAAGAAGACTTCAATCTTTAGTTTGCTCCACTACCATCTTGAAGGAACAAAATCTGAACTTTCCAATTTGCTTCCTTACTATCTTCAAGAAGACTTCAATCTTCAGCCTGCTCCACTACCATCTCGATGGAACAAAATCTGAACTTTCCAATTTGCTTCCTTACTATTTTCAGGAAGACTTCAATCTTCAGTCTGCTCCACTACCATCTTGAGGGAACAAAATCTGAACTTTCCAATTTGCTTCCTTACTATCTTCAAGAAGACTTCAATCTTCAGTTTGCTCCACTACCATCTCGAGGGAACAAAATCTGAACTTTTCAATTTGCTTCCTTACTATCTCAGGAAAACTTCAATCTTCAGTTTGCTCCACTACCATCTCGAGGGAACAAAATCTGAACTTTCCAATTTGCTCCCCTACTATCTCAGGAAGACTTCAATCTTCAGCCTGCTCCCCTACCATCTCGAAGGAGATGAGACTGATGGCTTACATCTACTCCGGTGCTTCATGGAGATAAAATTCGTCGTTTGATCTTGTTCCACTACTGCTTAGGGTGACAAGATCTACAATCTTCGAGCTATTCTCCTGCTGGTCAGGGAGATAGGACTGGTGAATTCACCGATGTTGCTACACCGTCCTCTGGGGGACATGTCCTGTAGACTCAAATGTATTTTGGATGACATTTGTATGAATGCAGAATGTCATGAGAATGATCCTTTTTTTTAAATGATTAGGATGCACGATCGAAATGAATCTAATACTCCTAACTAAATGATATTAGGGATGACATTTGCATGAATGCAGAGTGTCATAAGAATGATCCAGTGTAATGATTAGAATGCCATGATTGAAATGAATCTAATGCTTCTAACTAAATGTATTATGAACGACATTTGCATGAATGCAGCATGTCATGAGAATGATTTTCTTCTTTTTCTTTTTTTTTTTTGTACAACGATTAAGATACAATAATCGGAATGAATCAAATGCTCCTAATTGGAAATGTGAGAATGATCCCTATGGGTTGTCATTGCTCATAGTTCATCAAGGTTCTATCACTGATGCGCGACCATGCTTTCTCGTTCAGCTGGTATCTTGGACAGAAAACCCAAAGAAACAATCATTTTGCTCAGCAAGCTTGCCTCACTGTAATTCCAGAGTCCCTTCCACTGTACCTTCTGGGACATAGAGTTTGTACCTCTCACTGCGACTTCAGGGGAATAACGTTTGAGTGCTTCCATCCATCCTTTTACCACTCAAAGGTATGGAATTTGTATCATTCTCAATCAATTTGATCTGTTTCACCATTCCCTGGGTGTAATGACCAGATGTATGAATGTAGGGTATCATTTTTCTTTTCCTGAGAATGATCCCCTTTTACACTTGGGTCGACATTGCTCGTCATTTGTTGAAATGGTATCACCGACGATATGTCTTATCCAATAAAAATCTGAAGAGCTAATCATCTTTCAATATTTCCAACCCTTAGGCTTAGTGAGTTCTAAACAATAGTCCTATTTTAGATTCTCATATTATTTAGAAGCTTCCAGAGTAATATGCAAAACTCCTTTTATGAAAGTATTATTAGTCCAATAATCATTATTTCAATATAAAATGCTTGAAAAAGATCGCAACAATGGACGTAAAAGGAATTAATCAGGAGTATAGCTCGAAACAAATAAGCTAATCATAGATAACCAAGGCAATAAAAGAAAATTGATTCGTGTATCTTAAAAAGAATAAAGTAAGCAAAGTTAGTGAATCTAAAATGGGTAAGATAGAAGCTAGGTGCCCTAGATATCGCAGTATGAGCATCTCTGTACAAACTCTTTGAGGACCATTTTGAGCTCAATACGTGTTTAGAAGATCCGGAGAACTTTGTCAATGCCCCGAGACATAGCATACTTCCTCATTGTTAATTCAGGCATAGCAAGACTACCACATGCCCTATCCTTGATCGAAATTTGAGCCGCCCTTTTCGGGTTTTCGACTCAAAACCCCTTTGGTCTCAAAGCGCCCTTTGCGGGTTTTTGCCTTGGCCTCTCCTTCTTTTTTTCTTTTTTCTTTCTTTCTTTCTTTCTTTCTTTCTTTTTTGAATTTGAACTCAAGGCGCCCTTTGTGAGTTTTCACATTGGCCTTTCCCCTGAATTCACTGGATTGGGCAAGTCTTTGGCACCCATCTCGGTCAATATCAATGCTCCTCCAGAAAAGACATTCTTTCTAACATAAGGTCTTTCCTAGTTTGGCATCTGCTTTCCTCTAAAATTATTTTGTAGAAGGAAAATCTGTTTCAACATCAGGTTCCCTTGTGGAAGTCTCTAGGATGAACCTCTTTGTCGTAAGCTCGCATCATCCGACCGTGATGGATAACTTTTAACCTTTTCTTCGATTAGGTTCAATTGGCAAAAACGCTTCAATTCCATAAACCAATGGGTAAGATATTGCCCCAGCGAAGGTTTTGGCCGAAGTTCGATAAGATAGAGGGTAAATGGTAGCTTCTTATGCCAATCTTTACAAGTCTTAGTCACCTTTTCTACAATCCTTTTGTTTTTTTTTTGTTTTTCTTTTTGGCTGCCTTTGTTGCTCTATAATATGGTGTTTGATCTTTGAACAGACTTCAAACTTTTGACTTTGTTCTTTTTGGAATTCTTTGTCGGCGCCTGATCTCTCTCTCTCTCTCTCTCTCTTTTAAGAATTTAATGACTTCGACCTTGTAACATTGGCATATGAAGCTACCTTTACCCTTTTAGTGAAGTCAATGATGACCACGACGATGAATCGATGTTGGCTAAAAGCTGTTGATGAGATTGACCCCATCACATCCATGCCCCACATGTAGAAAATTTGTGAAGAATTGGAGAAGGCGCATGAATCTTGTCTCCTTAAATACGGCATAGATGATACCATCCCTTTCTATGTAGATCAGCAGTGCCCGCTGCTCATGTTTAGCCCGCGTCTTAGTAGCCCAGGCATGTCCTGATATGATCGTGTGAAACATCTTTGAATTCTTGAAAATAACTCAATGATGTCTTGCATTATTTCTATGGTGAACTGGGCTTCAATCTTCACCCCTTTTCTATGCTTCATAATATCCGCCGACCCTTTGTGGAGTAAGGTCTGTTTTATCTTGTTAAACCATTCTTAACAAATCAGAAGATATTTTACAATCTCTGTCATCTTCAAAGTCCTGAGATCCTTCTAGACACATATCTCACTCGAAAGGAGACTTTGAGTCAGTAGCAGCATTGCTCACATCGTTGATATCTGGATACCTATTGTAGGCTCGAAGGAAGATTCTAAAGAATAAATGATTCAAAGAATGGTTATTTGTATGATATGAATGGATAAAAGAATATTTGAAAGAAAGTCCAAAAATAAAAGAATTTATACATGGAAAGAATAAAAAGATATTTGTTCAAAAAGATGCATTTTATTGAAATAAGAATTTAAGAGACAAGCCTATTTCACAAAAGGGTTCTTATTGCCTTTAGGCTTAAGGCAACAAGCGTGTTTTGAATATTTCTCTAAATTAGCTCTAAAAATTTAGAGATCTCTTCCACAATCCCATTATTCAAAACACTCCCAAGTATATAAGGGCTTGAAACTTCGTTCCCCGATTCCCTCTTCGCTTTTGATTTCTTCAAGGGGTCGCAACTTTCTTGTCTTCTCCTTCAATTATCGCATTTACTGCCTCGTCAAAGTGATCAGGTTTTGATGAATCGTCGAACTTCACAATTCCCATTTTAATGAACCTTTCAACCAACTTTTTAAACGTAGTACAGTTTTCAATTGAGTGACCCTTTATTCCTGCGTGGTACTCGCATTGACGGTTTCGAATAAAATGGGGACACCACGTGTGCATAAAAAAACTCTGATATAGCTCCTTATACGTCATTGAGATTGGCGTAAATTGGAGCTTTTCTAAGTTTTGCCTTGTTCCCGACTCTTGCCTCACCGACCCTTGTTGCCCAACAGTGTTTACCTTTGGCTGGTTAACAATAATTACTTTTGAGTACCCTTTGTTGTATGTACTCGTATTATTCACCTCGTTATCCTTTTTCCTAGGAGTAGACCTTTTAGTAGTTTCCCCTGCTTCAATCTTGCCACCCCTTATAGCATTTTCAATCATCTCTCCTGCCATCACTATATCCGCAAAGTTCTTGGTGGTGCTTCCTATTATATGAGTGATGAAGGGAGCCTTCAAAGTATTGATAAAAGCATGGTAGTTTCCTTCTCTAGGAGAGGTGGTTGAACTTGTATGGCGACTTCCCTCCATCTTTACGCATACTGGCTGAAGCTTTCATTCGACTTCTTCTCCATGTTTTGCAAAGTGATTCTGTCAGGCGTCATGTCTGTGACATGGTTGTATTGTTTCATAAAGGCTTGGGCTAGGTCTCTCCAGGAGCTAATATTAGCACGACTGAGTTGATTGTACCACCTAGATGCTGCCCCACTAAACTGTCTTGGAAACAATGAATCAAAAGTTGATCATTGTTAACATAGCCAGTCATGCGTCTACAGAACATAGTGATGTGGGCTTCAGGGCAGCTAGTCTCATTGTACTTCTCAAGTTCTGGCATCTTGAATTTATGAGGAAGCACCAAACCTGGAACCAAACTCAAGTCCTTTGCATCAATACCATAGTGATGATCGATGTTTTCCAAAGCCTTGAATTTTTCCTCCAACCATCTACAATGATCCTCTAACTGCATCGAGGATTCAATTCTTGTCCCTTCCCTCTCTGCTATATCCAAATCAGGGATGACGGGATTAGTGGGGTTGTCTCCTGGGTTAGATCCTGAGCCTACTTGAAAGTTCATGGGTGGTCTATTATCAGCTTGCCCCCGTTGAGGCCTAATCGTGACAGGTGGCCTTTGGGGATACTCCTCCGGTTGTACATGCGGTGGGGTGAAACCCCGAAGAAAGTTTTCATTGTCTTCAGTGTTAATTATGGGACCCTTCCCTTTGTCCATTGCCCCACTCAACATCTGGGCCATTTGTGCCATCATGCTCTTCTGAGTTTCTAACATTTGTTCTCTCATTTCTTGTTGAAGCTTTTCCATTTGCTCCTGCATCTGATCTTGCATATCTCTTTGAAATTGTTATAATCTTTGATCTATTTTCTTTGATTTGGCACGTGTACCGTAAGGATGTTCAGCTTCCAGATTTTTCTTCCTCTTTTCCTTTTCCCTCTCTGTTATAATTTCAACTAATTTGACTCTCTCTATGGACTTAAATGCATGTGATGTGATGTAATGCAAATGCATGAATGCAAAGAAAGAGAGGCATTGATTCTAAATTCAATCCCATTAGAAAAAATTTTCTAGAAAGCAAATTTCTTTACATAAAACGGATCACATTTATGGCCTTGCCCTCATATTCCAAGCAAAAACATTAATCCCCTTCTTCGGAAAGGTCAAATCTTGTAGACTTGTAACAAATGCCTTCACTAGCTCCTTTTTGCTTGATTTGGGACGCGCCTCACTACTCACTTATTTCCATAATGCTCGTTAGCCTCTTCAAGAAAGCCGAGGCGTGGTGATTTTGTCAGCTTGAATCCTTGGGTAATATGGTCTTGTATTCCTTCGCGGGCTATCAATCTTCTCTTATCATGTTTACTTGGACTATATTCGGACGACCGTATTATAATCCACTTTATCAAAAAAATCTGTTTTCTTATAACAAAATCTTCTATTTGGCAATCAAATTTGAATCAACACCTCTTTTCTATGATGTGAATGCAAATGCAATCAAAACAAAAGAGAAAACATCAGCACAAAGAAATAAATAACAAAATAGGGCACTCGTCTGGGTGACCACTAGGGTTTAGCATAGTTCTACCTAGGGTGAGAACTTAGGTTTTCTACATGTGGTTTAGCTCTAAAGTTGAGGTACCCGAACCAGCAGATTCCTCGATCCTTACCCATTATAGGCTCATACAGACCGAGTTCGGTTCAGGGGAATACATTTCCCTATGGCTATGCGGAGGTGAAATCCTCACGAAGACATAGGTACGGATGTATCCCGGAAGCAGTCCACTAGCCCATGCGGAGGTGAAAACCTCACGAAGGCATAGTTTCTCACTCCCACTTAAAAGGTGCGACCACAACGGTCATGCAATATGATGCAAGAGTACCCTACGAGACTCAAACCATAATAAACATATGACACGACACAAACTCATGCGGTGAAAGAATAAAAAAATTCAATTTTTGATAAAAGGACAAAAATAATCAATTTATGGCTTGACTCTCTTATTGGTCCCCAGTGGAGTCGCCAAGCTATGAAACCATTTTTATGAGTTGATGAAAAAATGGGGATCGACTTTAAAACAAAAATGGAGTTGCCACCAATCCCTTTTTACTTAGGTGTGATTGGATCACCTTATAAAACGTTTTATTTCAAAACATTGATTTTTGGTCCGCAAAATACCAGAAAATAAGTTCGGGAGTCGGTTACATACGAGGAAGGGTTAGCACCCTCTTAAAGCCCAAAAATTGGTACCTAATTGATTAATTAATATCCTTATGTCGAGAATTTGAAAAAGATTTGGGAATATGATTTCTTTAAAATTTTGAACGATTTGAGTTGAAATTGGAGATTCCTTTGTTCCGAAAGCATACAAACATCACATCCAGCACGTTAGGACATGATGTTTCAAACCCTCGTAACCAAGATCATCTTATGATTTACAAAATTTATTAAAAGGATATTTCGTTATTTGGACGAATGAAAAACCGAAACCCAGCACGTTAGGGCACAATTTCTAGAACTTCCAAACACGAAACATTGCCTTGTTTTCTGAAATTCTTATCCCGAGATAACAAATCACCATATCCAGTGAGTTAGGACACGACAATTTTGAATTCTCGAGAATAAGTTTTTATTTTACTTTAAAAAGGAAAGTAATAGATTCTTTGGACTCGAAGAAAGTCGCAACCCAGTAAGTTAGGGTACGATTTCTTTCGAACCCTAGAACGTAGGGTATTTGCTTATTTTAAAACCAAATTTTCGATGCATCGGAGAAAATATAATATAATTGAAAAATAAATCATAATGGCAACATGCACAACGGAATAAAAGTGTGGGTAATAATATACATAATAATAATGAAGGTAATAATAATAAAAATATTGAATAAAAATAATAGTAAATAAATAAACAAATAAGTAAATAAAAGGAAAGAAAATAATAACAAAAATGAAGTTAATATCAAATTAACAAATAGATAAATAATATGTATAAAATAATAATAATAATAATAATAGTAAAAAAAATAAAATGGAAATATGTTAATAAATAAATAATAAAAATAATATTAACAATTATAAAATAAAATAATAATGAAAATAATGATAAAAATAATAGCAAAATAAATATAGTAGCAGTATAATAAGAATATATTAATAATAAAAATAATAATATATGTTAATATACAAATAATAGTAAAAAAAACAACAATGAAAATAGTAATAATAATGGTGATACTATAATAATAATAACAATATAATAATAAATATAACAATAATAAATATAGCTATAGTAATAATAATATATATATATAAAATAATGGTCATAATAAATAATAATAATACAAATGAATATAATGATAATTGTAAGGTTAAAAAAAATAATAATAATAATAACATTAAAGTAATAATTATAATAGTCAAATAATAATGATGTTAATAAATAAAAAAGAAATTTAAAAAAAATGAAATAACAAAAATCACAAAAGAAAATTAAAAAAGGACGAAATTGAACTTAAAATAAATATTTAGGGCGAGTTTTGAAGAAAATAAAAGGAAAGGGGTCTTATTGAACGCACGCACAACAAAAGAGGAATAAATGGGAAATAATCCCTATTATCCAAAACGGTGTCGCTTATTGTAGGATTAAAATAAAAAAGAAATAGAATTATGGAGCCAAATTAAAATTTTAAAAAAAATTATTTATAATAAACTTAAAAAGTGAAGGGACTGTGCACATAAATAACCCTCTCAAGGCAAAACAAGCGGATCTTGGAGAAGCGGGTCAGATCTCGGGTCGGTTTCATGAAAAGACGTCTTTTTGGCTTTGGGGATGGGCTCCAAAACGGCGTCGTTTAACAAGTATTTAAATACCACTTTTTGCCCGAAAAGATTCATTTCAAACACTCCCTCAAAAAAAAAATAAAAATAAATCAGAAGCCTTGAAGGCTCTCTTCCATGTCCAGGGTTCCGGCGATGGACCGCCGCACGCGCTGCCACGCGCACTGCCCCTGACGGCGGTTGGAAGGCCAAGAATTTCCTTTTCAATGCCGATCTAAATGGTAAGCTTCTTTTCCTTATATATACATATTTTAAAAAATATAATAAAAAAGTTGAAAGAATCAAAATAAAAAAAACAGTATATATATAAAAAATAATAACCTTTGCTTGTGTTTATTGTATTTTTTTTAAATCCTTCTGTATTCGTGTATCTGTATCTCCCTTTTACAAATCTCATTGGGTTTATATAACCCGAAAATAAAAATCAAATAATAAATACTGTCTACTATGTTTTCGCCATGTTTACTGCTTTTGATATGTTGTTCCTTCCTTTTTTGTAGGCGCACGGCGAAGAGCATGGCGGCGATCAGGCAAGATTTGCGCCATCCACGCGCTGATTGCTACGCGGCTGAAGGTCGATGTTTGGGAGCCGCTGCGACGCCTAGGGTTTCCCCAGAAACCCTAGGTCTCTGAAACTTGTTTAGTTTTGGGCTCTGTTGGGCCGCATAGATTTTGGGCTAGGGTCTGTTGGGTATTAGTTTAGGTTGGGTTAGGGTCTGTTGGGCTAATCGGGTAATGGGTCTGTTTGGGGTTTTTTAGGTGTTGGGTTTAATTTTTAATACTTGGGCCATTAAATTTGGGCTCTGTAGAAAGACATTGGACATTTATTATTATTATTTGGTTTTGTTCTATTTTACACGGCTCGGGCATAAATGGGTCACTACAACACTGATAAATAATTCGATGGTGTTATAAGGCAACCTATCAAAATGCTAGCGTCAAACATAAATAAAAAAAATAAAATTGATATTTTAAAAAAAATTAAAAATATATAAAAGTACTAATAAAACACATTTGGACTGAATCTGGACAATTAATTGTCCATATTTAGATGCATTTGGACAACCATATATTTTGGTTCATTATTATTTTTTTATTAATGTATATATTTTTAAAGATTTTTTATTTTTCCTTTAGGTTTGACATGTGACATGCTGAAAGGCTGCCATATGCCACGATCGATGAATTGTTGGTACTATGCCCCTTTTTATCACCTATCATTAGAGACTTGTTATAATTTTATTTTCCAAACTTGTTATAATTTTAATGTTAAAAAATATAATTTAATGATTTAATATTGATGAATTAGCTTCCAAACTTGTTATAATTTTAATGTTAAAAAATATAATTTAATGATTTAATATTGATGAATTAGCTTCCAAACCTATTATAATTTTAATGTTAAAATAATGATGACATTTTTTTTTTTGTGATAAACAAAAACCTTAAAAAATTACAAAAACAACTATTGAGTGAAAATAACACTCATATGCTTGTCCCTATCAATAAGGCTACTAGACCCCTCTGGAGGAACATCAAACACTTGCATGTTAGCTTTTCCAATTAAAGCTTGCTTAGCTAGATAATCCGCAACTTGATTATGTTCCCTCGGAATGTACTGTAAAGTCCACTGATTTTCTTGAGTTAGAATATTGTGAATGTGTCGAATTAGAGCAGAATTAGAATTTGTAGAAGAACTTCCAATAATGGATTGGACTACGTCCAAACAATTGGAGAAGATGATAGCTTGGTCATATCCTCTTCGTTGAACAAGTTTGAGACCATCAAGAATACCCCAAAGTTTCGCATCAAAAACTGAACATTTACCGAGAAATCTATGATAACCAGTGATCCAGTTTCTTTCTTTATCACGAAGAACGCCCCCAGCTGTAGCAAGTCCAGAATCCAGATAAACTGCTCCATCAATGTTGAGATAAACTCGTTCCTCAGTGAAGTATGCTCAGAAAAGTGATTACTACAGATGGAAGCATCAACTTGAGTTGAGGAGAAAAATTGAAGCGCCCAACTAAAAGATCCTTGGACCATTTCTTTTGAGCTCTTTGGTTTGTCGTGAAAAATGTACAAATTACGATTTTTCCAGATACCCCAACTCAGTAAACCAAAAAGACAAGCCCAATTAGCTCCCCCTTGTGAATCAGCCCATTCACCTGCAAATATAAAAGAATCCCATCTTGAGCAAGGATAGAGAAAAAAATTAGAGATGTACGTACCTGGATTAACCTGGGCCCAAACATGTCTAGCAACAGGGCAGTCATGAAGAATATGCAGAACGTCCTCTGAAAAGTGTCCACAAATATGAAAAGAGGGATCATCTGAAAGTCCCCTCCTTATTCTTTCAACATTACTTAGAAGTCTTCCTTGTAAGACTGTCCAAAGAAAGACGCGAACCCATTGAGGACCAGGACACTTCCAAACAATCTTCCATTTCTCATCTTTCAAATTCCAACCTCCTTCATTGAGAACCTTATAAGCAGATTTCACAGTAAAGGCACTAGACGAGGTGTGACTCCAGGAAATTCTATCCAGGCCTTCAGAAAATTGAGGTGGAAGGATAACCTTAATAGCTTGAATCACATCTTCTGATAACCAAACCCGAAAAAGATCAAGTTTCCACAAACCATCCTCTGAAGTCATCTCATATAGAAGACAGTCAGGATTTAGATTGATATTAGGGGAAATGTAATGGCAAAGAGGTCTGAGATCAGGAATCCAAATGTCCTTCCAGCATCGAATTTTGTGACCGTCTCCAATGGACCAGTGCAAGTTCTCTCGAAATAATGTCCAAATTTTTGAAAGAGACTGAAAAGAACACCTATTACTGTCAATGCTATCGGGTATCTCGTCTTTGATTTAATACTTCAACCTGATCACACGAACCCAAAAAGCTTCCTTGTTTGACACTAATTTGAAACCCAACTTCATTAAAAAAGAAATATTCTGGTCGCGGAGTTTCCTCAGCCCTAAGCCTCCACACATTTTTGGCTGGCAAATCGAATCCCAACCAACCAAAGATATCTTTTTTTTCCTTTCAGTTGACCCCTAGATAAACTGTTTAACTAGACTTTCAATCTCATCTCGAGTCTTCCTAGGTATCATCGTGGATTGCATGAAATAACTAGGTATAGATAAGAGAACTGATTGCGTCAAGGTGACACGCCTAGCAAACGAGAGCTTTTTGGCTTCCCAGCTTTGAAGCTTACCACGCACTTTCTCCACCACAAATTGAAGAGTACAACTAGTAACCGTTTTGTGAAAAAGAGGAATTCCAAGATAATGACCAAGATTATGAACCTGCTGAAAACCAAACATAGAACTGACCGTGCTCACCACGGTTTCATCCACTCCTCTAGAAAAAAATGTTGGTCTTTCTCGCATTAATTTTATGCCAAGACAAAGTACAAAAATCATCCAGAATGGTTTTTAATACTCCACTGTGCTTTAAATCAGCTTCACTAAAGATAACCAAATCATCTGCAAAAAATAGATGCGATATAGCAGGCCCATTCCTAGAAAGTCCAATAGGACTCTATTTACGTTCCGAAATAGTAGACTGAATTGAGTGCCCAAGTCATTCCATACAAAGCACAAAGAGGTAACAGGAAAGAGAACACCCTTGCCAGATTCCTCTAACAGGTCTGAATTTAGATAGAAGAACTCCATTCCACATAACCTGCAAAGTAGAATTAGAGATAGAGGACATAATAACGTTATTAAGATAATCAGGGATACCTGCCGCTCGAAGAGAAGATGCAATGAAATCCCAACTAACTCTATCATAAGCCTTCTCCAAGTCAATTTTAATTGCCATCCATTTTCGTTTCTTCCGACTTCTCATAGTATGAATCATTTCTTGAGCTAGGATAATATTTTCATTAATGTTTCTTTCTGCAATAAAACCAATTTGCTCCTGCGTAATAATTTTAGGGAAGATATGTTTAAACCGGTTTGCAATAACCTTCATCGTCAGCTTGTAAAGGACATAACATAGGCTAATAGGCCAGAATTGACCAAAATTATCCAGATTCTGAACCTTTGGAATGAGAACGATCAAAGTATTATTCAAATCAGGATCAATAGCTTTTCCGTTGAAAAACTTCCGAACCCAGTCACAAACCGCTCCCCCTATAGTGTCCCACTGCTTCTGGAAGAAGAGGGCATGAAAATCGTCACTGCCTAGGGCTTTCAAAGGTGCCATATCAAACATAGCCTCCTTGATCCCCTCATTTGTCACCGGCCTTTCCAAAAAACTTATATCCGCCGAATCAAGTTGGGGAAAACCGCTATGAGACAAACTTTCTAGGGGTGCAGGAATTTCTCTATACAGTCTTTGAAAAAACTTGTTTGCCTCATCTTCTATATCCTCAGGATCATAAATCCAATTACCCTCAGAATTGCGAATAGCAGTAATACGATTATTTTTCCTCCTTAGCAGAGTACGGGTGTGAAAAAACTTTGTATTCCTGTCTCCAAATTTCAACCAATCACATCTCGCTTTTTGCTTCCAAAGAAGTTCTTCATGATGTAAAACACTATATAGTTCTTATCTTAGTGACAAATCCACCTGATTTAAATGATGAGAACCGGAGAAATCTCTAGTCTTCTGGATATTGGCAATTTTTTGAAAAGATCTCTCTTACGAGTAGCAATGTTGCCATAAACATGTTTATTCCAATCCTTAAGGTCACGGGTGAGTTTTCCAAGGGTATCAGACATATTACTCAAGCAATCCCATTTTTCTTTTAGAAATCCATCAAATCCTGGATGCTCTATCCAACTAGCCAAAAATCTAAAAGCCCTTCCCCTAGGGAGAATAGTACTTGGATTCAGGGATAGGAGGAGGGGTCGATGATCTGACTTAATCTTTGGAAGGAGTGTAACCATGCCATTAGGAAAATTGTGAAGCCGGGCTTCATGTGCCAGGGCACTGTCCAGCCTCTCAAACAAAGATCCCCTATGCCAAGTGTAAGGAGGCCCCCTGAAACCTAAGTCATAAAGCTCAGTAGAATCAACAAAATGACCAAAATAAGAACACCTCTTACCCCTAGAAATCCCCCCGAATTTCTCAGAAGGGGAGAGGATTGCGTTGAAATCCCCAATGGCAGTCCAAGGGCTCTGACCAAGTGGAATGGATTTCCTCAACTCACTCTAGAGAAATTGACGCATTTGTCTGTTAGGACTCTCATAGACAAAAGCGATGAAAATAGGATATGACGATGATAAATACCAAACCCGAGATAGAATGAATTGCGGATGGTTACGAACCACTTCAAGACGAATATAGTCCCTCCATCCTAGCCAAATGCCCTCTAAATATCCAACTGCTTCGACGCGATGTGAATATTGGGAACCCAACTTAGCTATAATACTGTCAGCCTTGGATCCACTGACTCTTGGTTCAAGCAGACTAATAATATCCGGTTTGTACTCAATATTATATTCTCAAAAAATTCTGGGGTATTTAACATTTGCATAGCCTTGACAGTTCCATGAAAAAATAGTGACATTCATTAATATAAAATAAAAAGTTAGGGTAACATACCTAGCTTTCCAGACCGATATTGCTATCCGTCTTAGATCTTGCACCATCAACCTCAGAATTTGAACACTCGTTGAGGATTTGTGTAACACCCCAAACCCGGCCCAAACACCACGACCGGATCTGGCATGTCACTAAGAAGATTTAGTAAACATGTCGCATTTTTGGGAAAAACATTTGTCGAATTAAACATTTATACCGGAAAACTTAATAATTTGATAATTTATAGAAGATATAAATTCTATATGATGCCTTTATGAATTTAAAACCAAAATTTAGTACATGCCTTAGTTCTAATTTTATCGCATAATTCGAGTGTTTGAAAGTAAAGCCCAAAAATCGAAAATATAAAGCTAATGGCCCATGGCCTTATTACAATGAAATAATAAACCAAGTTAACTAAAAATATTAAGAATAAATGATTTCAACTCGCACTTACTGAACTTTGCGTACAACTACTTCTCCCTCAGAATTTGCAACACCACACAGAGATGTGCATCATGCTCCTCCTCAAACTTGGAATAAACTAGAATATCGTCGATGAACACCACCACGAACCGATCAAGGTATGGTTGAAACACCCGGTTCGTCATATCCATAAATGCTGCGGGCGCATTCGTTAACCCAAACGACATCACCAAGAACTCATAATGACCGTAGCGAGTTCGAAACGACGTCTTATGAATGTCTCCTTCCTTTGACCTGATCGAACAGGTCGTCGATTCTTGGCAGTGGGTACTTGTTCTTAATTGTTAACTTATTCAGTTGACGGTAGTCCACGGACATACGCATGTATCCATCCTTCTTCTTTACAAATAGGACTGACGCTCACCACGGAGACACGCTCGGTTGGATAAAACCACGATCCAATAGTTCCTGGATCTGAGCTTTGAGTTCCACCAACTCCTTCGGCGCCATCCTATAAGGAGCAATGGACACCGGAGCTGTACCCGGAAGTAGCTCTATTCCAAACTCCACTTCACGATCCGAGGGTAACCCCGACAGTTCCTCAGGGAAAACATCCGCGAAATCTTTAACTGTTCGAACCTTATCGACAGTCATCTCCTTAGCATCCAAAGCACTAATAAAAACTAGAAACGCGTTACATCCTTTCTGAATCATCTTAACAGCTTTCAAGGCAGATACCACGTCGAACAAATAATTCCTTCCTTCTCCTAACACAACCACTTCCCCGCCTTCCGGGGTACTCAACACCATGCGCTTAGTCTCACAATCCAACTTAGCACGATGTTTAGTCAACCAATCCATTCCTAAGATAAGATCAAACTCTCCAAATGGTAATTCCATTAAGTCTGCCGGGAACACTACCCCTTGTGTCTCTAAAGGTACGTTCCTAAACAGTTTGTCCACTACCCTAGATTGTCCTAAAGGACTAACCATAGTCATCTTCCTAGTAGTTATTTCAGAGTCTATACTTAGGGTCTCGGATACCGAACATGCAATATAAGAGTGGGTTGACCCAATATCAATCAAGCCAAGAAAAGGGTTATCAGCAATAAAAAACATACCGGTTATGACGTCCGGTGCGTCACCATCTTCCCGTCGACGAGCTGCATAAACTAGACCCGGCTGCCTCGCGTCTACATTACCTGCACCCCTACCCGATGCTCTACGACCCCGACCGAATCCATTTCCTTCTCTGGCTGCGCCACTACCCCTCGGTATTGGCTGACCACCTCTCCTAACCTGATCAGAACCTCGTCCCGCGGGCTGTGCCTGATTCACCTATGGACAGTCCTTAATTATATGCTCCGTGGATCCACACCTGAAGCATCCACCGGTTTCCTTCTGCACTCCCCATAATGTATCTTCCCACACGAAGGACATGATCGATTCTGACCCATCGGAGCACGAGCTGGCCCATCAGACCTAGGCCATTTCTGAAAATTTCCAGATGATCCCGACGGCCCAAAATTCCTCTTATTCATATTCCTATCCTTATCCTTATTCTGTTTCTCAGTCCGTTTAACCTCCTCAGATATCTTAACTTTCTCAACCAAAATTGCAAAGTCCCTTTCCCGCTGCGGTACTACTAATACCCTCAGCTCATCCCTTAGTCCATCCTTGAACCGTACGCAACGCTCATAGTTTGTTGCCACAATCCCTCGAGCGTAACAGCTCAACCGCAGAAACTCTGCCTCGTATTCAGATACAGACTTACTTCCCTGTACCAAGTTCAGGAATGCCTTCCTCTGTGCATCCACATAGCTGGCCCCAACGTACTTTCCCTGAAATGACTCCTTAAAGAAATCCCAGTCAATCCGGTCTGCAGCAGTACCCTCCTTTACCGTGAGCCACCACTAATAAGCCTCGTCTCGAAGAAGAGACACGACCCCCTTCAACTTCTCCTCTACAATGAAGTCAAGGTCATCCATTATACGCTTACTTGCCTCTAACTAATACTCAGCTGCATTAGGGGTTACGCCAGAAACACCCCTAAACATCTCCGCTCCGTTGGCTCGGAGTCGTTCCGACACAGATTTTTGAGCTCCTAAACCCGTGCCTGCCCCAACAACTCTTTCGAGGACCCGCAACATCGCCTGGGATACCGCATCATCTCCGGGCGCCTGGTCCCGAAATTCTCCTTCCACAGCTGGCGGATCCGGCATCTCATTTCCTGACCCATGGCAAGACCCTACCGGTTCTGACACGGTCATCCTACCCCTACCATGACGACGCGGCGGACGTCCTCGACCCCTTGTACTCATTCTTCTGATTGGCGTTTATCTGATTAGAAATTTTATGAATTATTAACTCTTCCCACTGATTATCCACGAACAATCTTATGAAAAGTAGTTTTAAGAGTGATTCTTTCGAATTCGAGCCTATCTACAGTTTCAGCCTCAACTTTACCTCCTAATTCTAGAAACCACATACATTCACACCTCAACATACATATCATATCCATGAAGTCACATTCACCATATAAGGGTATTTTCGTCATTTCACTACCCAGGGGTTTTTCCGTAATTTCATCCTACAAGGTTTCTTTGTAATCTAGCAAAATAAAGTATATTGGGGATTTTCGAAATAGAGGTATATATATATATTTTAAAACAGGGTATTCTGGCGGATTTGATTTCAAGAGAATAATAGTGGCGCCTAGGTGTTTGTGGTTTTTGGTTGTTGTTGTGTGTTGTGTGTGTGTGTGTGTGTTTTTTTAAAATTCCGTTGACTTTGTAAATCGGGGTTTTTTCGTAAATCTGGGGGTATATTTGCAAATCATGGGTATCTTGGTAATTTTTCAAAATAAGGGTATTTTGGTAATTTTGTGAAGCAGGGGTATTTTGGAAATTTTTTTAACTCGGGGGTATTTCAGTAATTTTTGTAAACCAAGGGTATTTCAGTGATTTCGAAAATTTTGATAATTTTCCAAATCAAGGGCGTTTTGGTAATTTTTCAAAACTAGGGGCATTTTGGTAATTTTTTACAAAACTAGGGTGGCTGGTCCCTTTCGGGTTTTAGTTAGAAACTTTTGGCCCGTTAACAAGTCCTCACGGTTAAGGTGAACAGTCACTACGCACCAGGTAGGATTCCAGCGAAGAGGAGGTGAGTCACTAGGACTGCTTAAGTACCAGGCTCTTCCGGATCCAATCCTAGACATGCGCATGCCTGTTGCCACACCCCAACCCAGGGACTTGTTCACGGGTTTGTTTAGTTAACTTAAGTCTTATGAGATTTAAGAAGTTGTTTAAGCTAAGCCTAGAGTCCATCAAGTTCTAATTAAGATAATCTACGTCCCATAAAGCCCATCAAGCCCATATACATATATAACACATACTGAGTTCAGAATACTTACCTGGCGGACTTGGGCCGGAGACGCAGGTGCCATGCCGAGAAAACCATCCTGTGTTATTTATAAACGTGCATGTTTCCAAAACCCATCTTTAGAAAACGTTTTGAGCCCAAAACCTTAAAGCCGAGTTTTGAACCGGGCTCTGATACCAATTTGTAACACCCCAAACTCGGCCCAAACACCACGACCGGATCTGGCATGTCACTAAGAAGATTTAGTAAACATGTCGCATTTTTGGGAAAAACATTTGTCGAGTTTAAACATTTATACCGGAAAACTTAATAATTTGATAACTTATATAAGATATAAATTCTATATGATGCCTTTATGAATTTAAAACCGAAATTTAGTACATGCATTAGTTCCAATTTTATCGGATAATTCGAGTGTTTGAAAGTAAAGCCCAAAAACCAAAAATATAAAGCTAATGGCCCATGGCCTTATTACAATGAAATAATAAACCAAGTTAACTAAAAATATTAAGAATAAATGATTTTAACAAAGCCCTTCTAAATCAAATAAACTCCTGCATGGCCACCTTGCGCTCCATTCTAGCCCGGTCCGATGCACTAAGTGCTACCTGAAAAATGTTAAACAACGGGATGAGTCACGAGACTCAGTGTGAAACCCTCGTGCACCATCAGATTGGGCCTTAGCCCCACAGATTAGAATAACAGAATACCATATGACAGAAATTTATGTAAAGCCCAACCCAATCCTAGGTTTCCATCTGCTACACACCACCCTTACCTACTAATCACACCGTTGGGGATTTCTACAATTAACCCACACCGCTACACACCATCGATGGCAGCCATGCTGCAGTTAGCTGCTCATCGTCAGAGTTGTGACATAGTCACCAGAACAGATCGTGGCAGAGCCACTACAATAGATCGTGGCAGAGCCACTACAACAAAACACTTCCCCTTTCATTAATCACCCAACCGCGTGCATACATAGAAATCAACATACATATAAAACATATCATCTCAACAGAAACATTCACTTATGAATGACAGAAATCACTAACCTGGTGATTCGCCTTTACCCTCATCGGGTTTCCAACCGTTATGCCGGGATTTCGGCATTTAACAGAATATAGCCAAATATATCTACATATACTAACAGGCAATCTAAATGGTGTGAGAACGTTACACACCTGATAAATACGTAGGACTACCCTCTACGTCGATAACCCCCGCTAATCGGATCTGCTGCCCTTTGTCTACAACTTTGCTCAAAAGCCGGAAGAACGTGAAGATAAAGCTTCCCCTACATTCGGCCAAGGATTATTATTTACCCAAATTTATATGTTTAAATAAACAAATCTCCTTAGCTAAATCGATTAGATCTCAGAAGTAGGATGATTCGAGTGCTACCGATTTAGAACCTTAGGCGATTGGATCTCCTTCAAATCCTGGAATGCCGCAAAAGAAAGAAAAACACAAGATTAGTTTCCATATAGCCATTCGGCTAGGGTCTCTAAAAACTGGAAAAAGATTGAATCACGCGAATCGACACTTACCTTCAGTTTCCTTCAAGATTCGGCAATCACAGGAGGTGATATCTAGAGATTTCGGCTTTTAAGAAAGTCCTAGAAAAGATGAACAAGAGAAATACTGATGCGTTTTCGGCTTTTAGAAGAACAAAGAATTGAAAAGATGGGCAAGGAATAGATAGAGAGATTCGGCCAATGAGTACTAAAGAAAAGAGAAGGTGAATGGCAGGGTTTTGGCAATTGGTGAGACCTCAGGGGTTTCGGTTTCTGATAGAAAAGAAAAAGAAGAAGAGATGATTCTTGTTTGCCGAAAGAGAGAAAAACTAAAGGCTGTTCTCAAAGAAAACAAATGAAAAATTCGGCACACCCTTTTGCCTATACTAAACCGATTCCCTCTCCCCCCTGTGGTTGATTTTCGGCCAACTCTGCAACCAAATGATAGCTCCTATCCTTTTCCCTTATCTTAATCTACTAACTCATCCAAAAGGGACTTAATTAGCTCCAACTCCTCCCCCCTTTATCAGCATAATATCCACATATTTTAAACATTAAAAAATCCCTATTTTCTAGCCCTAACGCCGTCCCTCCCAGCTCCCTTTTAAGTGCCGAAATTGGCCCAAAAGCTTGGGCTCCAAGCGGCTCACACATGGGCCTCCTCCCTTGCCACTGACGCCACTTATAGCTCCCCCCTTGCTGCGCCCCTTGCTTTGGGCCACAAGCCCAACTTGATATTTAAACTACAGAGACTATCCTTAAAGCACTAGAGTGTCTACACAGAAATTTAGTCAAGGCCTCAGCCCATTCCTGAGCCCAATCTGAACCCCTAACCCTCAAATTAACAAATTAAACTTACAACACACAAAATGCACAGGCCCACTAATTCAGGATGTTACAATTTGGAAGGATAAAAGTTCTGCCATTGTCTCCATAGACTCAGCTAAGGGAACACGTGTGGTTCCTAAATATTTAAAATGATTCCCTCGACCTTGTAGAGCGATATAAGTTCTCCTAGTACTTCAACTACCCCTATCCTTACCCCGCCTCTTCGATCTTTGGAACCATTTGATTTCTAAACCAAGTTCAAATTCGGGAATTCCACAGATTTCGGAACAAAATTGTCCTGTTTAGATAAATATTTTTTTATTAAAACTAACAGCAGAGTGTTTACCTGGATCAAGGGTATTATTTGATATAGGGACAATAAAACCCTCGGATTTGTAAAACACAGGATTATAATGTGCTTTTGTTTTATTTTCCAAATCTTCAGCATCGTTGTTATCCTGATCTTTAGACTCCAAATTGCCTTGATTAGCTACGCCTTCCAAAGAATTATTTTTTAATGCAACCGCTTGTTTTGTGCCTGCACAATTAGATAAAACCAAATTGGAGTTTGAAAATTTTCCAAAAAATCCCCCATTATTTTCACCTATTCCACTCATCCCCATTGGCCTTTTCCCTAAGCTCCTATCCAAAGAAATTTTAAATTTTTGGCCCAAAGTCTCCTGCCTATTTTTGCCCCATTTTTCCTTCCATTCGGTCCCCTTAGAAAGGCCCAAATCCTTCAAATTTTCTTGACCTAGCTCAACAATCGATTTTTCAACATTAATATAATCCTTAAAAACCCCACTCCTTGCCTTGTCTGCAATTTAATTCCCCAAACACTCCCTAAAATCCCACTAGCCGACTATAGAGGTGTTCATGGGCCGGGCGGCCCGGTCCGGCCTGAAGGCTCGACTGAAATTTGGGAGGGTTTGGGCAAAAATATAAGCCCGAAAAATGGACTTGGAAAAAAATAAGGCTCGTTTAAAAAATGGGTCAGGCCTCGGGTAAGGTATTTTTGGCCCGGGCCCGGCCCTGCCCGGATTCACTAAATGGCAAAAAAAATCTGCTTTTTTTTTATTTTTGAATGTTATTTTCTTGTTGTTTTCTCCCTATTTTGCTACCATATTACTATTATGTTGCTACTATTTTGTTGTTATTGATTGAATATTGTATAAAACTTATTTTATTGTTAATTTTGTTATTATTTTAAAGTCATTTGTTACTTTTATTATTATTTTAGAGGTATTTGCTTGTTAAGTTCCATCTATCTTAGTGTTATTTAAGTCTACATATTTTTTTAAAATTTATTTTCAATTTGTTGGGAAATATTTATTTTGATTTTTTAATATTTTTGATGTATTATATATATTTAAAAATTATATAAAATAATATAAAATTTTAATACAGGCGGGCCGGGTCGGGCCCGGGTTTTAGCATTTTTATATGGGTCGGGCTTGGGAAAAAATTTAGGCCCATTTTTGGCCCGGCCCGGCCCGGCCCATGAACACCTCTAGCCGACTACCTCGATCTCTTTCCCAAATTCTTCTCCTCTAACAAAGCCGAAAACCTTGAGCCAGTAGAGATTTTATCCTGTTTCACCGGACCTCCGTTTTAGTTTCCCGCTTCCCTCGCCATGAAGACCTCCTTTCCACCAGCATCCACTGCCCAAAATCCAGACCCTTGCCTTTATTGACTGAAGCAGATTTTTCCCCGTTCAAGCACCTAACCAGAAGAGATCCAATCACAGCCGTCGGCTCACCTCGTGAATTTTCTGTCGTGTTAGTCGAACCCGCAGATTTTTGGTTCGCCATTTCCGAGGTTTACATGGCCGTACTTGCCACACACGAAGCAAACGATCGGAAGGGCCTCATATTCAACTCGTTGAGTATCTCCGTCAACATAGACTTGCAAAATTAGTGGCCTATCTAGATTAATATAGACGACTAATCTTGCAAAACGGCCCCTGGTCTGATTATCAGTTTGAAAGTCCAGTTTAACCACCTTTCCAATGAGGCCCCCGATGGCCTTAATGATCTTCCGTTTATACAGGTGACTCGGGAGATTCGACAGTCGAATCCATGTTAGCACCACACTCGGGTAAGGTTGCAATGGATCGAAATGTTTAGACCAAGGTTGTACGGTTAGATACTGGCCATAAACTGTCCACGGACCCTGTGATAGAGCCTTTTTATAATCATCTGGATCCTAAAATTTCACCAAAAAATATCCGTTGGCGATATCCATTAGCCGAATAGAATTCATAGGCTTCCAAAGAAAAAGAATGCGATTATAAAGGGTGTTGTAGCCAATGTTTCGCCTTAGAAGTTTGACGATGACCGTCAACTCCATTTCTTTGAAAAGGATTTCCTTGGCACGATCCGAAAACTCAATAGCAGGAATCCCATCAATGATGGACGTATTAACATCGCCTTCAAGTAGCTCGAAATCATTTTCATTCCCCGCAATAGGCATTGCCCGAACTGAATCAAAGACAACATCATGTCCACCCAGCAATTTATCTTTCCACGATACGATCTGTTGTGGTTCGGGATCCACAGCCATAGAATTATTTTCATCAACATCAATCTCTTTAAATCTCACTTTTTTGGTGTTACGATCACCGTCAGGGTGAGTGTCCCCCTCCCCAACGTTGCCGGAAATTTGAGAAGTTGGGAGCTTTTTTTTTTTTCTGTCTCTCGTTTTGATTTTCTAAGATGGTTTTTGTAATGACGACATTTTCAAAATAGGCTAAGTAGACTTATTTATTAATTACTCCATTAAGCTATCATAAATTCAAGCTTAAATTTAAAAAATTATAAAAAAAGATTATTCTATTCTTAAAAGGGTAAAACTTTTCTTTTCTTTCTTTTCTTTTTTTTTTGTGATAAAAGAGTAAATTTTTTTGATCTCTTACATTGATAGCTTATATGAAGTTTAAATTTATATATACTATATTTTTATCCATAAATTACTAAACGTTTTTTTAGATATTTTATTAATAAAAGTCAATATAAAAATTTAGAATTTAATGATTTAATTGTATGTGAACTCATTGTATTTTAATTAAGTAATAGAATTTCCTTTTATAAGTTTAATTCATTTAAATTTAAATTAATTAATTAAATATATATTTAACAAGTTTAAATTAATGTCGGGTGAGTTAACTCAGTTGGCATTGGTATTATTGCCACTGCAAGAAAATGTAGATTCAAGCACCTTAAAGCGTCTTTATTTTCTTATTTAAGGATTGAGAAGAGAGAAAATTATTTGATAAAATGTGAATTTTACGCTAAAAAATATCTTTAATAATTTTGAGATACACACGTTCACATACACATATAGATAATTTTTATGCTTAATTCTCAAAATTTTATAATCTTCACTATTTTTTTATTTTTTTTTTGAGTTGTTGGATTGGACATACTTAAACTATGATCCTCATTCTAAATTGGTCCTTAAACTTTAAATCATTCTAATTACATACTTAAACTATTGAGATTATATCAATTAAGTCCTTTCGTTACTAAAATCATTAATTTTACTGTTAAATGATACATTAAATCTTATGCGATATAATTTAAAATAAAAAATAATATCGTAAAAATCTTATTCTGAAATTTTTAGAACTTTTACAAAAGTTTTATGATTCACCTTTATTTTATTTTTAGCTTTTTACTTTTAAAATTTCTACCACAATTTTTTATTTTTGTTTAAAGCTTTCATTTTAAATTTAGGTAACGTAGTGGCAGCCTCTTACCATTAGAGAAAGGATTGCATGAAACTATTATTTCACGTCATCCCTAAGAACATGACAAATCAGATTTTTCCTCCTAATTTTGGGAAAGGATTGTATGAAACAGTGACACCACGTCATCTATATCCCTTTTCCAATAGATTTATGCCATATCAGCATTTTCATCCTGAAAAAAATCAAATCCAAATTAAAATCCTGAAATTCAGGATAAGAATATTGATGTGGCATAAAACTATTGGAAAGGGATAATATCCCTATTTCCTACAATCCTTTCTCCCTAATTTTTAGCATTTTTAGTTGGATTTGATTGTATAAAATTGTTATTCCACATCATCCTATCCCTTTCCAATAGGAACATGACAAATTAGATTTTTCCTCCTAATGCTGAAAATCGGGAAGCAAAATCTGATTTATCATGTTTCCTATTTGAAAAGAATAAGGATGATGTGAAATAACAGTTTCATACCATCCTTTCTCCTCATTATTCCATTAAATTGATTGCAAATAAATAATTTTATTCCTTTGCAGTGGGAAAGCAGGAGGATGTACAACATTTAATTGACACAATAAATAGATTAAATTTTAATATAAAACTAAAAGTGTTTTTCTTTATTTTACTTGGGTCTTTGTGTTTTTTACTGATATTTGAATGAATAAATAAATAATATTGTAGTTGCAATTTCATGGATATGTGTAGAGATCGGGGAATGGCTCCTAAAGAAAGATACTGATGGAGGTATCAGAAGCTTTTGGGATGAATGGAGCCTCAGGTTGATGATTATTTGCAGCGCACTGCTCTAGCTTCTTATTATCTGGTTTGGCCATGTTCGAAGGAGATATATAGGGAAATATTCACACTATCTTGCAATCTTCGTGTGGTTCAATTAACTTCTATCCAACTCCATGGCCACTATTGTTCTTAGTACCCTTCTAAAGACCCATGCGGGCCGCCAACCCCGGGACAAGCTCATTGCATTTTGGTCGCCTTTCGTTTTGTGGTATCTTGGTGACCCCTACAACATTACAGCCTATTCTTTAGAAGACAATGCACAGTGGTTGAGATACTTTATTGGCTTTGTGCTCCAAGTTGGAGAGGTAATTTACATCTTCAGCATTACAGTAGTGGTGCTAGGCATCCAGCCCTCATTTTTATAGCTTGTCCCATTCTCATGGCTGGCTTCGTCAAGTATGGACAAAAGATATGGGCTCTTTGATGTGCATATGAAAAGTTTGTACTCATCTTCTACGGAAGCTGCAGTTAATAGTTCACCACAACTGATCAAGACGGGTATGTATGAAGATAAGTACTTCAGCAAATCTATAGACGCCAAAACTAAAGCTAAGCGCTCCCTATGAACTTTCTACAGGGCTTACACCGCATTCTCTATTTTCAAGCCTCTCTTTTTAGACCTCCCTGTTGAAGTTAGTTTCCATGCAATCCATGCAGCACCAAAGAACCAGCACATGCAACTCGTGAAGGAAGCAGCTGAAGCTTATAAATGCTGTCCAAATTCAACTTATTTTGTTGCTTTAAGTTTATAGTTTGTAACTTAGTTCTTTTAGGACTTAGTTGGTAAATCTTTTGATGTAATTTAGGTGTTGATTGACTGAAAAATCAGCAATACAATATGTGCAAGTTAATAATACAAGTTTCTATGTATCTTAGTGATGTTAGGTGAAGGTTTAGGTGATCTTTGACTTGTGATTACCAGCCATCAACTTGTATTTGTATTGGCATTATGCCATTGTTCATTTTGAATGAAATCTTGTGAAGTTTTCTTCCATATGCTTCATTGTTCATAGCTTTACTTTCATTTCTGTTTGCATTTCTGCTTTTGTTTCTTCTACAAATCACGAGGCTTGCTACTCAAGCTTCATAAGCTTTTATTGTTGCTTGCTTTTCATAACACCAACAATTGGTGTCAAGAGCTCTTTGTCTTAGTGGACCTGTCAAACTATGGCTTCATCAGGCTTCTCACCAGCTGCACCACCAGTCTTCAATGAAGAGGGCTTTTACATTTGGGTGGTCAAAATGAAGACCTACCTATAGGCATTCGATCTATGGGAGGTGACCAACTCAGATGTCGAGCCAGCACCTCTCAGAGCCAACCCAACAGTGGCTCAGATAAGGCAACATGTAGATGAGAGAACAAAGAGGCACAAAGCATTGTCATGCATTCAGAACTGTGTGTCTGATGTAATCTTCACCAAGATCATGGCATGTGAAACACCAAAATAGGGACAAGCTCAAGGAGGAGTTCCAAGGTACAGAGAGAACAAGGCAGCAGCAGTTGTTGAACTTGAGAAGGGATTTCGAAAATTTGAAAATGAAAGAAGAAGAAACTATCAAGTAATATTCATACAGGATTATGGCTGTGGTAAATAGCATAAGGCTCCTTGGAGAGCAATTTAGTGAAGCTAGAATTATGGAGAAAGTTCTCTTTACCTTACCTGAAAGGTATGAGGCAAATATATCCTCTCTCGAGGACTCAAGGGACTTGGCCAACATTTCTTTAATAGAGCTAATCAATGCTCTCTATGCACAGGAGCAAAGGAGAGCCAACAGAATGGAGGAGCACCAAGAAGGTGTTTTTCAAGCCAAGACCAAGTTTGCTTCGAGCACTTCTGCAACAAAGGCAAGAAGACTTGGAAAAACAGGCCTAAGCCTGATACTGCAAGAAGTGGTGATCAACTTTGCATATACTGTAAAAAGCCTGGTCATCCAGAAGAAAGATGCTGGTTCAGACCAGATGCACAATGCCAACACTGCAATAAGAGGGGGCATGTTGAAAGGGTTTGCAAGAACAAGGGCAGACCAAGGCACAATCAAACACAAAAACAAAAGGCTGAAACTCATGTAGCTGAGGACAGTAGTGACTATGAAGAGCAGGTATTTGCTATTTCATGCTCAGCTGATCAGAAGAAGGGCTCAAAAGGTTGGCTACTAGACAGTGGTTGCACCAATCACATGTCACCAGATGCAACCATCTTCAAGACTTTGGATAGGAGCTGCAAAACCAAAGTTAAAGCTGGCAATGGTCAGTTTATTAAAGCTGAAGGCAAAGGGAATGTTTTGATATGCACTCCCACAGGTGACAAGATCATTTCAAATGTACTTTTGGTACTTGAAATTGACAGGAACCTTCTCAGCATTGCTCAATTGCTTGAGAAAGGTTACTCAGTGGTGTTCAAGGGAAAAGAATGCCAAATTACTGATTCAAATGGATCAAAGCTTATGTCAGTCACCATGACTGATAAAAGTTTTGAAGTCAACTGGACAAATGACTCAAACTTGGCCTACACAGCCTCAACAGAAGAGTCCAAATTGTGGCACCAAAGGCTTGGTCATGCCAAATTCAGATCAATGGCTCAGATGATCAGCCAAGAACTAGTTGAGAACTTCACTAACTCGGTTGAGGAGGAGAAAATCTATGAAGTATGCCAGCTGGGAAAACAAGCCAGATTGACATTTCCCTCGAGTCAAGCTTGGAGAGCTTCAGAAAGGCTTCAGTTGGTTCATACAGATGTCTGTGGTCCTATAAAGACTCAGTCACTTAGTGGCAACAGGAACTTCCTTCTCTTTGTTGATGATTATAGCAGATATTGTTGGATCTTATTTCTTAAACACAAGTCAGAAGTAGCTCAAGTGTTCTTGAAGTTTAAAGCAGCTGTTGAAACTGAAACAGGCTGCAAGCTAAAGACCATAAGGTCAGACAATGGAACTCTGATCGTTTCATTTTATGCGATGTCAAAGTCTTAAAATTTATATAAAGAATGACCGAACCTAAAAACTAACTATGACAATGATGTGAGGCAAGCACACCTATCGAACAGTAGTATAGTTAAGGCAAGAATAGATTGTCGAACCCAAAGGAACCAAAAGTACTAATACTAACTCTCTTTTTCTTATCTAGCCTAAGAATTAAGGGAATTGTTTATCTAATCTAAAATTAACTAACTACTAAACTAAAGACTCTAAGACAAAGAAGAATGATATTGGGAAAATAACTTTGAGGAAAAACCAATTAATTAAGACGATACCCAAGGAAGAATCCACCTAGACTTCACTTGTTATCTAACTCTGAACCAGACGATTTATTCATTTGACTTGATCCATAAGATTCCCTAATGTATATTAATCCCTCTCTCGAGGTGACTAACGTCTAACCCTAGGTTGATTAATTGAAATCTCTTTCTAATTAAAGCCCCTAGAATTGCATTAACTCGATCTATGGACTCCCATATTAGGTTTCACCCTAATCCGGCAAAATCTCGTCACCCTATCTCTAAGCATGCGATCAACTTCGCTTAATTATGTTAGATCTACTCTTAGGTAGGGACTTTTGCTCCTCCACCTAAGCACATCACACTTGAATTAATATCCCGAAAATATCAACACAAGAATTAAGAACACATAATTAAGAATAAGTCAAATATTTATCATAAAGTTCAGCAAACGATAACAAGATACATCTTAGGTTTCATCCCCCTCAGGTATCTGAGGGTTTAGTTCATAACAATAAAAGAAAACATCTTAGAAGAAAAGACAAAACAGAACATAAGAAATCCCTAAAACCCCCTGAAGGAATTGAAAGAGAGATCCTCCGTCTTGAGTATGATTCCAGCTTCTTGAGATGAATCAACTGGCTATCTTCGAGTAAATCTCCACAAATCTGCCCTCTTTGGCCTAGCTGGATGCCCTCTGACTAAAGCCTTGGGTTCCCCCTTTTAGGTGATACTTAGGGTGTTTATATAGGCTTCAGAATGTGTTTCTTTGCCCCTAAGTATCCTAATCCGAGTGAAACTTCTCTTTGTCACGGCAGGGACACGCCCATGGCACACGCCCGTGTAAGTTATGGCCAAGCCGTGTTCTAGACTGTTGAGTGAGGCACAGCCGTGTGGATTTCGTGTTATGGCCCATTTACTCCGTTTCAGGCCTGTTTTCCGTTCTTTTCATCCTTCGGTGCTCTTCTGAGTATAAAACAGGAAAACAAATGATTAAGAGCACCAAATTACACAATTCAATGCTTAAATCATCCAAAAGTATGCTAAATGTTGGCTTAAAATATGTTACTTTTACAGTTTATCAAATACCCCTACACTTAAGCTTTTGCTTGTCCTCAAGCAAAATTCTTAACTCACAATTAAAATGAACTTCCTAGATTCATAATATTCATCAATAATGTTTCGTCATAATTCAAAGATAATTCATACATGGATAATTCAACTCAAAAGGTCCTAAAAATTCAAACAATCAAAGTCATACATTTATAGCCCGAAAACATTAGGTGTTTCCCCTTACCTAATTAATTTCCTCTGATTCAAAATCGACAAGAGTTGACATCCTCACAAAAGATTCACTCAAATCACTCAAAGTGTTTAAGGTTTGGAATTAAGCACTCAAAAGTCGAACACGAAAAGTTAATCCCATAGGCTTGCATGAGAATCAAATCTCCACCACTATAATATGAGATAATACACAAACCAAAAGGTCTTTAACAGGGTTGTAACGGGGCTTGGGTACAAGGTGTGGATAAAGGCTGAATTAGAGGGTTAGAATCGAGATTGACTTGACAAATTACCTAACTAGAACAACAAACTGAGTATAAGTAATTTCATCAATTGGAAACTAATAATACTACTGTTGATAATACTCTAGTATGAGCTTCTTCAATAATTGGAATTTAATGTATCAGCTCACTTAATCACAAAACTAATTATGAATATACTTCGTTTTTTTTAAGAACAAGTCAAATATATATGATAAAGGATAAATTTAATGATTGAAATAAATAAAATAGTTAGGCAACTGATCAAATCAATTCTCGACATAAGGGTAGTCAAAAGGAATGGTGATAACAAATACAAAGGGTTTTGGGTTAATATTAGTGGGTGAGTCAATAAAAAGGGTTGTTAGGATTAAACGGGGTTCACTAGGGGTTAATTGTGAAGGTAGGCTTTTAGTGGAGTGAGTAGGTTAAAACCTAGGTGCCTTTATCATCTCTATATATCAAATCAAAGGTGTGGTCTCGACAAGTATAATCGATGCAAGTTCTAGAATAACAAATCAATCTTGACACACTCATAATCAATAAAGTGAGCAAGAAAAAGAATATATGCTCTATAAGGATCAAAATATCACAAAAATTATAGGTATTTGATGTCAACCTCGCAAATTTCAAACTTCAAGGTAATAATTAAATCCAGGTAGACAACCTAAAAATTTTAATTTTGAAAAATAGACTTATCATGCTTGATTCTCTAGTATCCTTCAAATTTAATCATCAATGCACAATTATCAATGACTTAATCCAAAACACATCAATAAAAATCATAAATCAAAGGAAATTTCATTCTAACCATAATATGGGAAATTTACTTCAAAACAAGATATCATTCAGGGATTTGAGAATAATGCAGAAAGTTAGGTACTTTTAAAATTCACCCTCCTACACTTAAGATGTACATTGCCCTCAATGTACAAAGATGTATATGCACTTTAAGAGAAAGGGAGAGGTGAAACTTCCTGAATTTGGATGATTTCCTTGAGTTGGGAGGCCCGAGGTGTGGTGGCTGCTACCGAGCTCTGCGCCAGATGAAGAAATTGGGAGGCTCGTAGAGAATTAGCCAGGAAATAATAATACTAATTCAAAATATACTAAATATATTTTTAAAGACAAGAAAGATAAAGAGAAAGAAAATAGAAAGTAAAATAAAATTAAATTAAAAGATGAATGGGCCGAGGAGTCCTTATTGTTAGATGATTTGCGAGGTGGGTGTGACTTCTAAGGCTGCGGTGGGTTGGTGGTCGTGGTTCCGGTGTGATTCCCTAGCAGCCTGAAGAAATTAACACAAAGAGAACAAAAGAAAATATATTAAACTAAGTAAAAGAAAAATAAAGAAAAGGAAAATAAAAGAGAATAGTAAAGAAGAAGAAGAATTAAATGGCCTCAAAGACCATTGGCTTGTCTAGTAGCTAAAGCGGCCGGCATGAACTTATGTAGATCGGTTTCCCTCGGGGAGATTGTGCTTGGCTCCTTCCGCTTCTTCAACATGGATATGGTGGATGTCAAGGGTTGGAAAAGTGAGAATAAAGGAAGATGAAAGGGAGAAACAAAAGAGGTGTGGGTGAATAGAGGTTTGGGAGTAAGTGAGGAGTGAAGGGGGTGGTGGTTTAAATAAAGTTTCAAGTCTGACACATCTCCACGCCCGTGTACCTTGAGCGTGTCGAGCCACACGGCTGTGTCGCACGATCGTGTTTATGCTTCGTTCGTTTCTCCCACGCCCGTGGTTTAGGGTCCCACGCCTATATGTGATCTAACAGTGTTATCCACGGCCGCGTCGCACGGCCGTGGGGTTTTGTCGGTGCCCGTGGTGTGGTGGTTGGAGTCCGTGACTCGAAGATTTTATTTGTTCTGACTCGTACCGTTTTTGCCATGTCAGTACGAAGATTCGTGGTGTCCACATGGCCACGGCCACAGCCGTGTGCAAGGGCCGTGTGGCATGAAAATCTGCACTTTTGGTTAGCTCATAATTAGATGTTGAAGTAGAAATAAAAATAAAAATAAAGGAATGTAAAAGTTAATAGAGTTAATGCTCGGGTTGCCTCCCGATGAGCGCTCGTTTATAGTCTTAAGCTAGACTTACCTCTCATTCGCATATTCATGGTGGTTTGAAGAGTTGAACATCCTCTTTCATGCTATCAGTTCTACTATCATGATATAGTTTGAGTCGAGTAGTGTTTACATTAAAAGTGCCGAAGATAGGATTACTTACCTCGACTGTTCCGTATGGGAAGACATTGATTACCCTAAAAGAGATTTCTTCGTTTATATTAGGGTTAGGGGGAGATATTCGAGGGTCTGCTTTATCTATCAATACCTGATCTCCTATTTTGAAGTGGTTTGATGTTCCTATCAGCTCGCCTGGTGGTTCCTTCAGTTTTGCTTCGTGTAATTGTGACTTCTCCTTGAAATGTGTTTTCCACTCGTCTAGTTCCTCGATGTGAAGCCTCTGATCCTCATGAATTACTTCTTTAGTGGCACGGGATTTAGGATCAGGTTCAGGGGTGTACTTTCGTGGTTTTTCCTGTGATGAAGGTTGAACAATTTGGTTATCGTTTGAATTAGTTTTCTCACCTTTATCACTCGAAGTCCTAGCTGAGTCAAGAGCTTGAATAGTGACTGTCTCATCACCTACACGAAGTATGAGTTCGCCTGCATCAATGTCAATTTTTGTTCTAGTAGTTGCTAAAAAGGGTCTTCCTAAAATTAGGGGGATCGTATTGTCCTCATCAATGTCTAAAATGACAAAGTCTACTCGGAATACGAATTTATCAATCTTCACGAGTACATCTTCGATTATACCCCTAGGAATTCTAACAGTTTTATCAGCTAATTGAATGCTCATCCTAGTTTGTTTGGGCTTCCCTAGACCTAGTTGTTTAAACATTTTATAAGGCATGACATTTATGCTTGCCCCTAAATCAGCTAACGCATTATCAATAGTTAAATTACCAATTAAGCATGGAATTGCAAAACTCCCTGGATCTTTTAATTTCTGTGGTAGTTTATTTTGCAAGACTGCCGAGCACATTGCGTTTAGTTCCACATGCGATGTTTCGTCTAACCTTCGCTTGTTTGTCAAAAGGTCCTTTCAAAATTTCCTGAAATCTGGCATCTGCAAAAGAGCTTCAAGTAACGATAAGTTTTGTAATTTCTTTAAAAGTTTAAGAAACTTACTGAACTCTTCCTCTGTGTCGTCTTTCATTATCGCTTCGGGATATGGTATGCGAGGTTGGTACTCTTTGATTACCGGTTTTGGCTTTACCTCAACCTTACCTTCTTCTACCACATTCTTTTGCCTTAAATTGGGTTCGTCTAACCCTTCACTATCTTGAGCTATTATGGCTTGAATTTGCTCCTTTAGGTTAATCTCAGTGTTGCTCGGTAGGCTTCCTTGTGGTCTTTCAGAGATCTGCTTAGCAAGTTGCCCTAACTGATTCTCGATCCTTTGAATCGATACTTGTTGATTTTTAAGTGTTGTCTCAGTATTCTGAAAACATGTTTCTGTGGCTGCCATGAATTTTGTCAGCTTCTCCTGAAGGTTTCGCTTTTTTTCCTGTGGGTAGGGCTGTTGTTGGAAGTTTTGAGATGGTTGTTGCCTTTGATTTCCTTGGCCACCCCATGAGAAATTAGGGTGGTTCTTCCAACCTGGATTATAAGTATTACTATAAGGGTTATTATTAGATCGGAAATTGTTATAGTTCATTTGTTCGCTCTCTATGCCCTGTCCGTAGGGTGGGTGATCACTGAAATCAGAGTCTTAAAATTTATAAAGAGAATGATCGAACCTGCAAACTAACTCTGACAACGATTAAAGGCAAATGTACCTATCTAACAGTAGTATAGCTTAGGCAAGACCGGATTGTCGAACCCAAAGGAACTAAAAGTACTAATACTAACCTTCTTTTTATTATCTAGCCTAAAATAAGTGAAGATGTTTAGATCTAACTACTACTAAGCTAAAGACGCAAAGACAAAAAGAATGAATTGGGAAATAACTTGAAGGAAGACTCAGTTGATTTAAGACGATACCCTCAGGAAGAATACACCTAGACTTCACTTGTTATTTAACCCTGAACCATATGATTTATTCACTTGACTTGATCCGCAGGATTCCCTAATTTATATTAAACCCTCTCTCGAGGCGAATAATGTCTAACCCTAGGTTAATTAACGGGAATCTCTTTCTCACATAATAACCCCCTAGCATAGCAGTAAATCGATCTATGGATTCCAATATTAGCTTTCACCCTAATCTGGCAAAATCTAGTCACCCTATCTCTAGGCACGCGAATGACTCCGCTTTAATTATGCTAGATCTATTCTTAAGCAGGGACTTTTGCTCCTCGACCTAAGAACATCTGACTTGAATCAATATCCCAGAAACATTAACACAAGAATTAAGCTCACATAATTAAGAACAAATCAAGTATTTATCTTATAGTTCAAAAAGCAATAACAAGATTCATCTAGGTTTCATCCCCTTTAGGTATCTGAGGGGTTTAGTTCATAAAAAATAAAGAAAGCATCTCAGAAGAAAAGATAAAACAAAACATAAGAAATCCCTAAAACTCCTTGATGGAATTGAAGGAGAGATCCGCCGTCTTGAGTAGAATTCCGGCTTCTTGAGATGGATCAACTGGCTATCTTCGAGTGATTCCCACAACTTTGACCTTTTCGGCTTGGCTCCTTGGCCTAGCTAACCGCCCTCCTTTCAGGTAACACTTAGGGGGTTTATATAGGCTCTTGGAATGTGTTTCTTCACCCCAAATTATCCAAATCCGAATGAAATTGCTCTTTGCCACGACAGGGACACGGCCATGTCACACGCCCGTGTGACTAGTCTTCAAGCTGTGTTCAGACTTCTTTAATGAGGCACGGCTATGTGAATCGGGGGTAAGGTCGCGTTCTAGATGATCAATGTGGCACGGCCGTGTGGGCTTAAGTCCAGGCCGTGTGGATTTCGTGATATGACCCATTTACTCCGTTTTGGGCCCGTTTTATGTTCTTTTCGTCCTCGGGTGCTTTCTTAGGTATAAGACATGAAAAGAAAGGATTAAGAGCACCTTTTTACATAAATCGAGGCTTAAATCATCCAAAAGCATACTAAATGTGGGATTAAAATATGTTACTTTTGCGGTTTATCAAATACCCCCACACTTAAGCTTTTGCTTGTCCTCAAGCAAAATTCTCAACTTACAATTAAAATAAACTTTCCATGATTCATAATTCCTATGAACAATGTCTCATCATAATTCATAGATAATTTATAAATGGATGATATAACTCGAAGAGTCCTAAAGATTCAAACAGTCAAAGTCATACATTTGTAGCATAAAAACGTAGGTGTCTCCCCTTATCTAAATAATTACCTTTGATTCAAAATTGACATCCTCACTAAAGATTCACTCAAATCACTCGAGGTGTTTAAGGTTCAGTAAAAGAGCACTCATAAGCCGAACCTGAAACGTTAATCCTATAGGCTTGCTTGAAAATCAAATCTCCACCGCTGTAAAATGAGATGATAAACAGATCAAAAGGTCTTTATCAGGGTTGTAACGGGGCTAGGATTAAAGGTGTGGAATAAGGCTAAATTAAAAGGTTAGAATCGAGATTGAATTGACAAGTTCCTTCCTAGAAAATACTAAGATAATATTTACCTTAACTGAAAAGTAATAATCCTACTAATACAAGCTTTTTCTTTCGAAAAATAGACTTTAACTGTATAAGCTCACCACTAATACAGAAATACTTTGATTTTTTTAAGAACAAATCAAGTGATAAAAGATAAATTCAACTACTGAAATAATATAATTAAATAACTAATCAAATCATATCTCGATATAAGGGTAGTCAAAAGGAATGGTGATAACAAATACAATGGGTTTTGGGTTATTAGTAGGGGAGTCAATAAAAAGGTTGTTAGGATCAACGGGGTTCACTAGGGGTTAATTGTGAAGGTAGGCTTTTTAGTGGAGTAAGTGGGTTAATTCCTAGGTGCCTTTATCATCTCTGTATATCAAATCATAGGTGTGGTCTCAACATGTATAATCGAGGCAAGTTCTAGAATAATAGTTCATAGTTGACACACTCATAATTAATAAAGTGAGCATGGAAAATAATATATGCTCTAATAGGCTCAAAATCTCACAAAAATTATGGGTGTTTTGACATCATCCTCGTAAATTTCAAACTTCCAGATAATATTCAGATTCAGCTCAACAACCTAGCAAATATTTTAATTTTGAAAAATAGACTTATCATGCTTGATTCTCTAATATTCTTCTAATTTAATCATCAATGCACAATTAACTATGACTTAATCTAAAACATATAAATAAAAATCATAAACCATCAGAAATTTCATCCTAATTAGTAATATGAGGAAATTACTTAAAAACAAGACTAAATTCAAAGATTTTGAGAATAATGAAGAAAGTTAGATCGGATTTGAGAATAATGCAAAAAGTTAGGCCCTTTCTTCAATTAAATATTCACCCCCTACACTTAAGATGTACATTGCCCTCAATGTAAAAAAATGTATATAAAATTTAAGAGAGAGGGAGAGGTGAAACTTCCTGAATTTGGATGGTTTCCCGGAGTTGAAAGTCGATAGGGGTGGTGGCTACTGTCGAGCTCTGCGCTAAATGAAGAAATTGGGAAGCTCGTAGAGAATTAGCCAGGAGTTATCAAGACACATTTAAAATAAACTAAATACATATTTAAAGATAAGAAAACTAAAGAACATGAAAATAAAAAGTAAAATGAAGTTAAAAGAAAAGGTGGATGGACCGAAGAGTCCTTATTGATGGATGGTTCGCGAGGTGGGTGTGACCTCTAGGGCTGCTGAGGTGCTGGCGGTGGCGGAAGTGGTGTGATTCCCAAGCAGCCTTTAGAACTCCTCGGGCTGCAGTGGTGGTGGTCGTGATCCCAAGGAGTGATTCCCTAGCAGCTTGACGAACCTGACACTAAGAAACTAGTATACATTAAACTAAATTAAGCATAAGATTGTCAAAGAGAAGGAAATTGAAGCAAAAGAGAAAAGAAAAATAAAAACTAAATGGTCTCAAAGAGCCTTGGCTTGTTGTTTGGATGAAGTAGCCGGCATGAGCTTATGAATTTCAGTCTCCCTAAGGAGACTACGCTTGCCTTCTTCCACTTCTTCGACATTGATATTTGTGGCTCAAGAGTCTGGAGACTTTGTTATGGAGAGGGGAGAAAAAGGAAGAAAAGAGAATCAGAAAAGTAGTGTAAAGTGGATGAGAAGAATGGGGAAGGGAGGTTTAAATAGAGGCTCAATTCTGACATTCTCCCAAGCTCGTGGACCGAGGGCATGTCGATGCACACGGCCACTTCGCATGGCCGTGTGTCTAGGCGTGTTGTTTCTCCATGCCCATTTTTCAGCTAGTCACGCCCGTCGGTGACAAGTTAGTATGTTCACACAGTTGGGAGGCACGGACGTGTTCTGCGTGTGGTTTGCAAGTCAGTAGCTTCACACGGTCGTAAGGCACGGCCGTGCCACTATGTCAGTGCCCGTGGAGGAGGTTGAGTCTGTGATGTCGAAAATTAGTTGGGATTTGATTCGCACGGCCTCTGCTATGTCAGTACGGAGATTTTGGTGGTCCACACGGCCACGGCCGTGTGCAAGGCCGTGTGGCTTGGGAAACCTGCACTTTTGTGTTAGTTTAAAAACTAAATTTTCAGAACTAAGAAAAGAAAAGAAACTGAAAATAAATGCGAAAGTAAATAGGGTTAGTGCTCGGGTTGCCTCTCGAGAAGCGCTCGTTTATAGTCTTAAGCTATACTTTTCTTGTATTTGAAAAAAAAAATTCAGGGACGTTTAAAGGTTTGAATATCTTTCCTCATGCTTACAGTTCTATTTTCTTGATAAAGTTTAAGCCGAGAGGCGTTTACCTTCAAAGTGTCGAATGGTGGAATGCTTACCTCGACTGTTCCGTGTGGGAAGAAATTGTGTACCTTTAGAGGAATTTCTTTGTTTACTTTCAGGTCTGATGTGATGATGCGAGGATCTACTTTGTCTAACAATACCTGGTCTCCTATTTTGAAGTGGTTTGATGTTCCTATGAGCTCTTCTGGGGGATCCTTCGGTTTTACTTCATGTGGTTCCTGTTCCTCCTTGATTTGTGTTTCCTGCACTTTTAGTTTATCGACCCTAAGGCTTTGTTCCTTATGTAGTTCTTCTTTGTTGGTATCAGGTTTGTAGCATTGTGGTGTTCACAAGTTTGAACACATTGATTATTGACTGGATTGACTTTCTTGCCTTCATCGATTGTTGTCCTGGCCGAGTTAAGAGCTTGAAGACTGATTGATTCGTCACCTACACAAATTATGTATTCTCCTGTGGCAACATCAATTTTAGTCTTGGAAGTTGCTAGGAAGGGTCTTCCTAAAATTAAGGGAATTGAATTATCCTCATCCATGTCTAAGACAACAAAATCTACAGGGAAAACGAATTTATCAATTTTTACTAGAACATCTTCGATAATACCCTTAGGAATTCTAACAGTTTTATCAGCTAATTGAATGCTCATCCTAGTCTGTTTGGGTTTCCCTAGAACTAGTTGTTTAAACATTTTGTAAGGCATGACATTTATGCTTGCTCCTAAATCAGCTAACGCATTATCAACAGTTAAACTACCAATTAAACATGGAATTGTAAAACTCCTTGGATCTTTTTGCTTTCGCAGTAGTTTATTATGTAACATTGCTGAGCATATTGCATTTAATTCCACATGTGGTTCCTCGTCTAATTTGCGCTTGTTCGTCAAGAGTTGCTTTAAAAATTTTCTCGAGTCTGGCATCTGAAAAAGGGCTTCAAGAAGAGGTATATGTAATTTCTTTAAAAGTTTAAGAAACTTACCAAACCGTTTTTTCTGTATCATCTCTTTTCATTACTTCGGGATAAGGTATGCGAGGTTGGTACTCTTTGATTACCGGTTTTGGCTTTTCCCGTGTTACCTCTATTTTACCTTTTTTTGCCTTGTCTTCTTGTATTGAATTAGGTTCATCTAACCCTTTACTATCATGAGCTGTGATGGCTTGAATTTGCTCCTTTGGGTTAATCTCTGTGTTACTTTGTAGACGTCCTTGCGGTCATTCGGACATTAACTTTGCAAGTTGTCTGACTGCTTTAGTGACTTCCCCTACTGACTTAGTAAGTTCCCCGACTCGGTTCTTGGTCTCTTCAACCGATGTTTGTTAATCTTTAAGTGTTTTCTCAGTATCTCAGAGACGATTTTCTGTGGCTGCCATGAATTTTGTAGCATCTCTTCAAGATTTGGCTTCTTCTCTTGCAGATATGGCTGATTTTGGGAATTTTGAGGAGGTTGTTGTCTTTAATTTCCTTGATTTCCTTAACATCTCCATGAAAAATTTGGGTGGTTCCTCCAACCTGGATTGTAAGTATTACTATAAGGATTATTATTGGATCTGAAATTATTACCTATATAGTTCATCTGTTCGCTCTCTGAGCCCGGTTGGTAGGGTGGGTACTCAGGATTCGCCATAGCTCCACTTGCGTCGCACTGCATGACTAGGTGTGCCTGCGAAGAACACAAACTATCAAGCTTTTTATTTATCATCTCTATCTGTAATGATAGTGTGGTCACTGCATCGAGGTTGTGAACTCCGGCTGATTTTGCCGGTTTAGTCTTTGTAACTTGCCACTGATAGTTATTCAGTGACATCTCTTCAATGAACTCGTAGGCTGCTTTAGGAGTTCTGTTGTTCAGGGTCCCACCTGCGGCTGAATCAATTAATTGCCTCGTTGAGGGATTTACACCGTTATAGAAGGTTTGGACTTGTAGCCACAAGGGTAAACCATGGTGCGGACACATTCTCAAGAGATCCTTATATCTCTCCCATGCGTCGTATAATGTCTCTAAATCCATCTGCACAAAAGAAGAGATGCCATTCCGTAATTTGGCCGTTTTGGCAGGTGGAAAATATTTTAATAGAAATTTTTCGGTCAATTGTTCCCATGTAGTGATTGACCCTCATGGTAACGAGTTTAACCACTGTTTGGCTTTGTTTCTTAATGAAAAGGGAAATAACCAAAGACATATGGCATCATCAGAAATGTCGTTTATTTTGAAATTATCACAGAACTCTAAAAAATTAGCTATATGAATGTTTGAGTCTTCGTCCTGTAAACCATCAAATTGAACAAATTGTTGAATCATTTGTATTGTGTTAGGTTTTAATTCAAAATTATTAGCAGCTATAACAGGCCTAACATACTCGATTCTGCTCCTGTTAAATGTGGTTTAGCATAATCAAACATAGTACGTGGATCATTCTTTTCTCCCACATCATGTGGTTGTGGATTATTCTCGTCCATCCCTTTAGTAGGATTAGATCTGCCTTCTTGATTTTCCTCTGTGTAATTTAGGGCTCGCCTGATTTCTCTGCTATTTCTTCGAGCGGTAGCTTCAATATCACTGTCATATACTAAAGGTCCTCTCGGGTTCCTTCTAGTCATAAACTACAAGTACCTGCTGGAAAAGAAAGAAAGAGAATTTAGAAAAAATCAAAATTTAACCTCAAAATAAAATAAAATTGCGAAAAATAAAAATAATGGCTAAAGTAATAAAAATAGAGCTTTCTTAATATTTTAGTTCCCCGGCAACGACACCAAAAACTTGATCGCTGAATCAGAGTCTTAAAATTTATAAAGAGAATGATCAAACCTGCAAACTAACTCTGACAACGATTAAAGGCAAGTGTACCTATCGACCAGTAGTATAGCTTAGGCAAGACCAGGTTGTCGAACCCAAAGGAACTAAAAGTACTAATACTAACCTTTTTTTTATTATCTAGCCTAAAATAAATGAAGTTGTTTAGATCTAGCTACTACTAAGCTAAAGACGCAAAGACAAAAAGAATGAATTGGAAAATAACTTGAAGGAAGACTCAGTTGATTTAAGACGATACCCTCAGGAAGAATCCACCTAGACTTCACTTGTTATTTAACCCTGAACCATACGATTTATTCACTTGACTTGATTCTTATGATTCCCTAATTTATATTAAACCCTCTCTCGAGGCGAATAACGTCTAACCCTAGGTTAATTAATGGAAATCTCTTTCTCACTTAATAACCCCCTAGAATAGCAGTAAATCGATCTATGGATTCCCATAGTAGGTTTCACCCTAATTCGGCAAAATCTCGTCACCCTATCTCTAGGCGCGTGAACGACTCCGCTTTAATTATGCTAGATCTAATTCTTTAGCAGGGACTTTTTCTCCTCCACCTAAGAACATCTAACTTGAATCAATATCCCAGAAACATTAACACAAGAATTAAGCGCACATAATTAAGAACAAATCAAGTATTTATCTTATAGTTCAGAAAACAATAACAAGATTCATTTAGGTTTCATCCCCTTCATGTATCTTAGGGGTTTAGTTCATAACAAATAAAGAAAACATCTCAGAAGAAAAGATAAAACAAAACATAAGAAATCCCTAAAACTCCCTGAACCTGAAGGAATTGAAGGAGAGATCCGCCGTCTTGAGTAGAATTCCGGCTTCTTGAGATGGATCAACTGGCTATCTTCGAGTGGTTCCCACAACTCTGACCTTTTTGGCTTGGCTCCTTGGCCTAGCAAACCGCCCTCCTTTCAGGTAACACTTAGGGGGTTTATATAGGCTCTTGGAATGTGTTTCTTCGCCCCAAAGTATCAAAATCCGAATGAAATTGCTCTTTGCCACGACAGGGACACGGCCATGTCACACGCCCGTCTGACTAGTCTTCAAGCCGTGTTCGGACTTCTTTAATGAGGCACGGCTGTGTGAATCGGGGGTAAGGTCGTGTTCTAGATGATCAATGTGGCACGGCCATGTGGGCTTAAGTCCAAGCCGTGTAGATTTCGTGATATGGCCTATTTACTCTGTTTTGGGCTCGTTTTATGTTCTTTTCGTCCTCGGGTGCTTTCCTGGGTATAAGACATGAAAAGAAAGGATTAAGAGCACCTTTTTACATAAATCAAGGCTTAAATCATCCAAAAGCATACTAAATGTGGGATTCAAATATGTTACTTTTGCGGTTTATCAGTGGGTACTTAGGATTCGCCACTCCTCCACTTGTGTCGCACTGCATAACTGGATGTGCTTGCGAAGAACTATATAAACCATCAAAGTTTTTATGTAACATCTCTACCTGATTTGATAGTAGGGTTACTGCGTCGAGGTTGAAAACTCCGGCTGCTTTTGCTGGCCTTGTCCTTGTAACTTGCCACTGATAGTTATTCAATGACATTTCCTCTATAAACTCGTAGGCTGCTTCAAGAGTTTTGTTGTTCAGGGTTCCACCGGTTGCTGAATCAATTAATTGCCTTGTTGAAGGGTTCACACCGTTGTAGAAAGTTTGGACCTGTAGCCACAAAGGTAATCCGTGGTGTGGGCACCTCCTCAACAAGTCTTTGTATCTCTCCCATGCATCATAAAGTGTCTCTAAATCCATCTGCACAAAAGAAGAGATATCATTCCTCAACTTGGCCGTTTTGGCAAGTGGAAAATATTTTAATAAAAAATTTTCGGTCATTTGATCCCATGTAGTGATTGACCCTCGTGGAAGAGAATGCAGCCACTGTTTGGCTTTATTTCTCAAAGAAAAAGGGAAATAACCGAAGACGGATGGCATCATCAGAAACGCCATTTATCTTGAAAGTGTCACAAAAATCTAGGAAATTCGCTAAGTGTGTGTTAGGATCCTCATCCTGCAAACCATCAAACTGAACAAACTGTTGTATCATCTGTATAGTGTTAGGTTTCAGTTCAAAATTATTTGCAGCAATAGTAGGCCTAACAATACTTGACTCAGTTCCTGTTAAACTAGGTTTAGCATAATCATACATAACTCGAGGAGTATGATGTTCGGCCATCTCTGAAGGTGGTGGATTATTCTCAGCCATCTCTTCGGTGGTAATGATTTCGGCTTCTTGCTCTTCTTCTATGTAATTTAAGCTTCGCCTTATTTCTCTGCGATTTTTGCGAACAGTACCTTCAATATCACTGTCGTAAAGTAGGGGTCCTGTCGGACTCCTTCTAGTCATAAACTAGAGGTGCCTGAAAGGAAAAAAAGAAAGAAAATTAGCAAAGTTAAAAATAAAAAAAAATAAATTGCAAAAAATAAAAATGGCTAAAGTAATAAAAATTAAGCTTTCTTAAATTTTAGTTCCCCGGCAATGGCGCCAAAAACTTGATCGTGTCGTTTTTGTGATGTCAAAGTCTTAAAATTTATATAAAGAATGATCGAACCTGAAAACTAACTATGACAACGATGTGAGGCAAGCACACCTATCGAACAATAGTATAATTAAGGCAAGACCAGATTGTCGAACCCAAAGGAACCAAAAGTACTAATACTAACTCTCTTTTTATTATCTAGCCTAAGAATTAAGGGAATTGTTTATCCAATCTAAAATTAACTAACTACTAAACTAAAGACTCTAAGACAAAGAAGAATGAAATTGGGAAAATAACTTTGAGGAAAAACCAATTGATTAAGACGATACCCAAGGAAGAATCCACCTAGACTTCACTTGTTATCTAACTCTAAACTAGACGATTTATTCATTTGACTTGATCCGTAAGATTCCCTAATGTATATTAATCCCTCTCTCAATGCGACTAACGTCTAACCCTAGGTTGATTAATTGAAATCTCTTTCTAATTAAAACCCTTAGAATTGCATTAACTCGATCTATAGACTCCCATATTAGGTTTCACCCTAATCCGGCAAAATCTCATCACCCTATCTCTAGGCGTGCGATCAACTCCGCTTAATTATGCTAGATCTACTCTTAGGCAGGGACTTTTGCTCCTCTACCTAAGCACATCACACTTGAATTAATATCCCAGAAATATCAACACAAGAATTAAGAACACATAATTAAGAACAAGTCAAATATTTATCATATGGTTCAGCAAACGATAACAAGATACATCTTAGGTTTCATCCCCCTCAGGTATCTAAGGGTTTAGTTCATAACAATAAAAGAAAACATCTTAGAAGAAAAGATAAAAAAAAACATAAGAAATCCCTAAAACCCCCTGAAGGAATTGAAGGAGAGATCTTCCGTCTTGAGTATGATTCCGGCTTCTTGAGATGAATCAACTGGCTATCTTCGAGTAAATCCCCACAAATCTACCCTCTTTGGCCTAGCTGGATTCCCCCTGACTAAAGCCTTGGGTTCCCCCTTTTAGGTGATACTCAGGGTGTTTATATAGGCTTCGGAATGTGTTTCTTTGCCCCTAAGTATCCTAATTCGAGTGAAACTTCTCTTTGTCACGGCGGGGACACGGCCCATGGCACACGCCCATGTAAGTTGTGGCCAGGCCGTGTTCTAGGCTGTTGAATGAGGCACGGCCGTGTGGTCTTGGGCCCAGGCCGTGTAGATTTCGTGATATGGCCCATTTACTCTATTTTGGGCCTGTTTTCTGTTCTTTTCATCCTCTGGTGCTCTTCTGAGTATAAAACATGAAAACAAAGGATTAAGAGCACCAAATTACACAATTCAAGGCTTAAATCATCCAAAAGTATGCTAAATGTGGACTTAAAATATGTTAGTTTCACGGTTTATCAAACTTAGTATACCTCAGCTCAGTTTCAAGCTTACTGTAATGATGCAGGTATTAAACACCAGCTAACCAATGTCTATACTCCTCAGCAGAATGGGGTAAGTGAAAGAAAGAATAGGAGCCTTATGGATATGGCTAGGTGCCTTCTATTTGAGAAAAATCTGCCCAAAACCATGTGGGCTGAAGCAGTTAACACTGCTGTCTACATTCAGAATAAGCTTCCAACCAAGGCACTTGCTCACAAGACACCTTTTGAGGATTGGTTTAGGTTCAAGCCATCATTGGCTCATTTGAAGGTCTTTGGCTGTTTGTGCTATGCTCATGTGCCATCTGTGAAAAGGGACAAACTGTCCAAGAGAGCTCAACCTCGAACTCTTGTAGGCTATAGCTCAACTAAAAAGGGTTATAGGATCTTGGATCCTTTAACAAACAAAATTCAAATGGGCAGAGATGTGATCTTTGATGAAAAGGCATGTTGGAATTGGGATAAAAATGAACCACAAGATTCTTCTGAGTAGCTGATAGCAGACCAGCCTGAAATTGATCATAATGCTCCTAAAATGGACATAGATGATGTCCTAATCAGAGGTACTAAGCCCTTAGTTGAGATCTATGAAAGAGCTCAGGTAGTCATAGTAGAACCAACCAGTTTTGAAGAAGCTGAGTCAAATGAAAGATGTAAGCAAGACATGGTTGAAGAAATCAGAATGATTCAAAAGAATCAGACATGGGAGCTGGTTGAAAAGCCTGCTAATAGGAAGATCATAGGTGTAAAATGGGTGTATCGAGCCAAACAAAATGCTGATGGCAGTTTAAATAAGCTGAAAGCTAGGCTTGTTGCCAAAGGGTTCAGCCAAAGATATGGCCTGGACTACATGGAGACTTTTGCACCAGTAGCCAGACTTGATACAATCAGATTGTTGGTCGCTTTGGCTGCACAAAACCAGTGGACCATTCATCAACTAGATGTGAAGTCTGCATTTTTAAATGTGTTCTTGGAAGAAGAAATATACATTGACCAGCCTCAAGGATTCATGGTGTCTGGCAAGGAACACATGGTGTACAGACTCAAAAAGGCCTTATATGGCTTGAAGCAAGCTCCTAGAGCATGGTATGCTCGAATTGACAACTATCTGATCAATTTAGGATTTGAACGAAGTGTTAGTGAACCAACACTATATGTCAAGAAAAATGAAGCTGAAACACAGCTCATTGTGTCTCCTTATGTAGATGATCTCTTGGTGACAGGAGGAGACAACAATGTTCTATCTGAGTTTAAAGCCAAAATGAAGGACATGTTTGAGACGTCTGACTTGGGCCTAATGACTTATTTTCTTGGAATGGAGGTGTATCAAGCAGAAGGAAGAATCTTCTTAGGATAGAAGACATTTGCTTTGAAGGTTTTATCCAAGTTTTCAATGGAGAACTGCAAGCAAACAAGTACTCTTATGGCTTTTCGAGTGAAACTATCGAGCCAAGAGGCTTATGAACAATTTAGTGAGCCTTCATATAGGAGCCTAGTTGGTTGTCTTTTATTTAACAGCTACTAGGCCTGATATCATGTTTGCTGGTAGTATGTTATCAAGGTTTATGCATTGCTGCAATGAGCAGCACCTTCAAGTAGCAAAAAGGGTGCTAAGGTACATCAAAGGCACTCTCAACTATGGTGTGCTGCACAACAAAGTTGAAATTTTAAAGTTAATAGGCTATACTGACAGTGACTGGGCTGATTTGAGTGATGATATGAAAAGAACTTCTGGATATGCTTTCACTCTTGCTTCAGGCATGTTTTGTTGGAGCTCAAAGAAGTAAAATCTTGTAGCACAATCAACAGCAGAAGCTGAATATGTTGCTGCTGCTACTGCAGTTAATCAAGACATATGGCTGAGGAAAATTCTAGCTGATTTGAACCTACATCAGAGAGAAGCAACAGAGATATATTGTGATAATAAGTCTACTGTTGCAATTGCAAAGAATCCTATTTTCCATGGAAGAACTAAACACTTTAGCATTAAGATACATGTAATAAGGGAAATGGAGCAAGCTCATGAGATAAAGCTGGTTCATTGCAATTCAGAAGAGCAAATCACAGACATCTTCACAAAGGCTCTCAATGTATCTAGGTTTATAAAACTAAGGAAGCAGCTAGGTGTTACAAGCATAGAAACTAAGGAGGAGTGTTGAAGTTAGTTTCCATGCAATCCATGCAGCACCAAAGAACCAGCACATGCAACTCGTGAAGGGAGCAGCTGAAGCTTATGAATACTGTCCAAATTCAACTTATTTTGTTGCTTTAAGTTTATAGTTTGTAACTTAGTTCTTTTAGGACTTAGTTGGTAAATCTTTCGATGTAATTTAGGTTTTGATTGACTGAAAAATTAGCAATGTAATATGTGCAAGTTAATACTACAAGTTTCTATGTATCTTAGTGGTGTTAGGTGAAGGTTTAGGTGATCTTTGACTTGTGATTACCAGCCATCAACTTGTATTTGTATTGGCATTATGCCATTGTTCATTTTGAGTGAAATCTTGTGAAGTTTTTTTCCATATGCTTCATTGTTCATAGCTTTACTTTCATTTCTATTTGCATTTCTGCTTTTGTTTCTTCTGCAAGTCACGAGGCTTGCTATTCAAGCTTCATAAGCTGAGTTTGTTTCTTGTTGTTCATAACACCAACACTCCCATTCGAGCTTTCTTCGAAAATTAGTGAGGTCAAAGTATACTTAGCTGAACCAGAAGAAGAGGCCTTCAAAATGGTTGACATCGAGCTAAATTTCCTCTATGATTTATGATCGCTGAAATCAGAGCTTTAAAATTTATAAAACGAATGATCAAACCTGCAAACTAACTCTGACAACGATTAAAGGCAAGTGTACCTATCGAACAGTAGTATAGCTTAGGCAAGACCGGATTGCCGAACCCAAAGGAACTAAAAGTACCAATACTAGCTTTCTTCTTATTATTTAGCCTTAAAAATAAAGTGAAGTTGTTTTAATCTAAATTAACGACTACTAAGCTAAAGACGCAAAGACAAAAAGAACGAATTGGGAAATAACTAGAAGAAAAACTCAGTTGATCACGACGATACCCTTAGGAAGAATCCACCTATACTTCACTTGTTATCTAACATTGAACCATACGATTTATTCACTTAGTTTGATCCTTAGGACTCCCTAACGTATATTAAACCCTCTCTCGAGGTGAATAACGTCTAACCCTAGGTTAATTAGTGGAACTCTCGTTCTCTTATAATAACCCCCTAGAATAGCAGTAAATCGATCAATGGACTCCCATATTAGGTTTCACCCTAATCCGGCAAAATCTCAGAACCCTATCTTTAGGCTTTCGATCAACTCCGCTTAATTATGCTAGATCTACTCTTAAGTAGGGTCTATTCCTCCTCCACCTAAGCACATCAGATTTGGATTAAGCAACATAATTAAGAACAAACTAAGTATTTATCATATAATTCATGAAACAATAACAAGATTCATCTAGGTTTCATCTCCTTCATGTATCTGAAGGGTTTAGATCATGACAAATAAAGAAAATATCTCAAGAGAAAAGATAAAACAAAACATAAGAAATCCCTAAAATTCCCTGAAGGAATTGAAGGAGAAATCCACCGTCTTGAGTATAACTCCGGCTTCTTGGGATGGATCAACTAGCTATCTTCGAGTGATTCCCTCAACTCTGACCTTCTCGGCTTGGCTCTTTGGCCTAGCTTTGACGACTTTCCAAAGGTGGCACTTGGGGGATATATATCGGCTCTTGGAATGCAATTCTTTCCCCCTAAGTATCCTTTTCCGACTGAAATTGCTCTTTCCAGCGACAGAGGCACGGCATGTCACACGCCCGTGTGGCTCAACTTCAAGCCATGTTCGGATTTCTAACTTGAAGCACGGCCATGTAAATCAGGGTAAGGCCGTGTTCTAGATGCTCGTCAAGGCATGGCCGTGTGCTATTTGGGCCAGGCCATGTGGATTTCGTGATATGGCCCATTTACTCCGTTTTGGGCTCGTGTTACGTTCTTTTCATCCTCGGGTGCTTTCCTGGGTATAAGACATGAAAAGAAAGGATTAAGAGCACCTTTTTACATAAATTAAGGGATAAATCATCCAAAAGTAAGCTAAATCTGGGATTAAAATATGTTATAATTACGGTTTATCAAATACCCCCACACTTAAGCTTTTGTTTGTCCTCAAGCAAAATTCTCAACATACAATTAGAACAAACTTTCCATAATTCATAATTCCTATCAACAATGTCTCATCATAATTCATAGATAATTTATACATGGATAATTCAATTCAAAGAGTCCTAAAGATTCAAACAATGATAAGTCATTCATTTGTAATTGAAAACGTAGGTGTTTCCCCTTATCTGAAATATTACCTTTGATTCGAAATTGACAAGAGTTGACATCCTCACTATAGATTCACTCAAATCACTCAAAGTGTTTAAGATTCATAAAAAGAAGCACTCATACGTCGAACCTGAAAAGTTAATCCCTTAGGCTTGCCTGAAAATCAAATCTCCACCACTATAAAATGAGATGATAAACAGATCAAAAGGTCTTTGTTAGAGTTGTAACGGGGTTAGGGTTAAGGTGTGGATAAAGGCTGAAATTAGGAGGTTAGAATCGAGATTGAATTGACAAATACCTACTTAATGAATACTGAAATAATATTTACATCAACTGATAATAATAATCCTATTAATACGAGCTTTTCTTTCGGAATAAAAATTTTAACTGTATAAGCTCACCACTAATATTGGATATACTTCGATTATATATATGTATATTTAAGAACAAACTAAGTAATTATAATGGATGAATTTAACTCATGCTCTGATTTAATTTGGTAACTAATCAAATCATATCTCGATTAAAGGATAGTTAAAAAGGAATGGTGATAACAAATACAAAGGAGTTTTTGGGTTATTAATGGGTGAGTCAATAAAAAGGGTTGTTAGGATCAACGGGGTTCACTAGGGGTTAATTTATGAAGGTAGGCTTTTTAGTGGAGTGAGTGGGTTAAGTCCTAGGTGCCTTTATCATCTCTGTATATCAAATCATAGATGTGGTCTCGACATGTATAAACGAGGCAAGTTCTAGAATAACAGTTCAAAGTTGACACACTCATAATCAAAAGGTGAGCACGAAAAAGAATATATGCTCTACAAGGCTTAAAATCTCACAAAAATTATGGGTGTTTTGACATCAATCTCATAAATTTCAAATTTCAAAGCAATATTCAAATTTAGGTTAATCAACCTAGCAAAAAAATTTTATTCTAAAAATTAAACTTATCATGCTTAATTCTCTAGTATCTTTAAAATTTAATCATCAATGCACAATTATCAATGACTTAATCCAAAACATGTCAATAAGAATCATAAATCATCAGAAATTTCATCCTAATTAGTAATATGAAAAAATTACTTAAAAACAAGACTAAATTCAGGGATTTGAGAATAATGAAAAAATTTTGGCCGGATTTGAGAATAATGCAGAAAGTTAGGCCCTTCTTTAGATAAATATCACCCCCCACACTTAAGATGTACATTGCCCTCAATGTACAAAGATGGTTATAACATTTATGGGATAAATCAAAAGAGAAGGGGAAAGAATACTCCCTGAATTTTGGATGATGTCCTTAAAGAGGTCGGTCTGGATGACGAACCTGTGCTAGATGAAGAAATTGGGGAGCTCGTAGAGGATTATCCAGGGATTATTAAAACACTTTTAAAATAAACTAAATATATAATTTAAAATAAGAAAGAAAAGGAAAAGGAGACTAAGAAGGAAAATAAAAATAAAAGAAAAGGTGGATGGACCGAAGAGTCCTTATTGATGGTTGGTTCGCGAGGTGGGTGTGACTTCTAGGGCTGCGGAGGTGGTGGTGGTGGTGGAAGTGGTGTGGTTATCGTGGTGGTCGGCATGATTCCCTAGCAGCCTGGCGAACCTGACACTAAGAAACTAAAATAAGTTAAACTAAACTAAGCATAAGATTGTCAAAGAGAAAAAAATTGAAGCAAAAGAGAAAAGAAAAATAAAAAACTAATTGGTCTCAAAGATCCTTGGCTTGGTGGGTGGACGAAGCTGCCGGCATGAACTCATGTAGAGGTGTTACCCTTGGTAAGACGATGCTTGCCTTCTTCCGCTTCTTCGTCATGATGGTGGATTGCTTCACGGATCTAGAGGTTTAGTACGAGGATAGAAAGGTGCTGAGGGGGAGAAAAGAAAGGAAGAAAGAGTGAAAGGGCAGAATGGGGAGAAAGGGGTTGGTGTTTAAATAGAGGCCTCAAATCTGGTGCGTGCCCACGCCCGTGCATCAGGGGCGTGTCGAATTACACGGCCGCCTCGAACAGCCGTGTGTACCAGCGTGTTGATTCGTTATACTTGTGGTGCAGCCAACCACGCCCGTGTTTCAGAAGTCAATATGTAGGCACGGGCGTGTTGCGCCCGTGCTTGGCAAGCCAGTAGCTTCGTACTGTTGTAGGCCACGAATGTGTTTTGGTCGTGCTATGTAAGTCAGTAGCTTCACACGGCCGAGGGGCACGACCGTGCCATCTGTCGGTGCCCGTGGGGGAAAGTGGTTGGATCCGTGACGTTGGAAAGTGGTTGAACTGGTTTACACGGCCTCTGCTATGTCAGTACGAAGATTTTGGTAGTCCACACGGCCATGGACACGGCCGTGTATAGGACTGTGTGGCCTGGAAATCTACACTTCTGGTTAATTTAAAAAGAAAAAGAAAAAGGAAAAATAAAGTAAAATGAAAATAAATGCAAAAGTAAGTAAGGTTAGTGCTTGGGTTGCCTCCCGAGAAGCGCTCGTTTATAGTCTTAAGCTAGACTTTCCTTATACTTGAAGATTTTTAGGGAGGTTTTAAGGTTTGAATATCTTCCCTCATGCTTACGGTCTTATTTTTGTGATAAGGTTGAAGTCGAGAAGCGTTTACCTTGAAAGTGCCAAATATTGGATTGCTTACGTCGACTATTCCATGTGGGAAGATATCGTGCACCTTAAGAAGGATATCTCCCTGTTTCTTCAGGTCTGTTGTGGTGATGTGAGGATTGGCTTTATCTAACAGTACCTGGTCACCTATTTTGAAGTGATTTGATATCCTTACGAGCTCTTCTAGTGGTTCCTCTAGTTTTACTTTGTGTGTATCTGGTTCTTCTTTGTCGTGGGACTTCTGCTCTTCTAATTTGTCGACCCTAAGGCTTTGTTCCTCGTGTAATTCCTCTTTGTCGATTTGGGGTTTATGAGTCAGCTCAGGGTTGTATCCTTACGATGTTTCCTGCGATGAAAGTTGAACAGTTTGATTATCGTTTGAAGTTAATTTCTTACCTTCATCGCCTGTTGTCCTGGCCGAGTCAAGAGCTTGAAGCTTGATTGATTCATCACCTACACAAAGTATAAGTTCTCCTGTGGCAACATCAATTTTAGTCTTGGCGGTTGCTAAGAAGGGTCTTCCTAGAATTACGGGGATTGAATTATCCTCATCTATGTCTAAGACAACAAAGTCTACTGGGAAAACAAATTTATCGATTTTTACAAGAACATCTTCAATAATGCCCCTAGGAATTCTAACAGTTTTATCAGCTAATTGAATACTCATCTTAGTTTGTTTGGGCTTCCCTAGACCTAGTCGTTTAAACAATGTATAAGGCATAACATTTATGCTTGCCCCTAAATCAGCTAACGCATTATTAATAGTTAAACTACCAATTAAACATGGAATTGTAAAACTCCCTGGATTTTTTAGCTTCTGTGGTAGTCTATTTTGTAACATTGCCGAGCATGTTGCATTCAACTCCACGTGGTGCTCTTCGTCTATTTTGCGTTTGTTTATCAAAAGCTATTTTAAAAATTTCCTCGAGTCTGGCATCTAAAAAAGAGCTTCGAGAAGAGGTAAGTTAATATGTAATTTCTTTAAAAGTTTAAGAAACTTACCGAACTGTTCCTCTGAATCATCTCTTTTTATTGCTTCAGGATAAGGTATGCGAGGTTGGTACTCTTTGATTACTGGTTTTGGATTTTCTTGTGTTACCTCTGTTTTACCTTCGTCTACCTTGTTTTCTGGTATTGTATTGGGTTCATCTAACCCTTTACTGTCCTGAGCTGTGATGGCTTGAATTTGCTCCTTAGGGTTAATCTCCGTGTTACTAGGTAGACGCTCTTGCGGTCGTTCTGACATCAGCTTTGCAAGTTGTTCAACTGCATTAGTGACTTCCTTGACTGACTTAGTAATTTCCACGATTCGGCTCTCGTTGCTTTTGATTGTTCTCTCAGTTTCTTGGAAACGTTTTTCTGTGTGTGCAAAAAATTTTATCAGCATCTCTGCGAGGGTTGGTTTCTTCTCTTGTGGATAGGGCTAATTTTGGAAGTTTTGAGGAGGTTGTTGTCTTTGATTTCCTTAGTTTCCTTGACCTCCCCATGAAAAATTTGGGTGGTTCCTCCAACATGGATTGTAAGTGTTACTATAAGGATTATTATTAGATCTGAAATTGTTACGTGTATAGTTCATCTGTTCGCTTCCTGCTTCCGGTTGGTAGGGTGGGTACTCAGGATTCGTCACGGTTCCACTTACATCGCACTGTATGACTGGATGTGCCTGCGAAGAACACAAACTATCAATATTTTTATTCATCGTCTCTATCTGTGTTGATAGCATGGTCACTGCATCGATGTTGAAAACTCTGGCTGATTTTGTTGGTTTCGTCCTGTTAACTTGCCACTGATAATTATTCAGTGACATCTCCTCAATGAACTCGTAGGCCACTTCTGGAGTTTTGTTGTTCAGGGTTCCACCGGCGGCTGAATCAATTAGTTGCCTCGTTGAGGGATTTGCACTGTTATAGAAAGTTTAGACTTGTAGCCACAAGGGTAAGTCATGGTGTGGACACCTCCTCAAGAGATCCTTGTATCTCTCCCATGCGTCGTATAATGTTTCTAGATCCATCTACACAAAAGAAGAGATATCATTCCTTAATTTGGCCGTTTTGGTCGGTGGGAAATATTTCAATAGAAACTTTTCGATCATTTGTTCCCATGTAGTGATTGACCCTTGTGGCAATGAGGTTAACCACTGTTTGGCTTTATTCCTTAATGAAAAAGGGAATAACCGAAGACGTATGGCATCATCAGAAATGCTATTTATTTTGAAGGTATCACAGAACTATAAAAAGTTAGCTATATGAGCGTTTGGATCTTCGTCCTGCAAACCATCAAATTGAACCAATTGTTGAATCATTTGTATTGTGTTAGGCTTTAATTCAAAATTGTTAGCAGCTATAGCAGGCCTAACAATAGTAGATTCTGCTCCTGTTAAATGCGGTTTAGCATAATCAACATCGTACGTGGAGCATTGCGTTCCCCCACATTATGTGGTTGTGGGTTATTCTCGTCCATCCCTTTAGTAGGATTGGATTTGCCTTCTTGCTCTTCCTCTGTGTAATTTAGGGCTCGCCTGATTTCTCTACGAGTCCTACGAACAGTAGCTTCGATCTCACTATCGTATACCAAAAGTCCTCTCGGGTTCCTTCTAGTCATAAACTAGAGGTACCTGCTAGGAGAAGAAAGAAAGAAAGAAAAATTAGCAAAAATTAAAATTTGACCTAAAAAATAAAATTGTGAAAAATAAAATAAAAAAATAATGGCTAAAGTAATAAAAATAGAGCGTTCTTAATATTTTAGTTCCCCGGCAACGACGACAAAAACTTGATCGCTAAAATCAGAGCTTTAAAATTTATAAAACGAATGACCAAACCTGGAAACTAACTCTGGCAATGATTAAAGGCAAGTGTACCTATCGAACAGTAGTATAGCTTAGGCAAGACCGGATTGTCGAACCCAAAGGAACTAAAAGTTCTAATACTAACTTTCTTTTTATTATTTAGCCTAAAATAAAGTGAAATTGCTTTAATCTAAATTAACGACTACTAAGCTAAAGATGCAAAGACAAAAAGAACAAATTGGGAAATAACTAGAAGAAAAGCTCAGTTGATCACGACGATACCCTTAGGAAGAATCCACCTAGACTTCACTTGTTATCTAACACTGAACCGTACGATTTATTCACTTAGTTTGATCCGTAGGACTCCCTAACGTATATTAAACCCTCTCTCGAGGCGAATAACGTCTAACCCTAGGTTAATTAGTGGAACTCTCACTCTCTTATAATAACACCCTAGAATAGCAGTAAATCGATCAATGGACTCTCATATTAGGTTTCACCCTAATCCGGCAAAATCTCGTAACCCTATCTCTAGGCGTTCGATCAACTCCGCTTAATTATGCTAGATCTACTCTTAAGCAGGGTCTATTCCTCCTCCACCTAAGCACATCAGATTTGGATTAAGCAACATAATTAGAACAAACTAAGTATTTATCATATAATTCATTAAACAATAATAAGATTCATCTAGGTTTCATCCCCTTCAGGTATCTGAAGGGTTTAGTTCATGACAAATAAAGAAAACATCTCAAGAGAAAAGATAAAACAAAACATAAGAAATCCCTAAAACTCCCTGAAGGAATTGAAGGAGAAATCCGCCGTCTTGAGTATAACTCCGACTTCTTGGGATGGATCAACTGGCTATCTTCGAGTGATTCCCTCAACTCTGACCTTCTCGGCTTGGCTCTTTGGCCTAGCTTTGACGACTTTCCAAAGGTGGCACATGGGGGATATGTATAGGCTCTTGGAATGCAATTCTTTCACCCTAAGTATCCTTTTTTGACTGAAATTGCTCTTTCCAGCGACAGAGGCACGGCCATGTCACACGCCTGTGTGGCTCGACTTCAAGCCGTGTTCAGATTTCTAACTTGAAGCACAGCCGTGTAAATCGGGGTGAGGCCGTGTTCTAGATGCTCGTCAAGGCATGGCTGTGTGCTATTTGGGCCAGGCCGTGTGGATTTCGTGATATAACCCATTTACTCCGTTTTGGGCTCGTTTTACGTTCTTTTCATCCTCGGGTGCTTTCCTGGGTATAAGACATGAAAAGAAAGGATTAAGAGCACCTTTTTACATAAATTGAGGGATAAATCATCCAAAAGTAAGCTAAATGTGGGATTAAAATATGTTATAATTACAGTTTATCAATTTACTATTCACCAAGCTCCCCATACAATATGGCGAACTAAATTTAGCTAGCTTAGCTCTTCGTATCTTATGCCTTGGCTCTGCTGTATCTTCATTGCTTGCCTTCTTCATTACTCCAAAGCCTCATATTCCTAGGGTTGACGTTGCCATAACCTACTGCTTGTTCTAGTAAGTTATTTTTTTGGACCTATGTTAATTTGTATTCCGATATTGGTCTAATTAGATAGTAAGGAAGTTACCTGGCGATAATCAATTTAACTCCCTGCTTACTGCTTTTCCTACATTAAATCGACTCCAACTGGAACATGGAATCAAAGTAATTGTACAGCAAGATCTAATAAATTATTATGTTCAGCAGTCACGCAAAAGCCGGTTCAGTCGTTAGATTATACAAGTTTTTGACACCAACCACCTTATCCAGAAGTTTGGATACACCACATGGAGGCCAGTCGACCTTGATTTGAAGAAATTCATATACTCTAGTGTAAAAGCAAAGCAGTCCAAGTTGGAAGCCAAACATTTCTCGGGTTTGTTAGGGTAGCTCATTCGAGCTCGTCAAGGTGATGATGAAATTGAGGATTTGTGGACTATAGACGCAACCGATTTCCCTAGCCAAATCTTCGTTTTGCACATTGCTACCAATCTTATTTACTATGATGATTTGAATAGTTTCAGAATCCAAAGTCTCGGTTTGTCTTGCAAAATTGGTAAAGCTTTATCTGATTACATGATGTACCTTTTACTTGTGCGTCCATTAATGCTGCCTAAAGGGTATAATGACATCAGAAATGAACTGACCTCAAGGCAACCTAACACTTTCTATCCCCCTGAAATGAGATCAAAACGCATAACGGAGGAAAGGAAGCAATTCATCTCGACTTTACTTTCAGGCCAAGCCTTTCGATCAATGGCCATCTACGGCATGAAAGCTTGTAGCAACAGTGAGAAAATACTGTACCAGGGGCTCTTCTTCATGAGGCGGCTGCAAGATTTGGTACTAAATTAAAGGTGGGATCATTATGAGAAATGGGGACTGATCAATCAAGTGTGGATAGAGATGATGATTCAGGCTGCTAGCCAATGTCTATGGAAGGAACATGCTCAACAGTAAGGCACGGTGACGAGCTACTTACTCATGTTGCCCTTCTTATGGCGCATTTTTGCTCAAGTACCCAAATCCAACAAGTGAACATAAATGGTGAATTCTCGACGTCATACCCATAAGAATTCAGAAGACGCAATTAACCTTTAAGGGGACCTCTAGCCACCGTTGATTAAGAAAACAACATTACTCCATTAATTCTCTCACATTTAATGTTTGTCTTTTTAGTCTATTTCTTTTTCTTTGTTACTTTTCTTTGATTGTTAACATGTAATTTATAGATGACATTAATAAGTAATTTCTTATGATATTTCCTTTTAAATTGTGTAGCTCATATAATATATCAATTTGAATGGAATTGAAAGGCTTATTCAAGCTCGAAAACTGTCGTGAAGATATCTAAATTTGGCCTGGAAGTTTGATACAAAAGTTGTCTAAGAAACTTAGAAAAATTCTACTTTATTTAATTAATGATACTTTTCTATTTTCTCCATTATATTATTTTTTCCCCATAGATAAACATTATTAGGTTAAGACCAAAAGATACACATACTTAACATAGCCACCTTAGTTCTATTTTGTTCTTGTGTTTTATTTTCTTTATGAATTTCTAAACTCCTTTTCTAGTAAAAGAATTATCAAAGTTTGATTCAATAAATTTACGAGACTTAATTTGTGCTTAATTCTTCTTTATTCTTTGGTATTTGTGTATTTTCTTCTTGAATTACAATATTTTAGGTTTGCTAAATATTTAGCATGTATTTGATAGCTTAAAACGATTGCCTTGTCAATTAGAATAATTAAATCTATAATTGTTTAATTCATTCTAATACTTTTGACGAATTGCATACTTGTGGATGTGTAATCTAGCTTAAATAAACCCCACTGAGGTGAGTTTGTTGGTTAAAATTAAGATTCTCTCATTCTTAATGCTACTCGTAAGTAAAATCTTGAGCGCTAAGTTACAAAGTTATTTATTGGTTGGGGAAGTAATTTTAGACAAGCTATCTCTCAGCTAAACATATAAGGAGAGATTGGTTGTCCGGTGATGAATCAACAATTAGAATTCATTAATTTATTAAAGGCATTGAAGTTATCATTGCGCCGATAATTGAATCTATGAATCAAATAGAGATTTCACCTTTGGTTAAAGTTTTTCCTCATTGGTTTCTCTTGATATTTTTAATTACTACTTTCTTCGTGTAGATTAATTTGAATTTAGTTTTATTTTATTTTATAAACCCCCTTGATTTATTTTACTTGTTTTTTTCTTAACGGTAAAGTTATTACCAATCTCTACGAATACAATCCTATTTGCTGCTATTTATTAATTTATATTTTAAAATAGATTGTTATTTTTATAAGTCTTGATAGCCTTGTTGAAAAGTTAACAGAGATAAGTGAACAGACACAATGAATGAAAAGATGCAATATTAAACCAAAAGCAATGAAGTTGTTCACCAAGATATACAATTGTTAAAAAGATACAACTGTTCATCAAGAGACAAAACTATTGTTTAATTTGAGCATCAATTTATCATTCATCACTCAACAATTTTGAGCATATTATATAGAATATAAATCCATAATTTATTATTCAAACCTTCAATTTTATCAATAAAATAATATGCCTCAAAGTTCCAAAATATTTATTATTTTCGAACAATCCTCCACATGAATGAAATTGATGGATCAACGAGACTCAAAGACTCAAAAAGGTGATAGATTCTACATTCAATATTTGCATAGGATAGGTAGGCGTCAACCCTTGAACCTCCCATGTGAAAGTATATTTACTTTACTAACTGAGCAGTAAACAAGCGATGTCCTTGAACTGTTCTATCGTTTGTGTAAACGATGATATACCTAACACAAATACCTCCCTGACAAGATTTTGGTTCTCATAGGTATGTTCATACGACCGTGAACATCCTCCTGGTTCTGCAAGAGCTTAGAGAACCATGCCCCAATGGTCTCCTTGAAGTGGCCCCACTTCACTCTCACACAGGTGACTGATGTTGTTCGTTTCACCAAAACATACAATGGACATTAAAAGCGTTCCTTAAACTTTTGCACATTTTAATCACTGTTTTCATCATAGGAATGGACTTGGGATAAGAACCCCCACAGTGACCTCACAAGGTCTATGCAAGTAGGTTGTCCCATTGAACTTAGATCTTGGGATCTCCAGTCAACTAGGTTGGGTTTTCTTTCAGAGAGCGCCTTAAATATTCATGAGCTTTAGTCTCATTCCTTTCGATGTTTTATCAACTTGATCTCGATTTAACCCTTTGGTTAGCGAATCCACAGTGTTATCTTTTGATCTTACGAAATCAATAGAGATAACTCCAGTTGAGATCAATTTTTGACCTTTTAAACGAAGGAGTCGGGAAAGATTTGGAAAGATTTGGTCATACTTCATTTACCGGAATCTCGAATCTTGGATTTAGCTTGCTTTTTCTTGTTACACATATCTTTCATTTTCTAAGCCCACTTAAATAGAACAACAAACTCTTTTAACTCTAGGGCTCCCACTAACATACGTATCTTCTCATTTAGTCCCCACTCAGAACGGGTACACATTTCAACTTCTGCAAGCATAAGCTCTATAGCATACTTACTGAGACGAATGACTTCTCGTTCATATTCAGCCACGGGTATGTCTCCCTATTTTAGTTTCATAAACTCTCTCTTTTTCTTCTCAAGATACAATCGGCTGACATACTTCTTTTTTTAAATTAGTTTGGAAGAAATCCCAATTTACTCGATCATTTAGAACAATAGATTTCAAACAGAGATACAACACATTTCAAACAATTTTCTAAACTCTTCTTGCCTCTGAATTCATCAAGAACCCTCAAAGTGTTTTCCAACTAATACACGACTCTCGCAAGATCATAATCTTTCTTGCCTCTGAATTCTTCTACCCCTCATTTACGAATTTATCAATTTGAGGTCGGTTGATAGTTACCAAATTAGGACCTTGAGGACGAAGGGGTGCCACATAAAGCACAATCAGGGGAAGAGGGTGCATTTAGGGTTGTGGAGCTGAAGGGGTAGCTTCTATGAATTGGGTGAACCAATGGTTCATCATTTAGAAAAAGACATCTCTTGCCTTGTTACCAGGCCCTTGCGGAATGGGAAAAATTTGGGCAACTCCCTAATTGGAAGCAAGAACATTACTATCAACTTCATCAGACACGACTCGATTTGATTCGTCCGACATGGTTTATCCCTAATTGGAAGGCATGTATTTTTAGACTCAACACGCGCTACGTTTCAATCCTAGAATTGAATAAATCATAGATCTGATACCACTAAATGTAACACCCATTGCCTGACCCAATCGTCAGGTCTGAGCTATAGGAAGCTACATACGTTGCTGAAACAACTACAATTAGATTCAAAACAAATTATCAATTTCACATGCATTCAAACATCCATCATGGTTACATTAAAATTATACATCATTTTCAAGTCTTAACCGAGCTTACAAAAGCTCTTTTGTTAACTCGAGCATGAAATAAGACCAAATTGTAAAGTTGTAAAACTTTAGGGTTAACTTAGTGATGTCATCAATTCCACGTTGGGACGTTGCCAAAATAGTATGTCACTTACAACGTCAAGTCACTCGATGTCGCAACGTCACTTATTGTCGGCCGATGTTGTGACGAGGAAGGATGCTCGTCAGGACAAGGACTTTGTATTTAGAAAAGAATCAGTCAGTTGGTACCTATTTCAAAGCTCTCAACCAACCTATTCAATATACTCAACAAATCATCATTTTTACTTGAATCAAACCATATTAAGAACATACTAAAACAAACCATTTAACCATTTCCATTCAATCAATTCAGTATAAGTTCAATTTAACACAAACATATCAATTTAACTCATTCAGTTGTAAACCATCCATCCAACCGACTAGCCATTCAAATACCAAATTTTTATCTATAATATTCCATGTTCAAACTTGCTATTTTAATTGTCATACATAACTCAAATACATTTACCAAAACATACCATTTCAACTAGACATTAACATTGCCAAAATCATGCATTAGGTAGGTTTCAAGCTATGTCCAACATTCAAAGTTAACATATACAAAACACTTATGTACATGCCACAATTCCAAACTTAAAACGACCGAAAGCTACCAATTCAAAAACAGGATAGTGTGAGCTTCAAGGCGATCCACTTGACACGTTCCATAAGATGATGATCTACAAGGGAAATGGAAAACAAACGAGGTAAGCATATAAAATACTTAATATGTTCGTATGAAATTTACTTAACTTGTCTTAAAATTTCAACAAGCTGAACATTTAAACACATTGGCAATCAATATGGAATTCTTTGGCATACATTGAAATAACTAATGCATAACATCATATACAACCAATAGGTTAATCAATTTTCATATCAAGAACTTGTAACAAGGATCAAATGCAACAACTCAATTTAGAAGCATGTACAATTCAATCCATAACCAAACCATTTCAATATTTCCATTTACATTAGGTTAAAGATTCACCGAGGGAACCATAGTAAATTGAACTCAGATACACGAGACTATTTTGCTTACACAAGCTAACGGAGATTAGGGCTACTCACACAAGCTGATATTATAATGGATTTGCCCACACAGGCTGACATCGTATCGAAGTTACCAGCCCAGGATAAACCAACAATACATATAAACCAAGAATTTGAAACAAATGCTAGATCTTGTATCATCATGTAAATCCCTGATTGATTTCATATTTAACCCTAATGGCATACCATACATATCCTAATCTTTAACTAAGTTCACCTGGGCATTGTTATCGTAATCGTATCATTTCAAACCATGTATCAGTTTACATGTTTCACACAAGTCCTGTAAACATTCAATATCCATTTTGGTACCTTGTACCTATTCATAATAACCATAATTTTCATACTTTACAATTCAGTCCAATTAATGCCTAATTCACCAATTTCATAATGATCTAATCTTATAAACAAAATAAAAACAATTTAACATAGCATTAAACAAAATTGTAAGTTCTATATGAACTTAACTGGCAAAAATAACAACTGGGATGAAACTTCAAGGACTATTCAACAATTTTGGCTTTTCCCCGATTTGGTTAATCCCTTATCTGTATAAATTATTGGTTCATTTTATCAACACCAAACATTTTTATATTATTCCATGATATGCATGTACTTATTTAATTCCATTTTTTGAATGCCCCTTAAAATTTTGCATTTTATTCAATTTAGCCCCTAAAATTGAAATAGCTATAACTTTCAATTTTGAGTTTTAGTTTCAAAATCGATCTCAATCACATCTTTTTAAGACCCTCTACTATCCATTACTACATAAATTTTCACATCAAGTATACAATTTATACACTTTAGTCCTTTTGAACAAAACTAACAATTAAACTTTACAATCTAATCTTTTTTTTCACATCTAAGCTTACAGTCTATCAATTTAACACCAATTTCTTCAAGAAATCATCAATGGAAGCTTTTGAAAACTTTAATAGTATTGCAAATTGGCACATGGGCTAGCTAAATCAAGCTCTCATGACCTAAAAAGCATAAAAATTACAAGAAAATAACTTAAAATCACATACCAATCAAAGGTCGATTGTCTTGAGCTTCAACACAGTTTTTCTTTAGGTTTTGCTCAATATTTCGATGGAAGAAGAATGAAAAGATGACAAAAATCCACTTATTCATCTATTTATACATAGGTTTAACTTTAATAAATCCATTAATCCTTAATTAGTCTAATCAATCTTTAATTAACTTATCTTAATCTCAATTAACCAAATTTGGTAGATGATAACACCGTCCTCGACTAATTGATATGGAAAAATGGTTTAATTATCATTTTAATCCTTAGCTGATTAAAAATCTATAGTGATAAGACTTTTACAATTTAATCCTTGTACCTTAATTAACTATCAATTCAGAAAAATTATTAGACCAAACTTTAATATACCTCTATACTAGCCTCGTAAATATTTATTTAATACTAACAGGCTTGGTTTATAGGAATGGGATTACGAAACCACTTTTTCTGACATCACTAAAAATCAAGTTGTTACACAAACAATTGTTCAAAATAGAAATTATTTTGAACAACAGTTGTTTTGAACATAATTGTTCTTGAAGCTGAGTTATTCTAAAAAGAGTTGTTTCAAATATTAGTTGCTTTCAACTAGAGTTATTCTTAAATGACAGCTACATGAATGACAACTTTTCTAATCTAAAATCATGCTTTGAATGTAGCTATTCTCAAATAATGATTATTCTAAATAACAATTATATTAAACTTGCGGACAAATTATTAAGGGACACTAATTCTAAAGTAAGTGTAATTTAGTTTACCCATTACTATAACATGACCTTATTTATTCATGAAAAGAGATTAAATATTAATAATCAAAAAGACAAAACAAGCACCTCGTTACTTGGCTTGGCTGAATGGGCTAGTACTAAAATAGCCACAATAACGTGACACTCTGCAACTCCCGTAAGGGCAGAGACCTCTTTGGTTCTTAAACTACTTCAAAACACAAGTTGCATTTTGAGAGTCGAGATCCTAGGTTCTAGTGTTTTATTTTACTCATTAAGCTGCTGTTTTTTTCTTTTTCTTTTTTTTTTTATGAAAACTCATTACGCATTTCAACTCAAGTAAAGATGTTACTACAGTACAGGAAGGAGGCCAATATTAAAGGTTTGGAGGTGATTATTCTAAGACTCACTTCTGACCTTAAACACCGACCACATCGGAAACCAAGCGGCATCTCTTGATTAGTGCGGACCGTCCACACCGACCACCTCGATTAAAGCTTCCTTCGACAGCCGATAATTGTAACCCATGTTACCTCAAATTTAAGCGTGGGTTTTCCTTTGGTTTTCAGTACTTTCGCCTATAAATATCACTTCATCTTTGTCAACGTAAAACAACCAAGTTTGAGTGTTAACATTCAGCGACTGAAGTGTTCATTCCAAGCTCGTATATTACTGGTTTCATTCTACGTACTAACTGAATCCAACGACATGGAAGGTCATCAAGGTGAGGGAGATCACAACAAGGCAGCGACGGAGACAACGGATCGTGGTATGTTCGATTTCATGAAAAAGAAAGATGAGGAGCAAGACAATGAGAAGAAGGAAGAGAAGCCAACTCTCATGGGAAAACTCCATCGTTCAAATAGTAGCTCAAGCTCAGTAAGCTTCTCTAGGCAGAGTCAATTAGTTCATATATACAAATCACTGAACATTTCAATTTTTTGCCAAGTAGAAGCTTAATTTATTATCCAGATTATAATGGCATTTCGTTTCCTTTTTCTTGTTTGTTGCAGTCTAGTGATGAAGAAGAGATAGGAGAAGATGGTGAGAAAAAGAAGAAGAAGAAGAAGAAAGGATTGAAGGAAAAAATCAAAGAAAAGATTGGTGGTGACAAAGAAGCAACAGAGCATAAAGAGGCATCGATCCCACCCGAGAATGCAGAGGAAAAGAAAGGGATTTTAGATAAGATAAAAGAAAAACTCCCTGGTCAGCATAAGAAAGCCGAAGACGATGGTGGCTATGATGGGTATCCTACCGAAGGTGAGCCAAAGGAGAAAGGATTCTTGGAGAAGATCAAGGAGAAGATTCCAGGGTGCCATGGAAACAAGCCTGAAGAAGATCATAAGGCTACCAAAAATTGAAGACTTAGACAAATAAGCTGTATCATGGATATATGCAATAGCGCTTGCATGTTTGAATGTGTTTATGAGCTACCTGCAATTGTTTCTTATGCTTTGGGAGTGTTTATTTTGCTGCATTATCAGTCATTTGATGTTTCCTTAAGTTGTAGTGTTTACTGCTGTCATTGTACTTCCCTTGGAAGACAGACATGTCATGTTTTTCTTGCATGAATTGAATAAAATACGGATTAGGGAAGTTGACCAATTATCAGATTTAGTTTAAGATAATTTTATTTCTTTAATAAAAATAAAATAAAAGGGGTTTAAAATTAAAACAAATTAAAAAGGAGATTATAAAATAAAAGATAGAGAAAATCAACAAGAAGAAACTCTAGTTAAAGGTAAAATCTTTATTTTATTCATAAATTCGATCATCGATGTAAAAATAACTTCAATGTCTTTAATAAATTAGTTCTAGTTACTGACTCAAAGCTAGGCAACCAATCTCTTCTTACTTGTTCGTTAACCAAGAGGCAATTCGTTTGAAATTATTTCCCTAACCCATAAATAACTTTGTACCTCGACGCGCAAGATTTAACTTACCAACAGCATTAAGAACGAGATAGACCTAATTCTCCTCAATGGGATTCATTTAAACTAGATTACATCTATATCACATAAACATAAACTAAAATATACACGAGTAATGCAGCTTGTCACTAGTATTAGAATGAATTAAATAATTACAGGTTTAATTATTCTCATTGACAAGGCAACCATTATAAGCTATCAAATATCGGTTGAACATTCAATTAGCCTGAGCAGTTGCAACTGAAATAGAAGATTGGAAACACGAAAATATACACACTTTTTCATGCCCTTTTTAACTCAAATTCATATAGTTTCGGTAAAATTCTTGTCGAAAAATATATAATAATTATAAAATAATTAAATTGCATTCAAATTATGAACATGTTGAATTTTAATTAATTTTATATCAAATTTTGATTATTTTCGATAGATTTGCACAAAGGGCAAAAAATGGCTCTGCAGACACTACTAGAAGCGCAAAACCGAGAAGCAATTTTGAAGCATCAAGGCGAATTAATTTTTCAGCCTAAGACGATCCAAATTATGTGTATTAATTCATAATATAATTAATTTTAATTTTAATCCAATTTAATTTGGTTTAAATAAATTATTATTAATTAATTATGAAAAAGGGCCCAATTGAGGTGAACCAAGAAAACTGATCCAACCGAGCACTGGGCAGCCCAAACCGTCCCACATGCTGACCCAATCAGCTTGTTTGTCTGATTATTTTCAAAATGGCCCTTAAGACTCCTTCAATTTGCATTCAAACCCCTCCACTATTCATGCCTTTCAAGATTTGCCCCTACCTAAAAATAGCATGTTTAAAATCTTCAAACATGCCACATGTGTGGCCAACCATGGGGAGAGTCTTTGGCTGCTGATTTTGGCTATCTTTAGCAGTCTTCTCAACCTATAAATACCCCATTGGCTGCTCACTTCAAACACATCTCAACCCTTCTCATCTCTTCACTTCTCTCTCACTTTTCTCTCTTCATTGTTCTTCATTTTCTTCCCCGTCGCCTTGCCGATTTCACCTCTTGAAAAAGAGTCAATCAACCACCATCTGGAGCAGCATTCAAGTGTTCATAGAAGCCTTTGTTCGACAAGAACAAGCGGAGAAGGAGGAGTGGAGCAAACTAGTCAAGCCACGAAGAAAACACCGGATTTGATTCTTGTTCCCTATCCTTTTAATTTTGTTGTTGTTATGATGAACATGTCTATGGATATTTGTGATGTTGATATGTTTAATTTAATTAATATGGCTTAAATCTAATTCGTGTTAGGTTGATTGCATTTTGTCTACATAATTTATTAAAATTGTGTTTGTGTTGTTATAGGCCTTAGTAAAATATTTGATTAAGTAAAACCATGACTAAGTTATTCTTGCATTACAATTGTAAGATAACTAATGAATTAATTATTTAAACAGACTGAAATTTTAATTAATTGACATGATACTTAATCAATGCATATTTAATGTAACACCCCTAACCCGTATCTATCGCCGGAACAGGGTTACGGAGCATTACCGGACTTATATCTCAACCAATCATACAATTCAAATACAAAACTCATATCAATTAGAAACCACTCAAATTTCATTCATATAGTCCCTAATACGAGCCCTCAAGGCCTAAAATAAACATTAAAAGTAATTAGGGACTAAATTAATAACTTGAGGAAATTTTGGGAAAATATTGATAATTTTCAAAATGCAGGGGACACACGCCAGTGTCACAGGCCGTGTGGGCATTCAAAATGGAATCACATAGCCGTGTCCCAGCCCGTGTTTGACCCCGTGTAACTCACTAACTTGGGTCACACGGCCAAACCACACGCTCGTGTACTAGGCCGTGTACCCTTCGAAGTGGCCCCACAAACCTGTGTGCCAGGTCGTGTGAAAACTGGAGGGTATACTAACTTGTGCCACACGATCGTGTGCTAGGCCGTGTGAAGCTACTGACTGGATTTCTAAAGAATTATCAAGGGACACACGGCCATGTCACCTGGCCGTGTGTCACACACGATTGAGACACACGCCTGTGTCTCTGCTCGTGTGGACAAAAATAGGTCATTTTCCAAGCATTATTTCTCACCCAAATTGGCATCAACCTAAACATATCAAATAGCATAAGACCATATTCTCAATAGGTATTCAAACCAATCACAACCAAATCTAAATCATGCAATACCAATACCAACATCCACAATGCTCATAAGCATCACAATTGGCCATACGAAAACATACCAATATTACCTCTAAAAGCTACCTAAATAGTCAAGTTCATACATGAGACATTGTGCCTAAACTTAGCATGAAATTTCATCTCAGTTCCAACCATTTGGTACCAAAACGCAATTTCACAAGAAAGGGCATTCATATAGCAACTATACACCACATTTCACAAGACCATTTATACATATATACATTTCAAAATATATGACTACTTTTCAAGCCAATTCAAATGGCCAAAACTCATCAAGACATATTGGCTATATTAGCCAAAAGATCTATACATGCCATATAACCAAAATACACAAAGTTCAAAAGTATCAAAACAACGACTAGATAGTGTGATGAGATCTCCGACAACTTTCAATTCGAGCAAGCTTCCAAATCACTATAAAACATAGAAAAGTAAACAAAGTAAGCTATTAAACTTAGTAAGCTTGTATGTCTAACAAGTACAACTTACCATTTATCCACAATTTAAAGAAACATAAGTAAACATAGGTAAGTTCAATCAATACAAAGGTTAGCAGATAATCATAACCATGTTAGTCATGTATGAATACATCAACTATGAATTACTTATCACACTTCTCACAAAATACCTGATCTGGTTCGTATAATCTCTTATATCCTCGTACCATCATCTTTTCCCGTTAAACCATTTGGAATACTATCGGATACTCGGGAATCTTTCACACTAAGTGTCAAATACGTGGTTAAACCCACCTCTATCTCATATATCATATAGATGCTCACTCTCGAGCCATCACTAGGTTTGCTCACACAAGCTTTTGGTCAAGTCGTAACTACACGGTGTTGCTCACACAAGTCGTCGAGTAACCGTAACACATGCCAGAAAACTCAGCCACCAGTAGAACGTACAAGACCAGCACCCAAAACATGTAACCCCTAATGACATGTCATTTGTATCCTATCTATTCCTAAGGTTCAACCGAGATCCATACATTGCCGATAAGTCGTTGAGAATTTCCATGGTGTCGTATCATCACAATTATATCAATTAAGCATTCAAACACATATAATTTAATGCTTATTAAACATAGAACTTACCTCGAGTTAGTACGGAACAAATCGACCGATCAATCCACTACTTTGTTTTTCCCCCGATCTAATTTTGAACGTTGCTTTTCTTGATCTATACAATCAAATTTAACTTATTTAAATATCATTCTATTCAATTTAACCCAAAATTTATATTATGGAAAAATGACTATTTTGCCCCTAAACATTTAACTTCTTTACAATTTAGTCCCTAGGCTCGTAAAATGAAATTCATTCAATTTTATCACTACCCAAGCCTAGCTGAATATTAAACATACTTATAGCAGTCCATATATTTCACATATTCACACTTTTACCACACAATTTATCACATTTCTCAATTTAATCCCTAATTTGCAATTTCATTCAAAATCACTTAACAAATGTTGTTTATCTAACAACAACCATTCATTTTCTACCATTAAACTTCAAAACACATACACATTCAAAAATGGTTTTGATAAACCATAATTTACACATATTTTAACCCCATGCTTGGCTTAAATTTGGATGACTTTCCATTGAATTTGATGAATTCTATGCTCCTAATCTCTTAATTTCATGTTTTATACTCAGGAGAGCTTAGGAAGTCGAAAAGAACGAGAAACGGGCCAAAAAGGGACAAAATGGGTCTACACGGCCTGGACCACTACACTTGGGCGGACCACACGGCCGTGTGTGACAAGCAGGATCGAACACGGCCTGGGCTATCGACCACGGGCATGTCCCTGCCGAAACTAATGAATTCTATTCGGAATAGGATACTTGTGGGCCAAGAAATGCATCTCGAAGCCTATATAAACACCCTATGGGACAACCTAAAAGGAGAGTTCGACAGGACGTCGAATAGACACCGAGTAGAAGGAGAAAATACTCCAAGACAGCCTTCGGGAACAGCTTAGGAGAAGGATCTCCATCAAGACCGAGGATCTCCTATCAAGTTCTTTAGAAGTTTTTGGGTTTTCTTATGTTTTGTTGTTTTCCCTATTCTAAGATGTTTCCCTCTATTAGTATGAACTAAATCCCTTAAATACCTAAGGGGATGAAACCTAAGACAGATCTTATTATTATTTAATTTATGAGATAAATACTTGTGCTTATTCTTAATTGTGAGTTCTTATTCTTGTTTGATAATTCAGGTTATTGATTCAAGTCGAATGTGCTTATTCAGTGGAGCAAAAGTCCCTGTCTAAGAGTAGATCAACACAATTAAGCGGATTTGATTGCAACCCTAGAAATAGCGCGGCGAAAATCTACCGGATTAGGGTCAAACCTAATAAGGGAATCCATAGATCTAGTTAATGCGACAATAGGGGTTTTAATTAGAAAGAGATTTCAATTAATCAACCTAGAGTCAGTTGTTGTTAGTCTTGAAAGAGATATGAACATAAATCAGGGATTTCTACGGATTAAGTCAAGAGAATAAATCGCATGAATCAAAAGTAATAAGTGAAATCTAGGTGGATTCTTCCTTATATATTGCCTATCTCATATAAGTTGTCCAAAAGTATTTTCCCAATTCACTCTCTGTCGCGTTCATAGTTAGTTAAATTAGTTAGTTAATTTTAGATTAAAAATAAATCCCCTTAATTATTAGGCTAGATAATAAAAAGATAGTTAATACTAGTACTCTTGGTCCTTGAGGATACGATATTCCGGACTCACCACAGCTATACTACTATTCGATAGGTGCGCTTGCTTTTGTCGAAATAATAGTTAGTTTCGAGCTCCATCAGATTTTCACCTAATACTTTAACAGTTTCACAAATTAGTCCCTGGGCTAGCTAGATTAAGTTACAACGACTCCAAAAAAATAGAAAACATTAAAAACGAAATAAAAAAATCATACCATGCAATCTATGAGATGTAGCCGAACCTTTAAGCTTCTTCAATGGTGTTTTTTTTCACCCTAATTTTCGGTGGAAGAGAAACAAGACAAAGGTGATAGCTTATGTCTTAATTATTTTACTTAACTTATTTAATGAATTACAAATTTAACCTTTGTTTAATACTTGAAAATTCATCAATTTAATGTCCATCTTTGTCCACTCATGATTAAAATGGATTATTTACCACATAAGGACTTCTACACATTCTATAGCTATTTAATAATTTTAGCCTATAGAACTCAAGTTTTGCTCTTTACGCAATTTAGTCCTTTTTATCGAATTAAGCATACAAACGGTAAAATTTCTTAACAAATTTTTCATATGACTCTACTATCATGTTGTGGGCATTAAAATAATAATAAAATAAATATTTCAACTTCAGATTTGTGGTCCGGAAACCACTATTCTGATTTAACTGAAAACGGGCTATTATATTTAATCATCTAAGGTAGCTGAGAGTTAAATTAGCAACGGTATCTAACGATACATTAGCCTTGCATAACTTGCAAGATTATTGTGATTAAACTGTTTCAAGGTAGAAATACATTGTTACCTCGCGTAATCTTTTATGTGCGTATGAGATTAAATTAATTGTTTGAATTGGCATAGAGATATGTACAAGAGATTATTTTAATTTTATAAGTATGTATGTGCATTAACACATTTGCTTATTAAAATTTCTTTAATCGGTTGAATTGACATAGAGATATAGTCAAGAGATAAATGGATTTTGGTAGGTAAGTATGTTCATAAGTTAGCAAATTATCGAGTTGCCGTGAATTTATTTGTAACAACATAAACATGAGTTTAATAATTCTAAGTTAAGAAATGTAAATAATCTAGCACAATTATGTCATCTTGATTGAAATCATCTTTTGAAATCGTGCATTGGAACTTTTATTTTATTTTTATTTATTTTACTTAGTTAGAATCCTAGTTTTTAATCACCTCCTCAAATCAAAATATTTTTCTTCATCAAAGTGTTTTTAAAATTGCATTAGTAAATAATTCTTTTCACAATCCCTGTGGGTACAATAACTCAACATTTACTTGTCACTTTATTACTTGTTGCGATTGTGTACACTTGCACATTTCCGTCGTTCCAAAGATGCACAAATACCAAAGAACAAAAAAATTAAAGCGCAAATTAAGTCTCATTAATTTATTAAATCAAACTCGAGTTAACCTTTTACAAGAAAAGCGGGTTTAAAAACCCATAAAATAAAATTCTAAATAAAACTAACACCGGCTATGTCTAAGTCTCCCAAGTCTTAACTTAATAATGTCTATTTGTAGGGCAAAAATAATAACGTTGAAAATAGAAGTGTCCTTAATTACATACACCAAAATTTTTCAAGGTTTCTTGACAACCTTTGTGTCAAACTTTCAAGTCATTTTTGGACATCTTCCTGATGATTTTGGGCTTCATGAAATAACTTTAACTAGATCTTCTAATTTCCTTCGAATCGGTATATTATGATCTTAAAACGGATGTCTATAGCTCAAGTTATAGTTAAAATATTGAAATTGTGCATTTATCAATATCATGAGTTTAACTCAGGCGAGAAAATATTTACAAATATTTTTTAAAAAACAAAAATTTTATTTTGATAGTATTCATGTCTTTTTAATAATATTATATAGTTATTTCAATTAAATAATTTAACTATAATTAAAAAAATCAAAATAGGTGAGTGGTTGGAGATTTGATTTTTTGGGTGAACTTTGGTGTTAATTTTTTATTATTTAATGTGAAATCATTTAATTAAGATTTATCCAATAAATATGATAAATATAAAGTAGGTATAAAACATATTTAAAAAAAAAAAAAGCCAATTAACTTTTTGAAAGTGAGAAATAGAAAGCCTTGTAAAAACAACATACCAATGGTTTCCAGAAAACCAACCCAAAACGAAAGAAAATTATGGCTATATTTGGCCTAAGATTTCGTTTTCCTTTTTTAGAAAAGGGAAAACATTGAAGAAATGGTTGAAATTTAAAAAAAAATGAAAAATAAAAATATTTAAAATTTAGAAAACAATTCACTAAAAATATTTTGTAAAACTGAAAATAACGAAGACGTGGATTGTTAACTTTAGATCAATTGATTCACATTTAAACTCATATAAACGTAAACATATTCTCTTTTTTTTCAACAATTTTTCTAATATTAAATTCGATATCCTAATTTGAATCCATATAATGCAACTTTTTTTATTTTACTTCCGTTAGAGAAAAAATAATTATTAAACATGTTTTCATTATTAAAAGTATTTTTTTATTTTAATTTACTAAACTTATTTTTCAGTTTTTAAAAGATAAAAAAATTATTTATAAAAATATAAATGGAAATAACAACTAGTTTCATAAATCAAACGGAAACTAAATGAGTTAACTCAATTAAGAAAATATTTAATCTTTTAAAGTAAAAAAAAAAAACAAATTTTATTATCTATACTATTAATGAAATCCTTTATTGAATTTGTGTCACGGGTTAACTGGGTACCAACTCGATTAAGAAATTGCTACTATTATCATTTTGATGGCCTTTTTTGTTTTTTCATACTTTTTAAATAAAATAACTAAATATAACATATTTAGGAATTGAACCCGTGTTCAATAGATTTATAAACAAATTTTTTATCATTACATCAATAATAATCCTTGAGTAAACTTTAAAAAAACTAACTTTTAACATAAAATGTTTTCTCTCACTATGCTAATTAGATTAATAAAACTTTAAATTTACTACTCAACCAAAACTTCATTTTAGTACATTTTATACATTTTCAGTTTAATATGCACAATTTATCATCTCCATCAATTGTATATATATTAATAAACAATTTAATATGCATGTGATGAGACCACCATGGTAAACAAGCATAATGCATTTAGTATTCTTAATCTAATATATTTATGTGTATAAATTCATTTTACTCATAATTTAATATGATTTTTTTCATTTTAATATCGTGCATAATTCATGTGTTATTATGATTAATTAGTTTTAAACCATACTGTCGAAACCTTTTTGGAAATCGACTTTTTCTTTTAAAAAAACGAATATGGAGTCGCCACCCATTTTTTGTAATTAGGTATGATCAGATCACCCCAATGTTTTGCCATTTTAATAAAATATTAGATTTATTAAAATTATTTTCGGTCTACAAAAATCCAGGAAATGGGTTCGGGAATCGGTTACGTATGAGGAAGGATTAGCACCCTCATAACGTGTAACACCCCTCACCCATATTCAACGCCGGAATAGGGTTACGGGGTATTACCGGACTTATTAAACAATTAAACAATCATTTCACATACATTTTCAAATTCCAAGTAATCATCATTCAAAATCATTCACATTGTCCCTAATACGAACTTACGACGCTTAAAACATGCATTCGAGGTGATTCAGGACTAAACCAATAACTTAAGAAACTTTTGGAACACTTAGAAATTTTTTTTGTAAAATACAGGGACACACGCCCGTGCCACAGGCCGTGTGGACATTCAAAATGGAATCACATGACCGTGTCCCAGCCCATGTCCGACCCCGTGCAACTCTTTGACTTGGGTCACACAGCCAACATACACACTCGTGTGCCAGGCCGTGCCCAAACCTGTAGAGTATACTGACTTATGCCACACGGCCAAGTCACACGCCCATGTCTTGGGCCGTGTGGAGCATACTGACTTGATTTTTAATTCAACACCAGGGGACACACGACCGTGTAACCTGACCGTGTATCACACACGGCTGAGACACACGCCCGTGTCTCTGTCTGTGTGGACAAAAATAGGCTATTTACCAAGCTGCCACCCAAACTTGTTACACCTACATCAACCCATTTGGCACAAAAACATTTATAATTAGGCATTCAACCAACTTCAAACAAGCATAATTTTTACCCTTTCAATACCAACCAATACCAAACATATTACTATCACAATGTGCCATTCAAATCATACCAAAAACTCATAATCTCAAATCAACAATACAATCACTTTCAACTATGCATCATTTAGCCTAATCTCACAAACATACCAAATTCAATTCGCAACCATTTAGTACCACAAAATAACTAACTACAATGTTAACATGTATTCAAACATCTATATAACCATGAGCTCACTTCTTTCATATGTTCAATGCATATACAGTTTCCGTACATACCTATACTGAAACGTATCTATTCTCACAATTTCATATCTTCGATATACCCGTTGAACCGTTTGGATAGGATACCCGGGAATCTTGTACCCTAAATGCCAATATGTATAACCGAAGCTATCTCAATAAATCTTGCACCAAAGTGCCAATACATAGTCAAAGCTATCTCAATATCATATCTCAATAATGTTGGCTCTCAAGCTATCAACGGGTCTGCTCACACAAGCTGACGGTCATGACGTAGCTACACAGTGCTGCTCACACAAGCTGACGAGAATCCGCAACACATGCTGGATAACTCAGCCACCGATAGGACGTACAGACCAGCACCCAAAACAATAATAACCCCTAATAACATGTCATTCGTATCCTAATTTATTCCTAAGGTTCAACCGGGATTTCCAATGCCGAATCTTAGTCAAATAAGTTCGCAGTGTCGTATTCATAATTTATGCAATATTAAAGCATTTTAAAACACAAATATAACAATACTTATTACATACGAACTTACCTCGGATGCAAGAACGGCAAATTAAGTTGATTAATCTGAAACTTTGCTCCTTCCCCGATCTATGTCCGTATTTTTCCTTTCTTGATCTAAATATAATCAAAATTAACTTATTTAATGATCTCTTTATTCAATTTAGTCCAAATTATACATTAAGGCAATTTTACACATTTGCCCCTAATATTTCACATTTTTACAATTTAGTCCTTATTTCATAAAATCACAAATTCATGCATTTCCAACTAAACCCATGCTAGCCGAATTTCAATTAGGTCCCTATAAATCCATATTTTTCATTTATTTCATAATTTAACCACATAATTTACACATTTCACAATTTAATCTCTAATTGGACATTTTACTAAAAATCACTTAATAAATGTTGTTTATCTAACAACAAGCATGCATTTTCTACCATTAAACATCAAAACACACCAATATTCATCAATGGCAAAACCCTAAACCTTTAACAGTTTTGCAAAATAGTCCCTAGGCTAGCTAGATTAAGCTACAACGATCTCAAAAACATAGAAATTATTAAAAATCGAGTCAAAAATAACTTACATGCTAGCTAGAGAAGTGACCGAATGCTTCAAACATAAAAATGGAGTTCTCTCCTTCTAGTTTTCGGCAAAAGAAGAAGATGGACTAAAAATGTGGTTTTATTTTACTTAGTTTTAATGTTATAACTAATTTACTTATTTAACCTTTAATATAAAACCTTTAAAGCCATTAAAAGATGTCCATCTTTGTCTACTAACTTTAAAAATGGGCTAATTACAACATAAGGACCTATACTTTAATATTACATAGCTAATAGGCACTTTTAACTAATAGAACACAAGTTTTACACTTTACGCGATTTAGTCCTTTTTATCGAATTATGATTCAAATGATAAAATTTCTTAACAAAATTTTCACACATTCATACTATCATAGTGTAGAAATTAAAATAATAATAAAGTAATTATTTTGACTTCAGATTTGTGGTCCCGAACCACCATTCCGATTTGATTAAAAACGGGTTGTTACAACTCCCCTCACCTTAGGAATTTTCGTCCTCAAAAATCTTACCAGAAAAGAGGTTAAGATACTGTTTTCTCATAGCTTCCTCAGTTTCCCACGTAGGCTCTTCAACATCGTGTCGTTGGTAGAAAACCTTCACCAAAGTTATGGGTTTATTTCTTAACTCTTTAATCTCTCGAGTTAAAATTCTGATCAGTTCTTCGTTATATGTCATATCAGGTTAAATTTCAATCTCTGAAGGGGAAATTACATATGCTGGATCTGATCTATATCGGCGCAACATCGACACATGAAACACATTGTGGATCTTTTCTAATTCTGACGGTAACGCTAGCCGATATGCCACTGGCCCTATTTGTTCAATAATCTCATACATCCCGATGAACTGTAGACTCAATTTACCTTTGCAACCAAAACGAAGTATTTTCTTCCACGAAGATACTTTCAGAAATACTTTGTCGCCGATCTAAAATTCAATGTCTTTACGTTTCAAATCCACATACGATTTCTGTCGATCTAAAGCTGTTTTAAGACTGTCGCAAATTACTTTTACTTTCTCTTCAGTCTCTCGTATCAAATCAACCCTGTGAATCTTTTTCTTACTAAGCTCGGTCCAATACAATGGAGTTCGACATTTGCGACCATATAAAGCTTCATACAGTGCCATCTTTATGCTCGATTGAAAACTGTTATTATACGCGAGTTCAACCAACAGTAAATATTTCTCCTAGTTACCTTCAAATTACACAACAATGAAGCATATCTTCAAGAATCTGAATTACTCTCTCGGACTGACCGTCGGTTTACGGATGAAATGCGGTACTAAAGTTCAACCTTGTACCCAGAGCTTCTTGAAATTTCTTCCAAAATCGCGACATAAACCTCGGCTCTCTACCTGAAATAATCGAAACTGGCACTCCATGCAATCTAATGATCTTAGAAATGTACAATTCAGCCAATTTATCAAGCGATTAGTCTGTACATACAAGAATGAAATGTGCAGACTTTATCAGTCGATCAACGACAACCCAAATAGCATCTTTCTTTTTCGGAGATAGGGGTAATCCCAATACGAAATCCATTGTAACTCTATCCCATTTCCACTCTGGTATCATCACCGGCTGTAGTAATCCGAAGGCACTTGATGTTCAGCTTTGACTTGTTGACAAACTAAGCATCTCAACACAAACTCTGAAATATCTCGTTTCATGACCAACCACCAGTACGACTATTTCAAATCATTGTACATTTTAGTACCCCCCGGATGAACAAATAAACAACCACTGTCTGCTTCATGTATAATTTTTTGAATAAGCTCAGAATTCTTTGGTACGCAAATTCTACTTCGGAACATTAAACAATCATCACATCCGATCTGATAGTCTGAATCACTAGTCGACTCATATTGTACTCTTTTAGCTTGTAACTCGTTGTCACACTTTTGAGCTTCACAAATTTGTTGAAGAAATAACGGTTTAGCTTTTAATTCAGCCAAAATCGAACCATCATCAGATATAGTTAACTGAGTATTCATCGCTCGCAAGGAAAATAAAGATTTTCTACTCAGAGCATCCACGACTATATTCACCTTCCCCGGATGATAATCAATTACTAACTCATAATCTTTCAACAGCTCGAGCCGTCTTCGTTGTCGTAAATTCAAATCATTCTGAGTAATTAAATACTTCAAACTCTTGTGACCAGTAAAAATATGACACTTTTCACTGAATAAATGATGTCGCCAGATTTTCAAAGCGAAAACATTAGCGGCCAACTCAAGATTGTCCTTCGAATAATTCTTTTCATGCGGCTTTAACTGTCTGGAGGCATAAGCTATCACTTTGCCCTCTTGCATCAAAACACATCCCAAACCATTCAATGACATGTCACTAAAAATCACAAACTCTTTACCCGACTCAGGTTGAACCAAAACTGGTGCCTCAGTTAACAATGCTTTCAACTGTTCAAAACTCTGCTGACATTTTTCAGACCACTCAAACTTTACATCTTTCTATAGCAATCTAGTCATCAGTGTAGCAATCATTGAAAATCCTTTTACAAAAAGTCTATAGTAGCCAGCTAACCCCAGAAAATTTCTAACTCCAGACACATTTCTTGGTGGTTTCCAGACAACAACGGTTGAAATCTTGCTCAGATCAACTCGTATTCCTTCAGTTGAAACAATAAGTCCTAAAAATCTGACTTCTCGGAGCCAAAATTCACATTTGCTGAATTTAGCGAACAGTTGCTTATCTCTCAAGGTTTGTAACACAATCCTCAAATGCTCGGCATGCTCAGACTCATCTCGTGAATAGATCAGAACATCGTCAATGAATACAACTAGAAATCTGCCTAAATATGGTCTCAAGATTCGATTCATCAAATCCATAAAAAATGCAGGAGCATTAGTTAATCCGAAATGCATAACAAGAAATTCATAATGCTCATACCTTGTTCTGAACGCATTTTTTGGCACATCCGAATCGTTAACTCACAACTAACAGTAGCCATATCTCAGATCAATTTTCGAAAACACTGTTGCTCCTTTCAACTGATCAACAAATCATCAATTCTCGGCAAAGGATACTTGTTGTTTATCGTAACCTTGTTGAAGTGACGATAATCAATACATAGTCTCATTGATCCGTCTCTCTTCTTTACAAACAACACTGGTGCACCCCAGGGTGAAAAACTAGGTCATGCAAAACCTCTATCTGTTAATTCTTGCAACTGAGCTTTTAATTCTTTCAATTCTATCGGAGTCATTCTGTATGGAGCTATAGATATCGGAGATGTTCCCAATACTAACTCAATAGCAAATTCGACCTCTTTGATCGGTGGTCACCCTGGTAACTCTTTCTGGAAACACATCCGGATACTCACAGACTACTGGCACAAATTCAATTTTCGATTCAGACACTTTTGTATCCAGTACATAAGAAAGATAAGATTCACAAAGCTAACATCGATTATATCACAGCAGGTAATCCACTCAATTCATCAGATTCAATCCAAATGATTTTATTATTCTGACATTTCAATTCAATACCCTTTCGTCTACAATTTACAACCGCATCATATAACGTCAACCAATCCATACCCAGAATTACATCAAACTCATCAAACGGTAGTAGCATCAAATTAGCTTAAAAACAGTAACCTCAAGTCATTAAAGGACAGTTCTTGCAAACTTTATCAACTAAAACATATTTGCCTAAGGGGTTCGACACTTTAATCACAAACTCAGTAGACTCAACAAGAAAACTCTTACTAGACACCAATTTCATACAAATATATGAATGAGTCGATCCAAAATCAATCAATGCAATTACATTAATTTCATAGAGAGAAAATGTACCAGTGATAACATCGGGTGATGACGCATCTTCGCGAGCGCGAATAGCGTAAGCTCTAGTAGATGTTCTAGCCTAGGATCTCACAGCGAATTCCTTTTCGCACCTTTACTACTAATCACATTTCCATCACTTCGAGGTGGTCTACCTCTGGCGACAGTATTACTCGGCCTTGAAATCTGAAGATTATCTTTCCCGGATAACTGAGGACAATCACGAATAAAGTGTTCTTACGAACCACATCTAAAACAGGCTCTATTATTATTATTATTATTATTCATCCAACAATCTCCAAAATTTCATCTTTCACAGTGTTACACTCAGGTTTATTTTTTCTCACACTACCAACACTCGATACTGATGTAGCTTGAGTTTTTGGACTTGAGTATTTCTTTCCACGATCTCTGTTTAGATATCCGATTGAACCATTCGAACGAGTGTACGAATCTCTTGATTTTTTTGATGAAGACTGATATGGTCTACTCATTGATCTTTTTCTTGAATCTCTAGCTTCGAATTAAGCTTTTCTCTTTTCTTTTCCTAGTTCTTTGGCTTTACAGGCTCTGTCAACCAGCACTACGAATTCTTTCAACTCTAGAATCCCGACAAGCAATCTGATATCCTTGTTCAACCCATCTTCAAATCTTTTACAAATAATGGCCTTAGTTGAAACACATTCTCGAGCATACTTACTGAGTCTAATAAACTCTCGCTCGTATTCAGTCACAGACATATGGCTCTATTTCAGTTCCAAAAACTCATTTTGCTTCTGAACAATAAACCGTTGACTAATGCATTTCTTTCTAAACTCATCTTGAAAGAATTCCCAGGTGACCCTTCTCTCGGCACCACTGATACTAGAGTATTCCACCACTGATACGTTGTGTCCCTCAGAAGTGATACAACGCATTTTAAACATTAAACTGGTGTACAGGAAAGCTCTTCAAATACTCTGATAGAGTTTTCAAGCCAAAACTCTGCTCTCTCGGGATTATTGTCAACAGTAGCTCTAAACTCTTCGGCCCCGTGTTTTCAAATCTTATCAACTGGCGGTTTATTCAATCTTAAAAGTTCAACACCTTGAGATGCTACGGGAACTAGTTAGGGATTTGGTGAGGGTGAAGGTTGTTGAGCAGTCGGATTTGTTTGAACAAACTCCGTAAACCACTCATTCATCATCTGGAAGAAGGCTTCTTTAGCCTCTCCTTTCTGACTGCCCGATACGAGTCTAGATTCTGATTGCACTACTCCGTGAACGAAGGCAGACACATTACTTTCGACATCATCAGCTATAGCTCGGTTGGGATCCATTTACTATATGAAAACACGACTTAGAATTGTCAGGAGATATTACACTATCACAGGTTATATATATGGCATGTATAGCTAGACTCTCACACACGCTACGTTAGTCCGAGAATCGATAAAATTGTAGCTCTGATACAAATAAATGTAACACCCCTCACTCGTATTCAACACTGAAATAGGGTTATGGAGCATTACCAGACTTATTAAACAATTAAACAATCATTTCACATAAATTTTCAAATTTCAAGTAATCATCATTCAAAATCATTCACATTGTCCCTAATACGAACCTACGAGGCTTAAAACATGCATTCGGGGTAGTTTGGGACTAAACTGATAACTTAAGAAACTTTTGGAACACTTAGAAAATTTTTGCAAAATACAGGGGAGACACGCCCGTGTGGCCCAGCCGTGTGTCTCACACGGCCAAAGACTAGCCCGTGTGGAAATTCGAAATGGAATCACATGGTCGTTTCCCAGCCCATGTTCGACCCCGTGTAACTCTGTGACTTGGGTCATACGGCCAACACACATGCCCGTGTGCCCTAAAAATGGCCACACACACCCGTGTGCCAGGCCGTTCCCAAACCTGTAAGGTATACTGACTTATGCTACACGGCCAAGTCACACGCCCGTGTCCTGGGCCGTGTGGAGCATACTGACTTGATTTTTAATTCAACACCAGGGGACACACAGCCGTATAACCTGACCGTGTATCACACACGATTGAGACACACGTCCGCGTCTCTGCCTATGTGGACAAAAATAGGATATTTACCAAGCCAATTTGCCACCCAAACTTGTTACACCTACATCAATCCATTTGGCACAAAAACATGGTATAATTAGGCATTCAACCAATTTCAAACAAGCATAATTTTTACCCTTTCAATACCAACCAATACCAAACATATTACTATCACAATGTGCCTTTCAAATCATACCAAAAACTCATAATCTCAAATCAACAATACAATCACTTTCAACTATGCATCATTTAGCCTAATCTCACAAACATACCAAATTCAATTCACAACCATTTAGTGCCCCAAATTATCAAATATCATCAAGCGTCACGTATCCATCAATAAACATATAACCAAAAACATATGCACATATGAAAACACAACCAAACCAACCAAATTAAGCCAACTCTCATGGCTATATACAAAACCAAAACATTAACATTTACAAGCCGTTTCAAATGACTAAATTCATTACCAAACTATATACCAAAATGACCAAACTCCTATACATGCCATATACTCAAAATACTTAAGTTCAAAAGTACCAAAGTGATAGTTGGATAATGTGATGAAGTCTCCGATGATTTCCAAATCCGAGCTAGCTTTGAAATCACTATAAAACACAGAAAAGTAAACAATGTAAGCTATAAAGCTTAGTAAGCTCGTATGAAGATAATAAACAAAACTCACCATTTAATTTACCATTCAAAATATGCATATAACATACCACAAAATAACTAACCACAATGTTAACATGTATTCAAACATATATATAACCATGAGCTCACTTCTTTCACATGTTCGATGCATATACAGTTTCCGTACATACCTGTATTGATACGTATATATTCTCACCATTTCATATCTTTGATATACCCGTTGAACCATTTGGAATAATACAGGGCACCTGGGAATCTCGCACCCTAAGTGCCAATATATATAGCCGAAGCTATCTCAATAAATCTTGCACCAAAGTGCCAATACATAGCCAAAGCTATCTCAATATCAAATCTCAATAATGCTGACTCTGGAGCTATCACCGGGTCTGCTCACACAAGCTGACGATCATGACGTAGCTACACGATGCTACTTACACAAGCTAACGAGAATCTGCAACACATGCTAGATCACTCAGCCACTGGTAGGACGTACGGATAAGCACCCAAAATAATAATAACCCTTAATGACATGTCAATCATATCCTAATCTATTCCTAAGGTTCAACCGGAATTTCCAATACCGAATCTTCGTCGAATAAGTATGCAATGTCGCATTCACAATTTATTCAATATTAATGCACTTTAAAACACAAATATAACAATACTTATTACATACGAACTTACCTCGGATGCAAGAACGGCGAATTAAGTCGATTAATCTAAAACTTTGTTCTTTACCCGATCTAAGTCCGTATTTTGCCTTTCTTGATCTAAATATAATCAAAATTAACTTATTTAATAATCTCTTTATTCAATTTAGTCCAAATTATACATTAAGGTAATTTTATACATTTGTCCCTAATATTTCACATTTTTACAATTTAGTCCTTATTTCATAAAATCACAAATTCATGCAATTCCACCTAAACCCATGCTAGCCGAATTTCAATTAGGTCCCTTGCAGTCCATATTTTTCATTTATTTCAAAATTTAACCACAAAATTTACACATTTCACAATTTAATCCCTAATTGGACATTTTACTAAAAATCACTTAAAAATGTTGTTTATCTAACAATAAGCATGCATTTTCAACCATTAAACATCAAAACACACCAACATTCATCAATGGAAAACCCTAAACCTTTAACATTTTTGCAAAATAGTCCCTAGGCTAGCTAGATTAAGCTGCAACGATCTCAAAAACATAGAAATGATTAAAAATCGAGTCAAAAATCACGTACATGCTAGCTAGAGAAGTGACCGGATGCTTCAAACATAAAAATGGAGTTCTCTCCTTCTAATTTTTGGCTAAATAGGAAGATGGACTAAAAATGTGGTTTTATTTACTTAATTTTAATTTTATAACTAATTTACTTATTTAACCTTTAATATAAAACCTTTAAAGCCATTAAAAGATGTCCGTCTTTGTCTAATAACTTTATAAATGGGCTAATTACAACATAAGGACCTCTAATTTAATATTCCATAGCTAATAGGCACCTTTAACTAATAGAACATAGGTTTTGCAATTTATGCGATTTAGTCCTTTTTATCAAATTAAGCATTCAAACCATAAAATTTCTTAATGAAATTTTCACACATTCATACTATCATACTGTAGAAATTAAAATAATATAAAATAATTATTTTGAATTCAAATTTGTGGTCCCGAAATCACTGTTCTGATTTGACTAATAACGGGCTGTTACATAACGCCTAAAATTGGTACCTAATTGATTACTTGATGTCTTAGTGTTGAAAGTTAAAAATATGAATTAAAATACGATCCCTCCTTACATGATGTTCTTTTTAATTAAAATCACTTAATTAAATTTTACGAAAAATGCCTTATTTCAAGTTAGTCGAGAAGAAAGGATTTGCCCCGTAAGTTAGGACACGATGCTTTGAATCCTCGAGAACAAGAATAGTCACCATTTGATCCTTATTTACATCCTGTTTTTATTTTAAATAGGACATTCGATTTCTTTGGTTCTAGGAGGATGCCATACTCCGTAAGTTAGGAGTGCAACTCCTCGAATCCCAAAAATAATGAACGTTGCCTCGGTTTCAAATATTTCCTATTCATTAGGTAGAACGAATGTAACCTTTTAAAACAATATGCTTTTTAATTTGTCTAGGCCTTGTAATAAAATGGATAAATATATTTTAACACGATACACGACATCGATATTAGCAAAATAAAGTAACATAGAAGCGGGTAAAAAATGAAATGATGATATTAAAATGATAGATAAATAAATAAATAAATAAAATAAAAAATGCTATGCTAGTGAGTAATAATAATGCAACTATAATTATAGTAAAAACATCAATTTATAGTAATAATATCGATAATAATATCATGATTACTATAATAATAATAATAATAATAATAATAATAATAATAATAAAGGTAAAAAAATGCATAATAAAAAGGAAATATAAATAACATAAATTTTAAGTATTTAAAAAAGTAAAGAAATAATAAAAATAAAATAAATAAATAAAAACAGTTCATAAAAGGGTGAAATTAAATAAATTAAGGATTGAATTGAAATTTAAATGAAATTAAAAGCATGAATTATATATAAAAATAAATAAATAAATGACTTAAATAAAAAATGTAAAAATAAACGGGGACCAAATGGGTAATTATTCCAAACTCTAGGACACGAGTCATTCCCCAGAAGGTCAGTAAACTGAGGACTAAATTGAAGGCGAGTTAAAATTAAATGGTATAACTTAAAAAAAGAAAAAAAAAAGAAATTAGGACCACATTAAAAAGGGTTCAAAGGCAGAAGAACTAAGGCAGCCAATAGACCATTCCCACGAAAACACATGAATCCCAAGGGATCCGGATTGGGTCGGCGGGTCAGGCTTGAAACGATGCTGTTTTGGGACTTATGAACCCTGGCCAAAACGGCGTTGTTTGGTAATGCCTATATAAGCCAATTATTTTTTGAAAATTTCATTTCTACCCAGTTTAAAAAAAAAAAAAAACTTAAGGCTCTCTTCTTTTTTCTCTGGAGTTGTTCCCTATCTAGCTATAGGGCATTCGTCGTCCCGTCGTGGCCACTGGTCATCGACGACAGCGACCATTGCCTCCGGTGACCGAAGTTACAAAAAATAGGCCTTTTTAGCCCCTCTTTGGCCCACCAAGACCTAGATCTGAAGGCAAAGCCTTCTGTACTCGAAAAAAAATCAAAAAAAGAAACTTTCGACCCTTTCTCCTTGTTGACACACGCCTTTCACACCCCGTTTCGTCGAAGCCCAGGCCAAACCCTAATGGGTTCTGGGGTTTGCGGTGTCGAAGAAGACCTCCGACGACAAAGGGAAGAGAAGCGACACAGGTAAAAGAAAACAAACTTTATTTTTTTTATTTATTATGCTTTTCAAAATAAAATAAAAAATGAATCACCTTTGTTTTTTCTTTTAGCCTTTTTTTTTCGTATTCGATTTTTTTTCGTGTCAAAAAATACATGCCATTGTTATGGCTTTTATAACCGGATATATTATAGAATTTTTTTTTTTTGCTTTTTTCTACCATTTTTGCTTTTTGTTCTCTACCTTCTTCTTTGCAGGTATTTGTGGCAAGGTCAACAGCGTTGGGGAGTCGCGCCTTACCATTTCGATGAAAGGAGGGGGAGAGACCTCAGGCGGCGTGTCTACTGACGTGGTGAAGGAGCGGCGCCAAGACTCTTAGGTGAATTTAAGGTTTCTGTTAGTTTAGGATAATTGGACTATTGAGCTTTGGGTTATTGGGTATTAGGGTTAGTAGATAGATTTGGCTATCGGATTCTTTTTTATTTGGGCTAATCTATTCTTTGTAAATGTACTTGGATTTTTTATTTTTAGTTTTATGTTGGGCCGAATGAATTTGGGTTACTACACATACGTTTCATTATTTATTATACATTATTTTTAAATAAGCATATGTGTTCTAAATTTATAATTTCTATACGCATACACAGAGTTTATGTATTTTAATAATATTATGTATAATTAAAAAAAAACTGAAAATAGATGAGTGGTTGGGAGATTTAATTTTTTTGGGTGCGAACTTTGGTATTAATTTTATATAAAAAAATTCACTGATAGATGTCAAATAATTTAATTAAGCAATAAATACAAAGTAGGTGCAACACATATATAGTAAAATATTTAAAACTCAACTTTCATTAGTAGAAGCGAAAGCTACAAAGCTTTGGATTTGTGCGCCCAGCTATATTTGTTTTTTCATTTTGATTTTTTTTCTTAATTTCATATTTAAAGTACACTTTTTTATGTTGTAAGGAATATTAAAAAATTTATTTGACAACTTTGATCAATAAAAAAAATATTACGTAACGTATTTTAATTAATGAAAAAACATCGAGACATTCTCTTATAGAATATACAAGTTTTTTTTTATTAAACCTTAAATTTTATTAAAAAATGGAAATAAATATATATAAAAGATTCTAAAAATATATAATCTAAAAAGGACATAAATTATAAAAATTATACAAATGGATGCATTTTTTTAAATCTACATGGAATTAAAATAATTTTTAAATAAAATTAAATCAAATAAAAAACTAATTTTTTTGTTTAATTTTTTTTCTTTTTTACTTAAAAATATATTTATTAAATTAAATTAATAAAAATAAAATAATTCCATTCTTTTCCCATGTTCTCTCTGTCCTCCTCCTCCATCTTCTTCCCCACTCTTTCTTCTTCTTCTTCTTCTTCATCTTTTTACCCAACAAAAAAAATAAAAAAATAAAACCATTGCTAAGATATTTTCCATTACCACATAGTCATATCCATATCACAACTATTATCACAATACACCAAAAAATAAAAAAAATTAAATACATCAAAAGGCACAAATCCAATTTTTAGCCAATGCAACTCGAATTGTTTTGGATATTGTTCAAATAATCTAAACAGGGAAAGAGAAGTTTATGAAGAATACCCAATTTTGGAGTTGAAGTTTTGAAATTGACTTGTAGATCTAGAAAAACATGTTCTTTGTTTTTGTTTTTTTTTTTTTTTGGAAAAATGAACATCGAAAACAAAAAGAGAAGGTGAAAAAATAAGAGAATGATGAAATTTGCACTCAAATGGCCATCGGTGGGTGGCGGTCGGTGGTGGAGTATTGCAATCGATGGTGGCTACCAGCATTAGGATTTGAAAATTTTTGTGTTAAATTTGAAACTATAAAGAACATATGAGTTTATGTCAAATATTCAAGTTTAACGTTACAGTAGGGCAAAAAACTTACTAAAAATTGTCTGCTCTCTGTAGCACGTTTTGTCTACTTTCATAGCACGATTTTGTCTTTGTGTTTTTGTGATTTTTAAATCATAGTTCTTGCTTTTATCACTTTTTTCTTGGATTTTCTCTCGTTTGGATTTTTTTTTAGTGTGTTTGTTATTCTTCAACTATGGAGAAAGAGATGGTGGGGCTGAATATAGAAGTTGGGGAAGATGAGGCATTACTATTGCCAATAGATCTGGGGATACAAAAATCAGTGTTTGACCACTGCTTAGTTGGTTCTTTTTTAACAGCCAATGTTGTTCATTTTCCAGCAATAAGAAATACCGTGGAAAATTTGTGGCACACTTTTAAGGGGAGTTCAGATATCAGACCTAAGAGGTAGGCAATTTTTGTTCAAATTCTTTCATGAAATGGATATCAATCGGGTGATTGAAGGAGCTCCCTAGACTTTTAACAATCATTTATTGATCATCCATCGTTTAGAAAAGAATGAAGATTCCGTGCAAGTCCCGTTGGTGTTTTCGGCTTTCTAGGTTCAAGTTCATGATTTATCGCTAGGTTTTTTTGGAAACAATGGCAATGCAATTGGGGAATTTTATCGGGCATTTTATGGACTATGACACGAATCAGGTGAATCAAGGGGTCAAAAACTTTCTAAGGATCAGAGTCGATCTGGATGTGAGAAAACCTTTGAAGAGGAGAAAAAAGATAATGATTTCTTCTTCCAAATTTTCCCATGTTAATTTTAGATATGAGAAGCTCACTTTGTTTTGCTTTTCATGTGGCTGCTTAGGCCATAATGACAAATTCTGTCCGATTAGATTAAACAAAGAAAGAGATAATTTGGAGTTGGGATAGAATTTGAACCTTAAAGCGCAATCAATGAGGGCCATAAGCAAGAACAGTGTCTGGCTTCGTGAGGAAGGGGATGAAAATAAATCATTTCATGCATGGTTTAAGGAGGAATTCAGGGAAAGAAATTAGGATAGGATTTATGGAAAAATATTTACCCAATCTTGGGATTTAATTTGGAAGGATTCCCAAATCAATAAACGTTGAATATGGCGGGCCATTCTAAAGAATTGGGCTGGGTGGAAAAGGAGCAAGACTTGGAAGATAATCTGATTGAAAGTGATGATGGAAAGAAGAAGCCCAAAATGGTTTTTTTGGACTTTAATGTTTCTGACTATCAGGATTCTTTAGGGGTTATGGAAGAGCAGTCAAATGCTCATTCTTATCTTGTATTGACGGCTATCAAGGGGCAAGTCAACCAAGCACCATAAAAATATTACATTAGAATGTTTGCGAATTGAGGAGTACGCGGGCTAAATGAAGGCTTCAACAGACGTTGAAGTCCTATAATCTTCTTAATGGAGACTAAATTGGATGGTGTACAAATGGAAAAAGGCAGAATGAGATGTGGTTTTGCAAATAGGATTGATGTTTTAGCGAATGGTACGAGAGGTGGTATTAGCTTAGCATGGAATGGGAATAATCTTGTACAATTGAGAAGTTTTTCAAAAAAAAAACCACATTGATATGAATATTCAGATGGACGAAGGTGGAAGTAAATGGAGGCTAATGGGTTTTATGAATTTTCGGATGTTCATCATTAGGAGGAGGGTTAGGATTTATTGCGTCCTTAGGAAGATCAAGAATTGCCTTAGATTTTCTGTGGGGATTTCAATGAAATTTTATGCTCTTTTGAAAAGAGAAGAAAAAGGCCGCGGTATAAAAGATAGATGGAGAATTTTCGAAGGATGTTAGACGACTATCAATTGATAGACGCTGGTTTATTGGGATCACATTTCACTTGGGAAAGAGGAAATCTACCGAAAATGAATATCCGTGAAAGGTTAGATAAATAGTGGAAAATGTTGATTGGATGTACTTATTCTATGAATATTCTATTGGAAATTTACCGCATTCTTTTTTTTATCATTGTCCTCTTCTAAGACAGATGGATCTAGAAAATAGGAGAAGGGAAAGAAGGAAATTTTGGTTTGAAGCTTGGTGGGTATTGGAGGAAACATATGAGGAGGAAATTCGTCAGATTAGGGAAGAAATTTTGGATTCAATGCTAGACAAATTAGAAGCCCTTAAGTCTGATTTATTGAGATGAAAAAAGGGAATAAAAGAAAGACAGACTAAAGTGTTTAGGTGATTGGAAATTCTATCTGAGTTAAAAAGGAAAAATTTAGTCTTGGCAGAAATAATCGACACAAAGATACACCTCAATCTAGAGATGGAGAAGGATGAAATGTATTGGGAACAAAGGGCTTAAACAAATTGGCTACGTTTAGGAGATAAAAATACAAAAAAAAAAATCACAATTTTGCATCCCAACGTAAACGTTTGAAGTGGATACGAGGATTGCAAAGTGTGGATGGAATGTAGCCACGAGTGAAGATGAAGCGTAAGAAATTGCTAGGAATTATTTTACTGGTCTATTTGCATCGAAAGGAACAGTGAATTTGGAGCATGTATTGTCGAGAATGGATAGATGTATAACAAATAATATGAACCAATTACTGTTAGCAAAGTGTATAGTTGAAAAGGTATTTGTTGCAGTGAGTGGGATGGGGCCTACAAAAACTGTAACACCCCTAACCCGTATCCGTCGCCGGAACAGGGTTATAAAGCATTACTAGGATTTACAGATCAAATACAGATATTTCATGTCACTTAGCATTCACACCATAAATCGATCATATTCAATCATATTGTCCCTTATATGAGCCCTAGAGGCTCAAAACACGCATTAGAAATAAGTCGAGACTAAATCGGGTACTCAGAGAATTTTTCGCGAAACTTTAAAAATTTTCCTAGATGCAGGGACACAAGCCCGTATGGTCAGGCCGTGTGGACATTCGAAATAGGGCACATGGCCCTGTCTCAACCCGTTTAAGTACCCGTGTAACTCTCTGACTTGGGTCACACGGCCAAGTCACACACCCGTATACTAGGCCTTGTGAACATAAAAATTTACATTAAATAGGTGCAAGGGTCACACGGCCAAGCCACACACCCGTGTGCTAGGTCGTGTGATAAATTTTGAGCATTCTGTTTTGTAATTTTAAAGATACAGGGGACACACGACTAAACCACACGCCCATGTGCTAGGTCGTGTGTCACACACGGCTGAGACACACGCTTGTGTCTCTGCCTGTGTGGACGAAAATAGGCCATTTCCAAGGCCACATTTCTCACCCAATTTGTCTTCTACCTACATTAACACTTAAACACATTCACCTACCAACTCAAGACATTCAAATCAAGCCAAAATCATGCCTTAAACATAACATATTACCACACACAACCAATGTGCTCTTAGGAACCTCAAATGAAAATTTATCATCATGTCTACTTAGTGTTCATATTTGCCTAAATAACCAAATGAATAATCAAGCTCAATACTTCTAACATGATAAATCCACTTATATATACATCAAAACATATCAAACATAAGCCATTCAAATGGCTATTATCAATCAAATATTACATGGCAACATTTTGGCTAATTAACCTATATATGCCATTATAACCAAAATGAGTTTACCATTTATACTGAAATGTGCCGAGGGATAGTGTGATGATGCTCCGACCAACCTCCAACCTTTACGAGCTTCCAAGTACTATAAAACAAGGAAAATAAAACAGAGTAAGCATATAATGCTTAGTAAGTTCATATAATAGGAAATTAACTTACCATTCATTTACATTTAAAGTAAGCATGCAAAATTCATCCAAAGAAATTTGGAAATTTGTGTAAATACATATAATCTCAAGAAACATGTTAGTCATGTAATTCATGTGAATATCAAGAAACAAGGATGAGCTCATCATGTAACAAATTTTCATGTACATATGTTTTTCCACATCATATATTCATATAACATATACATTTACATAATCTTTTATCTCAAATTTAGATTATCACGTTGGAAACTTTGCCCGTTAAATTTATTAGAAATATCAATGGATACACTGGTAGTACACTTGAAGTGTACAAACTATAATCTGTCAATTCATATTCGGGAGTGTTCCTTAGAACACATAATCAGGAAGCCCTCTCTCGAGCCATATAATAGGAAGCTCATGTGAGCTGTATAGCAAGAAGCTTATCCGGGCTATATAACGGGAAGCTCATAAGAGCCATAATCGGGAAGCTCATGCAAGCCAATAATGGGTAGCTCCGAAGAGCCATTAATCGGGAAGCTCTGGATAGCCATGTATCGGGAAGTTCAAGCTAGCCATATCAGGAAGCTCCTGAGAGCCATTAATCAGGAAGCTCACAAAGAGCCTTTAATCGGAAAGCTCACGAAGAGCCATATAATGGGACGCTCATAAAAGTTGTGGTGTTTCTACAACACATGCAGAATCACAACTAATCGGGATGCTCCGAAGAACTATTAACGGGAAGCTCGCAGGAACCATATAATGGGAAGCTCGAGAGGACGAATAATGGGACGCTCTTTCGAGCTGTGGAGTGTCCGCAACATATGCAGGACCACAACCAATTCAGAAATCTTGAATCCATCGAATTTCATTTATTCAAACGGGACTTAACATTTATCGGACTTTGTTGGATATGTAATCAATTTCATATACATGGCAATTACACAATTCATATATATATATATATATATACAACATTCAATTTCAAACATATAAATGTACACAATTTAGTTACACGAACTTAACTCGACAAGTGTTCGTGAATTGTAATCTACTAATCTGATACTTTTTTCTTTTCCTTGATCCAATTTTGTATTTAGTCTATCCGGATCTAATTGAGCAAAAACAACTTGCTTGAAATCAACACCCAAAAACTAGGGTTTTCCTTGTCTTTGTTTTAGGAAAGATGATAATATGATGATATTTTATGTTATTTTATTATTTATCATCTTTTCATATTTTTCTTTCCAATTTAGTCATTTTCTTTATTTTTTTCCATGGATGGCTAAGCATACTTATCTACTAACTCCTCTTAATGATCTATGTGCCATATAAGGACTTCCAATTTTGAATTCCATAGTTATTTGATACTTATAACTACTAGAACTCAACTTTTGCATTTTATGCAATATGGTCCTTTATCAAATTAGACATGTAATCGGTAAAATTTTCTTAACGAAATTTTTACACGACATTCCTATCATAATGCAGATCATGCAATAATATTAAAATAATTTTCCTTACGGACTCGGATTTGTGGTCCCGAAACCACTGTTTCAATTTCACTGAAAACGGGCTGTTACAAAAACGGCTGGAGTTGATGGCTTTTCAACAATTCTTTTTCCAAAAATTCTGGCATATTATTGGAGCGGATGTGAGCCTTTTTAGCATGGATGTATTGAATGGAGGTATGTCGATGGACTCTCTTAATGTTACCAACATAATGCTTTTACCGGAAACTATTTAGCCTTTGAATTTGCAAATTTTAGATTAATAAGTCTTTGCATGGTGTTATACAAAATTATTTCTAAAATAATTGCAAATAAATTTCAACAAGTTTTAGATTGCTGCATTTATGAGGCTCAAAGCAGATTTTTTCTATGTCAAATGATTACAAATAATATTTTGCTTGCTTATGAAATTCTTAATTCGTTTAAGCAAAAAAGAACGGAGGAAAATGTTCAATGGCGCTTAAGCTGGATATGAGTAAAGATAATAATCATGTTGAATGGTCGTTTTTATTACATATGTTGTTATAGATGCACTTTGCAATTTCTTGGGTGGAGCTTATTATGAGATGTATCAGCTCTATCTCATATCCTGTAGTGATTAATGGGAAAGTGGGACAGAGATTCCAACCAATAAGAGGATTAAAGAAAGGGGACCCTTTAAGTCCCTATTTATTTCTGATATACAGTGAAGACCTTTCTGCTCTTATGCGATTTGCTAGGCAGGAGGGTTTATTGGAAGGTGCTAGAATTTGTCGAAGGAGTCCAAAAACATCTCATTTATTGTTCGCAGACGATTGTATTCTATTTGATGAAGCTTCAAAAAATGGGGCAAATGTTTTAAAAGCAATTCTAAAAGAATATGAGGAGGTGTTGGGACAATGTGTGGATTATGAAATATCGATGATGTTTTACAACTCGAATATGTTTGATCAGGTTAGGGGGTTGGTAGCGTAGGTTTCGAATGTATGTAATTCTAAAAATCTGAAAAGATATTTGGGTCTTCCAAACATGGTTGGACGGAGGAAGAAAATAACTTTTCAAATACTAAAAGATCGAATGGAAAGCAAGATTAATAGTTGGAGCACAAAGTTTTTGTCATAAGGAGGAAAAGAGATTTTTATAAAATTTGTGTTACAAGTGACCCCAACGTACACGATGACATGTTTCTTACTACCAAAAACACTTTGCAATCAATTAAAGAGTATTATTATGATTTTTTTTGTGGCAAAAAAAGGCATGGCAAAAGGGGCATCAATTGGAGTGAGTGGAGGAATTTATGCGAACTTAAGGAGAATAGGGGTATCGGGTTTCATTGTTTAACAAAATTTAATTTATCGTTACTTTCAAAACAAGGTTAGAGGTTAATTACTTATCTGAATTCTTTTCTTGCTTGTACGTTAAAAGCTAAATATTATCCAACAACAAACTTCTTAAAAGCAAGTTTGGGGAATATACCTTCCTTTACCTAGAAGAGTATTTGGGCTACCAAAGGCTTCCTTCAAGTTGGATTGTGCTGGTGTGTGGGTACTGAAAAAAACATTCAAGTTAAAGGAGATGCGTGGGTGTTGGGACCTGAGGATTACAGATTACAAAATAGTGAGATTATTTCAAATAATATGATGTTGGCAGCTTTAATAGATGATTCTTCAAGAAAATAGAAAGAGGGACTTATTAAGGATACCTTCTCTAAGTCGGATGCCAATAGAACTCTTAATATCCCTATATCAAAAGTTCCACATGAGAATTTCTAAGTCTAGAAAGATGAGGCTTTAGGGGACTTTTCAGTTCGTAGTGTTTACAAGCTTTTGATGCAACAATTAAGGGTGGCTAATCAATTTTACAACTAGACATATTTCAGGGAATTTTACAAGAAACTATAAGGAGTCAATCTCCACTCAAAATTAAATATTATAGTATGGAGATGCTTCATGAATTTAATTCCTATGCTAAGTAATCTACAATATAAGAGATTAACAACAAATGCCCTCTTTCCTATTTGTCCGAATGCGGTGGAGTCCAAAGAACATATCTTCCTGGAATGTTTAGTGACAACATTTTTGGCAAGAATTAAATTGTAAGTGGCCAAACTTAATTGAAAATATGGGTTTTTTTGTTGGGTTACCTAGTTGTTTGAGAATAATTCCTACAATCAGTGCTGTATTTTTGTTTGTAGGTTATGGGTGATATGGACAACAAGAAATAGATGGGTACATGAAAGCAAAAAGATAACGACGTTAGAAACTGCAAATTTCGGATGGGCTAAAAATTTTACCTGTCAAGTCGAGGGTGGAAGAGAGGTGGAAACCACCGGAGAGCCCCTTTGTGAAAATCAACTTTAATGATACATTTAAAAAGGATGAGCACAGGTCTTGTTCTGGGATTGTTGGAAGGGACTCGAAAGGAAAGGTATTGGGGTCTAGAGTTGTTCAAAATGTGTGGGTTCCTTTAGTTTTTGTTGTAGAGGCTATTGCATGTGCTCAAAGGCTTCAAATGTTGTTGGATCTAGGGGTCATTGATGCGATCATGACCAAGGCTACTGCTGCTGAACCTATTGAGCTTCCCCTAGGGTTGATCACTCGTGCACGAGCCAAGAAATACAAAGTAGCCATCTCGTGCTATATTGACCGAATTTGGGGAGAAGAAGTTGCGGGCCTCATCGATCAGTCATGGACTACTTCTTCATGCGTTCCATGCAGCTTGCTCAAAGCTGAATTTTAGTTTTAACTTTGCTATGTTTGGTTGCTGGAATTATTTATAGTTTGAGTCTTTAATTTGTCTTAAGTCTATTATTGTGTGTTATTTAGTACAACATTTTAATGTGTCCAGATTAAGACATCATGTTACTCAAGTTTGCATCATAAATTATGACATGCATTATGTAACTCACATGTTAGTTAAAGTTTGCATCATTAAATTAAGTCATATATTAAGTAACTCATTTTTTCATTTAGTTTACATCTTAAACCACGCATTTAAGCATCTTAGTTGTTTGAGTTTGTTTATTTAAGTATGTTATTTAATTTGGCTGTTACTTTTTAATGCATAAGTTATAGTGTGTTTACTTTTTCTTAAATAAATTAATTGTATGTTTAATAGTTTGTTGTAGGAAAGTCCAAAAGGCTGGTCACATATTTTAAAGCTACAATAGGGTTGTTCGTTTGCCAAGAAGAATCAAATGCTGTCACATTCAAATGGTTGTTCAGATTTGGCATAAAAGAGTGTGCATTTGGTCACTTATTTGCTGGTGCACTAAGGGAACGTTTTTGTGGATATTGAAACACTCAAAGCTCATTATGGTGGCTTTTCAAATGGACCAAGAGTAACTCTTCAAGTCTGTTTAGTTTTTGGCGTCTTTATCCTTCATTATGACACCATTAAAAGAGGAAGTTACAAGCTTTATGATTCGGTTACAAGGGAGCTGAAGGGACATCAACTAAGCACAATAAGAACACATTAAGTCTTCATTAATGGATAGAGTCATGCCTTTTCATATACATTAGGATCAAATGAAGAGACATGACCATTGAATTTCCTACATGAGTTAGAAACGAAATTAAAGCTTGTAATAACCTTAGTTAATTGCTGAAGGTGAAAGGTCACAAATAGGCATTCGAATAGTCATAATAGTGCCTATAAATAGATTGTAAAAAGACGTTATTTGGGTTAGAAAACTTTTGATCATTTTATGAATTATATGATATTGGTGAGTGTTCAACTCTCTTTGTTCTCTCTTGACTCCATTGTCTTCTCAAGACTTTCTTGTGCCGTCAATCCTGTCATTTTCTGAACTCATCACTTTTCCAAAGTGTGGCGTTCAACCTTATATCGTTGGTTCCTATCTTCCATAGATAGTGGGTCACGATTAGTTATCAACTCTATTTCGAGCTACTATAAGATATGGGTCAATATTGTCTATAATATTGGTTCTATCTTTAGCCTTGAAACCGAAACCTTTCTTATATCTTTAAACACTTACAACCAGTTTCTTATTTTCCAGCCAACTTGCTCTTTTACAACCTACTTCGAAAACTTCAATTCATACTTCTTAATTTTACGATCGGGCAAATAAACGACTCGAATCAAATCACGAGAATGAGTTCATATCAGTCATGGCAGTAGAGGTTGAGAGTGATACTTTATCAGTAATAAAAAAAACTACAAAAGGATGAGGATGATAAATTGGAGATCAGTGCTATTATTAGAGACTGTCTTTGGCTAAGTGAAGCTTTTTAGAAGTGCAAGTTCTTACATGGAAAAAGGACAAAGAATGAAGTTGCAAATCTGCTAGCGACAGAAGGGCTAAGAAATGGAGAACCAAAGGATGAAAAATGGAGGAGTACTTGGTTACGTCGTGGAGATGGTGGAAAGAGATTGTCTGAGGAGTGGGTAAATCTGCTAATGGGTGTTGTTCTATTTTCTGTCTTGCTGAAACTTGGGGAAGAGGAAAGAGTTTTGGAAAGCAGAAGGATTGCAGGATTTGAAAGCTGTGAGAATTTGAGATATTTTAACTAGTGTTATCTCAAGAGTCGTGTTTATTTTTAATGTTGCTGATGGTAATAAGTTTCTAGAACAAACTCCTATCTTTTGTTGGGTTTGGGCCAGTCTTTAGGAATTGGCCACTTTGTATTTTGGATTTTCTGATTTGGGCTTTGTTTTATCTTCAATAATAAAATCCAGCTAATTTAAAAAAAGAAAAGAAAAGATGTTATAGTAAGACAAGGAAAAGTTGTAGAAATTTAAGGGCATTGTGGCAGCAAGAACATTAGGAGAACTAGAGAAGAAAGATAAGAAAAGTTGAAAAAAGAGACGTGAACAATAGAGAAAAAAAATAGAAAAGGAAAATAAAATATTTAAAAGGGGGAATTAAAGAAAATAATTGTTTAGAAATTATATGTATATTTTCTTATATATATTTTAGACTTTATATTATAATTTTTATATATTTATTCCAATTTTATAATGTTTTTAAAGTTTTATATATTTTATAAGATAATTTCATGTGACATTTTTTCATTGACCAAACATGCCACATGGTGATTTTGTATTGGCCAAAGTTATCAAACAGTTTTTTTAGAGTCCGCTACAAAATGGACTAAAAACATAAGAAATGCACGGGTTTTTTGCATTAATAATATATAAAAAGTAATTATGAAAATGAGGTGGAAAGCAGATTATTTATGAGAACGGATCATTTTGAATAGTAAAAGGTGGTGTTGCTAATATGTCAGGTAGGGGTGAGCGTTCGATCGAATCGAATCAAATCGAATGAAAAAATTTCGAGTTAATCGAGTTGACGAATCATATTTTATCATCCTAATTTGATTTGAAATTTTCTCGAATCGAGTTAAGTGAGATGGAATTCGAATCGAATCGAATCGAATCGAATATATTTGTTCGAGTTAAATTTTAAAAAATAATTTTGGGTCCTTGTAACTATTGTCACCTATCGTAATAAAATTTGTCCACCTTAACCAATTTTTTTTATTAACTTTCACACCAAATAATTTATTTATTAATCTTTTATATACGGGTTAGCTTCTTTGCTTGTTTAGTTCTTTCAATTATCTTCATATTCTTGTCACTATGTATTTTGGAATTAAAAAAATATTAAACGTAAAAATGTGATTTTTTAATAAAAGTTATTTTAAAGATAAAATGTGAAATTGATACCAATATAAAATTTTAACACGAATATTTTATGGCATAATTAATAATTCAATTTTAATATAAATATTCAATATGACTAAACAATTCAATAATAAATAATATAAAATGTGAAATTTAATTTAATAATATAAATAGTAGATATAAATAAAATTATTACTATTTATGTTTAGTGATTTTTTTTTGGATAATTTTGATTTTTTATTTGAGAGTAAAGGGTGAGAAGTAAAAGTTTAGAGGGAAAATAAAAAGTTTTGGAGAATAAAAGTTTGAGGGAAAATAAATAGGGGGAGTAAAATTTTAAGGGAAATACTAAAAAAAATTGGAGGGGGATGGGTTTGGGGTAGATGGGAGGTGTGATGGGAAGGGAGTGAAAGTTTTAGGGGAAAAGTGGGAGGGAGTAAAAATTTTGGGGGAAAATAAAAAGTTTTGAGGGTTTTTGGGAGTAAAATTTTGAGAAAGTAAATGGGAGAGTAAAATTTTGGTGGGAAATGGATTTTGGGTAGATTGGGGGGTTGGGATGGGAGGGGAGTAAAAGTTTTGGGGGGAAAGTGGGAAGGAGTAAAAGTTTTGAGGGAAAGGTAAAAAGGTTTGGAAGTTTGGGGTAAAAATGTAAAATATTATAGTTTGATATTCGAATTATTCGAATTATTCGAGTTATTTGAATTCGAAAACTCAACTCGATTCGAACTCGAAATTCGAAAAAAAAATCGAGTTGACTCGAATAACTCGATTAACTCGAATAACTCGATTCGTTTAACTCGAAATTCGATTTTTTTTCGATTTTTTCGAGTCGAATCGAGTTTTGCTCACCCTTAATGTCAGGTGATATTGCCTAAAAAAATAGGCTTAATATAAAAATTGGTACTTAAACTGGACACTTTTCCTAATTTGGTACCTAAACTTTTAGATCAAATTGAATTTAAAAAAAAGTCAAATTCAAGTACCAAATTGGGATAAAAAATTTAGGTGCTAAATTAAGAAATTGTGTTAAGTTCAGATACCAAACTGGGCTAAAAAATTTAGGTACCAAATTAAGAAAAAAAGTAAAGTTCAAATATCAAATGGTATGTTAAGCCTAAAAATAATATTTTAATAAAAATAAATAAATAATAATAATAATATTTGAATTTAAAAGCGGTGTTGCGAACTGGGGACGGCGCCCTTTTTCAGTTACTTTTTACTTTTATTTTATAATTTTTTAAACAAGTTTCTATATTTTATTAGTTTTATATTTATATTTTATAATTTTTATAACTTTATTTTATTTAATGAAAGTTGCTAAGTTTTTAGTTTCATAATTCTATAATTTTTTTAATATTTTATAATTTTAATTTTTGAATATTTAGAATTTTTTTTATAAAATTGACAAAATATATTAGGGTAAATTCTCTAAATAGTCACTCAAGTTTTTTAGCAAATTAGGGTTTTTGGTCACCGGAGTTTTTTTTGTTAATTTCATCATTCTCTTTAAGTGAATTTTCAATTCTAGTCACTCCATTATTAAAATATATTTGGTCACCAAATAGAAAGTTAATGTAGCTTTCTTTTGATTAGTATAATAATAAATTTAGCCCCTATATTTTTCACATTCTATCAAGTTGATTCTATTTTAAAAAAAATTATACTTTTTTCCCTCAACGTTTACACATTATCAACTTAATCATTACTCTAAATATTCAAAAAAATATAATTATAAAATATTTAAAAAAAATTAAAAATAAAACAACTTAACCATTTTTTTATAAATATTAAAATTTTTTAAATTCAAATATATATTTTTTATTTTTCATTATTATTTATTATTTTTATAGGTGATGTGGCTAGCAACATCACCTTTTACTATTCTAGTAAATAATATATTTTTCATCTCATTTTCATAATTACTTTTTCGTATTATTAATGTAAAAAACTCGAAATGCATGCTTTGGGCTAAAAACATTTTAGATGCACACAAAAAAAAAAAAAAAGAAAGAAAAGAAAGATATATTTTAAGGTGAAATCATAAATTAAACCAAAATAAAAACAGCTAAACTCCAGAACCTTTTCCCCTCTCCTTCAGTCTGTTTCAAGAAAGCGGGCCAAAGCTCAAAACCTTGGTTTTCCACGCATTTGGATATAAACCAATATATTAATTTGGTTATTATTTCTATATATATATATATATATATAATATATATTCGTTTAACAATATAAACCTTAGAAGTTTCAGTTTAACAAGTTGTATACTACTTATTGTCATCATTATTTATGCAATATATTACATTTGTTTTTCGAGGAAGCAATCTATAACATTTTGTTATTCCTAAAGTTTGAATGGAATACTATAAAATCACATGTCTAGTAGAAATCATATGTTTAAAATATAAAAATGTATTTAAAAATAACATATAATAAATAATAAATTGTATAGTTTAAAACTAATTATTAATAATAACAAATAAAATGCATACGACATTAAAATGAAAAAAAATAAATTGTGAGTAAAATGAAATTTAAATATAAATTCATCGTATTAATACTGCTAAATAAATAAAACTTTTTTATCATGTGACACAAATACAGATAGTAGAAATGGAAATAAAAAGAAAATTATTATTACTCAATCAAAATAATATAAGAAAACAGAAATCTAAAGTGCTGCAACTCGAATAAGAGTAAGACATTTAAACAAAAATATCTCCAAAAGTATCTCAACTAATTTGATTTAGAGTAGCTAACGTACTCCTATTTATTTGCACAAATAAATGACCAAAACTGTTGACTGACTCCTAATAGAAATAAATATATTGACCAATTCAAGTAGCAGTAAGTTGCACTAAATTTCGATAGGCCCCCTTAATGCAAACTTGTTGTCAATAACGCCAAGAGCTTCACGAAAGCCTTCAAACTTGGCTTTTGCAAGTGCCTTAGTAAGTACGTCTGCAACTTGTTCATCGATTCGTACTTTTTGCAACTCAATATCTTGAGATAACACATTCCCTCCAACAAAATGGTAATGAGTTTCAATGTCTTTCAAACGAGCATGAAACATCGGATTCCCAACAAGCTTTATAGCACTCTCATTATCACAATAAATCTGAATTGGATGATTGAGAGTAGTCACCATTTCTTGAATAAGTCTCCTTAGCCACAAACATTATTGAGTAGCCATTGTAGCTGCTACATTTTCTGCTTTACAACTTGAGAGAGCCACAGTAGTACTACACCACGAAATCGCAGCAGAACCTGTTGTAAAATAAAAACTTGTTGTAGAACACCTGTCATTCTCATCACCAGCCCAATCTACATCTATAAAGCCACTCAAAGAAAATGGCTTAGATTGCGCATACATTAATCTATAACTTAGAGTACCCTTGATGTAATAAAGAATCCTCTTTGCTGCAATTAAATGAATCTCCATAAATTGAGAAATAACTCCCACGGAAAATGCAATATTAAATCTTGTGATAGTTAAATAAAATAAACTACCAACAAGTTGACGGAAAAGTGTTGCATTTTCCAATGGCTTTTCTTCATTTCTAAATAACTTGATATTCAATTCCATAGGAGAAGTTTTTTTCTTTTAAATCCTCCATGCAAAACCTTTGTAATAAATTTGTTGCATATCTTTTTGAGAGACAAAAAAACCATCACATTTTTAATTTCTAGACCAAGAAAACAACCAGCTTCACCCAAACTTTTCATTTCAAAAGGAACCATCAAAGCATCTTGAAGACAGTTAATTTCAGCACTATCATCACCCGTAATAATCATATGATGCGAACCTGGTCGCATTATGTTACGACATAACTCGACATCATCGAAAGTGGCCTAAGCTCGAGGGGCCTAAGTGCAAAATAAAGCTTAATTACAAGCTCATTCAGCTCACTAAGCGTGCATGGCAATATTATGCAAGCTGATCAGTTCGATCCTAGTTTTTGAGCTTGATTCAACTTGAATTCTAGCTCATTGAACTTAATTCAGCTCAACTTAGCTCAATTGAACTCATTTCTAAAGCTTGTGTTTTTAATTTGCTGGAATAAAATAAGTATGTTAGTTTAATTGGTTAAGTTCTCAAATAATTGAATTGCATTTTTAATGTGTCAAAATCTGGACATCTTAATTATGTTTTAAATGTGTTTTATTTTAATTCATGTTTTAAATATGTCCTAGTTAATACATGTTAATTTTTCTTAGCTTATTACATAATTTTAATACATTTTAGCTCCAGCCGAATTAATGTACTGGTTTAATATGTCTTAAGCTTGCTGTTGATTTTAATGTGTGTTTTAATGTGTCTTAAGCTAATTAAATTGTTGAATTTATTAGGTGCAGCTACATACATGAACGGCATCAATGCAAGGTGTGCTGCTGATTGAAATGCCCAAGCAACTCTTCGTGCACATCAAGGGACAAGTGAGCTGCTGGTTTCTCTTCCTCAAGCTGCCTCATCGTGTACTCCAACAACCCCAAACGTGTTCACACTTGCTGGAGGTTCCATTCACACTCATGACCATTCGGCTACCCAAAGTGCCTATTCGGCTAGCCTAGTTTTCTAACTATAAATACTTTGCTATTTCTATGTAATTCAGACTTTTTGCTCATTGTTGAATGTTTATAACATTTATGAGTTTTTCAACTCTCTTATTTCGTTTTAGACTTAGCATGACTTATCTAGCTTGCTAGTGACGTCATCCTATTTCTTTTCGAACTTATCACTCCTAAACCGAGTGTGGCGTTTTCCAAAATAGACCTTTGGTTCCTAACTTCCTAGTTAGCAGGTCAAGGTCCACCTTAAGTGACGTATAAGTCTCGGGTCAGCACTTTGATATAATGTTGGTTCTTTCTTGTCCTTAAGATCGTTTTCCCATCCACATCTATCAACTTATTTATCTTGTTTCTTTGATTAGCCAAATTCCCATAATCCTCATTCATTTAACCATTTTTCCATCATCATTCTACTTAATCGAACCATCCTCAACACATTCATAACCTTTGAACCATCTAGCCAACCTTTGTTTAAAGTCTTACTTAGCCGAATTCAACCATTACTCTGTTCAAGAATGATACTTTTCCATTTTAACGATCGGGCAAAAAACGACTCGAATCATCACCGAGGTGAGTTCGTATCATTTGGTATCAGAGCTAGCAAAAATCGAGGAGTACGGAGGTTCGTGAAGTTCCGGAGTAAGTATTTGAAAAAAATTGAAAAAAAATAAAAAACGAAAAAAATAAAAAAACATATTATTATTTCGTGTATAAGTGATTGTACAAGTGTTTTTGAATGTATTCATCTTGAAAAAAAAGGAGAAATTCGAAGTTATAAAAAAAAAGAAAAAAAAGTGTTGAAGTGTGAATTTATTTTCTTTGTATTCCCGATCCATCAAAATCCTCTTCTACCATCATTAAACACCAATACGCCACACACCACACCAAATTATTTCTTTCATCCAACCTTGCACCTATTCATCATTATCCTTGTAAACCCACTTGAAGCCGACCCCTAGATTCGCTTGTGAGTCTAAATGAGTATTCTACAAACTTCGAGAGGAGAATAGAGTGGAAAAAGGCACGAGTGTGTGAGCGCAATCGAGTGAAGAAAAAGCCTTATAACGAGTGCAAACACGAGTGTGAGTGCTAAATTATTTCTTTTCTTTCCGAGTGACTAGTGAGGCTTTGTGGTGAGGTATCCATTTTTAGTTTTTGTTTTTAACACTTTTCAGTTCATCAATAAAATCATGTTTCGAGAAGAGTTTTCAGACTCGAAATTTCAATATGTGATGCAAGAGATGGACCGATTGTTTGATAAAAAACTAGAACCATTGCAAAAATGATTGGATCGTGTCGAAGAGCAGGGCCAGTGAGCAAGAGCCCAATGTGAGCAAATTTCACCAAATCGGAAAGTGGAGTCAAGACCATCACGGAGACAAACATCCCATAACCATCCGAGAAGAGATTCTTATTGTGATTCCTATTCCTCAAGGAATTCGAGACGAGATAAAGCGAGCTACGAGCTTGAACCCTTTCAAGGCGACCAACGAAAAAGTAGAAATCTCTTTCCAAGTGCATCAAGGCAATCATCCACGGAGAAACATTCGCGAAGAGTTGATCGTTTTCCTTATGAAGAAGCTTTTCCTTCTGTCCAAAGAAAAGATTTGCATTCTGATTCTTTCCTGTTATCTTCATATTGTAATGAAAAGACGAGAGAAAAAGAAATAAAAATAAAAGAGAGGCAAGAAATAATAATGAAAGAAAATGAGCAGATCTTAAACGAAATCGAGAGAAGAAAAAGAGAAATGAAAGAAAAAGAAATTGAAAAGGAAAAAGAAATCGAAAAAGAATGTGAGAACGAAAAGAAAATTGAAAAGGAGAGAGAGATTGAAGAAAGAAAAGAAAGAGTGAAAGAAACAAGATAAAAGATGAGAGAGAACAAGAAAAAGGAATGAATGTTTTAACTAACCAACATGTGAGTTTTCCTCGTGTTGTTTCTACTTTCCAGGTTTTTAAAGATCCATGTAACGATTTTCAACTTCAATATTTTCCTGATGAGAGGCGGTTCAAGTTAATCATCCAAGGTAAGGTTGAAGATGAAATCGAATCACAAGTGCTCAAAGGTAAGCAAGGTAGGGAATTTCTAACAATCGAGTCACAGCAATCAGGTTTGAAAGTTGTCGATAAAATTTTTGGTAACTTAGTTTTTAAATGATCTCCTTATTTTGATCTTGTTAATTGTTATTCTTTGCTTGTGATTGATAAATTCGTTCTAAGAGGAAGCATGAAGGGTTGTTCTCTTAATTTGTTTTGTGATGAAAAACATGTTGATGTTGTTCGATCAGATCGACAAACACAAAATATGATCTTGCGTGATAACGGGTCTTCACGAAAAGCGCTTAATCTATTTGAATGTGATGTTAATGAGCACCCTCTAAAGTTTTGTGTGAAATCCTCTTGTATAAGCATGCCCATTCAGATGAAATGTGACAGGTTTGATCATTTGAATGTTTGTGTGCTCCCATCTTCTTTGTTTAGCATATGTGGTAAAGAGTTTTCGTGTAAGACATTTAGTCTGTCTTTTGTTCTATATTGTTGCTTAACAGATTCGAACATGTGTTGCATGATCTTAACTTTAATGTGCTTCATGTCCTTCATAAGTTACTAGCCATGAATTTTTCTAGTCAAATTGAAATGGTGAACAAAAACTTTGTCTTTGATCCCGGTGAATGTTGTTCCATATCATTGTTCGAGGGATTTGGACCATGGAATTTTGATTTCTGAGACTATAACCTTCAAATACTTTGTGAATTTGGTTTGTTTCAATCGAAGAAAAAGGTAAAATTGATTTCTATTTTTTATCCCAATATTGGTTTATTTGTTCAAGTTGTGAATAAAATCTCGAAAAGTTCCTTTGTGTTTAACCTTCATCGTGTCACTAATTTGTTTTATTCTTTTGTAGGTGACGATGTGAGGTGGTACCCTCCTAAAGAAGGAGGGCATGCAAATGACCTTCTTTCTTCCCGAGCCATTTGTAGCTTTCAGAATGTTGAAAATGATTCTATCCGGATCATGAACACAAGGGTTTGTGATCTTGAAAACTTTTTCTCGAGCTAGTGCCTTGATTTGAAGAAAAATCTTTTCAAGAGGGAGAGAATGATGCGAACCCGGTCGCATCATGTTACGACATCATCAAAAGTGGCCTAAGCTTGAGGGGCCTAATTGCAAAATGAAGCTTAATTACAAGCTCATTCAGCTCACTAAGCATGCATGGCAATATTATGCAAGCTGATCAGTTCGATCCTAGTTTTTGAGCTTGATTCAACTTGAATTCTAGCTCATTGAGCTTAATTCAGCTCAACTTAGCTCAATCGAACTCATTTCTATTTTTGTTAATGCTTGTGTTTTTAATTTACTAGAATAAAATAAGTATGTTAGTTTAATTGGTCAAGTTCTCAAATAATTAAATTGCGTTTTTAATGTGTCAAAATCTGGACATCTTAATTATGTTTTAAATGTGTTTTATTTTAATCCATGTTTTAAATATGTCCTAGTTAATACATGTTGTTAAGTTTTCTTAGCTTATTACATAATTTTAATACATTTTAGCTCTAGACGAATTAATGTGCAAGTTTAATATGTCTTAAGCTTGCTGCAGATTTTAATGTGTATGTTTTAATGTGTCTTAAGCTAATTAAATTGTTGAACTTATTAGGTGCAGCTACATACATGAACGGCATGAATAAAAGGTGTGCTGCTGATTGAAATGCCCAAGCAACTCTTCGTGCACATCAAGGGACAAGTGAGTTGCTGGTTTCTCTTCCCCAAGTTGCCTCATCGTGTACTCCAATAGCCCCAAACGTGTTCACACTTGCTGGAGGTTCCATTCACACTCATGACCATTCGATCACTTTCTTTCACAAACAAAGGCTTCTCAATTTTGTTGGTTCACACTCCATGGCTATTGAAGTGCCCTAAGCTACTATTTAAAGTCCAAGATTATCTTCAAGGTAGCTCATTCAATCACTTTGACCGAACCTAATTAAGGCCATTTAGCTCATTTCAGCTCCTTATTAATTGACAACAATTTCAGCTGAATAAAGACACTCTAGAAGCTGCCCATTAACATTCACCATGCTCAAGGAACCTTCAAGGGACACTCTAGGAAGGTGCCAAGAAGTTTCAGCTTATTAAGTTGCTGCATGCTGTCCATTAGGCTACCCAAAGTGCCTATTCGGCTAGCCTAGTTTTCTAACTATAAATACTTTGCTATTTCTATGTAATTCAGACTTTTTGCTCATTGTTGAATGTTTATAACATTTGTGATTTTTTCAACTCTCTTATTTCGTTTTAGACTCAGCATGACTTATCTAGCTTGCTAGTGGCGTCATCCTGTTTTTTTCCGAACTTATCACTCCTAAACCGAGTGTGGCATTCTCCAAAATAGACCTTTGGTTCCTAACTTCCTAGTTAGTGGGTCAAGGTCCACCTTAAGTGATGTATAAGTCTTGGGTCAGCACTTTGATATAGTGTTGGTTCTTTCTTATCCTTAAGATCATTTTCCCATCCACATCTATCAACTTATTTATCTTGTTTCTTTGATTAGCCAAATTCCCATAATCCTCATTCATTTAACCATTTTTCCATCATCATTCTACTTAATCGAACCATCCTCAACACATTCATAAACTTTGAACCATCTAGCCAACCTTTGTTTAAAGTCTTACTTAGCCGAATTCAACCATTACTCTGTTCAAGAACGATACTTCTCCATTTTAACAATCGGGCAACAAATGACTTGAATCATCACCGAGGCGAGTTCGTATCATCATATCATCCACATAAAGCAAGAGCAATGTGCACACAGTGGGTGTTTTCTTAATAAATAAGCTCGGATCAGCACTTGAAGATTTAAAACCACAAAAATAAAGATATTAAGCAATCTTATCGAACCAAGCATAGAGAGCTTGCTTGAGACCATATAACGCATTTTTAAGTCTCCAAACATAATCAGGATACTCCTTATATATAAATCCTTGTGGTTGTTCCATAAAAATATCGGGATCCAACTCTCCATAAAGGAAAGCATTTGTCACATCTAGTTGCCATAATTTCCAGCCTTTACTAGCAACTAAAGAAATGATTGCTTGAACCGTTGTCATCCTTGCAACAGGACTAAAAGTCTCTTTATAATATCGATCGTATTATTGAGAGAACCCATGAGTAATAAGATGAGCTTTATATTTGTCAATCATACCATCAGCCTTTTTCTTCAACCTATAAACCCACTTACAAGTTATTAAATCGACATGAAATGGCTTTGGTATAAGCTCCCACGTGCCATTCTTGTTGAGTGCTGAAATCTCTTCTACCATTGCATTTTTCTATTCCAGAACTCCTTTAGCTTCATTGTACAATTTAGGCGCATTTTCACATGACTCCTCCATGAAAAAGCAAGATAAAAAAATGATTTATCTCAACTATATAATCAGATAAATGGCTCGACAACCTTTTGTCTCGAAAGATTTTTGCTTGTGATAGTCTCACTACTTGTGGTGGCCTCTGTATTTTCCTTAGATTGAATACATCCCTCAATTGAAGAAATATTTCTTCCTAATAAAAATCATCAGGAAAAAGTGCAAGGCTTGTTGTACCTTTGCTGCCATTTGCATCATCTTTGTGACATGACACTTCATCGAACACCACATCACGAGAAACAATAACCTTTTTTTGTTTCTGAATCCATACATCTCCAACCCTTCCTATGAGTATCATAGCCAACAAAAATGCATTTCTTGGCCTTTGGGTCAAGCTTAGATCGATTTTTTTTCAATACATGAACATAACAAATAGACCCAAAAATACGAAAATAACTCAAATTGGGTTTACGATGATATAGTAGCTCAAAAGGTGATGATTCTATCCCTAGCAATGGAGGCAACCAATTTACGACATAATAAGTAGTTTGAAAAGATGTTGCCCATAGTTCTCTTGGAAAAATCTTCCCGTGTAGCCAAGATAAACAAATTGATGTAAGATGAGCTAATTTATGCTCAACAACCCTTTTTTGTTATGGGGTTTCTGGACAAGTCATTTGACGTTGAATTCCATGCTCTCTATAAAAATCCATTATCCGTGGGTTCTACATCATTTCTTTAGCTGCTAGTAAAGGTTGTGCACAGATAATGATAGACATCCTTGAGAAGAACATCTTTGTCATTCAAATCTCCTTTCGTCACAGGATGTAGTGAAATTATCAGCTATCACAATGACTTTCTTATGATGTAGACGAACATCTGATAAAAGAGTATCATTCCTAGTAGCATGATGAAAACAACCAGAATCAACAATCCATTCCTTGTTGTAGTTAAGAACATTTGCAAACACATCATCTTGGTGCACAGCAGAAGTCACATTCATTGGTTTAACCTCAATGGATAAACATTGCTCCAAGTTGGTTGTTGGAACTCATTGTTGTCATGTACAACATTTTCTTCTATTTATTGCATTTTGACTTGGCAATTTGCCTTAATATGGCCCGACTTCCCACATCGATCACACACTACTTTCACCCCGACAATCCCATTTGAGATTTTCAGGTTTTCTGCACTTGTAACAAGCTTTGGAAGATCTCTTGAACTGTTCTTCACTTTTGGACTAGTTTCTATCAATTGGTGAAGATTTTGAGCATAAATTATTTCTCCTTTGATCTTTGACAAACAACACATCTTCTTATTTGGGAGAAAGCTTGTTATTGCTTGTCATTTGCTTTATCAAAGCTTTTTGATTAGAAAGAAGATTTTCTAATTCAATAATTGAAGGCTGATTTGCCTACCCTTGAATTGAAGAAACAAAGGGCATAAGGTCTTTTTACATTCCACGAATAAGATAGCGACACAAACATGCATCACTCGCTGGCTCCTTTATATCCAATTCTGAAATTTCAGAACTCAAGTTCTTCACATTTAAGAACTATTTTTCAATGGACAAATTACCTTGAGTTACTGCAACTAGTTCATTCTCAAGAAATTGAAACTGATCTGTATTTTTCTTAGTAAACAACTTTTAAAGAGTCTCTCACACTAGCTTTGATGAGTTTAAATCACAAACATGGTCAATGTATTCCTTTTTTATCGACGTCCGCAAAGCAAAAAAAGCTTTCCAATACTTGATCTTTCATTTTTGCCATAATTTGACATTCTGCGGAATATCTGCCGGGATCGATGTTTCATCACCTTCAATAAGATCCCACAAGTCCTACCCCTGTAGAAAAGCTTTCATACATAACTTCCAGTAATTGTAATTATTACCAACAAGCTTTTCTACAACAGTTCTCGAAAAAGCACTTCCACTATTCATGTTGGTTGAGTAATAATATCAAACACTTGGTAAAAACCTAGCTCTAATACTAGTTGACACAAATACAAACAATAGAAATGGAAATAAGAAAAAAATTATTATTACTCAATCAAGATAATACAAGAAAACAGAAATTCGAAGTGCTGCAACTTGACTAAGAGTAAGACATCTGTATAAACAAAAATACCTCCTAAAATATCTCAACTAATTTGATTTAGAGTAGCTAATGTACTCCTATTTTATTTGCACAAATAAAGGACCAAAACTATTAACTGAATCCTAATAGAAATAAATATCTTGACCAATTCAAGTAGTAGTAAGTTGCACTAAATTTCGACATCATGGTGTTGTCATCAATTATAAGTTGGTGTTGAGTTAATTTGTGACACCTACTCAATCAACAACATTATTAATACTAAAAATTTTACCTCGCGCATATGTGTGTAGAAACCATATGTTTAGAACATAGAGGTATGTTTAAAAATATAAAAAATAATGAAACATATGGTTTGTAACTAATTAATAATAATAAATGAAATATGTACGATATTAAAATGAAAAAAAAAAGATTAAATTGTGAGTAAAAGGGAACTTTAAACACATAAATACATCATATTAAGTATACTAAATGAATAAAATTGTTTATTATGGCATTATCATCAATTTTAGGTTGGTGTTGAATTTATGTGTGACACCAAATCAATCAACAAAATTATTAACACTAGAAATTCTATCACATACATATGCGTATGGAAACTATGTATTTAGAACATAGGGGATGTGTTTAAAAATAACATACAATAAATAATGAAACGTAAGTTCGAAACTAATTTATAATAACACATGCAATATGTACAATATTAAAATAAAAAAAATTAGGTTAAATTGTAAGTAAAACAAATTTTCAACACGTAAATACATCATATTTAGAATAGTAAACACATTAAAATTGTTTATCATAGTATTGTCATTAATCTTGAGTTTATATCGAGTTAGACACCAACTCAATTAATAACATTCTCAAGATATATAATAGAATAAAGTAATAATGTGTGCATAATAGAATTAAAATGTACAAAAAAATTTTAAAACAATGCTTTGGTTGAATGGCAAAGCTAAAGTTTTATCGACCTAAATATCATGGATTCAAATTCCACCATATGCAAATTATTTATTGGTTTTTTTTAAATAAAAAGACTTTGACCTACAAATTTAGCCTATAAATATGACATTTTTCTACCCTAGAAAAATAACCCATAACACATTTAGGTATTAGCTTTTACTAGTCTTATTTTGGGTTTTGGGGTTTAGTTTTATCTCCATCTTTTGTACTCTTCGTTTTTTTCGTTTTAGTGAAATTATCTTTACCCGTGATTTTTTATCCTCTTTGGAGGGATTTTTTCACGTAAAATATTTGTGTTCGATCTTTTTAATTTCTTCGTTATTTTACTTGTTCGTTGCTTAACTGGGTTTATCCCCAACATACCTTAAAATAATATAACTTCTTTTAAATACGAAAGGACATATTCGTAATTTTCCTAACTAAGTTGGTGCTCGTTTGACTCGTAACACCATCTCAGTCAAGAGTTTAAATAATAGTTTAGATATATACAATTGATGAAGGTAATAAAGGGTGCAAATAAAATTAAAATGCATAAAAAAAATCAAAATAAAACTTTGATTGAATGTTAATTTTAAAGTTTTCTAATGCAATTGCCATGGATTTAAACTTCATCATATACATATTTTTTTTATCGTTTTTAATAAAAAAGTCTAAATTACTCTCTAATAATATAACTTGTTTTAACTACAAGAGGACATTTTAGTAATTTATTTAACCGAGTTGGTGCCTAGTTGACTTGCGATACAAACTCAGTTAGGGGTTCAAATAATAGTGAGTATGGATAGATATACAATTAAAATGTATAAACAATATCAAAATAAAACTTTAGCTGAGTGATAAATTTAAGGTTTTTTTAATGCAGTTAACATGGATTCAAAAATCTCATCCTATGCACATATCTTTTATAAATATTAAAATATCCTCAAATAATATAACTTATTTTAAATGCGAAAAGACACTTTAGTAATTTTGCTAACCTAATTGGTGTTAGGTCGACTTATCACACCAACTCAGTTATGTGTTTAAATAATAATATATATAAAATGTGTAAAAAAAATATTAAAATAAAGCTTTAGTTGAGTGATAAATTTAAGGTTTTTCTAATGCAATTGGTATGAATTCATGTCTCATCAAATATATATATATTATTATTATTTTAAATTAAAAGATTAAAATAGTCTCAAATAATAAATTTATTTTAAATATGAAATAATATTTTAGTAATTTCTCTAACCAAGTTGGTGTTTGGTTGACTCGTGACACCAACTCATCCAGGCATTTAAATAATAATATAGATATATAGATTTGATGATGTAATAAAGTTGTGGTTGAATGGTAATTTTAAGGTTTTCTAATATAATTGTCATGGATTTAAATATCATCATATGCATATTTTTATTGATTTTAAAAATAAAAAGATTAAAGTACCGTTTAATAATATAACTTATTTTAAATACGAAATGATATTTTAGTAATCTACCTAATCAAATTAGTGCTTGGTTGACTCATAATACTAATTCAGTCAAGGGATTAAATAATAGTATAAATAAATATACAATTAATGAAGGTAATAAAAGTGTGTATAATAAAATTATAATGTATAATAATATCAAAACAAAGCTTTGATTGCGTGGTAAATTTAATATTTTTCTAATGTAATTGGCATGAATTCAAATCATATCATATGTATATATTTTTTATTGTTTTTCAATAAAAAAGACCAAAATATCTTCGAATAACATAACTTATTTTAAATATAAAAGGACATTTTAGTAATTTTTCTAATCGAGTTAGTGCCTGGTTGGCTCATGACACCAACAACTCGGTCAGAGGTTTAAATAATAGTATAGATAAAATGTATAATAAAATATTAAAGTAAAGCTTTGGTTAAGTGATAAATTTAAGGTTTTCCTAGTGCAATTGGCATGAATTCAAATATCATATGTATATTTTTATTCTTTTTAAATAAAAAAACTAAAGTACCCTCGAATAACTTAACTTATTTTAAACATAAAAGGATATTTTAGTAATTTTTCTAACCGAGTTGGTGCTCCGTTGACTCATGACACCAACTTGGTCAGGGGTTTAAATAATAGTATATATATAAACATTCGATGGAGGTAATAAAGTGTGTATAATATAATTAAAATATATTAAAATAAAACTTTAGTTGAATGATAAATTTAAGGTTTTTTAATGTAATTAGCATAGATTCAAAATTCCATCATATGCATATTTTTTAAATAAAAAGATTAAAGTATCCTATAATAATATAACTTTTTAAATATGAAGGATATTTTAGTAATTTTCTTAACTAAGTTGATGCCAAATTGACTCATGACACCAATTCAATCAAAGGTTTAAATAATATATATATTTGATATCAATATATATATTGGTAGCTGTTTTGTATACATTAGCCTTTCCTATGGTATTCATTTTTCTTATTAAAATTATATTTTTAGTTATTGTATAATTTTTTTATTATACTAATAAATACAATTTTATTTTAAATGTAGAATCGTAAATATTGCCCTTCAATGTTTATTTTTTTTGTCAATTTAAACTTTATTCTTTTTTTTTAATTAAATTTAGCGATTAATCTTTCAAAAAGAGTTAAATCACTTTTTTTTAAGGGATAAATCTCAAAATTATACATAAACTTTGATTCAATATGCAATTTGATTTGATACAATTATACGCATAAAACTTTGATTGTAGTTCAAAGGTATACATGAAACTTTAATTTTGATTCAATCATACACATTTAAAGAAATAAATACATCAATTTACTTTGATATTAGATAAATATAATTATACGTGTATGTAATATATAAACATAAAATGATGTTATATCAATACTCATGTTAATAATTTGTGAGATTTGGATCAACTCAAAAGCTTATGTATAAAATTGCACGATATTAAAGTTCATGTATAAAATTGCATATTGGACCAAAGTTCATGTATGATTTTGAGATTTATCCTTTCTTTAATAGAAATATTGACTAAAATATTAATTTATTAACGATGTTGGCGTGACAACTTGAGTGATAGTCCACATTTACTTCATGCTGACATGATATTATTTATCTTATATGTCACGTCAACAAATAATGTAAAAATTATAAGAACATTCAAAAAAAATTAAAAATTCAAAAAAATAATAAATAAATAGCATGAAGTACATGTGACTTGCCATATTTAAAAATTTAACGTTTTAGACTATATTTCCATTAAATTATATTATAGATATAGTTTTTTTTTTTGTAATAATTATAAAGAGTCGATGATATACTTGCTAAACTGTTGGATAAAAATTGCTTAAAACCATTCACTTACATGAAATTTTACATTATTTTTAGGGATGAAAATAGGGCGGGGCGGGGTGGAGTTTTGCCCGCTCTAATCCCTACACGAAGGTTGATTAATCCACCTTGACCCTACCCCGATCTCGGTTCTTAAGAAAAGAATCTGGCCCAAACCTAAAATTTAATAGCAAGCCCAATTTAACCCTAATCCAACCAAACTCGAATTTAATTTAATTGTTTTATTTTTATTTTTAAGCAAATAAAATTAACTTTTTTGAGTATAGACTTAAACCTTAATATATATTATTTATATATTTATTTATTGAAAGTAAAAACTTAATATTTTTTTTTCATATTTGATATAAAGTAAAAACTTAATATATGTATATATAATAGGGGCATTTTTATAAATATCTCAAGGCGAGACAGAGTGGATTTACCTCAAACCCAACCCAACACAACTGCTTTTCTAATTATATCTTACCTGACCCACCCCGAACTTGGTTTTCTAAAAAAAATAAAATATGGCCCTAACGAATTGGGTCGAGTCAAAACTCGTCAGATTTGGGGTTTTTTTGCCATTCCTAATTATTTTTCTAGTTATTTGTTATTTTATTTTATTTATATTTATAGTAATTTATCATAATAATTATTAAATATTTAAATAAAATTTAACTTGATGGTAATTAGTTTGCAATTTGAATATTTTTTGCAATTTTTAAAAAATAATTAATTTTTTATCATTTTTATCATTTTTTATAATTCTTAATTATTTTTAAATAATTTTTTATAATTATTTGAAAAATCACATTATTTGTCTTGGTTCACCTCAGATGTGGTTTTTTTAAATAATTATAATAAATTTATTTATTTTTAGAGATTTTTTATTTTTAAAATATTTGTTGATATGGTAAAATAATATGTCAATATAAAGTGCACTGGACTTGTCCGGTAAAAATATATAAAATTTTTAATATAAAATATGAAAAATTTATTAATAAATTGCTTGAAACAGAAGTGATAATTTGAATGCAATGATTACTAAAAGCGTGTGAAGATGGATACAAAGCCTGAGATTTAGATTTGTTTAAGCAAATGTCTCCACTAATCATTTTTAAATGACAAAACGAAGAAACCATGTTCCACATTCCAATCATATATTTTCCTATTCCAATCTTCAACTCATTATTTTAATCAAATACAGCAAATTCATTTTGGTAATATTGAGTGAAATACTCGACTTTACATTAAAAAAAATTGAATATTATTGGGAAGGTATGTATGAATATTTTGACTACACATTTAGTCAACGAAACCACAAGTATGAAGCTCACTGTCATCATTCTGTCAAAAAACCCATATTTCATTACATTCTCCGCGTTACAGTCATCATCCATCCATACTTATCTTGCGTTACCAGCCGTCGGATCTTCCCTAAGGTGGAAATGGCGTGTATGTCTATTGCACAAATCGCGTCCCACAGCTCAATCATATCTATAAATTCAAGCCCCTCACGCTACACTCTTTCCTCGTGATTTCCTGCTTTCGTTTCCATACACAAGTATCCTACATGTCCATTCCTTATTGGACAGCTCACTCCTACTCTACCGGACACTTTGCACCACTATAGAAACATGAATGAATAAATTCTCCAACACAACAATAAATCATCCCATCCCATTCCATTCATTGCTTCTTCTGTGTTTCTTTGGGTTAATTCTTTTATTCATTATTTGCTGTTCGCCACCTTGGAACTTGTAACCGTCTTCTTGTGCAATTAAATCTTATTCACAGTCAGAGACATCACATAATGATGCGTAAAGGATGGAGCTTTTGGCAAGGATATGTTGTCCTGTTGGCTCTTGCTGTTGTTCTTAAGGCTGAGAGTCCTTACAGGTTCTTCGACTGGAATGTTACTTACGGTGATATTTTCCCACTTGGGGTTCGCCAGCAGGTTTGTTATGCTGCAGCTATAAGTTATTCATCCATTAGTTTCCATGTTTCAATATGCTGAAAGGGACGTTTTTTCAGGGAATTCTCATTAATGGACAATTTCCAGGGCCTGATATCTATTCTGTTACCAATGACAATCTCATTATTAACGTCCACAACAACCTGGATGAACCTTTTCTTTTATCATGGTATGTAATTTACCAAATGAACATCATTCATATGTTGGAAACATTCTTTGTTTGTATCTGAGTTTGGGTTTTAATTATATGAAACAGGAATGGGTTGCAACAAAGAAGAAACTCGTACGAGGATGGAGTGTATGGAACTACATGCCCCATTCCACCAGGCCAGAATTTCACTTACATTTTACAAGTGAAAGATCAAATCGGTAGCTTTTTCTATTTCCCTTCTCTTGCTTTCCACAAAGCGGCTGGCGGCTTTGGAGCCATCAGGGTCCTCAGTAGGCCCAGAATCCCAGTCCCTTTCCCTAACCCTGCTGGCGATTTCACCCTTCTTATTGGCGACTGGTTCAAAAATGACCACAGGGTAATTACAACATAAACTTACCATCTCATGAAAACAACTTTCGTTGTTTTCATATATATTGTTCTAAATCAAAGTAATTTATTGCAGCAATTGAAAGCTAAGCTAGATGGTGGTCATAAGCTTCCCTTCCCTGATGGTATTCTAATCAATGGTCATGGGCCTAATGGTGCTTCTTTCACAGTTGAACAAGGTGGTGCACTTTTCCCTGCACATTTGAAAAGTTTCGATTTGCTTTTTTGCATTGCAAAGATGATGAACAACAATTGGTGTTTATATTCTTGACAGGCAAAACTTACAGGTTTAGGATATCAAATGTTGGGCTTCAAAATTCATTGAATTTCCGCGTTCAGGGTCACAAAATGAAGCTGGTGGAAGTAGAGGGAACCCACACTGTTCAGACCATCTATGAATCACTTGATGTCCACGTGGGTCAGTCCTATTCTGTGCTTGTTACTATGGATCAAGCTGCCCAGGATTTCTACATCGTGGCCTCAACTCGTTTCACTGACAACATCCTTTCCACCACTGCCACCCTTCATTACAGTAACTCCAACAAGGTAGTGTCCGGCCCTATTCCTGCTGGACCAACCGACCAAATCGATTGGTCTCTTAACCAGGCTCGATCCATCAGGTAAAAACTTCATTTCATACATATTTGAACCCTCCCCCCCCCCTTTTTTGATGATCTTAATCTTATAGTTTTCCATTTTGGTGCATTTCAGGACCAACCTGACCGCAAGTGGACCAAGGCCGAATCCGCAGGGTTCATACCACTATGGTCTCATTAACATTACTAGAACAATCAAGCTAGTGAGCTCAGCTGCTCAAGTCAATGGGAAGCAAAGATACGCTGTTAACAGCGTGTCTTTTGTTCCAACTGATACCCCTCTGAAGCTAGCCGATTACTTCAAGATTGGAGGTGTTTTCCGAGTTGGAAGCATCCCAGATAACCCAACCGGTCAAAACATATACCTTGATACATCGGTTATGGGTGCTGATTATCGAGCTTTTGTGGAAATTGTGTTTGAGAACCATGAAAACATTGTCCAGACATGGCATATTGATGGATATGCCTTTTGGGTTGTTGGGTAAGAACTTGAATACTAGTCAAAATCCTATGTTTCTCTTATTCAAATCCCATGTTTTTTTGTTTTCACTCAACTTAAAGTTACTTGTCAATGGCAGCATGAATGGAGGAGTGTGGACTCCAAACAGTCGTGAAGAATACAATTTAAGAGATGCGGTTTCACGATCCACCACACAGGTTAGAAACTTGATAGATTACTACGTTTTCACTTAACCATTTCCATCATATTTCAGGAAACTAAAAGAATGGGTGTTTGTTTGCAGGTATATCCTAAATCATGGACTGCTATTTACATGGCTCTTGATAATGTTGGAATGTGGAACGTGAGAAGTGAGTTTTGGGCAAGGCAATATCTTGGGCAGCAATTTTACTTGAGAGTTTATACACCTGTGAACTCACTCAGGGATGAATATCTCATTCCAAGGAATGCTTTGCTTTGTGGCAGAGCCCAAGGAAGAAGCACAAGGCCTCTTTGAAACATTTCCAGTAGCCGAAATTGTTGAGAATCAATCATTATTCAATTATAAAATGCCTCAATTCTTTTCTTTTTTTTTTGTTTCACCAGAATCTGTATTTGGTTTTGTAACTAAAGAAATGAAAATAATTGTATTAAATTAAAACATTCTTTTTGCTGAGGAAATAATACAAGGCTCAATTTCTGTGATAAATATACAGTGTATTTGCAGACACTATTGAGAAACGTCAAATGTTAGCATAAACAACTCTGCATCAAAATATAGAGATATTTGTAAACAAATGAAATTTATGCTTATTTTTATCATAACAAAAGCCAAATAGCTCAATGATGAGAAAGAAGGGTTGAAGAAAAGGTCAATCCGGCCATGGAATCTTACATTCCACCCACTGGCACAATAGAAGGAATAAGTACAAAAAAATTCGTCCTACATTGCATTTTAGCTCTTTTACTGAAAAGATAAATTAGACCCAAAGACGGAACCAAGTAGAGGCCAACGGGCCATAGCCCCCCAAAGGTTAATTTTTTTTCAATTTAGTTTTTTATAAATATACTATGAATCTCCCAAGAAAGACCCCTCCAATATTTTTATAGTATTTAAAAAATATTAAAAAAATATTCTTGATAAAAACAAAGGGAAAGTCTTCTTGAAGAAGTTCAATCACTCATGACGACTTTTGAATGATATTTTTTGTTAAATAATAATTTAATATATATATATAAAGAAAATAAAAGATGAAGAGACTTCTATCATCATTCTTCTTCATATTGGTGCTTAGCATGAATAGAAGAAAAAAAATTAACTTGGCCCCCTAATATTATCATCCTGGTTTTGCCACTGATTAGATTCTCTATGAGTTGAGTGAGCAAAATTTTGTTTATAATTTTTATGATCTTTTTTATAATTTTTAATTTTTAAAAGGGCTCAATTGATTTTCTTTATTTTTTTTAGTTTGTTATTAATGCCTTTTTGACCCTTTAGCCTTATTTTAAAAAATTTTCTAATTTACTTCCAATTAAAAAGTAGAGATTAAATTGAATAAATGTATAAAGTTTGAGGGCTATGCCTTATATATAATCACCAAAACAAATATTTAACGTGCAATTTTAACGGAAATACTATTTTGCTCACTCATCTAGGGGCTAATTTGCCCAGGGACTAAAATGCAATCTAAGATATAGTATAAAGGGTTTTATGGTACTTTTACCCACAATACAATATTATAAATATATAATGTCGTAATTTTGACTACCTTGACGGTATTTCCTATGACTAGTTAGCATATAAGGTGGTGAAACGAAGGTTATATTACCAAAATATAGAGAAAACGGTCCTCGATTTCCCATGGAAAAAAGGTTTGTGTTTGTAGTATTCTCATTGGTTATAGGTGTTGTTCAATCAGTAAATGCAGAGGTGCCAGCCATCTTCGTACTAGGAGACTCCACATCTGATGTTGGAACCAACAATTATTTGCCTCAAAGTACCATAAAAGCTAACTTCCCACACCATGGGATCGATTTCCCTTTTGCCATACCAACTGGCAGGTTCAGCAATGGCTTCAATACTGCTGATTATCTTGGTTAGTATACTATTTTCTACTCCCTGATATAGATATGCTTTAACATGTGATCATTCATCATTACATTAACCCCGCTTTGTCTTGTCTGATGGTTTCATTGTCAGCTAAACTATTTGGTTTCAAGAAAAGCCCACCACCATTTTTTTCTCAAAACGTAAAATTTTCGATTAAGATACGTAAGTTCAGAGGTATAAACTTCTCATCCGCAGGATCTGGCCTTCTTGGCTCGACCGGACAAACAACGGTAAGTCCTCTTAATTTCTGCAAAGCATGAACTAACATTGGTTGCTCAATATTTCTTGTCAATTAACATTTCCTATATTGATTCCATAGCCACTGCAAAAGAATGTTGTCACAATGGGGGAACAGTTGTTCCAATTCTCTACAGTTCACAATGATCTCTTGGCTTTCAAAGGTCCATTAGAAACCGAGAAGCTTCTCTCCAAGTCTCTGTTCTTCATCAGCATTGGTAGCAATGACATTATGAATAATTACTATTCAAGCAACCCGATACCAAAAGAATACTTCATACCCAAATTAGGACTCGTATATGAGAAACATTTGAGGGTGAGAGTTCATTCTTTCTTCTTGTTTGAATTACCATCACCATCACTTAAGAGATCCTAAGGTATAATCACAAAAATGTATCTTACCCGGATTCTTCATTTCCCCAAACTTAACCACGTCTAACACATATATGAGTATGATATGTGTAAAGCTTCGAAAATTTGAGTATATGCAGGAAACGTACCTGAAGTCCGAGTAACATAGCTTAAAATGAACAACTATGTCATGTTTAACAAGAACTAATATTTGTCCATGCAGAACCTAATTAGTCTTGGGGCAAGGAAGTTTGGCATAGTAAGTGTTCCAGCACTTGGGTGTTGCCCATCTCAAAGGATTTATCAAGCTAACGGTGAATGTTTGGAGGAGTTGAACAACCAAGCAAGGGCTTTCTTTTCAACAATGGAGCTCCTTTTGGGCAACCTCCGTTTAGAATACAAGGACATAAAGTATTCTCTTGGAAATACAGTTGATATGACACTGAATGTCATCGATAACGCTCTAGCATTCAGTAAGCTTTTCTCAGTCGAATGATAATATTAATAGACGGTGTAAACATAATCTAATGATCTTCATTTCAACTTTCATTTGCTTTTCCAGATTTTAAATATGTGAAAACCGCATGTTGTGGAAGCGGCACATTGAATGCACAAGGCTCTTGTTCTCCCATATCTGATCTTTGCTCAAATCGCAATGAATACTTGTTCTGGGATTCGTTCCACCCGACACAAACTGCTTCAAAGTTGGCAGCTTTTACTCTCTACGGTGGTGAACCAAGATTCGTATCCCCTATCAATTTTTCCCAGCTGCCAGATGCTTAACACATAGAGTGCCTTAAAACTTAATGAACCATATAAAAACTATCTGCTTGTAGCAGAACAGTAAGAGATCGGTTTACTTGCATTTTGCCAAAACAAGAATCTAGTATCTAGAAAATAGACAGGTTGCCAATGTAATCTTATAACCAGGATTTCTAACTGGAATTTATGGATATAAGAAGCAAATTCTAATGAATAAAAGATGTTACAGCACAAAGCTGGAAGCCAGAATAGATGGCAAAATAGAATAGGCTTTATATTGCTGCATATATGAAGTCATAGACATGGGCAAGAAAGCTGTAGAAAATTAGCTCATTCTGGCCTATAATTGATATATATTTACAGGCCGCATAGGTTAGAAGAGATCAAATTTGGTTGGATGGTCATCTATTTGCATGAGCAGGTCCAGTTTAGTTCGGAAAAAGATAGGAAATTTTTATGACTTATCTAGGTATCGTCTAATGCCATGGTTCCAACACTTGATAACCCGTATCGTCTCAACATATCTGTTTCACCTATGGAACGAAGTCCATTTAGGAGTTGATCTTTCTCCCTTTGCATCTCTAGCCAGTACTCTGAGTCCTCAAATAACCTTAGTATCTGTCCAAACAAAGCAAATAACATGATCCTCATTGATCGGTACAGCTCTATATTAATTGATTATGGTAGAATTCAAAGATGATAGATGATGACCGAAGTGATTGAAAAGCAAAATTTATCTAGAAAAAAAAAAGAAATTTCACCATCTTCATTGTTGGCCTTTGGGAAGATGAATGCATGAGGCAGAGGCGTGCTATAAACATCATTACTTCCATCTCTTCCTTCTTGTAATTTTGGTTCAAGAAAGGATCAACTAGATGCTCACATAGGCCAAACCGAAGTAAAGATCTTGCCTGAAAGATAGTTAGACCGTAAAACTTAAAGCTTTTAGACATAAAAACTTGATTTATGGTATAACATGACAATATATTACCCAAAGCACCAAGCTTTCATGGTTTCTCTGGTTGCTTTGAATAGCTTCTTTCCCTGTAATAAGTTCCAGTAGCACAACCCCATAGGAATAAACATCTATCTTTTCATCAATCTTTCCACACACCATGTACTCTGGTGCCAAGTATCCAAATGTCCTAACAATGTCAATTGGCTTTGTGTTTGCTGAGACTTGATAAGATTGATTATGCACTACAGCTGCTCCAAAACCCGAGAGCTACAAAAGATATCCGGCATAAGTTGCGAGTAGGGAAAGTTATTTCACTTTATAAAATGCATCTTGAAGTAGATGCATATATCTCAGCATACACTTCAGATTTAAGGTTCTAATGTTGGCTGTGAATTGAAAGAGAAACTGTCTATCAAGCATCAAAGACATTTGAACATGGGTGTATACTTACTTGCGGTTGCCAATTACCAGAGAGAAGAATGTTAGATGAATTCACATTTCTATGAATGACGGGAGGGTCACAAGAATGGTGAAGGTAGTCCAGGGCCTTGGCTACACCAATTGCAATAGTCATCCTCTCAGCCCACTTGAGTTGTTTTAAACATTGTTTCAAGCTTCCATTTAGAAGATTATAAACAATTGCATGCAATTCTTTGCTATCACAGTACCCAATTATCTCAACTATGTTCTCATGATTTATGCTGGATAATGTCTCTACTTCTCGAAGAAGATCCTTTGCAGACCAACGTGTGGTTTTGAGGACTTTCACAGCTGCAGCATGACCGTCCTCGAGATTAGCTTGATACACCATAGCATTTCCTCCCTTCCCAATCACCATGGTGGGGCTAAAATTATCCGTGGCAACACTGAGCTCTTCCAGTCTAAACCGTCTGCAGGACCGCACTGCTTCTTGGGATGCCATCCTGCAAAACCTCCCCTTCACATTCACATTTTTCTTCAGATTCTGCTGGCCTCCACCACTGGTTTGCCATGTGGATGACGATGATGCAGAAGAAGATGGCATAGTGAATGACTTTTTAAACTGATGTTCAGGAACTTTCTTCTTGAGAATGTAATGTCCTTCGCTATCAATTTGACACGTTGACGGTGATGCTGAAGACAATGGTACCGTCAACGACTTTTGTAACTGACGGGAGCTTGTCGATTGATCAATCACAGAGTTTGCCTGGGAAGATGATAAACAAGGTTGAAAAGGTACACCTGCAGAACCTTGCTGGGAAGTTCCCTGCTGTCGGATTGCAATTCTCCCAGCACCGTCCATCACCAAAAGGGTGCATGTGGGAGGCAAACTTTTAAGACAAGTGCTTACAGCCAAATCCTTTGGCCTACAGAAAACAAAAACCATGGAAATATCAGATAGAAACACATGGTGATTCATTAAACATTAAACAGTCTTCTCATTACCCTGAAATGTTGCATCCAATTGCAAGGATTGTAGCATAATGTTCTCGAACTTGATGAGATAACACCGAGATATAGGAGTTTCCAGTACAGATTTTAACAAGAAAATCAACCTGCATCCGGCAAATAGATAAATAAAAGTCCAGTTCCGTAATGTGATTATCTTAAATCATACTTTTACCTGTTTGGATTTACAGAGATCTTCATGGATGTGGAAAGTGTTGGGATCGAAAGCATCATTCATTTGTTGAACATGTACGGCTAAAACATTGTCACCCGGCTTGACAAGCAGGCAGAGTAACTGGAGCAGCATTTCTCGGCTGCAGTTATCAGATTTTAGACCGACTATTATGGTTTTGTTCTTCACTGTCTTGCCACTCAGATAAGACATAATTCTGCAATTGATCTTAGCATTTCCACCCATGATTCAGATTATATCTAACAAGCTTCAGCCACCATTCCATTTCATAACGAGGTCCTTTATTTTTATTTTATTTTTTTTTCAGATTTTAGGGTTTTGGAATTTGATGTTTGATTGGGGAGGACAAGGACAGAGCTTTAAATCAAGTATTGGGCAGTGTTATGTGTACACATTCTCCCAATTGGCAAAGCAATTACTTCAGTTTGGTGAAGTGGTTACAACAAGATATCAAGTGCCCACGCCTAAGCTCCTAACTAGCCTCAATTCAACTCAAAAAAGAAAAACCCTCCAATTAATATATTACAACTTCAATATCCCTAAATCCAAAGGCTTAATGTGTACTTCAGGGGACTGTATACAAATTCTTAAAAATCATTATATATATATATCCTTTCACTTGTCTAAATGCAAAGACGGTTCATGCTTTTTTCTATCACAGGCAGCACTTTTCATAGTTTCCCTGCTTTCTAATGGCTCATAGCTCAAACATCTATTGCATTGTTCCATGAAAGAGCTTGAAATCTGAAAGCCCATTTGAGGGTTCTCTCTACGGAATTTGAAAAAAGAGGAGGAGGAGCTAAATAGTTTATCTCTTGAGTTGAACCACCCCTGGATGTGTGGAGTTTCTAGACTCATTGTCATCGAAAACCATAAACCCAGAAATAAAAAACACAAATGAACAAATAAAAAGCAAGCTATATAGCTAATCTCACTCAAAACACCATTTGAAGCAGGGAGTACTTAAAAGGACTAAATTATTAATAAGTTTATACTAACTTAACTTCAACAAGTTATTTACAAAAGTTAGTTTAACCAAGGTTAGATGTGGGAACGAGCAAATTTGTAACTTCATCATTCCATTAGTAAATTTATAATTTATTCGTCCAAGCTGAAAGTCCAGTCCAAAAAATGAGAGAGATTTGAGTAAATTTATATACCCGAAAAATGAATTTAAATAAAAGATAAAGCCCATTTTTTAGATAGACCAAGCCTCATGTAAAAAATTTTGACCCGACCCGAATCTTCTATTTTGCTGTTGTTTATTATTGTTTTGCTATCATTCCATTATTATATTACTATTATTTATTTTTTATTGTTTGAATGGATATTATATAAATCTTATTTTATTGTTAATTTTACTATTATTTTAAAGACATTTGCTTGTTAAGTTGTAATCATCTTATGTTATTTAAGGATAAAAATATTTTTTTAATGTATTTTCAATTTATTAGGAAATATTTATTTTAATGTTTTTAATATAGTTGATGTATTGTATTTTTTAAATTTATTTTTATATAAAAAATAATCTAAAAAATGTCAAATGAGGACTAGGAGGTGATATTTAGAGCGGTCTGTTGGCACATTTGGAAACAGAGAAATGGGATGCTGTTTGACTTAGACTACAAAGACCATGAGGGGGTTCTGAGCCGGAGTTACATATTGAAGGAAGAAGTGATGAGATGTGGGACTAATAGCTTGAATTCTATCACTAGGAGGGGAGACCGTAGGGTGGAGAAATGGGAATGGCCAGCAGATGGATGGTACAAGGTGAACTCGAATGGAGCCCTTCGAACTGGGGATGGGATAGTAGCTAGTGGCGGGGTTATTCGAGATTCTCATGGACAATAGTTGTGGGGTTATTCCAAGAGTATCGAGATATGTTCGGTGATGGAAACAAAAGCTCGAGATGTCTACGATGGCTTGGTACAGGCTTGGCAAATGGGCAGTTGACGAGTGGTGTTGGAAATTGATAGTGCAACTACTGTCCAAATGCTCCTAGGATGCGAGGTAGAGAATCAGGGAAGTGGAGTTCTGCGCGCTGCCAAGGAATGCTCAAAAGGGACTGGATAGTTAAAGTGCAACATGTAAAGAGAGAAGGAACACAGTAGCTGATGGTTAGCTGCAATTTCTAAGGGTCGGCTACTGTTTAAAAACTTAGGATAAATTACACCAACAATCACTCAACTATAGGATAGCTAACAAAATAGTCACCTAAGTTTCATTTCAGTCACTTAACTTTTGAAAAATAACAAAACAGTCACTAACGTTATAAAAAAGTGACAAAACAGTCATTGACTAACAGTTTTCGTTAATGTCTTAACAGAACCGCTGATGTGGCAAGTTATGTAACAACTCGATTTCGGGACTAGTCGAAATAGTTGTTTCGAGACCGCTAATTCGAGGTTGAGGAAAATTATTTTAGTATTAATTATTGTGTTATGGCATTAATATATGGCTATATGAAAATTTTGGTGCTTTATTTTAGCAATTGTATGTGTAATTGTGAAAAAGGACTAAATCGCATAAAGTGCAAAAGTTCCATTATAAATGGTAGAGGTGTCTAATAGCCAAAGAATATCAATTGGAGGTCCTTAAAGTGAAATTAGGCCATTGTATTTGTGATGGCCAGCCATATAGAGGCTAGGGAGACAAGATATTAAATGTTGGTCAAATTTGGTGGAAATTAGGTGATAAAAATGAATAAAATAAGATAAAAAAAGATGAGATATCATCTTTTACTATTCCTTCTTCTTCTACTACCGAAAAATTGAGAGGAATAAGGGTTCTTGGAGTTCAAAATTTTCAGCAAAATAAATCTCTTGCAAGTAAGTGATTTTGGTGGTTTTATTTGATAATTTTTGTACTTTTGGAGTCCCCAAAGCTTAGGCTAGCTAATGAGGGGACTATTTTGTGATATGGTTGAAAGTTTAGGGACTTTCCATGAGAGAGTTTATGTCGTTAGCTGAGTTTTTATGGAAGAAAATGAATGTTGGGGAGATGAGAAACAACTTTTGTGAAAGGTGTTGTCATGAAAACACCTAAATAGGACTAAGTTGTAAATGTTGTAAATTAGTACTAAATGCATGAAATAGTTAGACTTGTGAGTAGTTGTAAGAGGAATAAATGTTCAGCTAGGCTTGTTTAATGAGAAAATGTGTTGAAAACGATTTACGGGCCTAGGGGCAAAATCGTAATTTTGCCAAAGTGTAAGGGCAAAATGGTCATTTTTGCCTAAGTATAGGTTTTGGTGTATTATGATATATAAGATGATTGAATGAGTGAATTTTGTTATTATAGACCAAGAAGAGCGCGGAATCAACCTTGACCGAGGAAAAGGCAAGGTTACGGAGTAGACCGTTAATCAACACGTTTTGCACCGAGGTAAGTTTATGTGTAAACGATGCATCTTAATTACACATGTTGTTACTTATTGGTGCGTTGTATGATTGAGAACATGTATGATTCAAGTGGATTGAATTTGGTAGATATTGAATAATTTTCGTATGAACGACGGAATAGATATGTAAATGTGAAATAACATCCGTAGTAATAAATGGTGGGCTGTGTGCAATACCACCTTAATAATTCTTGATGGTGGGCTAAGTGCGATACCACCTTATTATTTATTCATGATGGGTTGTGTGCGATACCATCGTTTATATTATTATTTGGTGGGCTAAGTGCGTTACCACCGTAAATATTCTTGTTGGTGGGCTATGTGCGATACCACCATGTTAAAGATTGATAGTGGGCTAAGTGCGAAACCACCGAGTGATTGGAATTATTATGAATGGTTTATTGGGAAATTATAATGTGTTGTTCATGTGATCATGTAGTGATAAGTGCAGGGATTTATGTTAAATAATGTGGGCATTTGGCTTGTGATATGGTTAAAATGTGGTAAGAGATGAAATGAGTAAGCAAGATCATGGAATGTGGATTGTTCTTGCTTAGTATGTAATGTTATTTATTGATTAGCATATATATAAAGATATTTATTGTTTACATGTAAACTTACTAAGCTTAAAGCTTACTCCCTTTCTTTTCCCTTGTTTTATAGTGTCAAAGAGCCAGGTCAGGATACGAAGATAATCGAAAGATCACTCCCACTATCAGCTCATCTCAGTGTATCTAAGTGTTTTAAGTATGGCATGTATAGGGGCTAGACTAGGTAAATTGTTTTGTTATTTTGGCCAAGAGTGTGTTGGCTCCTTTAAAGATGAACTCTTTTGTATATTGTCATAATTGATGGCTCATTGTTTATAATTTATGAAAAGATGAAATTATTTATGGAAATTTATGTTGCACATTTGAGTTGCTTAATGATTTGTTGAATGGTATTATGTTGTGTGAGTTAGGGTGATGAAAGAGCTTGGCAAATAGCCTTGTTCCTGTCCACATCGGTAGGCACATGGGCGTTTGTCTAAACCATGTGTGACACACAGTCAGTCCCATGAGGGTGTGATCAGGCCGCGTGTCCCCTGCATGTTAGTTTTACAAGTTAGTAAGCTTTGTAGTAAACACACAGGCAGAGACACGGCTTTGTGTCTCAACCGTGTAGTAGGCACGGCCACGAACATGGGTGTGTGCCCAGGCCGTGTGAAGTCTGTACCTTGAAATTGGAATTTAATTAGACACATGGTTTAAGGACACGGGCGTGTGCCTTGGCCGTGTGACCTTAGTGAGATGATGACGTCATAAACAGAATGCCAAGGTTTTGGCACACGGGCTAAGACACGGGCGTGTCGAGGCAGTGTGAGGGACACGGGCCAAGGACACGGGCATGTGTCCGGCCGTGTGAAAACCCATGTAGGTTCGAAATGAAAATAAATCCCACATGGGGTAGGGACATAGGCGTGTGTGACCACACGGCCTGCCCATACGGGCATGTCCCATTTCACACTAACATGTGGCCCCTGTTTAGGTGAAAAAATTTTAAGTGCACTAAAGTTTCCGGTTGGATTCTGAAACCCTCCGTATGCATGTTTAAGGCCTCGTAGGTCCTTAATGAGAGTGTTTTGATGGTGAAAGAGATATTTTAAGTTGTATGACCAAGTGAGTTAAGTTTGGTAATGCTTAGTACCCAGTTTCGGCGTCGAATATGGGTAAAGGGTGTTACAAGTTAACTAGCTGATGTGGCCAGTTAACTTGCCACGTTGGATGAAGAAATTGAAAAAAAAAAACTCTAAAAAAACCCCTTTAACAGAGGAGAAGAAGAAGAACAGTCACTGAATCTGGGAACCGATGACCATAGTTGCTTCTGGAAAAGGGTTTTACCCAGCCGAAAAGCTGATGACCATAGTTGCTTTTTAATGAAATGGAGATGAAATAAACATTGACCTATTAACATTTAAAGCCCCTCCTTCAGGTTGGTCTTCCATGTCAATTTCTTGAAGAATGGGATTCCTCTCCCAATTTACTTCATTTGAAACTTTTACTACAGCTATATAGCCACAATGTCTTATAACCACAACACCTAAAGTAAAAGTATCCTACAAGACCAAAACAAAAAGAAAAAGTAAATTTAGCAATGCATAGCCTCTTTCTCTGGTCCGTCATAATCATCTAGCAAAAATTGTTCACTCACATGAACGGTTGCACTCTCATCAGCAGTTATGCCTTTAAGTAAATTTCTCTGAGCTAGCTCCTCTTGTGGCATTCCTAGAACCTGACGCCCCTCTTTTTTACAATCTAATTTCACACTTGCATCAGGAACATCTCTTGTCACCTTAATAATCAAATCTCCCACTTTTCTTCATGCAAAATTGAAGCAGAAGGACCATTTAAAGCATTCTGATTGATTTCAATGATGTTCTTGATTGTCACAATTGCTTTAAAAGCTGAAGTGTCAACAAGTAAACTATGAAGTAGAAAAGCTTTCCTATCTCATATTTGCCTCTCTTCTGTTGTTTTGTAAGGCATAACTGCCAAAATTGCAAACTTTTTTGCCCATTGCCTATTGTCATGTTTACCATCTCTTCCTTGTCCACCTCCATTTCCTCCCCAATTTTTATCTTCCACCGGAAGTAGGGAAAAAACTGACGGTTTATCCCCGGGAAGAACAACCCATGTATTTGCCCGAAAACCATAAGGAAGGTTGCCAAACTACAATTTTAAATACAAAAACGATAAGAAAATAAAACAAACGTTGAGTTCCCAACCATATTCTTGTAATCCATATAAAAGATGCAGTAACTGAATGGAAGACTTTACATACTTTATTATGCTTAGTGAAAGCTTCCATAATAGCCTTGTATGCCTGCAAGGTAAGTTAGTGATCTTTGCCATAAATAAATCATATACACAAAAAATTCAAAGAAAAATGAAACATATTCAAGAAGATGCAATGGAACTTACAACATCAAAAACCCTGCTAATCTACTGCAGAAGAGTGACTAGAGAGTGACAGAGAAGCGGTCGCTTTCCGGCTGGGTAAAACCCTTTCCAAGAAGCAACTATGGTCATCGAGTTCCTAGATTCAGTGACTGTTCTTTTTCTTCTCCTCTGTTAAAGGGGTTTTTTAGGGTTTCTTTTTCAATTTCTTCATCCAACGTGGCAAGTTAACTGGCCACATCAGCTAGTTAACTTGCCACATCAGCGGTTCTGTTAAGACACTAACGAAAATTGTTAGTCAGTGACTATTTTGTCACTTTTTTATAACGTTAGTGACTGTTTTGCTATTTTTCAAAAGTTGGGTGACTGAAATGAAACCTAGGTGACTATTTTATTAGCTACCCTAAAGTTGAGTGACTGTTGGTGTAATTTACCCAAAAACTTACGATAATCCTTCTCATGAGATTTTGAGGCTACTATTATTAGATAATGCTTCTATTCAACAACAAAAAAAAAACTAAGGCTCTATTTGTTTGCCATGAAATCATTTTTCGGAAAAGCTCTCAACACTTGATCTTCCATTTCCCTTCCCCTTCCCCCATCCTTGACACCCCGATCTTCTACTTGCCGTCAGCCAACAATGATTCTCATCACCAGATGCTGGCGTTCATCTTTGATTTTCCTCATCTTTGCATTTCGTTGTCAAAATAGTTACTGCACCACCAGTCAGCATATATACTTGGAGTCACCCTCCCCATTTGCATCCATCTTTTCCATTTCATTGAAAATTAAACCCTAGAATTTTGATTTGAATCGCTCCGAGACAGCCAAGGTGATAATCTTAACTCGTTTTAATCTTCTTCTTTTTGTTCTTTTTAACTTGTTTAGATTTGTTTCACTTTGAAAGGCTCACTTAATCTGTTTTAATTCTTCTTTAATTCTTTTTGTTGTTTTAATTTGCTATGAATTTGATTCGGAATTGAAGCTGCATTCCTTTTTTTTCAGTGTTTGTGTGGTTGTTATTATATATTATAGATTTGAGAAAAACCTTTTTGTTGTGGTTAGTACTACTTGATACAAGTTTGGATGAAGAAATTTTAGTTTAGGTCTTTTACTAATTGTAGTGTTTTGAAATTAGAATTGCTAGTTGCTTAAGACTTTGCATTTCTGTGAGAAGCAATGTTCAATGCTTGACTATCTCGTGGATGTTGATAACGGAAATCTATGGTTCTATAATTTGCAAACTGAAAGGCTTCTGTTATTGTGTGTTTTAAGGGGGCAGATTGATGGCCTTGAGCTTATAGCCTTTGATAATTTTACATCCCATGCTGTGATGGAGGCAGTCGGGTCATGCCTCACAAACAAGTATTCCAAAGGACTAACTGGTAAAAGGTATATACTATGTATAATTGACCAAAGTGAAAAGAGATTTAATTCTGTTTCTGGTTTTGATTTAATTGATTGCAGCCAATGATATTTTTGTTTATTACAAGTACTATGGTGGCAATGAGTACATTGATGAACTTGAAATACTTTGCCAGAAGAGGACTTTGGCAGCATTTCATTTGGATGAAAAGAAGTTGGGCATTAATGTTCAACCATTGTCTGGTTCTCCGGTAAACTTTGAGGTTTATACAGCTATTCTTAATCATGTTGATCGAATAATGGTAATATTCTTCTACCGTAAATTAGTGTTTTTCTGCTAGATGGTACTCAAATCAATGATTTCTTAATCTAACTGGTATAGGCTCTAGACTTACCTTATGGAAGACATTTGTCACATGGATTTATGACTCCTAAAAGACAAGTATCTGGCACATCAATCTATTTCGAGTCAATGCCTTTATCGACTTTATGGATCCACAGATTATTCCTCATTGTTTGACTTACTGAGTTTTAGTGGTTGGTATGTTTGCTTGGTGGTTGATTCAATCTAATAGAAATATGGAACAGGCCTTGTTGATTATGAAAAAGAAAAAGAAAATCTATTTTTACTCCAAAATATGTGATGAGTTACCGATGCTTTGGTGGTTAATTTCTTTCATAGTGATTTCAAAATCCTTTCAGTGTCTTATGGAGCACTTTTTCTTGTTTATAGGAAAATTTTTAAATTTGATGTATGGTTTTGTTTCACCTTCATCTTACGTATGGTTGCTACTTCTTTTTTCTCTGGTATGACATTGACTAACAGCATGATTTTCGATGATGTCATTGATGCTAATCCCCCTTTCCTGAAAAAAAAATAATCGATGCTAATTGTGCTGCAAATGCTACTGAACACAAATATAGTGATTCTATTTAAATTATGATCTACCTGGACATTGATTAATGCATTACTTCTGAAGTCCAAAACTATTGATTTGGTTCTTACACACAAGTTATAAATTTGCTCTTTCAGATTGCATATTCCACTGTTGAGGTTGACATAGCAAAAATTTGTCATAGGAAATCTGCCAAATAACAAAAAACGTTTTACACAGGTTCATCCAAACACCAGAAAAATAAATCATTTCTAAAAAAGTAAATCATTTTCCAAAAATTATTTTTTGGAATATATTTTATTAGCAAACAAACAGAGCCTAATTAAAAAGATGTACTACTAGATTATCTTGTAATTAAACACTTATTATTTCATTAATAAAGTTCATCAACCCTTCTTTTCACAATATACTTTTTATTTAATTAATTGGATTAAAACAAAAAAATTTAAAGAAAAAAAATCTAAGATTTTTATTTGGTTGAGAGGATATAAAATGACTTAATATCACATTTTATTTAATAAAACATAGGAGTGATCAAATTATAAATTTACTAACCCCATCTAATGATTATGTTTATAACTTCGACTAATTTAATAATTAATTTGTAACTTTCAAATAATTCAATAATTAATATACAATTTTTTGAAGTTGAGTGACTAAAATATAAACTTGTTAGTAATTTAATAACTTTAAGTATAATTTACTTATTATTAAAGAAAAAAAAGTTTTTACCTTATGTGGGTATCTTTAAGATTAATATATATGGAGGTACTAAATCTGACTATTTACCCCCCCCCCCCCCCCCACTTGATATTTAAACATTTCTTTTTTCAATTTTACTGGTACCTAAATTTAGAAACCAACTTAATGTATTTTTTAGATACCTAACTATTACCGTTAAAATACATTGATGCAACACTAAAAATTAATAGCATGATAACATATGACAACATAAAATTTTGACAAGTGGCAAAAAATTTAAAATTTATAAATAAAAAATTATCAAATGCCATTATACTAATGACATATCACTATATTTTAATTGTGTTAGTTAGGTAAAAAAATATTGTTTTATTATTTCTAAATTTAAGTACCAGGCCCAAAAAATAGTTTAAGTACCGAATAGCTAAGTCTAGGTAACTCCATGTAACTAGAAAAATAATAACAAAAGAATCAAACAAAAGGCAACTCTAGTTTCAAAAGCAAATTTCAACCCAAAACAAATGCAATAAAATCAATCAATTTTTGGGTGTAAAGCTTTTTCTTTATTCATTACTAGATTTCTTTGTTCTTTTTTGTTTCCCTTAATTGTTCTTGAGATCCTTGGACAAACTCAAATTTATTCAACAGACTTCTTTTACATTATTCCCAAAATTGCAGAGAAGGAACATAGCAACATAAGTAGCCACCAACAATCATATATCTGCATTTTAAAGAAGCAAATCGATATAACATTATAGGATCTAAATCCATGTCAAACTCACGAAACATGTTTTTCAAAAATATCCTAAATAGGTACAGGTTTTTAAGTCAGAAAGACAAGAGTTTGTTGCATCATATGCAGATCAAACATAATTTTGAGGTGAATTCGTCCTAAGACAACTGAAAATCCAACTCTTCATGTAAACATACTATATTCGAGTCTCACACCCATGTCCAAGTATCAATAGTACTTAAAACGTAACGAGTCTTCTTGGTTAGCTCATCCTTGAAAGGTAAAACGGAAACTTAAATCACATAGTTAAGAAACTGCCAATCAAGTAACAGACTTTGCCTGGTATGATCATTAAAATAAAGCAGTTAAAGCACACTATGAGCTAATGCCGGTTGCCCAACTACTAGTAACTTGGCCCTACTGGATCTAAGGCATTATGGTCTTTGATCAAGAGAAATCAAATGAAATTTTCAGTAAAGCATCTTCAATAAGCTCGTGCCAAAAAGCTCCACAATGTTCAGCATTTAACCACAAGAATACACTTACAAGATCTGAATAGATGCATCAAGATCTAATTGTTGCACAGCAAGATAAATAACATTTCACAAACTTGCAGCATCTTTCTTATTTAATCCAGATTCCGATCCTAGAGTTAGATAACTTAGGCTAGTTCAGAAGCAAGTCTAAGGTAATTTTTAATCACATGCATATAATGTAAAAACTTTATTATAATAGAAAATTAATCAGTAATTTGCACAAACCAAGTTAAACTAACTAAACACATATATAGGATCTTGAGCAGTAATAATAGATAGCCAGTATTATTCTACAAATAATTTTTTATTTAGTTTTCAGCACTTAGCAGACACTGCACATAAAGTTAATCAGATAACCCCCCCCCCCCCCAACACACACACAAGTTTATAAACAGCAAAAGGTATCTCTGCAGACAATTTGATCCAAAGAAAACTCGTCTGAGGAAAATTTTGCATCGATCACTCGGACATCTGCACGTGAAAAATAAAAATGATTTTAACCACTAGGAACATTAGCAATGTGCATTGGTAGTGAACTAAACCTAGCCAAACCAACCCATCAGATCATTTCCAGTTATCAGAGGGCTAAGACAATTGGCTATAAACTTGCCTGGTTTAGAGGATTGTCTGGAGATTTCTTCCATAGTTTCCATATCAAATCCTTGTATTGGGTGTGAGTAAGACCCGGCTTCTCTTCCTTAAGCCTGGGAAGTTCAGCTTCTTCAAATGCCTACATTCATTCATCAATGAATTTATTGCTATGCAGTCAGATTAAGGCACCAAAACATACTATCCTATAAACAATAATCTAATTGGGAGAGTAGTTGAAAATTAAGAAAAGAACCAATGCGGCGTGTACCGAACCTTAAAGGAAGCCTTAAGCCGCCTTTCAGGATGGCGATCGGCGGGGAGGTTATCGGCCACTGCCATCTGCGCAATCGCCTCCTCCACACTCCTTGCTTCAATCAGCGAATCATCCCTATTCGTATTCGTCACTGATACCATCCTCTCATACTCTTCTTCCGCCGCCGTCCGACTCTGCTTCTTCTTGGCCTCCTCCGCTTTCTTCGCCATCTCCGCTTGCTCCTCCTCCTTCCTTTTCTGCAGTTGCGCTTCCGTCACCTTAGGGACGGGAATTGCCACACGGTTCGCCTTCTTATCTGGTTTCTTCATCGCTTTATCTATCTCTTTCTCCTCCATCTCCGCTTGACGACGCGCCTCCGCACGGCGAGCAGCGGCTTCAGCTCGTTTCTCTGCGTCTTCCTCGCGTTTCTTGGCCGCCTTGGATTTGGGACCCTCGGCTTCGCGCCAGTACTTCTCTTCTTTCTCCCGGGCTTCACGCTCTTTCCGATCGGATTCGGTGGCGCTCTTGCGCGCACGCGCCGCCTCGGCTTTGCTGTTAACGCCCATCTTCTTCGGCATCTTGTAGTAAATTTCGGCGTCACTTAGGTTTTTAGTTTCTTTTTGAGAAATTAATTGCAAAAAAAGATATATATATATTGGAGAGGATTGCTGATCACCGCGGTTAGATTTTGGGTCTTAAATATAAGAACTTTTGATGAGTGTCAAACGGTTGCAACAAAAATTATAAACACAAATATAAATTTTTTTTGTAAAAAATTACAAAAACAATAAATTTAAAAGTATAGTTTTTAAAAATAAAAAATATTTTTAAAATTTTATAAATCATTAGAGCTTGAACCTGAAATTGGGCCTTTCTTTTAAGTGATAAATTAAGATAAATTATTTTTTAAATTATTTAAATAATAAAAAATAATATTATTTCAATTCAAATGATAATTTAAATAATGTTATGAATATTTTATTAAGTAGATCTTGTTTAAATTTTAATAATCATTAGAAATATAATAACCAATGAATGACAAGTGTTTTTCCTTACGTGGATCCTATTTCAATGGGAACTTGATGAGTCGATCCGCCTACACGTCTTGCTTTTACTGCTATATCGGGAGTTACTCCACGTATTGCTTGACGTAAAACAAATAGTGGATTTGTTTCTATCTTTTGTTGAATCTTTTTAAAGGCTCGATAGATAATTTGATAAGCCAATGATTTTTTTTCCGTGTTTCAAAATACGGTTAACCAACATGTTAACTAATCGATTACGATAAATTGAATCGGATATTGCAGTATTTTCTTTTGCAGTACCTCGACGGGACATGAGCGTGAAAGGGATTCAAGAATCTATTTTTTTTTATAAGGGCTAAAATCATTTATTTTGGCTTTTTGACCCCATATTGTAGGGTGGATCTCGAAAGATATGAAAGATCTCCTTCCAAGCGGTACATACGACTTTCATCGAATACGGTTTTCTACAAAATTCCATATGTATCTATGAGATCGAGTATGAAATTTTGTTTACTCACTTTAAATTGAGTATCTATTTCCCTCCCTTTCTTACTAGGATTGGAAATACTGTATTTTACATATCCATAGAGTCCTTGGGTTTCCGAAATAGTGTAAAAAGAAATGCTTCAAATCATTGCTATTTGACTTGGACCTGTTCTAAAAGAGTCGAGGCATTTCGAATTGTTTGTTGACACGGACAAAGTCAGGGAAAACATCTGAAATTATTTCAATATTGGACCTTGGACATATAATAGATCCGAATCAAATCTCTTTAGAAAAAAGATCTTTTGTTTCATGGTAGCCTGCTCCAGTCCCCTTACGAAACTTTCGTTATTAGGTTAGCCATACACTTCACATATTTCTAGCAATTCACATATTTTGTATATATTTTCATTGATCAATTTATTTGTAACCAATAATATTTTTATTACATCAAGACAAATTATTTGTATTAGACTAATATCTTAATTTACAAATAATGTCTTTTTAAATGGAGTGGATATCTAAATATTAATATCAACATATGTTACCTTAAAATATTAAAATATAAATATTTTTTTGAATTTTTATGATCACAATTTCAAATCAAATGCCACAAATGTCCATATATGTCATCATTCTCCTAAAGTCCATCACTATTGTCGAGTGGTTGATCATTCTAAAGAACTATAGCATAGAACAAAAAGAGCATGTACATTGTAATATATGAAGAAAGCTTACTCTAGATATTAAATAGGGTCCAAGTCCAATAAACATGTTGTTAGTAACACCAAAAAAAGAACTAAAAATTTATGTATTTTAAAATATTAAAATTTTGATATATTCAATATTTCTAAAATATAGTTTTATAAAAATTGATTGTATTTTTAATTAAATACAATTTTTATATCAATTTTTTAATATTTTAAAATACATAAATTTTATAAAATGTAGTTTTATAAAAATTTTATATCAAATTTTTAATGTTTTAAATGTGATTAGCAAAATTATACTTTATTTCAAGATGCATTTTTACTATTTTTAAAACTTTTTTTGTAATTATCCAATTTTCATCAGTGTCGGAAAAGTCAATGTCAATATCAAATTAGTTAAGTAGAGCCATCTAGAATGTCGAAATGAGAAAGATACAAGTTGAATACAGAATTAATAAATGAAATTAGCTAGTAATAAATTTTATTAAGTTATGATATAAATAGTACAAGGACTAAATTGAAAAGTAAGTTAATTAGCTAGTTTTTTAATATCTTGGGAGTCGAGAACATATCACAAGCTCAAATACTTTGAAAGTACGAATGTATTTTGCATATTTTAGTGGGTTGATGAATTAACGTGCATATCCATTCCCGAGTCCAAATCAATTAATAGGGATTGAAATAATAAAAGGAATGTGAATTATAAATGATAGTTGACTATGTTTAAAGTAATGATCTGAGATCGATTTATGTTATATGAAACGAGACGCTAAGTGAGAGGAACCATATGAAAACTTATGCATCTCCTTGTACATTAAATAAAAACATTGTTAATAAATTAATAAAATGATTATAATATATACTATTTTGATAATCGATAATATAACACGAATAGTTCTTTTACAACATCAAATAGAGCGTATAAGAAGAAACAGTGTTAAGGAGGAATCTGATTGGAAACTTGAAAAACTATATGCAGCTGAATAGGAGAGAGAGCCTTAGTGAAAGAAGAGTTCCTGAAACTGCGGCAGAGAGAGACAGGTTTAAGGGAAAGGATGACTAATTTTGTATATCATCATTAGCATTTGAAATATCAGTCTCAAAGTTTTGAAATTTTTTTCTCAACTTCAAATTATGATGTCGAACATTTACAATGAAATACACCCATTCTAAATTCCGAGATACTCGAATGGCAAATTGAGCTCGAGAGCAGGAAAATACCACCCAACCATGAAGTAGAAGTAACAATATGTGCTAGGTGATGTTTATTTGTGCCTGCAGCAAGTGATCAAGAATGAATTGGTAAATAACTAAAAACTATAAACTCACTGCAGGTAGTCAAGAAGAGGCAAATCTCTAATCTCCTCATTCACAATCAATGCAATAACATGAAAAGTGTGCATTTCTGAATGGATACTACAATAATCCAAGCCAGAATTTGAATCCAAATTCAAACGAAACAGTCTTAACCTATCAGAATAGTGCTAGTGTTTACAACGTTTTGGGAGACACATGAAAGAAATCCATATATATAAATGCTGTCAAGGGCGCCACACCTCCAGGCGCTAGGACCCACATATAGCCTGAGGCGTAAGGCGCAAAAAAAAAAAAATAGAAAAACACTCGCCCGAGTAAACCGAGGCACATATAAATATAAATATAAATTTATATATGTGTAAAATGTATATAAAAACATATGAAACTAATACAATTTATAAATTCAAAACATTGTTCAATAGTTTAAGTTTAATAATTACTTAAAATGTATTGTAAAATAAAACACCATAAGAACGAAATTAAATATCATCCCGTCAGAAACTAGTTTTTATATTTTCTTTTAAAAGTCAAAATAAAAAACAAATAAACAAGAGAATGGGGCTCGTTAGTGAGGCGCACTATTTTTGTGTCTGGCCTTGCAACAAAGGCCCCTCGAAAAGCGCACCAAGTGCTCGCTTGATTGAAGTCGCCTCGCCTTGAGGTGGCTGAGGCGGTAATGGCAATTTGCGGTGTCTTGACATCATTGATAGTTCTTGCAAGTCGACGATAGTACCTGGCACGTATTCTTGTATTGCGGTTAATCACCCTTGAAGTTAGTTGTACGACACATCTCAGTCTCCGTACAATTGCTCTATGGTCATTTGTTTAGTCCACAATATTTTTTTGTACGACACCGTGTACTAGAATCGGACTTACATGTCGACAATTAGGACCAATCAGGAATAGTGGGCATGTCTTTATTGCCGTTAATCACCCCTGAAGTTAGTTGTATGACACATCTCAGTCTTTGAACAACTACTCCATGGTCATTTGTTTAGCCCACCATGCTTTTCTTTACGACACCATGTACTAGAACTGAACTTACATGTCGACAATTAGGACCAATACAGGTGTAACACCCCTAACCCGTGTTCGTCGCCGGACTAGGGTTAAGAGGCATTACTGGACAAACGGAATCTTTTACGGATATTTCATAATACAATTCATCAAACACAATCAAAGTGTCCCTTTTATAGGCCAACGAAACCTTAATCATGTTTTAGAATAGATTAGGGACTAAACCAAACACATATGGAATTTCTCAGAAATTTAAAAATTTTTCTAAGTTACAGAGGTCACACGCCCGTGTGGGCAGGCCGTGTACCTCCCACGGCCTCAACACGCCCGTGTGTCTAAGCCGTGTCAAAACAGGGCATACATACTGACTTGTCCACACGGCCGTGGACATGCCCGTGTGCCTCACCCGTGGTCGATCCTAACTTGCACCACACGGCCAGTCACACGCCCGTGTGTCCAGCCTGTGGTCGATCCTGACTTGTTTTGAATTTCAACCATGAGGGACACGGTCAAGCCACACGCCCGTGTGCTCAACTGTGTGGGCAATTGTAGGCCATTTTCAAGGCTAAATTGCCACCCACACAAGGGTCATCCCTACAAGCAATATACCAATTCATTTCATGCACAATTGGCATCCAAAGACATGTCACATAATCAACAAATCTTCACATTCAATCTCATTTCTAATCATACCATTTTTTAAGACAATTTGCATAACCAAATCACATGTATAAACAAGCATGATACATTCACATCCTACCATTCATATAACCATTTCATTGATCAAACTAATCATACTCATATTGCATCCCTATGCTTACCATATTCTTGACCATTTCATAGACATGAATTTACACCAAAATCAACATCATATGACATAGCATCAAATATAAAACACAATCACTTATCTAACCATATCACATGGCTACATATATTCATGTCTCAAACATACTCCAAAACAACTAGCCTATACATGCCATATTTAGCTATTTACACATTCAAAAGTACCAAAGTTGAGTTTGATAGTGTGGTGATGATCCTTAACGATTCCCGAGCCTTTTTGTAGCTTTGACGACCTATAAATAGAGTAAACACACACACAGAGTAAGCTTTCCAAAAGCTTAGTAAGTCATATACAAATAAACTAAACATAAACCATTCATAAGCATTGCTATTTGAATTCATTAACGTATCTTCATTTCAAGCACATAGTTAATCTCTTTGGCTCACTTGGTTTGCCATTGCTTATCAATTCATCACATCTCAAGTATCTCATTTGTCTATATCACAAACATACATATATCTCAAATTTTCATTTGCATTAGTGCACATACATACTCACCTTTTCATGCTTATACAAAGCATATATGTCAACGTACCTGAAACGGATGTACAATCCACATATTCATTCATTTCTCGGACTTGCCCGTTGAACCGTTCAGAACTAAATAGGATACTCAAAGTGCTCGGAATAGTCGTACAATGCCAACGTCCCAGATGTGTCTTACATGTAACCAGATATCGATGCCACTGTCCCAGACAGGGTCTTACACGAATCAAATACGATGCCAATGTCCGAGACATGGTCTTACACGTAAATCTCATATCGATGCCAACGTCCCAGAAGTGGTCTTACACGGAATCTCGAATCAATGCCAACGTCCCAGATGTGGTCTTACATGATATCACATATCGGACACCTATGTCATGACATACGTAATTCCTATCTAGTCCAGGTTCACACGGTACTTCTCAGATATTAACTATTTTTCGATACTTTCTCAGAATCCATATATATATTCATCATTTCATACACATTCATCACAATATATTCTCATATGCATATACATAATTTAATACAAATACATTTATTTGTATATAGACTTACCTCTGATTCGGTTTAATGGAAATGGATACGGCTACTCGATTACTTTCGATTTCCCACGATCTAAGTCCATTTTCTTCGGTTCTTGATCTATACATATTCAAATTTAACCCTTTTATTCACTAATTCATCCAATTCAATCCAAATACACATATTTAGGGCAATTTACAAATTAGCCCTCACATTTGCACATTTGGACATTTTAGTCCCTATTTCACAAAATCACAAAATACACCAAATTTACTTACACTCATGCTTGGTCGAATATACACTATGATCATATCAATCCATACATTTCATTTATTTCACAGATTAGTCCTTCAAAATTTCATTTTCTCAATTTAATCCAAAATACTCAAATTTAACAAAACTCCAAATACAAACTATGATAATCAAACATATATCTTTCATAATTCACCATCAAACATCATAAAACACATGAGTTCATCAAGGGCTCATCTCAAAAACATCATCAATTCTCAAAATTAAAACATGGGTTTTGAAGTATACAAAGCAACGATTGCAAAAACGTAGAAATTATCAAAAACTGAGTTAAAATCATACCTTAATTTTGCTTGATAGTAGCCGAAACCTAACATGGTTTTCTTCTTTTCTTTCTTTTGTGTTTCCGGTGATAGATGGATGAATAAATCCAATATCATGCTTATTTTGTTTTTATTATAATATTTATCATTTATAAAACCATTACTAAATAAAATAAGCTTTTTATCTTAACAATATGCCGTCCACTATCCTCTCTTTTGGCCAAATTGCAACATAAATCCTCATATATAAGAAGACACAACAATTAGGCCACTCAATCAAATAGAAGGCTATTTTTACCTTTTACGCGATTTAGTCCTTTGCTCAAATTAATCACACAAATAAACAAATTTTCATTTGAGACTTTCACACACGCTTAATCACGTATCATAGGCACGGAAAATAATATTAAAATATTATTCTAACTCAGATTTGTGGTCCCGAAACCACTGTTCCAACTAGGGTCTAAACCGGACTGTTACAACAGGAATAGTGGGCATGTCTTTCACTAGTGGCATAATGCAGTTGCTTATTGTTTTCACGTCCAATTTGTGATGGTCTTGCGTCATACGTGCAACAATGCTTGTATGGGCCCTCCGAATTTTCAAACCATCCACAATTAAGTCCTCTATATAAATGTAGCTTGAACCTACCAATTCCACCCTCCTCTAGACCTCCAACATTGCCCAACATATAATGTATGTGTAGACTTTATGACTTTGTAGTCCACTGACACATTCATGTTATATCGCTTGATGAAAAATATACAGTCCTCCTTGTTGATTAATTGTTGTCCTACGAACAACTCTTTCATTTCAGAATTTGCCGCCATTTAGTTAGAAATTATTATATTTAGGTACTTAGAGAACTTAGATGCATGTACCGTATTGGGGTCTACATTAAACATATGGGCCCTAGGGTCATTTTGTATAATAATGCCACGACTCGAGCTCCAGACCAAAGGGGGTGTACATCTTCATCCTTTTTTATGCCTTCACTGTCATATCATCCAGGACCTCATCCAAATCAGGGTCACTAAAATTTTCACCCTCATGATGAGAATAACCATCATTATTGGGTCCTTCTTCACCATCTACATCGGTACCCATCACCTCCGGATGTATCTTTAAACGGGGACCTAGAATGGGGTTGTTATATGCAACCCCACCATGGTGTGGATTTTCAGCCCATGTCGATGTTCTTCCATAACCTAATTGTTCTGCCTATCCGACATTGAGGTCAAAGTCAAACTCGTATTATTGACTTAATGGAGTAACATTTTGGATAGGATCTTCATTGGTTAACTCAGCAAATAATTCAACTAGTTCAGTGTTTACGTTCCCAATCGAGCAATAAATTGCTATCATAGTTCCCACGTCTTCATCATCTAAAAGCTTCAATAAAACATCAATGGCAACTTTAAAAAACTGTAACAATTTCGTGAAATAGTCCTTGGGTTAGCTACATCAAGCTCTGGAAATTCCAAAAACATAAAATTTATAAAAGTTGATAAAAAAGGACTTACCAATTTGCAAGAATAAGGTAATGGCGAGTTAGATGTTCTCCCTCTTTTGAATTCAGTTCTAGATGAAGAAGATAAAATAATAATTCTTTTTCCTTTCTTTACTAATTCTTTTTGAATATTTTAACGTATATTATAATGTTTATAATATAAAAACATCATATTTTAACTAATTAATCCCCACTAACCGTCCAACACTATTAAAAATGGTATATTTACTATTTAAAACCTTTAAAAATAATTAATCCTACTTTTTAGTTAATAGAAATCAATAGAGATTAAATTTTACATCTTTTACGATTTAGTCCTTTTTCCTTAATTAACTAGCCAACATAAAAAATACCGAACCAAATCTTAATACAACACTCACATAACATTGTAAATATTAAATAAATAATATTTACGAACTAACATGTCAAAATCATGGTTTCGAGGACACTATTTTCGACACAATTGAAAAACGGGTTGTTATAGTCTTAGGCCGTGTGAGAAGTGAAAACCTAGAGTTACAAAAGGGACATGGCTGTCTAAGGGGGTCCTGTGGTCCCCATGAGCGGCCTACACACCTATTTGGTTTATCCTAGGCTCGGTTTTACCTCGATTTTCTCATAAAATAACACACATTTGTCATTGGGGTCTCAGACAACGATCCTCACATCCAAATTTAATTCAGGATACCTAAAATGAGTCGATCTTGGGAATGTTAGAGACGAATTTTAACAAGGTTAGCTAAACTAGTAGGACGAACGGTTGAATAGATGTCAATTTCGAGTTCGGGATCAAAATAAAATTTTCAACAATGGAGGAAAAAATTTGCAAAGGGGAATATGAAAAAGAAAAGGGGAAGAAATAAATCAAAATTCTAATGTAATTAGGAAAGGGGACTAGTAGCTAGGTTTTCAAACTTTTAAGGGGTTGCAAGGTAATTTACCCTTTTTTGCTGAAAATAAAAGGAAAATGAGGTGAAGTTGGCGTGACTTAAACTTAGGAATCCAAAGGGGAAGGGAAATTACTTAACCAATTAATTTGCTACCCACACTTGTTTATTTTTTTACTTCATTTAATATTTTTTATAGTGTGGTTTTTATCCTAGGTTGTTGAAATTAAAAAGAAAAGAAATGAAAGAGATGAGGTTTAAACCTAGGATCTTTAAGGAGTATCCTAGCTACTTAATCATAGAACTTAAGGTTTATTTCTTGGTTATTCATTTCATCTAGCCCTCTATATTTTGGGGCGTTATAGGATGAGCTGGTGGAGTATATATATTGGGTTGTGTCATCTAATGGCATCGCAGGACCAACAGTGCCACCCGACACAATGGTAGCACCCAAAATATTTTTAAAAATTAAACTGACACTGATGTCGCTTGACACACTTGTGACACCAATTTTTTTTTTAAAATCTAACACCGGTGCCACTGGTGTGTGTGCCACTTGACACACCAGTGGCACCAAAAATTTCTGACACTAGTGCCGCCACTCGACACACTGACGACACCAAAACAAAAAATTCTTTTTGGCTGACATCGGTGCCGTTTGACAGATGGGCAACACTCATTAAATTTTTTTTCTTTTTTTTCCTCCCTGAATATTGAATTTTTAACGGCTATTTGAAAAAAAAACATACTAGTGTCGCTTGACACAGTGACGACAGCCAAAAAATATATATTTTTAAAAAGTCGATGATTGGCTAATGATGAGGGGGTGGTGCCGCCAGTGTGTCAGGCAGCATTGGAGGTCACTGAAGATTTCAGTTCATTTTCGTATATCATTTTTCACTTAGGTCATTCTTGTAATTTATTAATTAATTATTTTTATTTTTAAAAAACCGAATTTGAAGATACATTGTATCCACACACTTCATAACACACACAAAACAAAAGAAAGAGTAAACAGTAGGAGTGAACAAAACCTGATTTGATTCAAAAAAATCGAAAAAAAATTGAATTTTGAGTTAATGTAATCGAGTTGTTCGAGTTATTCAATTAAACTCGAATTAGTAATTCGAGTTTTGAGTTCGAGTCGAGTTGAATTTTACAATTTGAATAACTTGAATAATTCAAATAACATATTGGTGTAAATATCCCTTTAGTCCCTATCAATTTTGAAAATGAGCAAATTGGTCTCTCATAACAAAAATTGCAAAAAAAAAAAATTAGAATAATTTTAAAAATTTTAAAAAAAATTTTAAAATTAAAAATATTTATAAAAATTCTGAAATTTATATTTTTTAGAAAATTATATATACTTTAAAAAATTAAATTATTTATAAAGAAAGTTAAAAAAATTTAAAATTTTCTAAAATAATAATTTTAGAAAATAAATAAGTTAATTAATGATTTAAGTTTATCATATATATTTTTTATTTTTTTGCTTTGAAAATGTTTTCAAATATATACGATGTCAAGTCTATGTACTCTAGCATGAAATTAATTATAACAAAATTTTAATTTGACATGTTTAAATTTTTTAATTTAACTCAAATAATTTCATTTGATTTGATTTAACTCGATAATTCGATTAATCCAAAACTTTTTATTTTATTTCATAATGTCAGAGAAAGCAATAAAGATAGTAGAGAAGCACCATAGACTGACCCAAATTTAACCATGTCAGCGACAGACATATATGATTGCAGAGATAAGGAGCAACAATTACCCGATCATTTGATCTGTGGATGCCAGCTTTAGCAAAGCATGGTAGGAACGTGATTAATATCCCTCATTTTATATTCAAAATCAACTAGTAGATTAATATATATAAAAGTAGTATTCAAACATTTCTTCTCTCCGTACCTGTTTAAAAGCCAACACTTTTTCTTTAAATATTTAAAACAATTTTCATTTTTAGTATTTAAAATATGCTCAAAATTTATACACTTATGTGTACTTTCCTTATCTTGACACAAGGCATATAAATACCATTTTTTTATAAAAATGGTTAATTTTCAATTTTAATCTTAATGTTGTAGCCCAATTTTTACCCGTCCAAAACCCAATAGCCTACAAGCCTAAATTACTCGGGGCCCAATACCAACTAAGGCCCAAACAACAAACCCAAAACAGACAACCCTAACCCTAACCCACTTGCACCTGCCCTCTGTCTCTGACCCTCTGACTTCTGACTCTGCCCCCACCTGCCCTCTGCGCCGCACGTCTGTAGCACCGCCCTTGCCACCGCCCAAGCCCCTGCAACACCATTAAACAAAGACAAGACAGAAAAGAGAAAGAATGCGTGTAAAGAGAAATAACAAGGCTATAAAAGCCGATTCTAACAGTTGTAAAAGGGTCTTTTTTTTTGGCAATAAGAAACGAGATTCAAAAAATAACAGAAACATACTTGAGAAATTTCAAACCCAAATACAGAGATCCAAGCAAGAGTGCATATAAAAATATTAAAAGCTACTAAAAACAGAGGCCAAAGGGAAGGTAATCTTTTTTTTTGTATTTTCGAAACATTCCATTTTTCTTTTCGGTATACATATGTATAAACATTAGTCAAAAAAATATAAAAAAAAATACACATTTTTACCTTTTCTGGCCACCGCACGCGGTGGCCGGAGCGACGGCGTCCGCGACAGAGGCACGATGGTAGCCTGGCCGGAGAACCCCCCACCTGCAGAGAAAACAGAGAGAAATCTCAGTTTTTTTAGAAAACAGAAGAAAATGATTTTTTTTGTTTAAAATCGGCCTTAAATAGGACCAGTGAAACGACACCGTTTCACTCAGGCCCCTAGGGCCAAAAACGACGTCGTCTGGTCACAGGGTCCGCGCGTCAACCCTACCCGATCAGAGGGTCCGCGCGTTTTTGAAGGGAAGGGCTAATTGCACTGTTAGCCCTTCCGCATTTTTAGTTCTTCAAATCAAGTTTTCAGTATTTGCACATTGGCCCTGAAATTCTGTATGGTTTCGCGACTTGGTCCCCCCTCGAACGCAGCATTTAACTTGCACGGAAAATTACCATTTTGGTCCCTTACCTGTTACGCGCGTTTGTTTTTTGCCCCCGAACTTCTGCTTATTTATGAATCAACCCTAAAATTCTGTTTTATTTACAAATCAACCCCAAAACCCCATTTTATTTAATAATTAACCCAAAACTTTCATTTTAACGCAATTTAACCCATTTTCGATTATTTTGTAATTTTACCATTTGTGCTATTATTTAATTTGCTCACTTTTATTGTTACCTTATTATTTATCATTATTATTATTATTATTTTATCATTGCCACATTATATTATTATTATCCACGACTATTATTAAATATCATTATCATTACTATACTTATATTTTTTATTTAAAACTATAACTATTATGTTTATTACTATTATTTTCAAGATATTTATATGTCGTTATTTACCATTTTATTTTAATAATATTATTACATTATTATTATCTTTTAAAATCATTATCATCCTTTATCAATTTATTATTATTATTATCATTATCATTCGTTATTCTCATTATATTTTACTATTATTTGTTTGATATTACTGTTATTTATATTTACGATTGCATGTGTTATTTTATTTTTCTACCATTATTATTATTATTATTATTATTATTACTATTATTAATATTATTATCTTATTTATTAAAATTCTTATTTGTTGTTTTCACTATTATCATTATTATCTATTTTTATTATATTACCATCATTATTACCATTACTATATTATTATTTTATATATATATATGGTTTTATTTATTTATTTATTTTTACTATTTCATTCATAGATTGCCATTATTATTTTTATGTATCATCATTATTATCGTTATTTTCTATTACTGTTATTATACGTAATACTCCCAATGTATTATATATTATCTTTACTTATACGTATATGTGTCCTTTTATTATTCTTTTTACGCATAACATCGTGTTTTCACATTTTTACGTTAATTTTTCTCAAGGCCTCAAGTTTTATAAACGACCAAAACTCCGTGTTAGCGATTCGAGAGAATCGAGCCCTAACTTACTGGGTTCTGATTTTTCTTGTTTAAGCTAAACAACGGAAGATCCCTTTTAAAATCACAAATTCCAGTTTTAAATCGACATTCCGTATTAGCAATTCGAGTGAATCAAGCCCTAACTTACTGGGTTCCGGTTTTCTCTCGTTTAAAGCTAAACAACGGGATATCCCTTTTGAAACCGCAATTTAAATTTTTAAACAAAACATTTAATCTCGGATATTCGAAATGTCGCGCCCTAACTCACTGGACTCGACATCTAGATATTTCGGATAAGTTTTTTTATTAAAATAGAGGCAATATTCCTAATTTGGACCTTCGGGAAAACAAGCCCTAACTTACTGGATTCTGGTTTCTCGTACGACAAATGACGGAATATCCTCTCTAAATAAAAATCGAGTTTTAAAAAGGCAAGCTTAATTTTGGGAGTCTTAAGTATCGCGACCTAACTTACTGGACGTGATACTTCGTCTCTTCAAAAATAAGAGAGCCTTAACGTCCCTTCCAATTCCTTCAAGTTTTAGAAATAAGAAGTATCCATTTCCAAATCATTTCCAGGTTTTCAATATTAGGACATCGATCAATCAGTTTGGTACCAATTTCGGGCGTGTCGAGGGTGCTAATCCTTCCTCGCACGTAATTGACTTCCGAACCCATTTTTCTCGAGTTTTCGTAGACCAAAAGCATCGTTTTAATAAACTGAGGCGTTTTATTAGAACAAAGGTGATCTGATCACACCCAAATAAAGATCGGTGGCGACTCCCTTCCTTTTCATTTTCAAAAATCGAGTCAACCGCGTCGTTTACTGTTTCATCAAAAAATGGTTGCGACAGCTTGGCGACTCCACTGGGGAATTCGAAAGTCAAGCCATAGATTGATTGATTCTTGTCCTTTGATTAAAATTGGAAAATGATTTCAGAATTCATGTTTCTTTAAATGCACTTTCAAGGTTACATTAGATCTCTTGAATACTTTGGCATTGCATTGCATGACTGTTGTGGTCACACCTTTAAGTGGGAGCGAGAAGCTATGCCTTCGTGAGGTTTTCACCTCCGCATGGACTAGTGGACTGCTTTCGGAATACATCCGTACCTATGTCTTCGTGAAGTTTTCACTTCCGCATGGCCATAGGGAAATGTATTCCCCTGAACCGAACTCGGTCCGTATGAACCTATAATGGGTGAGGATCGAGGAATCTGCTGGTTCGGGTACCTCGAACTTTGGAACTCAACCACACGTAAAGAGCCTAAGAACCCACCCCGAGCTGAACTCTGCCAAACCTTAGTAGTTACCCAGATAGGCTTTTGTGTATTTTACATGCTTTATATTTCTGCGGTTCTAATTGGTGATATTTTATTTTCTCTGCATGTCATTTCCATTTTTAAGAAGCATCGATTCACGGTCAGTTTCTGAGTTAGAAAGCTGGTTATGGAAAGCGAATTCCTTGATAAAGTGGAAGACAATGCGGCCGTCCGCATATGGTCAGAGCAAGGCCAATTAGAAAAAGGGGATAGCTTAGTTGAGGGGTATGTGTCAGAACTACGGGATTACACCAATATCAGTGTCACACAGAACGAACTCCAAGAGTTGAAAGAAATATGGACCCGGTGGGATGACGAGGCAAAACAATTGTTCTATAGTACTTACGGCGACCTGTCTTACCTGCTCGATGTTGAAATAGATAAGCACCTATTCCGAGCAATGACTCAGTTCTGGAATGCTGCTTATAGTTGTTTCTCTTTCGGGAAAGTGGATTTGGTTCCCACGGTAGAGGAGTATACGGCCTTGCTACGTTGTCCAAGAATTCAAGTTGATAAAGCTTATTCCAAAGCAGTTAATGGCCCGACTTTTGCGAAGAAATTGATGAACATCACGGGAATGAGCGAACAATGGGTCTCAGCTAGAATACAGAAGAAAGGTGATGGCAAATGCATACCTTGGATATGTTTGAGGGACCTGACCCTAACGCATCCCGATGCAAAGAAAAAGATTGACGTCTTGGCCTTGAGCATTTACGGTTTGGTGATTTTCTCAAAAGCCCTAAGACATATTGATGAAGCAGTTATCAATCTATTCGGTCGATTAGACAAAGGGGTCACACCTGTTCCTGCCATCTTGGCCGAAACATTCAGATCTTTGAGTGTATGTCGAAGAATGGGTGAGGGCAGGTTTATTGGATGTGCGCAGTTGTTAATGGCCTGGTTCTATAGTCACTTCTGGAAAATGGAGAAAGTGTATTGTCGGTTCTTGTCAGAAAACTACTCCCCGTTGGAAGAGATAGTAGCTACGCCTAGGGAAGAAGACGCGCCCGAAGAAAACTGGATAGCACTCTTTCAAAACCTGCAGGAAGACGACATCAGGTGGAAGGCCCCTTGGATGATTTTCGACAAAATCCTTTATCGCTGTGGAAGCTTCGACTGGGTTCCTCTACTGGGACTTTGGGGTGCCACTGCATATGCCACTTTTCTGGTCCTGAGACAGTATAGTTCAAGGCAATTTGTACCGACGACATACGGGCTGGCTCAGTACGAGTTCTCATACGAAGGGGGGAGTTATAAGAAAAAGGTTAAGGAGATCTCTAATGCCTGGAATCAGATTCATAGAATGAAAAGATTATCCGTAGGCCCGATGACGACCCCGGAATACACTGAATGGAGGACTAGGAGGATCAATGATAACATCCCTGGGCCAAATCTAGAAGGCGCCCGGTCAAGGGAAGAATGTTTGCGAGTAGTCCCATCAGAACTGGAAATCGTGAAACGAGATTTTGAAAGGATGAGTTCGGAACTCGAAAGAAAGATAGAGAGACTGGAAGAAGAGAAGATGTTCCTCAAGTTAGACATAGATGGACAAAAATTGGAAACTGAAAAACTAAGAAAGGAGAAAGGGAAAATAGAGGAAGACCGAGATGATTTGAAGACGGAATATAAGAAGATGCGTTTGACAATAAAAACGCCAGATTAGGAAAAACCCCAGAGCAATGGTGACGCGAGATCCGAGAGGAAAAAACCAAAGCTAGCAATTGGGAGAAAAAGTTCCAGGAAATGAAAACACAAAACGAGGTTCTAAAAAAGGACATGGCAGAAAGCCAAAAAGAGAAGAAAGGACTAAAAGCTAAGGTGGCTGAGCTTGGACGGTCCCTGTATCGCTACCGAAGTCGCAACTCGGAAAGCGAACTGAAATTAAGTCTAAACAAGATCGAGGAAATGAAAAGCAAGATCGAAGAGTTAGAGTCAGCATTACACGGTTGCGAACTCCAAATTGAGATTTTGGAAGCAAGAGAGGGGCATTGGGAGGAGGAGCTTCACCATTCCCGTAATCAAGTTAGAGATCGAGACTACCTCATGGGTGAAGCGCTAGTTCAGATTCGAGAAGTGGCTGATCACCTGTAGACCCTGGCAGCACAAGCCGAGATTCTAGGCATGAAATACGAGCTACAGGGAGATCGTAGTCAAGAGCTGACCTCTTTACTTAGGAAGATCAAAACTCTAGGCTTAAAAGCGAAAGCATATTTGTAATCTATTTTATGTAAAGGGTTTTGCCTTCTAATAAAGTTTTCTAAAATGAAGTTGATCAGAATCGATATCTTCTTGCATTCATGCATTGCATCACATTACATGCATTTAAGTTTATAAAAAAGAGGCCTAATTAGCTAAAACTATCAGAGAGAGAGAGAAAAAAAGAAAGTAAAAAGAGAAAATCTGGAAGCGGAACATCACTATGGGACACGAGCTAAAACCAGGAAAATGGATCAAAGGTTCGAACAATTCCAGAAAGAAATGCAGGATCAAATGCAAGAGCAAATGTTGAAGCTCCAGCAGGAAATGAGGGACCAAATGTTGGAGGCCCAAAGAAACATGATACCCCAAATGACCCAAGTGATGAACGGGGAAATGGAAAAAGGGAAGGGTCCCATGCCTCCGGTTGAAGAAGATAGTGATGGCATCCCCCCGGGTTATACCCCGCCGCACATGAGAACACGGCCTGAGGAATATCTCCAAAGACCACCAGTTACAAGCAGGCCCTAGCAGCGGCTGGATGACGTTAGACCTCCCACGAGTTACCACGTAGGCTTTGGATCCCAACCAGGAGATAGCCCGACCAACCCTGTTGTGCCCGATTTAGACGCAGTTGAGAAAATGGGGCCGAGAATAGAATCCTCAATGCAACTAGAGGATCGTTGCAAATGGCTGGAGGAAAAATTTAAAGCGCTGGAAAGTATCGATCATTATCATGGGATCGACGCAAAAGACTTAAGTCTAGTTCCCGATTTGGTACTGCCTCATAAGTTTAAAATGCCTGAATTTGAAAAGTATAGTGGAACTAGCTGCCCGGAGGCCCACATCACCATGTTCTGCAGACGAATGACTGGCTACATAAGCAATGATCAACTCTTAATCCACTGTTTCCAAGAAAGTTTAGTGGGCGCAGCTGCTAGATGGTATAACCAGCTTAGTCGGGCCAACATTAGTTCCTAGAGAGATCTGGCTCAAGCATTTCTGAAGCATTATAGCCACGTCACAGACATGGCACCAGATAGAATTACTTTGCAAAGCATGGAAAAAAGACAAAATGAAAGTTTCAGACAGTACGCACAGAGATGGAGGGAGGTCGCCATGCAAGTCCAACCACCCCTCTTAGAAAAGGAGACTACCATGCTCTTCATTAACACCCTGAAGGCCCCTTTCATAACCCATATGATAGGGAGTACGACTAAGAGCTTTGCCAACATAGTTATGGCAGGAGAGATGATCGAACATGCCATAAGAGGCGGCAAAATTGAAACAGGGGAAAGCACTAGGAGGGCCGTTCCCAAGAAGAAAGACGGTGAAGTAAATAATATGAGCACATACAATAAAGGGTACCCGAAGGCGATCATGGTTAATCAGCCAAAGGCAGTTACTGCTGGACAACAAGGACCGGCAAGGCAGGAATTGGGAACTAGACCGAATACCGAAAAGATTCAATTCACGCCAATTCCAATAACGTACAAGGAGCTATACCAGATTTTGTTCAACGAGCACATCGTGTCCCCGTTCTATTTGCAACCATTTCAACCTCCGTACCCTAAGTGGTACGACTGTAATGCTCACTGCGATTACCACGCAGGGGTGGCGAGGCATTCGATAGAGAATTGCATCGCCTTTAAAAAGATAGTTGAGAAGCTAATAAAAATAGATATTATAACACTCGACGACATGATAAAAAAGGGGAACCCGCTACCCAATCACGAGGATAGAAGGGTAAACGCAATTGGTGAGGCAGTGGTGAGGAAAATCAAGAAGGATGTCGCGGAAGTGAAAACCCCATTACGAATAATCTGGAAGGAGATGGCAAAAAGAGGGTTGATAGATTCAGATCCTGCGGAGAGCGGGAAGCATGTAAAGAACTACTGCGAACTCCATAAGATAAAAGAGCACGAGATTCAAGAATGTGCCGAGTTTAGAATTTTGGTGCAAGGTCTTATGGACAACAAAGAACTGGAGTTTTATGAAGAAGGAACAGAGGAGGAGAACATATGTGCGACCGAGGAGGAATTGAGGAAGCCTGGGGTCAATTACCCGAGAATCATCATCTCAAGAAACACTGAAGGTGGGGTACAGGGAAGGCCGAATATTATAATTCAGAAACCTGCTTCTTTTCCCTATCAAGACAGTAAAAAGATACCCTAGAATTACAATTGTAATGTGACAACATCAGAGGCGGAAAGCTCCACTAGCATTTCTAAGGAAGTCAAGAATGAAGGGTCTTATACGCGTAGTGGGAAGCGTTACGACCCTAAGAACAGAGGAGCAGAACCAACGAAACCGAAGACTGTGTCGATTGGGTGAAAAAAGGAACCCGAAGCCACTATCAATGAACCCGTAAAAGAAGAAGAGGCCAAAGAATTCTTGAAATTCTTGAGACATTGCGAGTATAACGTGGTGGAACAGCTACACAGACAACCAGCCCGTATCTCCGTGCTAGCCCTACTTCTAAGCTCAGAAGTGCACCGCGAAGCACTGATGAAAGTACTAAATGAGACCTATGTTACTAAGGATATATCCGTCAACAAGTTGGACCGTCTGATTAGTAACATAAGCGCAGACAATTTCATCTATTTCAGCGACGATGAAATCCCACCCGGAGGCATGGGGTCAACGAAGGCCTTGCACATAACTACCTGTTGCAAGGGATACACCCTGCCAAGTGTGCTAATAGATAATGGATCAGCGTTAAATGTCCTACCACTGGCTACACTCAAGAGGTTGCCGATAGACAGCTCTCACATGAAAGTATGTCAGAACATAGTAAGAGCATTCGATGGCACCGAAAGAAGAGTGATAGGAAGAATGGATGTACCGTTGTTGATTGGGCCCAACACATATGAAGTCGACTTTCTGGTCATGGATATCAAGCCCTCTTACAACTGCTTATTGGGGAGGCCATGGATTCACTCGGCGGGAGCCGTACCGTCATCGCTACACCAGAAACTAAAACTGGTGATAGAAAACCGGCTGGTAACTATAAACGCTGAAGAAAATATCATAGCAACCGTTACCAATGAAGCGCCATATCTAGAAACGAATGAGGAAGCCATCGAATGTTCTTTCCGATCCTTGGAGTTTGTAAACGCGACGTTCATCGCAGAGGGAAGTGAAGTCCCGGTGCCTAAGCTATCCAAGACCACCAGGATGAGATTACAAATGATGATGGGGAAAGGATCCCTACCCGGAAGAGGATTGGGCAAATATCTCCAAGAGAAAGTGCAGACCCCAATGCTGAAGGAGAAAAGATACAGCTTTGGTTTAGGTTTCAAACCAGATGCTAAACAAATGAAGAAGAAAATGGAGAAGAAGCAAGAAAGAAGAAGGGCCCGGCTGAACGGAGAGGACGTTAAGTGGGAACCAATGACATTCCCCCACATATCTCATATCTTTGTGTCAGGAGGAGTAATTTACCCGGAGAAAGAACCTCCTCACATCAATGCCATACATGACAGGGAGGCTGATCAAGGAAGTTTGTTGGGTATTCGCCCGTGTGAACCTGGAAGCACCTTAGACAATTGGACTGCAAAAGAATTTCCTGTAGTTTTTAAAGATTATACAGAGTAATATTCAGAACGCACTCGTTGTTTTCAAGCCTAGAAACAATGAGATCTCTTTTGTGAAATAGGCTCATGTTCGGATATTTTGTTTTAATAAAGTACATCTTCAATTTCTATCAAGCATTTTCTCATCATTTTCTTTTTCATTCATGTCATATAAATAGTCGTCCTCAAATTCCTTTATTCTTTATACATCTTTTGCTACTCACCACAGGTCTCTAGACATCAATGATATAAGCAACGATACTACAGATTCAGAAGTCTGCTTTGAGCAAGTCATGTGTTCAGAGGAATCCCAGGACTTTGAAAATGACACATAATGCGACCTGCCTCCAGAATTGTTGAGAATGGTAGAGCAAGAAGAAAAACAGATCCGACCCCATGAAGAGTCGATAGAGATGGTGAACCTAGGAAAAGGGCAAGAAGTGAAAATTGGAGCTTGTATTACAGCAGAAACCAAGCGGGACCTCATCGAGTTACTCCACGAATTCAAGGATGTGTTCGCGTGGTCATACCAAGATATGCCCGGACTAAGTACTGATATCGCAGTACACCGATTGCCCATAAGAGAAGAGTGCAGACCCGTCTAACAGAAGCTCCGAAGAATGAGACCGGATGTCTTATTAAAAATAAAAGAAGAAGTCAAGAAACAATTTAACGCCGGGTTCCTGCAAGTAGTCAAGTACTCGAATTGGGTGGCTAACATTGTCCCTGTCCCCAAGAAAGACGGGAAGGTACGGATGTGCGTGGATTACAGGGATCTAAACAAAGCCAGCCCAAAGGACAATTTCCCATTACCTCACATTGACACCTTGGTAGACAATACAGTAGGCTTTTCGTTTTTCTCCTTCATGGATGGTTTCTCGGGATATAACCAAATAAAGATGCATTCTGAGGACATGGATAAGACAACATTTGTGACCATATGGGGAACATTTTGTTACAAGGTAATGCCATTTGGACTGAAAAATGCAGGAGCAACATATCAGAGAGCCATGGTAACTCTATTCCACGATATGATGCACAGAGAAATTGAGGTTTACGTCGATGATATGATCGTCAAGTCCCGAACTGAAAAAGAACATGTGCAGGTTTTGAGGAAATTATTCTTGAGACTGAGGAAATTCCAATTGAAGCTTAACCCGTCAAAGTGTACCTTCGAAGCTCGGTCTGGGAAATTGCTCGGATTCATAGTCAGCGAAAAAGGGATTGAGGTTGACCCAGACAAAGTCAGGGCCATACAAGAATTGCCTCCGCCGCATACCCAAAAGGAAGTCAGAGGTTTCTTAGGAAGGCTAAATTACATCGCTCGGTTCATTTCACAACTAATCGAGAAATGTGACCCCATATTCCGTCTCCTCAAGAAACATAATCCAGGCACGTGGGATGAAGAATGCCAGAAAGCCTTCGAAAAAGTAAAACAGTACCTGTCCCATGCCTCGGTATTAATACCGCCTCAACCGGACAAGCCACTAATTCTTTACTTGACTGTGCTTGATAATTCGATGGGATGTGTGCTGGGTCAGCATGATGAGTTAGGAAAGAAAGAAAGGGTAATATACTACCTTAGCAAAAAATTTACAGAATGTGAAACGAGGTACCTGCCAATCGAAAAATTGTGCTGTGCCTTGATTTGGACAACTCGAAGATTGAGGCAGTATATGCTGTATCACACGACATGGCTCATCTCGAAGCTAGATCCTCTTAAATATATGATGGAGTCTACCGCCTTGAATGGAAGGATGGCCAGGTGGCAGATTTTACTTTCTGAATTCGACGTCGTCTATGTAAACCAAAAGGCGGTAAAAGGAAGTGCAATAGCAGACTTTCTGGCCAGTAGAGCCCTTGAGGACTATGAGCCTTTGGACTTTGATTTCCCTAATGAAGATTTGATGTACGTGGCAGACGCTGAAGAAAGTGCCTCCGAAAGCCATCTCTGGAAACTGAATTTTGACGGGGCATCAAATGCCGTGGGCAATGGGATTGGGGCAGTTCTGACATCCCCAAAAGGAGACCATTACCCATTTACTTGCAAACTGGATTTCGATTGCACTAATAATATGGCTGAATATGAAGCTTGCATCATGGGTCTTCACGCCGCTATCGAACGCAAAATCAGGGTATTAGAAGTATATGGAGATTCCGCCCTAGTAATCTATCAACTTAAAGGGGAATGGGAAACCAGAGATCCAAAGCTGGTCGTCTACAAAAGATTGGCCCAAGATTTGATCAGAGAGTTCGACGACGTCACTTTCCGCTATTTACCCAGAGATGAAAATCAGATGGCTGATGCTCTAGCCACCTTAGCCTCCATGGTCCAAATAAATGAAAATGAGGACATGAAGCCCATACAAATGAGCATTCATCAGGATCCGGCCCATTGCTACAATGTCGAAGAGGAAGAGGAAACTGGCCCACCATGGTACCACGATATACTGCGGTACGTGAAAAATCGGGAGTACCCAGACCAAGCGACTGAGAACGATAAAAGGACGCTGAGAAGACTAGCCTGTGACTACGTCCTGGATGGAGAGGTCCTATACAAGAAGAGTGTCGTAACCATTTTTTTGACAAAACGGGAATCGACTTTCAAAATAGGGAGTCGCCATTGATCTTTTAGGTGTGATCGGATCACCTTTGTTTTAATAAAATATTTTGATTTACTAAAACAACATTTTTTCTTTTGGGTCTGCGAAATTTTTAAAAACGGGTTCGGGAGTCGGTTACATGCAAGGAAGGATTAGCACCCTTGCAACGCCCAAAATCGGTACCAAATTGATCAATTAATGTCCTTTGTCAAAAGTTAATAATTGCAAAAATGGTTTCAAAAGTATGATCTCTTTTAAAAATAATCGAAATTTCCTCGAGTTGAATGTCAAGCTTTTCTCGTTCCGAAGGAATAAAATACCACACCCAATACTTTAGGACACGATAATTTAAATCCTCGAACCAAGGGTGAATACTACTTAGAAAACCTTATCTCGAAATAACGGAATGTCACATCCAGTAAGTTAGGACATGGCATATCGAATTCTCGAAAATAAGCCTTTGCTTTTATTCGAAACCCTTTTATTTTTTAAAAAAGATATTTCGCTATTTAGGTAAAACGAGAAAAATCGAAACCTAGTAAGTTAAGGCACGGTTTTCCCAAATTTCCAAATACGAAATGTTGTCTTTACGAAAAACTCAAATTTTGGATTGGGTAAAATGTAGCATGAATTTGTAACAAAGCGCGGAAAGTGGAATACAATGCTAACAAGCATATAGAACAAATATGCTAAATACGCACAAAAATAACAAGATGGAAATAGAAATAAAACGAGTAACACCAATATGCTAAAAGGATAATAAACAGAAAGGGATAGAATAATGAGCAAAATGAGAGCTTTACAAGAAAACCGGAAAATAAAAATAATGACAATAACAATGATGATGATAATGATAACAAAAATGATATTGAGATGTATGCATGAATAGGAATATATAAATATGATAATATGGATGAAAATAGGAGTATGTGCGAAACAGTATGAATATATAAATGAAAGTTAAATAAATAATAATGGTATTAAATTAAGAAAATAAATATAGAAACAAATATAGTAGATATGATAAAGCTAATGATAACTCTCATAATAACAATAAAACCAAATAATAATAACAATAATAATAATAATAATAATAATAATAATAATAATAATAATAACAGTAATAAAAATTAGTGGTAATAAATATGATAATGATAATATGTAACATGCATATACACAATATACTAATATGGACATAGCAATGATAAATAATAATAATAGCCCAAAAGATATTGAAAGGATGAAATCAAGAGGAAAGCAAAATCAGAGACCCAAAATTTAAAATAAAATGGCTTGGGGCCACTTTGTAATACGCGAACATGGGGAGGGACCAAGTGGGAAATAATCCCGGCCCTTGTGCGCTGCGTTTCAAGTGGACTGGCCATGGATTAAATCAAAAACGGGATAGAACAACAGGGCCGATTTAAAAAAAGGAAAGTACTAGCAGGGAGCTGATCGAATGCGCTGAAAAGGGAGAAGGGGCCATCGCGCAAATATCCCTTTTAGGGGATAGGCGTAGCTATCCTTATGGTCAAACGGTGCCGTTTTGTTTATTTCTAGAAACCCTAAGATTTGTCTTTCAAAACATTTTAACCCTTTCTTTTGTTTTAGCCCAACAGCCGAAAAGAAGAAAGAAAAGTTTCCTCCTCTTATCCTTTCTCTTCTCAGCCGATTGGTCTTCTCAGACCGTTCGCCGTGCCACCACGCCACCACCAGATTGGTAGCCAGCGACGCGCGAGACGACGCGTTACAGGTATGCTTTCCTCTTCTTTTCCTTTCGTGTTAATGGTTTTTGTATTTTATTTCAAAAAAACAGTAAAATGAACATAAAATCGAAGGGATAAAATGACGGGATTCAAAAGGGAAATAGATCAACCTTCTCGAACTTCTCTTTTTTGTATTTTTGACTGCTGGATTTGTAAAAAAAAAGCCAACCCCTTTACAGTACATTGTTTCGGTTCTTATAACCGATTTTTACAAAGGTTTTTCATCTCTCTTTTTTCTTTTTTTTGTAGCATTTTTTTCTTGGTTCTGCTGTGTTGGTGCGTGCTTTTCCTTGCAGGTGATGGGCATCGCGCACGCTGGTGTCGATCGAGGCGCGGGGTGCTGGTGGAGGGGTCGACGGCATCATGCTGGGGCGCACATAGGGGCTGTGGCCGACAAGAGTGGGTTGCTGATACGAGGCGCGCGTGGAGTTGACGCGTGCTTGGGAAACCAGGGCGTCACGCGGACGACGCGCGTGTAGCGGACCGTGCGGGGCAGATGAAGGGTCAGTTGGCGGCGGCTGGTGGGGAGGGAAGGTTTCTGATTATTTAAAATTTTGGGCTATTGGGCCTCTGTAATTTTTGGGTTAGGGTGTTCTAGCAATTGGGTAAATTGGGCTTTTGTAATTGGGTTAATGGGTTTGCATTGTTTGGGTTGGTGTAATTATTTGGACTGTAATTGGACTTTTAATGGACTTTGTTTCATTTATTTTATTCTGTTTTGTTTGGGGCATTTTAGGTTGGGTTTCAGAAATGTAAATGGACATTTGGACTATATTTTTTATTTGGACTTTTATTACATTTGGTTTTTCTTCTTTTCCGTCTGATTTTGTTTTGGCCAATGGGCCCGGGCTTGGGTTTTGGTTAAGGGCCCGGGCAAAATATGGTTATTACAGCTGCCCCTCTTTGCTCATTGTCGTAAAACGATAATAGAGCAAAGACAAAAGAAGAACCAATTTTGCCCGGTCTTGGCGGGCTTGGGTTTATTGGTCCTTGTCTCCCTCGAACATCTTCAAACTCCACTGTAACCTGTTGCATTGATGCACTCTGCCACTGCTCCCGCGAGACGACCCGTAGCTTCAATCTATTTTTCTTCGATCTGGTTTATGTTTAACTTGCTCCAATGTGACTTCAGGGCACGAAGAGAAGTGTAGCTTCGGTATACCAACCGCTCCATCTGAACTTTTCGAACTGCTTCCTTGTTCTCACAACATGAATCGACTCTTTCCTTTTTTCTTTTTTTTTCTTCTTTTTCTCTTTTTTTTTTTGAAAAATGAGAATTGAAAAACAGAAAATAGAATTTGAAAGACGGAAATTAAAAATACCTCAGCGTGCCCCGAGGTCCAACTCATCTTTCGCATTATGAGTTGATTTTGAACGGGAATTTGAAAATAGAAATTAAAGATAGAAATTAAATACCTCGGCGTGTCCCAAGGTCCAACTCACCTCTCGCATTATGAGTTGATTTTTGAACAGGAATGTAAAGACAGAAATTAAATACCTCGACGTGTCCCAAGGTCCAACTCACCTCTCGCATTATGAGTTGATTTTCGAACAGAAATTTAAAGACAGAAATTAAATACCTCGGCGTGTCCCGAGGCCCAACTCACCTCTCGCATTATGAGTTGATTTTTGAACAGAAATTTAAAAATAGAAATTAAATACCTCGGCGTGTCCCGAGGCCCAACTCACCTCTCGCATTATGAGTTGATTTTCGAACAGAATTTTAAAGACAGAAATTAAATACCTAGGCGTGTCCCAAGGCCCAACTCACCTCTCGCATTATGAGTTGATTTTTGAACAGAAATTTAAAAACAGAAATTAAATACCTCGGCGTGTCCCGAGGCCCAACTCACCTCTCGCATTATGAGTTGATTTTCGAACAGAATTTAAAGGCAGAAATTAAATACCTCGGCGTGTCCCGAGGCCCAACTCACCTCTCGCATTATGAGTTGATTTTTGAACAGAAATTTAAATACAGAAATTAAATACCTCGGCGTGTCCCGAGGCCCAACTCACCTCTCGCATTATGAGTTGATTTTTGAACAGAAATTTAAAGACAGAAATTAAATACCTCGGCTTGTCCCGAGGCTCAACTCACCTCTCGCATTATGAGTTGATTTTTGAACAGAAATTTAAAAACAGAAATTAAATACCTCGGCTTGTCCCGAGGCCCAACTCACCTCTCGCATTATGAGTTGATTTTTGAACAGAAATTTAAAGCGTATCTGGTGGATGTCTTCTTTCTCCTTGGTTCGGTAAAGCTACAGTTATCGTCTAAACTTCTTGCTTTGATGGTGTACCTGTATGTGTTAAGCGTGATGTTATCATGATATGTACGTGTTTGGTCTTAAATGCTCTTATGCCTATATGATTATGTCATGCGCTCTGGACTTGTTCGTCATGTATCTCTAGTCATGATGACTTGTATTCATCGTTTCAATTCTTGACTTTTCTTTTGGGTTTTGTTTTCATTCTCAAGTTTTGCGAGTAGTCTGCATTTCTCCTATATCAACCCTTTTGCTCCTTTGCTGAACTTTTGTTCTTGCTTTGAAGCTCTCATACTTACCAGGTTCTCATCCAGGTAATGCTCAACGTTCTTTTTGTTTAGAGTGTGTAATTTCGCTATTCACCATTTAAATGAACCCACCATGAGATGTATGATCATGACCAAGTAGGTGTGAAAGGAATGCTTTGGGTTCGTATTTATTTCAAAACGGCAAGCCAAGGAAATTGACAAAGAATGACTCGATAAAGGAAACATTATACAAAGGAAAGCAGATTCGATTATCACAAATGCTCTAGATATCCAACGAATGAACTTCTCCATGTTCCTTCATCCTGAATCTCTTCGAGCGAAGCTTCTTGCGTAGACGACCCTAAGCTTCTGAGTCCGCTTCAAATATTATAATCTTGCCCCTCGACTCCCCATTCAAACCGTTCTTGCTTTTTACGTGCGAATCCCCTTCGTTAGGACGCCTTTTCAGGTTTTCATCCCAATTTTGTTTATCAAGACGCCCTTTTCGGGTTTTCATCCTGATTCTTTTTTTTTTTAAGCGTAGTACTTCTTCAGGGCATCCGAGTTTACTGGATTCGGTACCTCTTTCCCATCCATTTCTGTGAGAATCAAAGCTCCACCTGAGAAGGCCTTCCTTACGACATAGGGTCCTTCCCAATTCGGTGCCCATTTTCCTCGAGAATCTTTTTGTATTGGGAGAATCTTTCTCAACACGAGCTCTCCTTCGCGAAACTCTCTTGGTCGTACCTTCTTGTCATGGGCCGTGATCATTCTCTTCTGGTACATTTGTCCATGACAAATTGCTTTTAAGCGCTTTTCCTCAATCAGATTCAGTTGGTCATATCGAGCTTGTACCCATTCTGATTCTTCCAGTTTTGACTCCATTAAGACTCGTAAAGAAGGGATTTCCACCTCGATGGGTAGTACAGCTTCCATTCCATATACCAGAGAGAAAGGAGTTGCCCCCGTGGAGGTCCGCACACATGTACGATATGCGTATAGAGCGAACGAGAGCTTCTCATGCCAGTCTTTATATGTCTTAGTCATCTTTCCAATAATCCTCTTGATATTCTTGTTGGCAGCTTCTACGGCTCCATTCATCTTTGGGCGATAGGGTGAGGAATTGTGATGCTTTATTTGAAATTGTTCACACACTCCCTTTATCATCCTGTTGTTCAGATTCAAGGCATTATCTGAGATGATTTTCTCAGGTAATCCATATCGACATATAATCTCCTTTTTCAAGAACTTGCAAACTGCGGTCTTTGTCACGTTCGCAAACAAAGCGGCCTTAACCCATTTTGTGAAGTAATCTATGACTACGAAGATGAATCGATGGCCATTAGAAGCTTTTGGGGAAATCGGCCCTATAACATCCATGCCCCACATGGAAAAAGGCCATGGAGAGGTCATAACGTGGAGGGGCGAAGGTGCTGCATGAATTTTGTCGCCATAAGTTTGGCATTTGTGACACTTTCAGGCGTAGCTGATGCAGTCATTTTCCATCGTCAACCAGTAATAACCGAGTCTCATAATTTTCCTGGCCATAGTGAAACCGTTGGCATGTGTTCCACAAGTTCCTTCATGAACCTCTTCAAGTATTTTTCTGGCCTCGACATCATCCACGCATCTTAGAAGCACTTGATCTTTTCCTCTCTTGTATAGGATGTCCCCATCAAGAACAAATCCTGCTACCATTCTTCTGATTGTTCTTTTGTCGTTCTCGTTTGCTTGCTCCGGATACCTTTGATACTTAACATATTCCAAGATATCATGGAACCATGGTCATCCATCCGCCTCTTTTTCAATGCTAAAACAATGCGCCAGGGCTTCATATATGCTCATCTGGAGAGGCATTATTTCTGCTTCTCGATTCGCTTTGAACATAGAAGCTAAGGTGGCCAGAGCATCAGCCAATTGGTTCTCCTCTCGTGGGAAGTAATTAAAGGTCACTTCTTCGAATTCTTTGACAAGATCCATAACAAGATCGTGATATTTGACCAGCTTTGAGTCTCTCACTTCCCAATCTCCACGGATTTGGTAAATCACCAATGCTGAATCCCCTGATACCTTTAGGATTTTGATGCCTCGTTCAATAGTTGCGCGGAGCCCCATGATGCAAGCCTCGTATTCCGCTATGTTATTGGTACAGAAGAAGTTTAATCGGGCAGTGAATGGATAATGACTCCCTTCCGGTGACACCAAGACTGCTCCGATCCCATGCCCTAATGCATTTGATGCCCCGTCAAAACTCATTTTCCATGACTCTTCTTTTGACGATTCACATTCTTTTTCTGTGATGCACATCAAATCTTCATCCGGGAAGTCAAATCTTAATGGCTCGTATTCTTCTGTGGTTCGGGCTGCTAGGAAGTTAGCTATTGCGCTCCCTTTTATCGACTTTTGGCTCACATAGATGATGTCGTATTCCGATAGCAGGATCTGCCATCGCGCCATTCTTCCTGAGAGTGCAGGTGATTCTATCATGTACTTTATTGGGTCCAATTTAGAGATTAACCATGTCGTATGATACAACATATATTGTCTAAGCCTTCGAGCTGCCCAAACCACAGCACAACAGAATTTTTCGATTGATGGATATTTTGCTTCATACTCTGTGAACTTCTTACTGAGGTAATAGATCGCCCTTTCTCTTCTCCCCGACTCGTCATGTTGCCCCAGTACACAACCCATTGAATTTTCGAACACCGTCAGGTACAGTATTAACGGTCTCCCGGGAGTCGGTGGTACTAGCACAGGGGGGTTAGACAAATATTGTTTTATTTTGTCGAAGGCAGCTTGGCAGTCCTCGTTCCATTCCTCAGGATTATGTTTTCTCTATAGTCGAAAAATTGGGTCGCATTGGTTGGTAAGTTGAGCAATAAAACGGGCGATGTAATTTAACCTTCCTAGAAATCCTTTGACTTCTTTTTGTGTCTGTGGATGTGGTAATTCTTGTATGACCTTTATTTTGTCGGGATCGACCTCGATACCTCTCTCGCTAACGATAAAGCCCAGTAGTTTCCCCGAGGTTGCTCCAAATGTACACTTAGCCGGATTAAGCTTCAGTTGAAACTTTCTCAGTCTTTCAAACAATTTCCGGAGGTTTCCAACATGCTCTCCTTCTTCCCGAGATTTGGCTATCATATCGTCGACATAAACTTCTATCTCTTTGTGTATCATGTCGTGAAACAGCATCACCATTGCCCTTTGATATGTTGCCCCAGCGTTTTTTAAGCCGAATGGCATCACTTTGTAGCAGAAGGTTCCCCACATCGTCACGAATGTAGTTTTTTCCATGTCCTCAGGGGCCATCTTTATTTGGTTATAACCCGAAAACCTATCCATAAAAGAGAATAATGAATGTTTCGTCGTGTTATCCACCAATGTATCGATGTGTGGCAAGGGAAAATTATCCTTGGGGCTTGCTCGATTCAGATCGCGATAGTCCATACACATTCGCGCCTTGCCATCTTTCTTTGGCACTGGGACTATATTAGCCACCCACTCCGGATATTTGGAGACTTGTAAGAAACCGGCGTCAAACTATTTTTTGACCTCTTCTTTTATCTTTAAGAGCATTTCGGGTCTCATCCGTCTTAGCTTCTGCTGGATTGGTCTGCATTCTGGCTTCACAGGGAGCATGTGGACCACTACATCTTCGCTTAATCCCGGCATGTCCTGATATGACCATGCAAATATGTCTTTGTATTCATGAAGCAAGGTGACCAAGTCGTGTTTGGTGGGCTCTGAGATGGAGGTTCCAATCTTCACTTCTTGCCTCTTTTCTTCGTTTCCCAGGTTCACCGTCTCGATAGATTCTTGGTGGGGGAGTATCTGTTTATCTTCCTGTTCTATCATCTTTAGTAAGTCAGGGGTCGAGACAAAATCTTCGGCATCCTCGTCGGCTTCGAATTCTCCTAAACAAACAACTTGCTCAAAGTCGATTTTAGGATCAGTAGCAGGATTGTTCACGCTGTCATTATCTGAGCACCTGACAAGTAAAAAGAAACTATAGAGAAATATCGAGGTATTGGAAACACAAATGTGATTCTATGACATGAATATATATATATATATATATATATATATGAAGACAGGCCATGAGAAGAGGGAATAGACATGAGGCTAATGAGAATGAGAGACAGTGACAAAATGTATCTTCATTGATTGTTCATTTAAAAGTTAGACAGCTGATACAAACTTTTATAACAAATTCCCCTTCGACTTAGAGGAATACCGAAGGTTGTCATTGAGAATTACTTTGGAGGGATCCTAGAAACTACAAGAAGATCTTCAGCGGTCCAATTGTTCAACACATATCCAGGAGGACCAAGGCGTATCATTGAAAGGCCCTTCATCGCATCGTCTGCTTTGTCGATGACGTTTATGTGGAAGTTCTGGAGATCCCTCTCAACTAATAGCAGCGTGTTTCGTGAACTACCTCCCTCTGGGTACATCATCCCTGTGGACGTAAAAGTTTTCGCTAAGGGTGGGTATGTCATGGGTTCCCATTCTACCTCCCGACCTGAGGCTCTTGCGATCCTTTTTCCTTGATCTTTCTGCAGTTGTTTCCTTCTTTACCGTCCATCAGGTTTGAATCCTAAGCCATACGGAGCCTTGTGGTGTACAGGGTTTAGCGCTCTAGCTATCCCTTGTTGATATCTTCCTAAACCCTTTCCTGCTCGGGCACCTTTTCCTACCGTCAGCTTGACCCCCATCTTGGTGTTTCTTGACAGCTTGGGTGTGGGAGTCCTATCTCCTTCGGCGACAAATATAGCGTTGATGAATTCGAAGGAACGGAAGGAGCATTCTGGCACATCTTTGTTTGCCTCAATGTAGGGTGCGTCAGTAGATAGCGATGCGACGATGTCTTCTTCACCGGCGATCGTGATCAGGCGGTTATCCATAATAAACTTTATTTTCTGATGAAGAGATGAGGGGATAGCTCCTGCGGAGTGGATCCAGGGCCTTCCTAAGAGGCAATTATATGAAGGAGCGATGTCCATGACTTGGAATTCGACATTGTATGTGCACGGGCCCACCTCTAGAGGGATCTCGATTTTTCCCATAACTTCCCGCCGTGTTTCATCAAATACCCTTACCGCGGAATGGCAAGGCCTCAGATAAGACGTGTTGATGGGCATCCTAGACAGTGTAGCCAACGGCATGACATTGAGCGCGGACCCGTTGTCAATAAGCACATGCGGTATTATATATCCTTTGCACCCGGTCGTGATGTGCAATGCTTTAACAGAGCCCCTACCATTTGGTGGTATTTCATCATCGCTGAAGGAGATGAAATTATCTGCGTTTAAATTATTCACCCACCTATCGAGTTTTTCAATGGGCACATTGCTTGACACATACGCTTGGTTCAACACCTTCAGTAAAGCGTTTCGATGTGGCTCTGAGTTCAACAATAGGGATAATACTGAGATTTTTGCCGGTTGTTTATTCAGCTGCTCCACGACATTGTATTCGCTGTGCTTAATGAACTTTAAGAATTCCTGTGCCTCATCCTCATTCACCGGCTCCTTAGTTCCTTGCTCAGATTGTATTTCATCCTCACCCTTGGCCTCGGGTGTTGGTGCCTTCCCTTTCTGACTTGTGCCAACGGCTTTCTTCTTCGTCTCAACCATCTCAGGGAAATAGCACCTCCCACTGCGGGTAAAATACCCCACCTCACTGATGCTTCCAGTTGTAGCCTCGGGCGTAGTGACGTTGACATCATACTTCCATGGCACCGCCTTACTATCCGTATAAGGGAAAGGGGAAGGTACTTGGATTATCATTTTTGGTTTCCTCTCTTCCTCCTTTGCCTCGTAGTAGATTACCAAAGGCCGATCGGCACTGTAGGGAGGTCCTGATGATTGGCCCTCAGTTGCACATATATCCTTTCCGCCGGTCTCTTCCATCTTATTGAAGATCTCCACCTTTTTATTGTCCATCATGTTTTGAAGCAGCCCTTTGAACTCCTCGCAAGATTGGATATGGTGTCCTGATATGCCGTGAAAGATACAGTAACTTGGACCCTTCACGCTTTCCTCCTTGAAATTCCTGTCGAGCATGCCTTTCTCAACCATTACTTCCCAGACCTTCTCCAAAGGTGTCCTTATCCTAGAGACACAACTTCTGATTCGCCACCTATCTTCCAGTGTCACCATATTCACATTTCCTGTGGCATGGTTAGGGAGGGGGTTTCTCGCCATATTGTTGGTACCGTCAAATCGCAAGATCCCGGCGTCGATGAGGTCTTGAACTCTTTTCTTAAAGGCTAAACAGTTATCTGTAGAATGCCCCTGATTCCTGGCATGATACATGCAATTAGCGTTGGGGTCGTACCACTTTGGGAATGGGGGCTTCAATGGTGCCATGTAATGTGGTGAGATTAACTGCTTTTCCAATAGCTTCGGGCACAATTCTCCGTATGACACGGGAATGGGGGTGAATTGGGGTCTATCAGGGTTGGGTTTTACTGGTCTTTGTTCGTTTTTTGGCTGACTTTGGGCAGACATGGTATTTGGCGGGATTATGGTGAATGGTCTTTGAGTGTCGGCGGCATAAACGAGATAGGGAGGAGGTTCTTGATAGTAGGGGCTTTGTGGAGGAAAGTATAAATTTGGCGGTGGACGAAACTGAGGTCGTGGTCGGGTCGGATATGGATTAGGAGCATAGTGGCTCCCGGTCCCCACCATATGGACTTCGGGATCTTTTTTCTTTGCAGGTGTTGGTCTTTTTGAGCTCTCAGGGCCCTCCATTCTTCCACTTTTGATGCCATTTTCGATGAGTTCGCCAGATATTACGAGGTCAGCGAAATCTTTCGTGGCGTTTCCCACCAGTTTGTCGTAGAATGGCGCCCTCAAAGTATTGATAAAAAGGACCGTTCCTCACTTTTAGTTAATGGGGGCTCGACCTGGACTGAGAGATCCCTCCATCTCTGAGCGTATTGTCTGAAGGTCTCCGTTGGCTTCTTTTCCAACATTTGTAGCGTCATCCGGTCGGGAGCCACATCAGAAACATGCTTATATTGTTCACAGAATGCAGTTGCCAGGTCCTTCCATGACCGGATCCTCTCGGTGCTAAGCTGATCATACCATCGGAGGGCCGATCCGATCAAGCTATCCTGGAAGCAGTGTATTAATAGCTTGTCCTCGTTCAAGTGTCCAGCCATCTTTCGACAGAACATAATAAGGTGTGCTTTCGGACATCTCGTTCCCTCATACTTCTCAAAATCCGGCACCTTAAACTTTGGGGGTAGAACCAGATCGGACACTAAACTAAGCTCCTTGGCACTTAGCGAAGAAAAGACTCCAGTACCTTCCACCGCCTTGAGTCTTTCTTCTAGACTCTTATATTTTTCTTCAGCATCATGGCCATCCCTCCTTAACCTAGCTATTTCCATCGGATCATCCAAATCCGGAACCATCGGATTAGCTGAATTATCCCCAGCGTTTGATACGTATATACCCTCCCCCAAATGGGTAGGTGGGATGGGTTGTTGTTCCAGGCCTACTGGGTTCCCTTGAGGATAGCCTCTTTGCGTTGCATGAGCGTAGAGCGGATCTTGATTATCCCTCGAATGGGGCTCCGTAATGTCAGGACTTTGCACGAGTCCTTTTCCGTTGGCCATAGCCGTCAATATCTTCAACATTCTATCCATTTGATCCTTATGTTCTCGTGATTCCTCGCGGGATCTCATCATTAGGTCCTTTGCTTCTTGCTGTGATTTGGTTAGCTGTTCTTGTAACTCATTCTGGGTTCTTTCCATCCTTTCGATCCTCTCATTGAGTTCAGCGTCTATAGCTCTAGTTCTTAAGCGTGTTCTATAGGGATGATGTGATTCCAGGTTCGTAATGTCGTAGCTGCGGATTATGTGATTTTAAGTTTAGCGAATAGTTAAGGTGATATGATGCTAATGTATGTAATGCAATGCGAATGCATGAATGCACGAAGAAGACATCGATTCTGATCAACTTCATTTTAGAAGACCTTATTAGAAGGCAAGATCCTTTACATAAAACAGATTACAAATATGCTTTAGCCCTTAAGCCCAAAGTTTTGATTCTTCTAAGTAAAGAAATCAGCTCTTGGTTACGATCTGCCTGTAGCTCGTATTTCATGCTTACGATCTCAGCTTGAGATGCTAAGGCCTGCAGGTGATCAGCCACTTCCCGAATCTGAACTATTGCTTCGCCTATGAGGTAGTCTCGATCCCTAACTTGCCTGTGGGAATGGTGAAGTTCCTCTTTCCACTGCCCTTCTCTTGCCTCTAAAAGTGCAATTCGGAGCTCGCAACCATGTAATGTTGTTTCTAATCCTTCGATCTTTCCCTTCATTTCTTCGATTTTGCTTAGACTCGATTCCAGTTCGTTTTCCGTATTACGACTTTGGTAGTGTCGTAAGGACCGTCCAAGCTCGGCCACCTTAGCTTTTAACCCCTTCTTCTCTTTGTGGCTCTCTGCCAAATCCTTTCTCAAAATCTCATTTTGTGTTTGCATTTCCTGAAACTTTCCCTCCCAATTGCTAGCTTTGGCTTTTTCCTCTTGGATCTCGCGCCGCCATTGTTCTGGAGCCTTTCCCAATCCAGCGTTTTTTATTGTCAAACACATCTTCTTATATTCCATCTTCAGATCATCTCGGTCTTCCTTTATCTTCTCATTTTCTTTTCTTAACCTCTCAGCTTCTAACTTTTGTCCATCTACGTCTAATTTGAGGAGTATCTTCTCTTCTTCCAACCTCTCTATTTTTTTTTCAAGTTTTGCACTCATCTTTTCAAAATCTCGCTTCACAATTTCCAGTTCTGATGGAGCTACTCGCAAATAATCGTCTCTTGATCGGGAACCCTCGGGATTCGATTCAGGGATGTTATCATTGATTCTCCTAGTCCTCCATTCTCGGTACTCCGAGGTCGTTATCGGGCCTACGGATAGCCTCTTCATTCTGTGAATATGATTCCAGGCACTAGAGATCTCTTTAACCTTTTTCTTATAGTCTGCCCCTTCGTATGAGAACTCATATTGAGCTAACCCATATGTCGTTGGCACGAACTGTCTTGAATTATATTGTCTCAGGACTAGCAGAGGGGCATATGTGGTGGCACCTCAAATTCCCAGTAGAGGAACCCAGTTGAAGCTTCCACAACGATAAAGGATTTGGTCGGTAATCAACCACAGAGCTTTCCACCCTATGTCATTTTCTTAGAGATTTTGGAGGAGCGCGATCCATTTTTCTTCGGACACATCCTCTCTTCCAGGTGTAGCTGCTATTTCTTCTAGCGGGGAGTAATTCTCTGTTATGAATCGATATGACACTTTCTCCACTTTCCAGAAATGACTACGAAACCAAGCCAATAACAGCTGCGCACATCCAATAAACCTACCTTCACCCATTCTCCTACATGCACTCAAAGACCTGAATGTTTCGGCTAAGATGGCAGGAACAGGTGTGACCCCTTTGTCTAATCGACTGAATAGATCAATAACTGCTTCGTCGATATGCCTTAAAGCTTTTGGGAATACTATTAGACCGTAAACACACAGGGCAAAGACGTCGATCCTTTTCTTTATATCAGGATGCGCCAAGATCAGGTCTCTTAAACATATCCAGGGTATGCATTTACCTACACCTTTCTTTTGTATTCTAGCTGAGACCCATTGTTCGCTCATTCCGGTAATGTTCATCAATTTCTTCACGAAGGCTGGGCCATTAACTGCTTTGGAATAGGCTTTGTCGACTTGAATTCTTGGGAAACGTAACAAGGTCGTGTATTCTTCTACCGTGGGAACCAGATCTACCTTCCCAAAGGAGAAACAGCTATAAGCGGCATTCCAAAACTGAGTTATTGCTCGGATTAGGTGCTTATCTATTTCGATGTCAAATAGGTAAGGCAGGTCACCGTAAGTACCATAGAACAGCTGCTTCGTCTCGTTATCCCACTGAGTCCAAATTTCTTTCAACTCTTGGAGCTCGTTCTGTGTGACACTGATATTGGTGAAATCCCGTAGTTCCGACACATACCCCTCGACTACACTATCCCCTTCTTCTATTTGGCATTGCTCTGACCATGTACGGACGGCTGCATTGTCTTCCACTTTATCAAGGAATTCGCTTTCCATAACCAGCTTTCTACTCAGAAACTGACCGTGAATCAATGCCTCCTAAAATATGAGATGATATGCACAGAGAGAATAAAACACAGAGAGTTAGTACCATGGAATACAAAGCGAGTGAAATAAATAAACAGCTATATGGGTAACCATTAGGGTTTGACGTAGTTTAGCTCGGGGTGGGTTCTTGGGCTCTTTACATGTGGTTGAGTTCTAAAGTTCGAGGTACCCGAATTAGCAGATTCCTCGATCCTCACCCATTATAGGCTCATGTAGACCGAGTTCAATTCAGGGGAATACATTTCCCTATGGCCATGCGGAAGTGAAAACTTCACGAAGACATAGGTACGGATGTATTCCGAAAGCAGTCCACTAGCCCATGCGGAGGTGAAAACCTCACGAAGGCATAGTTTCTCGCTCCCACTTAAGGGTGTGACCACAACGGTCATGCAAATATGAATGCAGAAATATCCTAAGAGACTCAACATTATTGCAATCTTAGCACCCCCATAGTTGAAAACAGAGACCAAATTAAAAACGATCATTTCTATTGATTTTAAAACACTCAAATGTATTGAAAAAAAAAAAAGAAAAGCCACCTGATCTCGAAGCATCAAGATGCCATATCCCGTAAGTTAGGACACAGCACGCTGAATTCTCAAGAGTAAGATAGGACACAATTAAGATCATTGTTATTTTGAAAATTCTTACCTCGAAATAACGAAATGACATACCCAGTAAGTTAGGGCACAACACTTTGTATTCTCGAGAGTAAGCTTTTTACTTTAAATTGAGAGAAGAATGATTTTTGAAAATGATTTTCCAAATTCTGACAAAAGGACAAAAAGTAATCGATTTTATGGCCTGACTCTCGAAATATCCCCAGTGGAGTCGCCAAGCTGTCGTAACCATTTTTTTGACAAAACGGGAATCGACTTTCAAAATAGGGAGTCGCCACCGATCTTTTAGGTGTGATCGGATCACCTTTGTTTTAATAAAATATTTTGATTTACTAAAACAACATTTTTTCTTTTGGGTCTGCGAAATTTTTAAAAACGGGTTCGGGAGTCGGTTACATGCAAGGAAGGATTAGCACCCTTGCAACGCCCAAAATCGGTACCAAATTGATCAATTAATGTCCTTTGTCAAAAGTTAATAATTGCAAAAATGGTTTCAAAAGTATGATCTCTTTTAAAAATAATCGAAATTTCCTCGAGTTGAATGTCAAGCTTTTCTCGTTCCGAAGGAATAAAATACCACACCCAATACTTTAGGACACGATAATTTAAATCCTCGAACCAAGGGTGAATACTACTTAGAAAACCTTATCTCGAAATAACGGAATGTCACATCCAGTAAGTTAGGACATGGCATATCGAATTCTCGAAAATAAGCCTTTGCTTTTATTCGAAACCCTTTTATTTTTTAAAAAAGATATTTCGCTATTTAGGTAAAACGAGAAAAATCGAAACCTAGTAAGTTAAGGCACGGTTTTCCCGAATTTCCAAATACGAAATGTTGTCTTTACGAAAAACTCAAATTTTGGATTGGGTAAAATGTAGCATGAATTTGTAACAAAGCGCGGAAAGTGGAATACAATGCTAACAAGCATATAGAACAAATATGCTAAATACGCACAAAAATAACAAGATGGAAATAGAAATAAAACGAGTAACACCAATATGCTAAAAGGATAATAAACAGAAAGGGATAGAATAATGAGCAAAATGAGAGCTTTACAAGAAAACCGGAAAATAAAAATAATGACAATAACAATGATGATGATAATGATAACAAAAATGATATTGAGATGTATGCATGAATAGGAATATATAAATATGATAATATGGATGAAAATAGGAGTATGTGCGAAACAGTATGAATATATAAATGAAAGTTAAATAAATAATAATGGTATTAAATTAAGAAAATAAATATAGAAACAAATATAGTAGATATGATAAAGCTAATGATAACACTCATAATAACAATAAAACCAAATAACAATAATAATAATAATAATAATAATAATAATAATAATAATAATAACAGTAATAAAAATTAGTGGTAATAAATATGATAATGATAATATGTAACATGCATATACACAATATACTAATATGGACATAGCAATGATAAATAATAATAATAGCCCAAAAGATATTGAAAGGATGAAATCAAGAGGAAAGCAAAATCAGAGACCCAAAATTTAAAATAAAATGGCTTGGGGCCACTTTGTAATACGCGAACATGGGGAGGGACCAAGTGGGAAATAATCCCGGCCCTTGTGCGCTGCGTTTCAAGTGGTCTGGCCATGGATTAGATCAAAAACGGGATAGAACAACAGGGCCGATTTAAAAAAAGGAAAGTACTAGCAGGGAGCTGATCGAATGCGCTGAAAAGGGAGAAGGGGCCATCGCGCAAATATCCCTTTTAAGGGATAGGCGCAGCTATCCTTATGGTCAAACGGTGTCGTTTTGTTTATTTCTAGAAACCCTAAGATTTGTCTTTCAAAACATTTTAACCCTTCCTTTTGTTTTAGCCCAACAGCCGAAAAGAAGAAAGAAAAGTTTCCTCCTCTTATCCTTTCTCTTCTCAGCCGATTGGTCTTCTCAGACCGTTCGCCGTGCCACCACGCCACCACCAGATTGGTAGCCAGCGACGCGCGAGACGACGCGTTACAGGTATGCTTTCCTCTTCTTTTCCTTTCGTGTTAATGGTTTTTGTATTTTATTTCAAAAAAACAGTAAAATGAACATAAAATCGAAGGGATAAAATGACGGGATTCAAAAGGGAAATAGATCAACCTTCTCGAACTTCTCTTTTTTGTATTTTTGACTGCTGGATTTGTAAAAAAAAAGCCAACCCCTTTACAGTACATTGTTTCGGTTCTTATAACCGATTTTTACAAAGGTTTTTCATCTCTCTTTTTTCTTTTTTTTGTCGCATTTTTTTCTTGGTTCTGCTGTGTTGGTGCGTGCTTTTCCTTGCAGGTGATGGGCATCGCGCACGCTGGTGTCGATCGAGGCGCGGGGTGCTGGTGGAGGGGTCGACGGCATCATGCTGGGGCGCACATAGGGGCTGTGGCCGACAAGAGTGGGTTGCTGATACGAGGCGCGCGTGGAGTTGACGCGTGCTTGGGAAACCAGGGCGTCACGCGGACGACGCGCGTGTAGCGGACCGTGCAGGGCAGATGAAGGGTCAGTTGGCGGCGGCTGGTGGGGAGGGAAGGTTCCTGATTATTTAAAATTTTGGGCTATTGGGCCTCTGTAATTTTTGGGTTAGGGTGTTCTAGCAATTGGGTAAATTGGGCTTTTGTAATTGGGTTAATGGGTTTGCATTGTTTGGGTTGGTGTAATTATTTGGACTGTAATTGGACTTTTAATGGACTTTGTTTCATTTATTTTATTCTGTTTTGTTTGGGGCATTTTAGGTTGGGTTTCAGAAATGTAAATGGACATTTGGACTATATTTTTTATTTGGACTTTTATTACATTTGGTTTTTCTTCTTTTCCGTCTGATTTTGTTTTGGCCAATGGGCCCGGGCTTGGGTTTTGGTTAAGGGCCCGGGCAAAATATGGTTATTACAAAGAGGAAAGATCAAGTGCTGCTGAGATGTGTGGATGCTGCCGAAGCTAAGTTAATCCTGGAAGAAGTCCATGAAGGCATCTGTGGAACTCACGCCAATGGTTTCACAATGGCCAGACAAATAAAGAGGTTTGGGTATTATTGGTCCACCATGGAAGGAGATTGTATCAACTATGCCAAGAAATGCCATAAATGCCAGATTTATGGAGACAAGATTCACGTACCCCCGTCACCTTTACATGTTATGACTTCTCCATGGCCATTTTCCATGTGGGGCATGGATGTCATTGGGCCAATCTCTACGAAAGCTTCGAATGGGCATCGTTTCATCTTTGTGGTCATCGACTATTTCACAAAATGGGTAGAGGCTGCTTCATATGCTAACGTCACCAAATCAGCGGTTAGTCAGTTTTTGAAGAAGGAGATCATTTGTCGATACGGAATACCCGAGAGGATCATATCAGACAATGCACTGAACTTAAATAATAGTACGATAGCAGGGGTTTGTAGCCAATTCAGCATCAAACACCACAATTCGTCGCCGTATCGGCCAAAGATGAATGGGGCAGTAGAAGCGGCTAACAAAAACATCAAGAGGATAGTGGGGAAGATGACTGAGACCTACAAAGATTGGCACGAGAAGTTACCATTTGCACTCTATGCTTATCGGACATCAGTCAGAACCTCTGCTGGGGCAACACCTTTTTCGTTGGTCTATGGGATGGAAGCAGTCCTTCCTATCGAAGTAGAAATACCTTCTCTTCGAGTTTTGTCAGAAATAAAGCTGGACGAAGCTGAGTGGATCTAGGCTCGGTATGATCAGTTGAACTTAATTAAAGAAAAGAGATTGAGGGCTATTCGTCACGGTCAGATGTACCAAAAACGAATGATGCGAGCTTACGACAAAAAGGTTCGCCCAAGAGAATTCCACGAGGGAGACCTCGTGCTGAAAAAGATCTTTCCCATACAAAATGATTACAGAGGAAAATGGATGCCGAACTGGGAAGGACCATATGTGGTAAAGAAAGCTTTCTCAGGAGGTGCACTGATTTTGACTGAGATGGACGGGAAAAGCTTGCCCAATCCCGTAAACTCAGATTCGGTTAAAAGGTACTTTGCTTGAAATGAAAGAAGCCAAGGTGAAAACCCGCAAAGGGCACTTTGAGACTTCCAAAAAAAAAAACGGAGAGGCCAAGGTGAAAACCCGCAGAGGGCGCTTTGAGACCAAAGGACTCTTGAGTTGAAAACCCGAAAAAGGGCGGCTCGAGTTTTGAATGGACACGTGGCGATCTTGCAGCGCTATAATCAGCGAAAGAGGAAGCACATTGCATATTGGGGCATCAACAAAGTACTTTGAGTCTTCTAAACACGTGCTAAAGCTCTAAGCAGTCTTCATGAAACCTGTATGGAAGTCTAATCGGCAATGTCTAGAGTATCTGATGGATGTCCTGCCCATTGTACTATTGTTGAATTCTTTTTCGCAAGGAAGGATATGTTCCCAACCATTTTCTTCGTTTCATTTTAACTCTCTTTGAAATCGACTTACTGTTACCCACCATTCATAAACATGTTGCATTAAAACAATAATTGATGAACTAATAATTTCATAAAAGAAAGTTCTACATATTACTCTGGAAATCTCTGATTAAAACAAGAACCCGAAACAGGACAATTGTTAAGAAATTCCACGTACACAGACTAAAGACATTTGAAAAAAAGAAAAGAGTCTTAACGGAGACTATCTCTTCAAATTCCTGGTCCAACTAAGTAATTGTGACAAAGATGCACGATATCACTTAGTCGTCCAGAAAATGGCACGACAGGTAAAAATTTTGACAGCGAGACTCGAAAATTGCTGTGGAAGTTGTGATTCTTAGGGGGTGGTTGAAAGACAATGATTTCCCGTATCCCGAGGCCTAAAAGGAATGAGCCCTAAAATCTCCATAGGGGCAAACCATTTGAGCAAGAAATGTTACTGCAAGAGAAGTAGGGACGAAACTTTGACGAATAAATGAGTGATAAACATCTTAAATAGGAATCATACTCATAACATTCTGACTCATCATACTCATGGCATCCCAATCATTAGGCATAAGCATGTACTCATTCTACAGGTTATGTCCTCAAAAGAACAGATCGAAGATAGCAAATCTGGCAATCCTAATGTTGCAGGAGCAGATTGAAGAACAGATCTTATCTCCCTGAGTTTGCAGTGGAGCAGATCGAAGATAGCAAATCTGGCAATCTTGATGTTGCAGGAGCAGATTGAAGAACAGATTTTATCTCCCTGAGTTTGCAGTGGAGCAGATCGAAGATAGCAAATCTGGCAATCCTGATGTTGCAGGAGCAGATTGAAGAACAGATCTTATCTCCCTGGGTTTGCAGTGGAGCAGATCGAAGATAGCAAATCTGGCAATCCTGATGTTGCAGGAGCAGATTGAAGAATAGATCTTATCTCCCTGAGTTTGCAGTGGAGCAGATCGAAGATAGCAAATCTGGCAATCCTGATGTTGCAGGAGCAGATTGAAGAACAGATCTTATCTCCCTGAGTTTGCAGTGGAGCAGATCGAAGATAGCAAATCTGGCAATCCTGATGTTGCAGGAGCAGATTGAAGAACAGATCTTATCTCCCTGAGTTTGCAGTGGAGCAGATTGAAGATAGCAAATCTGGCAATCCCGATATTGCAGGAGCAGAATGAAGAGCAGATCTGATCCCCCTGAGTTTGCAGTGGAGCAGATCGAAAGGGATAAATCTGGCAATCCTGATATTGCAGGAGCAGACTAAAGATAGCAGATTTGACATTCCTGGGGATGCAGGAACCAGATCAAAGACATCAATCTGGAGATCTCTGAGTTTGCAGGGATCAGAGGGAAATAACAGAGCTGGCGATTCCTGATGATTGTAGGAGCAGATCGAAGATACAAGTCTTATCCCCCTGAAGGCACAATAGTGGATTGGATTAAAGTAACAAGATGCGGTGGACAGGAACGAAGCTACCTGAGGAAGAGCACCTGAGAAGTCACGACTCGGCGAGACCGGGCAACGTTGGGCTCCTTTAAGTCTTTGCTCTATTCTCGTTACACGACAATGAGCAAAGAGGGGCAGCTGTTGTAGCCCAATTTTTACCCGTCTAAAACCCAATAGCCTACAAGCCTAAATTACCCGAGGCCCAATACCAACCAAGGCTCAAACAACAAACCCAAAACAGACAACCCTAACCCTAACCCACTTGCACCTGCCCTCTGCCTCTGACCCTCTGACTTCTGACTCTGCCCCCACCTGCCCTCTGCGCCGCACGTCTGCAGCACCGCCCTTGCCACCGCCCAAGCGCCTGCAACACCATTAAACAAAGACAAGACAGAAAAGAGAAAGAATACGTGTAAAGAGAAATAACAATGCTATAAAAGCCGATTCTAACAGTTGTAAAAGGGTCTTTTTTTTTTGGCAATAAGAAACGAGATTCAAAAAATAACAGAAACATACTTGAGAAATTTCAAACCCAAATACAAAGATCCAAGCAAGAGTGCATATAAAAATATTAAAAGCTACTAAAAACAGAGGCCAAAGGAAAGGTAATCTTTTTTTTTGTATTTTCGAAACATTCCATTTTTCTTTTCGGTATACATATGTATAAACATTAGTCAAAAAAATATAAAAAAATACACATTTTTACCTTTTCTGGCCACCGCGTGCGGTGGCCGGAGCGACGGCGTCCGCGACAGAGGCACGGTGGTAGCCTGGCCGGAGAACCCCCACCTGCAGAGAAAACAGAGAGAAATCTCAGTTTTTTTTTAGAAAACAGAATAAAATGATTTTTTTTGTTTAAAATCAGCCTTAAATAGGACCAGTGAAACGACACCGTTTCACTCAGGCCCCTAGGGCCAAAAACGACGTCGTCTGGTCACAGGGTCCGCGCGTCAACCCGACCTGATCAGAGGGTACGCGCGTTTTTGAAGGGATGGGCTAATTGCACTGTTAGCCCTTCCGCAATTTTAGTTCTTCAAATCAAGTTTTCAGTATTTGCACATTGGCCCTGAAATTCTGTATGGTTTCGCGACTTGGTCCCCCCTCGAACGCAGCATTTAACTTGCACAGAAAATTACCATTTCGGTCCCTTACCTGTTACGCGCGTTTGTTTTTTGCCCCCGAACTTCTGCTTATTTATGAATCAACCCTAAAATTCCGTTTTATTTACAAATCAACCCCAAAACCCCCATTTTATTTAATAATTAACCCAAAACTTTCATTTTAACGCAATTTAACCCATTTTCGATTATTTTGTAATTTTACCATTTGTGCTATTATTTAATTTGCTCACTTTTATTGTTACCTTATTATTTATCATTATTATTATTATTTTATCATTGCCACATTATATTATTATTATCCACGACTATTATTAAATATCATCATTACTATACTTATATTTTTTATTTAAAACTATAACTATTATGTTTATTACTATTATTTTCAAGATATTTATATGTCGTTATTTACCATTTTATTTTAATAATATTATTACATTATTATTATCTTTAAAATCATTATCATCCTTTATCAATTTATTATTATTATCATTATCATTCGTTATTCTCATTATATTTTACTATTATTTGTTTGATATTACTGTTATTTATATTTACGATTGCATGTGTTTTTTATTTTCTACCATTATTATTATTATTATTATTACTATTATTAATATTATTATCTTATTTATTAAAATTCTTATTTGTTGTTTTCACTATTATCATTATTATCTATTTTTATTATATTACCATCATTATTACCATTACTATATTATTATTTTATATATATATATATGGTTTTATTTATTTATTTATTTTTACTATTTCATTCATAGATTGCCATTATTATTTTTATGTATCATCATTATTATCGTTATTTTCTATTACTGTTACTATACGTAATACTCCCAATGTATTATATATTATCTTTACTTATACGTATATGTGTCCTTTTATTATTCTTTTTACGCATAACGTCGTGTTTTCACATTTTTACGTTAATTTTTCTCAAGACCTCAACTTTTATAAACGACCAAAACTCCGTGTTAGCGATTCGAGAGAATCGAGCCCTAACTTACTGGGTTCTGATTTTTCTCGTTTAAGCTAAACAACGGAAGATCCCTTTTAAAATCACAAATTCCAGTTTTAAATCGACATTCCGTATTAGCAATTCGAGTGAATTGAGCCCTAACTTACTGGGTTTCGGTTTTCTCTCGTTTAAAGCTAAACAACGGGATATCCCTTTTGAAACCGCAATTTAAATTTTTAAACAAAACATTTAATCTCGGATATTCGAAATGTCGCACCCTAACTCACTGGACTCGACATCTAGATATTTCGGATAAGTTTTTTTATTAAAATAGAGGCAATATTCCTAATTTGGACCTTCGGGAAGACAAGCCCTAACTTACTGGGTTCTGGTTTCTCGTTCGACAAATGACGGAATATCCTCTCCAAATAAAAATCGAGTTTTAAAAAGGCAAGCTTAATTTTGGGAGTCTTAAGTATCGCGACCTAACTTACTGGACGTGATACTTTGTCTCTTCGAAAATAAGAGAGCCTTAACGTCCCTTCCAATTCCTTCAAGTTTTAGAAATAAGAAGTATCCATTTCCAAATCATTTCCAGGTTTTCAACATTAGGACATCGATCAATCAGTTTGGTACCAATTTCGGGCGTGTCGAGGGTGCTAATCCTTCCTCGCACGTAATTGACTTCCGAACCCATTTTTCTCGAGTTTTCGTAGACCAAAAACATCGTTTTAATAAACTGAGGCGTTTTATTAGAACAAAGGTGATCCGATCACACCCAAATAAAGATCGGTGGCGACTCCCTTCTTTTTCATTTTCAAAAATCGAGTCGACCGCGTCGTTTACTGTTTCATCAAAAAATGGTTGCGACACTTAATATGCTTAAATTTGAAATTTAATCTTTATACTTTAATTCTTAATATAATTTAGTTTCCATATTTTTATAATATTATTGATTAGTTCAAATTGTTAATATAATTAATTTTTCAATTAAAATATTACATAAATATATATAATTTGAAAGTAGATTTTTAAATAAAAAAGTAGAGGGATTAAATTTTTGAACATGAAAGTATGAGGACTAAATTCCAAATATAAAAAGTGTACAGACTTAAAGTCATGATTGTTTGAATCGGGTTGGTCAGTCAGATTGGGAACCAACAGAAGTATTGATCCGGAGAAAAGCGTTAGACTAATTTGTTTTTGAACCGTAAATCAGGTTAAAAACTCGATTGAAGTGGCTTTTTTATTTTCTAAATATTTCTTACTTTTATAATTTTTTTAATGATTTCTTTAATCCAACCGTATGAACCAATGGCTTGATCAGTATGGTCACTGGTCTAGTTCAAAAAACTTTGTTTAGACTATATTTTAATCTTCAAATTTTTATTCTATAATTTGATACAAATAAATAATCAACTCAACGTGTAGCATGGGTCAACTATACTAATAAGCATTAAAATATTTGACCAGAAAACAAAGAAAAAAATTGATATACATATTTTCTAAAAAGATTTTATTGATAATTAATTCAAATGTTTTGGCATCCATAATTAGTGAAACTATTGGTTATCATATCCTTTATAAATTCAAAGTTCTAAAAAAGTAAAAATATATAAAATCTAATAAATACAATATTTGACTCATATATAATCAAATTTAAGCAATAAGACCTAAAATTCATAATTTCCTATAATAATACTCATATATAATAATAACCCCAAACCTAATTTTTTTCTTTTTTTTCATTTAGCTGATAATATTTCATACCCGCCACTTGCACCCTCCTGCCGACCTCCAACACTTACCAACATATACTGTCAATTTAGAGTCAGCCATTTTGTAGTCAATCGACACTTTCATACTATACCACTTGATGGCAGCGACACAATCGCCTTTGCTTGCGAATCTTTGTCCCAAGAAAAACTCTTTCGATTCGAGATTTGCCAACATCAGGTGAGCAGGTATTATGTCCGGGTACTCGGAAGCATGTGCCGCATCAAGATCAACGTTCGATATGTGGGCCTCAGGATCATTGTGTATAATGATGCCTCAACTCGGGTTCTCGACCAAAGGGGCGTAAACATTTTCATCCTTTGTGCCTTCTTCGTCGATATCATCTAGGTCTTCATCTACATCGGGGTCACTAAAATCTCCACCTTCGTAATAAGAAAGACCATTATTATCGGATCCATCTTCACCACGCACATCGGTCTTAATCACAACTGATTGTATCTTTAAATGAACATGGTGTGAATTTTTGACCCATGCTGATGTCGCTCCACTACTGTATTGGTCTACACATCCAATGTTGATATTGATGATAAAATAGTGCATAAATGATCTCCTATCGACAGACGCTCTAAGAATTGATTGCCTCCGAACGTACTACCGTCTAGAGTGTGAATACTGCAATACAATATAAAAAGCCAAGCCGGTATCTGCAAGTATACGAGTCGAGTTGTAATATAGTTTTACAACAAAGTAGGTGAGTACTTCGGGGATCGTACCCAAGGGAGGCGAGTGCCAAATCAATTTTGAGCTAAGCATTAAAAGATCTAATTTGTACTTTAAATTAGTTATAGTAAGAAAACATAAAATAAATGATTTTTGGGGTTTTATAATAATAGTAATAAAAAAATAACATAAAAAAGATAAAATTCAAAAGATTAAAAAGAGAGAATAAATCAAATCTGATTATGGGTGATTAGCTTGCTTCAGTATTCTTTATCAACTGTCATTTTCGGGTTCCTCGTTAATTAACTAGTCGCTACCATAGCAGGATCTTCTGATCTTCCACTAACATAACAAGTCAGTAAGAACTACTTATCTTTCAACCTCACAGTTCAGATTGGTTTGGGGTTAAGGTGTTCATTGATGGGCAATACCAACTTTGAGTTAATTCCCACCTTGATGACTTTCTAGGGTTGTCAGGCATAAGGTTTGTTTCATGTTCTTCCTTTTCCAAAGAGCTGATCCATTGAGAACCCTACAAAATAGTTAATAGATCATACTTCCACTCGCTAATCCCCCATAGAGTGATTAGTTCCTCATGGCTTCCATAGATAATATATAATCGATGTAAAGAGAAAGCATGCTAATTAAATCGACAAGATAGAGTAAATGAAAGAGCCTAATTGTATTGAAGTTAAGCAATAATCCACAGAGTTTGAATGCTTCCACAATTCAGATCTTTTAAAAACAACAAGAACAATTGAAATAAATCTAAAACCTAAGAACGAAAGAAAACTAAACTAGTTTTAACAAAGAGAATTTAGGCTAAAGGAATGGTGTCTATAACATGTGTCAATGGAGCCTATTTATAACTTATAGGTGGCCGTCATCCGTAACCCTAGGTTAGCTGACATCCTCGAGTTTAAAGTTTAATTGTGTAGACCAAAATGCCCCTGTTTCGTGTTTTATTTATGTCACAGCGTCGATGTCGCGACACACCAGGACCTGTGTTGTGACATAGCAATCATTATACTCATCTACAGCTATCTTTAGGGGTATGTCGCGACACCCTCAGTCTGCTTTCAATGGAATCCACATCTGTTAACTAAACAAACAACTGAATCAGTTTGGTGTTCACCTTCTGTAACCCACCGTACCCGAGCTAGACGTTAAGCCCAAATTTGGAAGATTACATTTACCATCGAAATGGCCTAGCAGAACTATCGGAGTTTAAAAACATTTGTTTAAAACATTTGCTTTAATTATGGAAACCAAATGATCTTTAATGGTTGTTTTTCAAAAGTTTATATTATAGTATTATAAATTACTATATTTTTCAAACCTCATTTACTTAGTAATGTAGCGGAAAAGTGGCTTCTAACATAGTTTTAATAAAAACTACATTTCATGCATAACTAAACAAGAATCCATATTTCAACATCCTAAAGTCAAATTAAATGCCATGCTTGTTATATGAACCCAAAAATCTAAATCTCATGCCACAATTTAAAAATAGATCAATACAATCTCTAAATAACATAAAATATGTATAATAAACCTAAAATACTTTAATAAAAAAAAACATTTTGAGCCAAGACCCTCTAGATGCCGATTTTGCGTCCTAACCTGGTGGATTATCTATGAAGGTGGAAATAATGGAGGAGTGAGCTTAAGAAGCTCAATGTGAGTTCAACCATAAGAAAATAAATGCAAATAGTAGATAAGGATACTAAATAACAATGCATAAAGTAATCACAATCGAATAACAATTCAGAGTATCATTATTTCAGGTAAACTCATCACAATATCATCTCAAAATTCACAGTTTTGAATGCACATGCTTATGAATGCAATGCAGTTTCATTTTGACAGAAAATATCCTACCCAACTCCGCTACACACCACAGGAAAAGTTCCCTAGAACTCATCCATCCCCACACACCGCGTTGTGGATAAACCACAAGTAATGTCACATCCTAAAAATTGAGTTGGAAGAATTATTATTAGTTTGTAGGATCGAGAGAAAAATCAGGTTTAATATCATAGAAATTAAAATAGGATAAAATAATTAATTAAATAATAATGGGAATAAAAAAATATTAAAATAATTATTGGGTCTAAAATTAGGTGGTGAAAATTAGGATTAGGTGGTCGGAGATTAAATAACTTAAAACGAACTTTAAAAATAAAATCGAGTTTGAAAATAATTGAGAAAAAATGTGTTTTGATTAAACTAAAGACTGATTTGAAAAACAATGAAAAACTGATTGTTTTTAAAAGGCAAATTTTCCTTCTTTTCTTTAAAAAAAATTGCTTATCTTCTTCAGTTAAAAACCTCCACATCCATTCCCTCCCATTTAGCTTCTCATTCAAAAAATTTTCCCAAATTCAAATATGATATTTTCTCTCAAGATTAACTCATCCTTGGTGATTTCCTATCTATCCACACACCTCAGCACCTTTCAATTTTAAAGAAATATCTTTAAATCTTTATCAAATTTGTCATTGTTCTTCTCACATTCAACTTAAAATTAGCTCCACAATTTGTTGATTTCTTCAAATTGAGGTAATGCCTTGACTTATTATGATTAGATTAAGGTTTTTATTTTTTGAATTTGGAATTTAACCGAGTGTGTTGTGAGTTTTTAATATTTAAAGCTTTTTAATCAAATTTTGGTTCAACAATGGTGAAATCTGAAATAATGAGTAAACCTACAAATTTTGATTGATTTCTAATATATTTTTAACTAAATAGAAGGTATTTGAACTCAATTTGATAGATAGGTATCCAATTTTAATGAATCTCGAATTTCCCCCTTTTGTATGTTCATACAAGCTTGATTTTCCAGAAATTTTAAATACATGAGATTAGGTAAAATTAAAGGTTTATACTAGTAATAATATGTTAAATAGGATGTTTAGAAACTTAATTAAGGTTTAGGAACAAAAATCGAGTGAGGAAACCTCATAGTTCGACAAAATGAGTTGATTTTCGGTAGGAGAAAAGTGACCTTAGGTAGTGATTTTTATTTATTTATTTATTTATTACTTTAAGGCTGTTAATAATGTGTTTTTAATGTATTCAATGTGAATGCAAAGTTCTGGAGTCGTCGAGAGCTTCTACGAGCAACGCGAAAGGGAAAGAAATGCTCGTTTGAGATTGTTGTGCTCAAGGTATTGACTAGGTGAGTGATCAAAATTGTGGCCCTTAGGCACGATCCCTAAGGTTGAATAGGATCTTAAACACCTAATCTAAGGTTCGAGAGTAAGTATTCTTACTTGACCTACGTATTATTAAATTCGATGCTTGTTTATCATGATATGTGAATCATGTGAAATATTAAGCATGTGTTATGTGTAAATGACAACAATTGATAAGTGCTTGTTGGTTTTTTGTGCACCTAAATAATTTATTATGATTATGGCCTTTTGAGCAATTTTGATAGCATTTGAGAGTGCATTAAAAGTGTTGAGAAGGTGATTGAGAAAGAATTGTTAACAAGTGAAAGTTTGTATAAAATAGTGAGTGAATACGTGTATAAGTGGATATGTTGGCATTGTGATTGTTTGGAACCATTAGATATCATTGACAAGCCATAGGATTGTGAGTACTCACCCTTTTTATTATGTGTTAGGGCATTGTGGCCTGGAGATAGTGTCGGAGAGATAAGGGAATGTCGAGCATAACACCATTCACCATAGATAGAGTAGTGTGTTTGGAGAGTGTGAGTATTTATGCTACACTTAAATGGAGATAGCGTACGAATTTATGAGTCATGAGGTGTGTTTGGAGATCCGCTTATCCAATGCATTACTAATTATATATATGTTCCATGTCACATTATGCCAATATATCATTGTGTTTGCTTTGTGATATGTTTGATGTTATGCCATGGTTGCATGATTTAGTATGTTTTCTTTCAACTACTGATTTTATGTCTAATTGTGGAAATTCTTTTTGCACTCACTGAGCTTTACGAAGCTCACACTCCTTACTTTACCTTATAGATAAATAGTTTGCAGGCTAGCAATGAGGGTGGTAAATTGGTGATTCACTACAACGCATTTTTTTAGAGTATGTGTGTTGAGCTTTTAAACTACGAAGTGAAGACAATATGGGTCATTCCAAGGGTTTAGTACCAGAACTAGACTTAGATTTTTTTTAAATAAAATTTTCAATGGGTTGTAAACATACTTTAATAGCCCGATTTTGGGGCTAGTCGGAACAGTGGTTTTGGAACCACTAATCCGAGGCTGGAGAAATTATTTTTAATATTATTTTATGTGTTATATCGTGATTATATGAGTGCATGAAAAATTTGGTGAATTAATTTTAGTGATTGCATGCTTAATTTTGAAAAAGGACTAAATTGTATAAAGTGCGAAAGTTTTGATTTAGAAGCTAAAGGTGTCAAATAGCTATAGGACCTTAAATTGGAGGTCCTTAATGTGCAATTAGGCCCTTAGAAGAGTGTTGGCCTGCCATAGGGTCAAAGAAATGACATAGTCAATGGTTAGGTGTAGTATTTGGTGACTTAATTGATAAATAAAATAAAATAAAGAGAAAGTGATATCATCGTTTCATCTTCTTCCTACAACCATCGAAAATTTCAGCAAAGAGGAGCTTTGGAAAGCTTAAAATTTTCAGCAACTTAAACCTTTGCAAGTAAGTGTTTTTGATGGTCATTTTTGATAATTTTTGTACTTTTGGAACCCTTGTATCCTTTGCAAGTAAGTGTTTTTTATGGTCATTTTTGATAATATTTGTACTTTTGGAACTATTGTAGCTTAAGCTAGCTAATGAGGGGACTATTTTGCAAAATGGTTAAGAGTCTAGGGTTTTTCCATGTGAGTATTCATGTGTTTGCTGAAATTTTATGGAAGAAGATGAATCTTGGTTGTTTAATGAACAACTTTTGTGAAAGGATTTTTCATGAAAACACCTAATAGGACTATTTTGTAAAAGTTATAAGATGGATGGTAAATGTGTGAAATAATTGGAATTGTGAGTTGCTATAAGAGAGATATGAATCGACTAGGATTGGGTGTGAAAAAAAATCAACACATTTCATTTTACGAGCCTAGGGGCAAAATTGTAATTTTTGTGAAAGTCTAGGGGTAAAACGATAATTTTTCCAAAATAGGAATTTCTGGAGTGATTTGATTAATGTGGTTATTTAATAAGCTAAATATGTCATTATAGATCAAGAAGAACGTGGAATCAAGCTTGACCGAGGAAAAGGCAAGGTTTCGGGCTAAATTTCAAATTGACATATTTTGTATCGAGGTAAGTTTATATGTAAATGATACATCTTTTTTTTCACTTATGCTTTTACATATTAATGTATTATGTGAAATGTGAATGAATATTATTGATATTTATCAAAATGATAGAAAGTGGGGAAATTTCGGATGAACCTTCGGAATAGGAAAATGATACGGATAAATACCGTGAATAAGTGATTGTTGGTGGGCTGTGTGCGATACCACCATGGATATGTGATTATTGGTGGGCTGTGTGCGATACCATTGTGTTATTTATTAATGGTGGGCTGTGTGCGAAACCACCATGTATCTGGTATTATCCCGAAGTGTTCATCGAGAAACTTTGACTAAGTAAAATTACGTGTGGCTATGTAGTGACAAGTGCAGGGTATAAGTGCATGTAAATGTGAGCAATGTTTATGATATGTATTTGGAATGTGGTAAGATTTGAAATGAGTAAGTACAACTACGAGGATCTGAATTGTTCTTGATTAGTATGTAATGTTCTTGATTGATAAGTATATGGTATGATGTTCATTGTTTACTTATAGACTTACTAAGCTTAAAGCTTACTCCTTTCTCTTTTCCCTTGTTTTATAGTGTCAAAAAATCAGCTTGGGATACGGAAACCGTCAGAGGATCATCCACACTATCCACACATTTTGGTATATTGAGATTTACATTGAATTATGGCATGTATAGGGACTTGGTTTTTTGGTTATATGTCATAATGGTTTAGCCAAATGTGTTGGCTTAGGATGATATTTGATTTATTTTGTATAAAGCCATGAGATGTGGCTCATAATGATTATTTGGATGTAAACCTTTTCATATATGCATGTACATGTCATTGACATTATGATATGGCCTATTGTAATACTCCGAAAATTTTTACAGTAAGATATTATTTTTGATATAGTAAAATAAGGAAATAAAGCGACAAAAAGGGAAATTTTGGAGTTATGACAACATTGAGAAGTATATTATGATATATTAAATCAAGAAATGACTAAATGGTAAAAGTGAGAAAAGTTTTGTTGCCTAAGAGTAAATATTCAAAACTTGAGGGGTTAAAGTGTAAATATGAAAATTTTAAAGGACTAATAGTGAAAATATTTTAAGGGTGGAATGATCTAGAAACTAAGGAAAATGGATGAATTAGGACCAAATTGAATAGGTAAAGAATTATGAGGGACTACATCATAATTTTACCAAATTATGTGATGATTCAAGGATGAAATTTTAAAAGATCACAAAGGGCAAAATGGTCAATTGGAAGAGAGAGAAATCTAGAAAGTAATGATGATGTTGATGATATTTTATAATTATTTAATTAGATAAATTATTTTATTAATATTTTAATGATATATTTTATTATTATTTATTTAGTATATAAGGAATGAAAGATGAATAATTATCATCATCTTTCCATGCACCAATGTGAGAAGAAGAGAGAAAGAAAGAAAGTTTTGCTTTCTTTACAAAATGGTCCTTTCACCAAAAATCCACCATTTTCACTTAGAATTCAAAAGAATTTCCATAGCCATCAAGAGAGAAAGATGACAAGGGGACTATGGGGAGCAAGAATATCAAGTTTGATTCAAGAAATAGAAGCTGGAGGAGAGAGAGAAAATCAAGTTAAAGATTGAAATTAATAAGACAAGGTAAGAACATCAAGATTTCAATATATTTTTAAGTTTGATATTGTGAAAAAAGCATGGAAATGATGTTAATGTAGAGTTTTCTTATATAAGGTTTTATGTTCTTCATATGTTAGTGAAGGAAAATAAGAGAAAGTGATGGGAAATATTGTAGAGAAAGGAAATAAATGTGTTATAAACTTAGTAATTAACATTTTACACTAAAACAGTTTTTGACAGCAACAGTAGTCTAACTTTGAGAAATCACCAAAAATTGTAGAAATCAAATTAGAGGATGAATAAAATATTAGATTAAAGCTTATTGAGTCTAGTTTCTTATAAAATAAACGATCAAGTAATGGAATTTTAAATCATGAGATATAATAGGTTTTGGGAACAAGGTCAAAATGATTTTGGATTCCCCTGTTCTAAATTTGGAAAATCATAAAAAAATTGGATAAAAATAATTAGGGGCTTAAATTTATATGTTTAAAATTATGAATGAGTTTATTTTCAAAATAAACAAACGGTAACATTATCCAAATTTTGTACGATGAGATAATTAATTTTTAGTGAAGAGGGGTCGGAACTGTCAGATAACGGAATAGGGGAAAATTTAAAAAATAAACTGTACTTATTGGCTAAACCAAAAATTCTGAAAATTTTATGGTAAGAATATATGTGAGTCTAGTTTCTAAAACATCAAGCAGAACTTAAATTGGAATTCTTTAGCTCAAAATATAAATAATTTAGTTACTATGACGCAAATGGAAAGCTTTGAATAAAATTATAAGAAAATAGTGAAATCATAGATAATGTTACTTATAAGCATGTTATATAAATTAAGGATGTGGAATGGAGAGGAGGAGGAGAAAAATATATATGAATATTCAGCTAGCATGGCTAATTTGCATGTTTTAGGCTCAGGGACTAAATTGAATAAAAGTAAAACTTTATGGGCGATTTTGTAAAAATGTCAGAAATGACCAAATTGCATGAAATGGATTATTTTATTATTTAAATTATAAAATTGAATGAAATTATTAATTTAGATCAAGATCGGGTGAAAACATGTTTTAGGGATTAAATTAAAAAGTGTTAAAATTATAGAAAATTCTGATATTTCATAGAATTCATGGGTTGTTATCAATATATATATGAATAATTAGGCTTGAAACAAAGATTAAATTACAAGAATTTTATTTTTCTAAACCTAAGGATGAAATCGTCATTAATTAAAAGCTTAGGGGCAAAATGGTAATTTTGCCTTGAGCATTAATTGAATGTATCAGAATATGAAATGAGTGAAAATGATGATCAAATTTATTTATAAAGATCCGGATAACTCAAATATGAGACTTGAACGTGGAAAAGAAAAGACATCGGATTAGTGAAACTATAAACATGAACAAGCAACGAGGTAAGTTCGTGTAACTAGAATTATATTCTTAAATGCGTGAAATATATTCTTATTGATGTGAATATGATTTGGATGTTTATTGTATTATAATTGATGAAGGATTGATATTCTTGATGAAAATGGAAAATAAATCCCGGTTGAATAAAAGGAAAATTCGATGGATCTCTGAAAAAGAATTGACGGTAAAAAGGGACCTAGCCTGGACAGGTGATCCTATTATGATATAGCCCTCCCGAAGAATATGTGTAAAAAAGGATCTAGCTCGGATGGGTGATCCTGATATAGCCCTCCCGAAGAATATGTGAAAAATGGATTTAGCCCGGACGGGTAATCCGAATTAGGGTCTGAATTTAGCCTGGACTGGTAATTCAGATCCAAGCTCATTAGAGTAATTGTCATTGCAGGGGATTTAGCCTAGACTGATAATCCCGACAATACTCTTTGAGCATATGTTATAGGGGATTTAGCCTGGACTAGTAATCCCGCTGTAAGAAATGAGGTTCGCAGGAGTGTGCTCTCTGGAAAAAGGGTATACCCATATGTGTACGAATTGACGGACCCGGGATTGTACACTATAAGTGTACTACTGGAAATCCATCGAAATTTCGAGAAATTCATCGGGATAAATATAGAAAATGACAAGTACTTAGAGGTGTGCATGGCCCGAGCCGGGCCGGGTTCGAGTCGGGCCCAACTAAAAATTTAGGCCCGTTCATTGGGCTCGGGCCAGGCCAGGCCCAAAAAATGGGCCTAGAATTTTGCCCAAGCCCGGCCCATATAAAAATACTAAAAATCGGGCCCGGCCCGGCTCGCCTGTATTAATTTTTTATATTATTTTATATAATTTTTAAATATATATATACATCAAAAATATTAAAAAATCAAAATAAATATTTTCAACAAATTGAAAATAAATTTTAAAAAATATGTAGACTTAAATAACACTAAAATAGATGCAACTTAACAAGCAAATGCCTCTAAAATAATAACAAAATTAATAAATGTCTTTAAAATAATAATAAAATTAACAATAAAATAAGTTTTATATAATATCTAAACAATAAAAAAAAATAATAGAAACATAATAGTAAAATGGTAGCAAAATAAAGAGAAAAACAATAAGAAAATAATATTTAAAAAATAATTTTTTTTGCCTTCAATGAATTCAGGCCGGGCCGGGCCGGGCCTGGGCGAAAAATGCCTTACCCGAGCCCAGCCCATTTTTTAAACGGGCCTTATTTTTTTGTCCAAGCCCATTTTTCGGGCCTATATTTTTGCCCAAACCCTCCCACATTTCGGACGGGCCTTCGGGCCGGGTCGGGCCGCCCAGCCCATGCACACCTCTACAAGTACTTGAAATTATGAAATTAAACTTGAAATACATAGAATGATAATTATTTAATATATTGAAATATGACATGGAAAATACATGTATGTGAAACTTGCCTGATAATTATGCACATTCAAGATTATGAACTGCTACTGGAATAAATATACACTAAACTCATAAAAATGATGGTACATGAAATATTGTTATAATGAATTGAATAATTTATATTTATGAAGAAACGATAAGAGAATGATATGTATCATGACATGTAAATATGAGACTATCTTTGTAATACCCTAGAATTAGGGGTTATGCATTTGGTGCATAATTCATGTGCTAGTAGGCTCAGTGTATGGTTGAGTGTGTTTTAAGGGTTTTTAGAACTCTAGGATGAAGGTGAAAGCTTTGGGAAATTATTGGATTTTAAGTTTAAAAGGGGGAGCTTGGCTAAGGAGGCCTTAAGGGAATTTGTAAGGGAATTTGGACATGAAGTGAGGCTTGGTAAAATGGCTTGGAGGCGCCACTTAGGGCCTTGGTGCATGACGCCATAAGCTGGGAGGAAAGGAAGAGGTTCGAGCAGCGTGGGAAGCAAGTGGGCATTTGTTTTTGCGTCAAGACAAGGGAGAAGTGATGGACGGCATTTGGGACTTTGAAAAGGTAAGGATAAGCTTAGTTTTCTTTTAAAATTCGGCTAGAAGAGTAGGGGATAATTGTTGTTTTTTTTATTTATTTTGAATAGGTGATTAAGAGATAAAATAGGAGATTAATTTGGGATTTGATAAGTGAAGATATAGTGGCCGAATGTGGGGTTCTTTGTGATGGTATATTCGGTCATGTATAGGGGGATTAAGTGCCAAATTTACTTTTAATTAGCTCCCATTCTCTTTTTCTTTCTCTTTTAGTTTTTGGCCGAATTCTCCTAAGTCTCCCTTATTCTTCTCTTCTTCAAATTCCACACTTGTTCATTTGATAGCCGAATACACTTTTCTCTTGTGGCCGACTTCTCCATCATCATTTGAAGGGCTTAGCCGAACCTTGTAAGTGCCTTCTTCCATTTGTATTCTATTAAGAGCCATAGCCGAATCTCAAGTGCCCTCATTCTCTCTTTTCTGTCGCAAGTCTTAAAAGCTGGAACCTACTCTCTTTTGATCTCTTCAAGCAAGCGTTAGTGGCAAGCAACGTGAAGTGGTAAGTGTGTTCTTCTTTAAGCAATCGGTTTTGGGATCTCTTTTATTGGGTGCCGAAATCAAGTGTTTAAGCCTTGGTTTAGGCATGGCCGAATGTCCATTAAGCCTTAGTATGTGTTCTTTTGGTGTTTAGTCGAAGGAAGGAAACACTAAGGAGCCTTTTGGGATTTGTAGTGATCAAGGTAAGCAGTGTAAGTATTCGGCCAAGGGCCATTTCATAGGTTTTTGGTTTACAGCCGATTCTAACAGTTGATTATAGGGATTTCGACAACTTCAGGTGCAAGCAAAGTTTTTGGGATTTGGAGCGCTCAAGGTAAGTGGTATTCGGTCAAGGGTTATTTTCTATGGATTTATGCTTAAGCCGATTTTGATATGGTTTCACTTAGGGATTTCGACAGCTTCATAGTTAAGTGGTGATTCGGGATTTCGGTAAGTAAGGTAAGTGATTCATGGTATTCGGCCATAGGCCATAATTGGTATTAAAGTTGGCCGATTCTAACTAGGATGTTTTAGGGCCAAAGCAACAAGAATAAAGAAAGTTTTCGGGATTTTGATCCATTTTTTGGTAAGGCTGTAAGTTGTGATTTAGTTTATTCGATTAAGATCTCGTGTATTATGGTTTAAATGAATGTTCTGATTAAGTGTTCTACGATAGACGCGAATACCAGTCAAGGAGGACAAGGGGTAGTCCCTATCCCTAAGTTCAAGAGAAGAGCAGTCTCTGCAGTTCGGGATTGGCCACCAGGGTGTGGACCAGCGTCAGAGCAGGAAAGTAGGCAGATAGCTGTAGTGTCACTTAGTGATAGCATCGGGATCGAAAGCGTAGTTCTGCAAGTGATCAGGTGTGTAGTTAGCCTACCGTTTTCCGGGATATATGTTATGTATGTGATATGTGTATGTGTTATGTATGTGCTAACTAGTGCAGTGGAAATTGTGATATGGATACCCTCATGGGGTATATCGATAATCCGGTAAGTACCAGATCTGATGAAATGTGATTGTTAATATGAATATGTGATGATATGCTTGATGAACACACTCATGCATCATTATGTTATGTCACTATTTTATGCTGCATGTGCATGGGTGGGATATGATTATGAAAGAAGGACAGGGTGTACTTCGAGTACGTGGTTGATATAGGCTATGTGCCATATCGTGGTTATTGATGGCTTTGTGCTCATCGTGGTTTTGATGATAGCTACGGGCTACATCGTGGATTGGCGCTGACTGAGGTCGCGTTGTGTATTATTTGCGATTTAGTTCGCGTGGACGGCATTAGTTGCCAAAATGGATGTGTAGCGGTTGGAGGGTGATTTAGTAATCCCCTGGTGTGTGGTGGCTGGGTACGGGGGTGTGTAGAGGATGGACCCTAGGCTGGGTTGGGTGCATTTTTGCATAAATCTGTTTGCTATGTGAATCAATGAGAAAAAGGGCCAAGCCCAGTATGCTATGTGAATCAATGTGAGAATGGGCCAAGCCCAGTATGATATGTGGATTAAAGTGGTAATGGGCCAAGCCCAGTATGTGGACTCATGTGGTCAATTTGCTTTAGCATATGATGTGTAATGTGAATGTGGGCCGAGCCCAACAAGTGTAATCATGTGAATTATTTGTGAAAACATGTGAATAAGTTGCATTGATATCTGATATGTGGGTTAATATGTGGTTTATATGTGGGTGGAATTCAGTGGCCTAATTGCACACTGAGTCTGTTTGACTCACCCAATTTTTAACAACCTTACAGGTAACGCATAAAGCTCGGACCGGGTTGGAGTGGATACGAGGTGGCCCATGCAGAAGAAGTTGTTTTCCTTATTTAATAGAATTTAATATTTTCAGTATTTTAAGTATCCATTTATTGTAATAAGGGCCTTATAGTATTTGCTATTATTTCTATTATGGATTGATGATTAAATTACTTTGGAAATGATTTATTCTTAACAATTTATATTCTAAAATATATATATACCAAAGTTTTAATCTGGGAATTTGTAACAGCATAACTTATTTCGGAATTTTAAAATACACAAGATTTTACACACAACCACAAATTTTTATGTTTTTACTTTAAGTCAAAATATTTTTCAAACGTTTTCCGCAGTGACATACCAGATCCGGTCAAGGCTCGTGGGCCGGGTTTGGGGGATGTTACAATCTTTGATACGTTGATACAAGGAAAATTATGTATATTAGGACAAGTAATCCATTCAAGTGAGACATGATGAGAAAATAAGTTTGTCAATATTAAAGTATGCTAACCAATGTAGAAAAAATTTTAGGATTTTGTGAAAAATTTCCTATGATCCCGATTTAATTCCGGTTGGTTCCTAATGTATGTTTTGGGATTCGAGGGCCCAATAGAGGGACACTATGATTAGTTTCAGAATATGAATAATAAATGACTCAGAATTATTCGAAAATGTTCAGTAAACTCTAGTAATGCCTCGTACCCTATTCCGGCAACGAATACGGGTAGGAGTGTTAGACCTATGGTTATTGATGGTTGAATGATGATATCTTGCATGTGATTATGGATGCTTGATGATGGTGAAGCACTTAGTTATGCTATATTAAGTGCCTTGAATTTATATATATATTTGGATTGGTGTGGTTTTGATGTTGTGTAGGTTGGTGCAAGTATGGGTGGCAAAAAGGCTTGGTAAATAGCCTTATTTTGTCCACACGAGCGTGTGTCTAGGCCGTGTGTGACACATGGTCTGACCGATGGGTGTGTGGTTTGCTCATGTGTACCCCAACATCCTAAGTTGGCAAAACAGTATGCCCAGTAGTAAACGCACGGACACGAGACACGGCCGTGTGTCTCAGCCGTGTGAGAGACACGATAATAGGACATGGGCATGTGCCCAGGTCGTGTGAAGTCTGCACTTGATTTTAGGAATTTAATTCGCCACACGGCCTAAGGACACGAGAGTGTGTCTTAGTCGTGTGACCTTATTTGGTTCATGACGTCATAAACAGAATGTCCCCTATTTTTGACACAGCCTGAAGCACGGGCATGTGGTATGCCACACGGACGTTTCCTTTCTCCCGCACGGGCGTGTGGACCTTTTTGATGAAAATTTTCTAAGTTTTCACAGAAGTTTCTAAAATTCTTGGTTTAGTCCCCGAGCCACTCCTTATGTATGTTTTGGGCCTCGTAGACTCATTTAAGGGGTGATATAAGTGTTTATGAAAAGTTTTAAATCTGAATGGAAAGTCATATCTCGGTTTTGTATGATTGCTTGCATATAAGTCTGGTAACGCCTCGTACCTTGTTCCGACGTCGAATACGGGTAAGGTGTGTTACACAGACATTACAGACTGTTTAATTTTTTGGGGGATTTCAAACGTTTTAATTGGTTGTTTAATTGCGTGTCTGGATGGTTTTATTACTAGTTTAATGAGATGATAATCAAATGAACTAACGATTTTTTTTGCAGCTAAGGGAGAACGTCAAGTATTAAGGTACGCCTTATACCTTCTAATTGTGTGAATGAACTAATTAATTTAGAAAAGCATGCATTTAGGACTAATTCTTAAATGAAATATTCTGTAATTGTGTGGTGTGTATGATTGGTTAGTGTGGTTAATAAAGTTTTAAATGGAGAGTCAACTCGGTGGCTAATGTGATGTTCGAAATTCGGGTTAGACCGTCTTGATCGGGTTTGGGATGTCACAAGTATTTGCAGATAAACTACCAATAGTAAAAATTGTGAATGAACCACCAATATTTTCAATAAAAATTTTGCAAACAAGCTGCCAATTGTTTGTGAATGAACCACCAGAGTTATGGATTATTAAACTGCCACTACTTTCTCTTTTCATATTGTCCCCCATGCAATGCAATATGACATGTTTGTAACAGTATTATGTAAAAACAGTCGACATGCTTAACATGTATTCGATTTAACCGTAACAGTAGGCATGCTGAACATGCAACTAGTAATACAGTGGCAAATTTTAACAGTAACAATTTATTAGAAATACAGAGATAGTAGGCATGTATCAATCATATATCATGTACTTGAAACTAGTAATATAGTCAATCCGATCATGGATTCTAAAATATTCATATTATAGGGACTCAATTGAGTGAAATAAAACTCTAAAAATAGTTCGGGGACAATTCAGGGGCTAAACAGAACAATTCATAAAATTCTGGGCAAAACTATAAAACAAGGAGAGACACGACCATGTGGCCATGTGGCAAACGTACAAATTACCTTACAGGAGAGACACGACCATGTGGTAGGTTGTGTGGAGGTTTTTGGCCGTGTAAGAATCGAAAGTACCTTAACATAACAGAAACACATGGCCATGTGGTGGTTGTGTTGTCCACACGCCCATGTGAGAGACTATGCGGCCCTAAACCTACACATAAGTTGCCCCGATTCACTTGGGAAAGAACACACACCTTTCACCAAGAGTCCGATCGATGTTCCTCACGCTCGATTCTGGTATGACGCACCTAAATCCAATCATTCAATGGAAAATATACACAATCAACGGCTGGTGTCAAGATTGGCAAGATTTGCAAAAGATTTGACAAGATTTCGAATAGATCGATTAATCAGACTTAAAGATTAAAGTTGGATATTCGTATAGCGGGATTACAAAATTGATTAATAAGAATGAGGTGTACTTACCGTTTCTTAGCAAGAATAGGGGTGCTATTGACAATAATCACCAAATCAGTAGAAAAATGATTGAATGAGGGAACAATTTAATTCGGGTAAGCAAATTAATTATCAATAATGGAATGAGAGTATGATGTAAAAGAAGGAAAAGAAAAGAAAGAGGGAAGAAATAGTGCGAGATGAAGACAAAATTTTAATTGGAACTGAAAAAAAAGCAAGATCCAAGTCTAATTAGGAAAAGAGGGCTAAATACCTAAAGTTTGGGCGACATAGGAATTTTTGAGGGAGGAGTGGCTCGAACCTAGGATCACAAGGGAAGGAAACTAATTCTTAATCATTAGAGTTGAAGTCTATTTCTAGCTTAATTTTTATTCTTGACAATATATATTTTAGTATGGCTTTTATCCTAGGTTGCTAAAAAAAAGGGAAAAGAAATGGGAGGAAGGGAGCTCGAACTTAGGTCACTAAGGAGAACACTAAACACTTAACCATTCAACCCTAATCATTTTCTTGTCTATTTATTATGATTAACCCTTTGTATTTTGGGGTGTGACACCCTCCCTGTCAGGCAATACAGTGCGACCATTGTCTTCATGTCTTCATCATCTAAAAGTTTCATCTCGGTAAATTTGATAAGATTTGATAAAACTGGAAATTTGTAGAATTGTTTTGACATCCTCCTCCCACAACGTTGACAAATTTTTGCATTGATCTTTTCTTTCATATCATGGACAGACACATTCTTATTGAACCTCATTTCTATTTTCTAGCGAGTTTCAAATATACAACCAATAGTTGTTTCTAAAATAACACCATGAAGATGAATAGCTGCAAAAAATTGGTTCTCCATTTTTTTTCTCTGAAATTGCTAAAAAAATATTTTTGCTCTTCTAAAAAAACTTCAAACAAATACAAAATTTTCCTTTCAACTCAAAAAACTTCTTTGAAACTCAACCCTGTCTTTTTTTTTCCTTTCAACTCCATTTAACCTCTAAAACCTTCTCTCCCTTTTTCTTTTTGATGTGTGGACGTTTGGGGCGACAAAACCCCCTTATATACTAAAAAAAAAATCAAATATTAGATGAAAAAAAGAGGTTGAAAAGTTGAAATTCACGATGACGTCAGTGGCAGACCGTCAAGCCGGTGCCACTACGTTGTCAGGCGACACTGACTTAACGACCTGCCATCCACGTGACCGGTCAGTCACGAGTCACCGTAAATCATTTCAGTAATGATTGATGACAGGTGAGGGTGGTGCCACGGGTTGCTCAGGCGGCACCGGTGAACTATAGTTCACTTTGCCTATTTTTGTAAATAATCTCCGGCCTATCCCATTTCAGTAAAAAAAATATTTTTTATACTATTTAGGTAAAAAAAGCCCCCCTTTTTTTTTTAATATCGATCACCTCCAATAAGCTTAATCGATAAACAATAAAAATAAAAAAAATCAAGCCTCAAGTTGATTGAAACTGAAATTGAAAATGAACAAAATATTTTGTTTGAAAAATTTATTTAAACTAGTTGATCCAGCCTAACACTAAAAATTTCAAATACGAAACATTCTTCTTCAACAAATACTGCAAGTTTATTTGGAATTCGCACTTGCCCGCTCAAAGCAATTAAAAAATAATTTTATTTTTTGTGAGGTCCTTTTTCAAGCTAAACTAATAAAAAAAACCCCTAAAAATAATTCAAAAATCAATTGAGTCCCTAATTGAAAAGTGAAATTAATTGGACCCTTAATTCAAAAATAATAACTAATTAGGCTCTTTGAATTGTCATTCGAAATCAATTTTTTTTGGTCACCGAACATTAACATCCGTTTGAAATTTGACGGAACTATTGACATGGGATTTTTTATTGATCTAATAACAAATTTAGCCCTCTAATATTTACATATTCTATCAATTTGATTCTAAAAGTTTATATAAAAATATAAAAGAAATTATTAAAATTCTTTAAAAATAAAATAATATTTTACTAAAATTATAAAGTATCTACATAAGCCAATATTTCAATTTTTTTTCTTGAACATACTATTTTTATTTAATTTCTCAATTATTAATTCCATTTTATTTGCTTTTTTAACATATCCATCACCTCCAATAAGGTTCATCGATAAACAATAAAAAGAAATCAAGCCTCAAGTTGATGATTGAAACTGAAATTGAAAATGAACAAAAATTTTGCTTCAAAATTTTATTTTAACAAGTTGATTTAACCAAACACTCAAAATTTCAAATACAGAACACTCTTCTTCAGCAAATTGATGAACAAAAACTGAAAATTCAACAAATTGATGAACCAAAACTGAAAACTTGTTTCAGTTTCACTCTCATCTAAAAGCAATAAAAAATGAACAAAAACCAAAAATCTCTTTCCCCAAGATTGATGAACACAATTAAGCCTGGGCTTCAGTTTTTGCTCATCAATCTTAAAAACTAAAAAACTTAAATAAACATTGAAAATAGTAAGCAAACACTTCAAAAATTTCAAACCACTTGATTCAACCTAATTAAAAAGAAATGCATAAACAACCATTCCAACAAAACTCATTTAATTTTTTGTCAATCAAGTCCTTTATAATAAGTTGTTGAGTAATAGTTTAAGAAGAGATAAAAAGACCCGGTGGCATGTTAGTTCAAAGCATTGTCGATTGGTATTTCTAGATTTTAGATTCGAAAAACTCGTCTTGACCTTGATTGGAAGAAGCCATGATGTCGATGCTCGTATTTCATAAATTTAGATTTGAAATTTCATTGGGGACAATGAAAATTTAGAAATGTTTTTATTTTTTTTTACTTTGTTTAGAAACAATAGCTTTATAATACTTACTTTATTTATATTTTTTATTTCCGTTTTCGAAATTTTAATAATTTATATATATACTTTAAATATTGTTTTAATTTTTTTTAATTTTTAAATAAATTTTTTTCTAAATTTTTAGAATTTTTTTAATTTTAAATAATTAATGACGTGACATAGGTGAAAATTAATAAATAACCGTGGGAGAAACAGACAGGTTGCAGTAATGCTATTATTATACTATATAAACTGGAAAATCAAGAAAAGTTCAAATCACATGATAAACAAGATCCATATATTTAACCATTATGTGTGGGGTAATAAACAGTGATATTCCGCCGTTAAATATGATCATCACAAAATAATCTATGTACTGTTTGCAAATAAACGACAGTAAACTACGCAATCATATGCAATTCTTTATATACAGTGGCAAGTAATCAGCCGTCACTAGATCTTTTAAGATCTTAAAGAAAATATTATATTACCGAAAGTAGTTTATAGGAAATTTTAATTTATCATTGCTAGAAATGATTTATTTGAATCTTATTTCAATTTTTTTTACTAGTGTTAGAATCTGTAATTATATTTAAAAAAAAAATTACTTTGTTTAAAAATTCCTACGTAGGTAACCCTTTTGCTCCTATATAATGGAGCTTCAACAAAGGCTTTCTTCACCAAGATTTGGGTTTGGGTTTTGTAAGTTTTCAAAGAGAGAAGCACTGAGATGGGAGATATAAAAGTGAGAGGAAAGAAAGAAGATGAAGATGAGAAAGCAGAAGTAGATATTTGGAATTATGTATTTGGTTATGTTAAGATAGCAGTAGTTAAATGTGCCATTGAGCTTGGGATTGCTGATGCAATTGACAAGCATGGAAGCCCCATGACCCTCTCTCAGCTAACCACTACCCTTAAATGTGAACCACCTCGTCTTTATCGTATTATGAGGTTCTTGGTCCACTACCAAATATTCAAAGAGGAGCCCGTAACTCAAGATTCCATTGGTTTTGCACTGACGCCTTTGTCTCGTCGATTGATTCGACATGGCGAAAGGAGCATGGCGGCTTTCATTTTACTAGAGAGCAGCCCTGTTATGTTAGCACCATGGCATAGTCTAAGTGCTCGTGTCCTTGACAGTGGGAATTCACCGTTTGAGACAGCAAACGGGAAGGATGTATGGAGCTATGCAGAGGAGAACCCTGGACATAGCAAACTCATAGACGAAGCAATGGCTTGCGATGCTAGAGTGGCGGTGCGTGCCTTAATCGAAGGATGTCCTCAAGTGTTTGATGGCATTAAAAGTTTGGTTGATGTTGGTGGAGGCAATGGGACTGCTTTATCTATGATGGTAAAGGAATTCCCTTGGATGCATGGCATCAACTTCGATCTTCCCCATGTTGTTGCCGTTGCCCCGAAAGTCGATGGCATCGAATACGTAGGAGGAGACATGTTCAAGTGTGTCCCAAAGGCAGACGCTGCTTTCTTTATGGTTAGTAATGAAAGCTTTGTTTCCTTTACCAATTATATTTGAGTATGACAAATCTACCTATTTGTGAATTACAGTGGGTGTTGCATGACTGGGATGATGAGGAATGCATACAAATCCTAAAGAAATGTAGAGAAGCCATCCCACAAGACAAAGGGAAGGTCATAATCGTTGAATCTGTGCTTGAAGAAGATAAAAATGACAAGCTAGAATTTGTGGGGTTGATGTTAGACATGGTGATGATGGCACATACTAACAAAGGCAAAGAAAGGACCTTAAAGGAATGGAAGTATGTTCTTGGAGAGGCTGGATTCACCAGAATCGATGTAAAACCCATTCATGCTGTTCAATCTGTCATTGAAGCCTATATTTAGAAATTCCACCTTGCCTGCTTCTTTTAACTTTGTGTTAATAAATGGCTTCTTTTACTATTAAACCTTGAATCCTGTCGGGTCTTTTATTGGCCAAACCATACGAGATCTGTTGTCGGAAAGATGTAATTTTGTTTTTCCTTCTGTTAATTACTAGTTTGGCTTGCACTGTTTGTTCCCTTTAATTGACTTCAATCTTTATATAATTCTCTAAAGCCCCCCCCCCCCCCAAAAAAAAAACCAACCTTGTATGAAATAATGAGACAAATAAGAAGCTAAAGAAACATAGGTAAAGTATTTATATTCCCTTCTAACTTTTAATCAGAATTAAGGTATTCATGCTTACAACAATATCGGTATCAATGTTTTTTAACCTTGATCAGTGGTCAAACCGGTCAGACCAGCCATTGGTTCAACCAATTTTTTAGCCGGTTCAATTGATTTATACTAATTCTTGGTCTAACCAGTTCAAAGCACTTTCTAAACAGGTCTCTCTGTCGGTCCGATCCGGTTCAAAGAACACTAGTTGATACTAATTGAGTTGATGTCACGAGTTAACTAGATACTAATTTAGTAAAAAAAATTACTAAAAAAAATAAATAGTCACTAATATTTTAAATAAGTTATATTATTATGATGATACTTTTTTCTTTTTTTTTATTTAAAAAAACTAATAAAAAAGTTGCAAATGTTAATATTTTAACCCATGCCACCAATATCTATTTTTTTCCTTTACCACTTCAACCAAAATATTATTTTAATACTTTTATATTTTTCAATTTATTACAAAAATTATTTTAGGTTTAAATATGTAAAAGGTCCAAGTACTCTTTTGAAATTTAAAGTTTAGTATCTATACTTTAATTTTGAGAAATTGTGTTCCTATACTTTTCTATTTAAAAATCGATCCAATTGCTAATTCAACTTGTCTTTTAGCCCAACTCAACCAATCTGTAATGGTTCACGGATCAACTAATTTTTTACCTTTTACTTGATCGAAACCCCGGCCGATTCCTGGTCCAACTGATCTGATCCAACTTAGTATAATTGTCACAGCCATAAATATTAAAGGTTTGGCATAATTGAAATTATGAGTACTTAATTAGAAAATTTTCTATTTAATCGAGTTCTAGTGTAATTATGTGAATCTTACGGGCTAGTTGGGTAAATAGTTAGATTTTAAATTTAGTCCCGTCAAATTAGAACTAAGAGTTTATGTTAGTGGAAAACATTATGATTAAGGGTATTAATAATACTGACCGACTTGGGATTAAGGGAAGCGGTGGTGGAAAGACTATATATAAGAAGGATTCTCCATGTTGATATTCATTTTTCTTTCGTTCTTTTATCTTCTTCTTCTTTGGTTCATTCTGTAAGATAGGAAAACTAAGAAACGAGTTGCATGAAAGGAAAAATCTAAGATGTTAGCATAAATACTTGAAAACTTAGGAATCTTCCAACCAAGAAAGAGGAAGTTCAAGTGATAAAGGGAAGGCTAAGCAAGTGTAAGTTGTGTCAACCTAGGTATTTTGTTGGTGAGTTTCTAAACTCAAACTCTCTGTGGTTGTTATATATATATTACTATTGTGTTTTCATGTTGTGGTTGACTTCATGTTCTGTTGATGATGAGTTGCACTGTTGTGGATAGTTTATATAAAGTATTTTTTTATGGTTGCATGTTCGATTATACTTTCCAGTTCATTGTTTGATAAACTTTCACTGGGAAAAATAATTATTGATGAAGTTATCATTGTTATGGTCTACTAGATGCTATGTTTTGTATGATATGTTTTGTTTTCAATAAAATGATTAGTTGAATGCTTGCTATATGCCTATCATAATTATGAATGATATGCAGAGTGTGGAGGTTTGTTTTGGTAGATGAAAGATGAAGAAATATCACGCTGTGCACTTTGTGCCACTTGTTATCTGGCTTTACGGAGGTTCGAGTGGATAGTACGAAGAATGTATATGTATGGTTTTCGGCTTTGCAGAGGTTTGGATGGATTGTACGAAGATATATGCGCAAATGATTTTGATAACCTAATGTAGGTTCTATGTACGTATGAGACTTAGTGGAGTCAAATGCTTTTAAGCCTCACAGGTGTAAACAAGCCCACAGCCATGGCATATAAAAGTTATGAAAGTCTGGCGGATTTAATTGATAAGTTTTAAGTTAAAATTATATGTGAGATTTCACCAAAGGAAGTCTGCGAAAAAGTCTATTTGTACAAATTCACTATGATTGTGAAGTTCTTTGAATCCATATGTTTAAATTTGCTTTATCTATAAAAATTCTTTTATGAATTTGCATGAATGCACCGTTATAGTCACGAATCTTTCTATACGAGTATGCATGTTTGAGTTCGCCATATTGTGAATTCTCTTCTATGAATTCGCATGTATGAGCTGTTGTATCCATGAGTCTTCTTCTATAAGTTCGCGTGTATGATTCCGCATATAAGAGTCGGCAAGATTGCCCGTCAAGTTAATCTGAAATGACTTTTTTTCCGTTCAGTGGGTTTATATTAAGATTTTATGCAACAAGTCTATACGAAGAGACTATATGCCTCACGATCTTTCACAGATGGATTTCTTATGCATATTGTACTGCGCCATTATGTGGTTCATGCTCAATTATAAGCTGTGGAATATGATCTCAGAAGTTTTCACTAAGCAAGATCTATGGCGAATCCTAAGATTGAAGTAACTTAAATTAGAACTCACTAAGTTCCTTATGAACTTACCATATTTCTTGTCTTCATTTTAGGTAATTCCAAATTGTTGTTCGTAGGAAATTAAGGAACTAAGCCAGAACCTCCAAAGCTTTGTGTGAGCATGTAACACCCCAAACGCGGCCCACGAGTCTTGATCGGATCTGGTTTGTCACTGCGGAAAAACGTTTAAAATATTTTAACCTTAAAATAAAACATGGAAATTTGTGTTTATTTATAAAACATTGTTTATGTAAAATGCTAAGTAAAAATTTGATGTCATAAAGTATCCAGATTTGAAAACTTTAATATATATATAAATTTAAGAAAATAATATCATTTGCAAATAACATTTCATCGTCAATCCATAACAAAACATAATAATAAACTTCAAATGCTTAAGTGGCCTTATTACAATAATACTTATCGAAATACTGAAATTATAAAATATGAAAACAAATAAAATTAACTTCTGCATGGGCCACCTCGTATTCACTCCAACCCGGTCCGATCACCTAAAATCATCTGCGATGTTTGATAAAAATTGGGTGAGTCATACAGACTCAGTGTGTAATTAGACCACTGAATTCCATCCACATGTCAAACCATATAATAACCCATATAACAGATATTAAGATAATTTAATCACATGCTTTCACTTATTGGGCTTGGCCCACAACCACATCACATTCTTATAATAGTGTAATCAACCACATGTTTCCACATACTGGGCTTGGCCCATTTCCACATTAATTCACATAGCAGACAGATTTATGCAAAATGCACCCAACCCAGCCTAGGGTCCATCCTTTACACCTACCTTGGCAGACCCCTTGCCCAAGGCCGTGGCTAATCCACCGATCACATAGTGATCCACATATCTTACCTTGGCAGACTTGCTGCTCAAGGCCGTGGCTAGGCCACCGATCACATAAGTGATCCCACATATCAATCAATCTACGGTGATGCACACAGCTATCAACCGCCGAGATGTGGCACCTAGCCAACACCTCCCTTGATGAAGCACATAGCTAACATCAAGCGCTAATGTAGCACAAGGCTAACATTAGACCACGTACATAATGTACACCCTTTCTTCTTTCACATTCAGATCCCATCCCATGCACATGCAACATATGATAATGTCATAACATAATAAAATGATGCATGCACATGCTATTCGGCATACAAACATATTCTCATTGGCATATTCACATTCTTAATATTTAACACTGACCTGATTTTCGATATACCCCTTAAGGGTATCCATTCATAATTGTCACTGCACACATTAGCATTTACACCACACATACAATATAACATAAACCCGGAAAACAGTGGGTTAATCACACACCTTACTATTTAGCGAAATCCTTAGCTACTTGAATTTAACACTATCCCAGAACTTCCTTATGCCTGTCGATTTACCCTTAAAAACCAAAATACACAATCGGTCACCACTTATACCAAATATGGCCTATGTAGCAAATATAACATTTGGCCCATATAGCAATTATAACATTTTGGCCCATAAAGGGTATTTTCGTAGTTTGGCCCATAGGGACATTTCGTAATCCGGCCCATTAGGGCATTTTCGTAATTCAGTAATCGTACCCACTAAGGGTAATTCGATAATTTACTAAGGGTAATTCGGTAATTTACCCTACAAGGGTAATTCTGTAATTTCATATTTAACGGTGTTTTCGAAGATTCACTATCGCCTCGAGTGATATAGAACTCTATTTGGATCTCTACGGAACTATTGGGTCAAAAATCCATTTTAAGCCCAAACGGGGTAATTTCGCAACTAAAACTTAACTAGTAATTTGGGGCATACAAATTTAAACTGTCCATTTGCGTCATACTGACTAAATTAGCTATAATTCGAGTTAGAAAACTCAAAATCTAGATCCGTAAAATTTCCTTGAAACTACACTCATGTATCTTCTTACTGAAATTTTTCCAGAATTTTTGGCTTAGCCATTTAGTACAGTTTATTCCTTAAAGTTTTCCTTGTTTCACTGTCCAATGATTCTGACCTCTCTTAACTTAATTTCAAATATCTCACTGTACGGTTTTCATATACTGTTCCAACTTATTTCTCTTGAAAATAGACTCACACTAGGAATCCATACATGTAAATTATAACCCATAATTCATTTTGTACAATTTTATATGATTTTTCCAAAACAGATCAGTGAACCCCGAAGTTAATCAGAACCAGTCTCACTAAAATAAGATATCTCAGAATATAAAATTCCTTTTCCTTCTCCGTTTCTTCCATATTAAAATAGACACAGTAAGCTTTAATTTGGTGTTTTATTCACTTTCTAATTCCTTTTCTTCTATTATTAGTGATTTTTCAAAAACACGTCACTGCTTCTAACCGAAACTGTTTTATTACGAAATACGATTACCACTACGATCATACGCACACCCGAGTGATTACGGATGCCGGTTTTTAGTTTTCTTTGGTATTTCCACCGATTAACAGCATATTTCATACAAACTTTCAGAGAAGTGTGATATTACACACCATTTCAATCATATATACGAAAGGTACGGGATTACACACCTTATTCGGAATCCGTAACGCGATGCTCTCCGCGGTACAAAAAATCCGAGTCACTTATAAAGAGGGATAGGTTTTCGATTGAACCTTTGATAAAGTACTTCGAGACCTTGCAACCAGCATAAACTCTCTCATGGCAAGTCCCTAGACTCTCAACCATATTACAAATTAGTCCCCTCATTAGCTAGCTTAAGCTTTGGGGGCTCCAAAAATACAAAAATTATCAACTAAAGTCATCAAAATCACTTACTTGCTAAAGGATTTGTTTGCTGAAATTTTTGAGCTCTCCAACCCTTATTTGCTACCAATTCTAGGTGGTGATGAAGAGAAGAAAAGATGATACTTCTCTTTTCTTTATTTTCATAACCCTTTTTTTTTTTATCTCTTCTTTCTTTCTTTTTTTATCTCTTTTTTTTTATCCACCTACTCCACTCTACAAATTCTTTTATTCCTTTTTCATCCACCTACTCCACTCCTCAAATTCTTTTATTTCTTTTTCATCCACCTACTCCACTCTCCAAATTCTTTTATTTCTTTTATTTCCTTTTTTTTTCTTTTTTCTTATTTTCCTCCTTACCATACTTTTCCACAATTTAATAAGTCCACCTTACCATAATTTAAAAATCCAATTTTTCCATATTTACAAGCTTGGCCGAAATTTAGGGAAATAGTACAAAAATAATAGTCAAAATTTGCACACAATGGGATTTGAACCTCTTCCCTCAAGGTACTTCACTTGATGCCATAACCTCCTTGCCATATGCTCATTTATGCTAGCAATTTACTCTTTTATTTCCATAAGCCTTGATGCCACTTACTATCTCTCCTTATTAGGCTTAAACACAAAATTTTACTAAGGCCCAACTTGAACTCGAAACTTCATAGAATCCGGTAACTTTCTAAAATCATCTTCTTAATAAGTCCAACTTGAAATAATGTCATTCTCTTGTTCTCAAAAATTTTAAACACTCCTATGCCCAAGGCCCATTGGGCCCATTCCTACTAGGCCCAATTTCGGGATGTTACAGAACATGACATCCTTTATTTTGTAACATGTGTAGATATTGGAGCATCGCGTAGTTTAAATTTCTATTTTGTGCTATTTTCAAATCTAGTTCAAAATGTAATTAGACTCTAGCAATTTGTTGGACATATTATTATAAGAGATAAATTTTGTTAGAAAGTTGTTTCATATATTATGTTTTTATAGTAAAACCCTATGGATTTATTAATTGATTATTAAGTTACTATTGCTTATTTTAAAAGTTGAATTCGTGAAAGGTTGGTCATCCGACCATTTGGGTGTTACAATAATATATTTGGATTTTGGAATAAGTATTTTAGAATATGAGTAATAGGTCTATAAATTTAATATGAAAGATAAAAGCTATTCAATTATCAATATAATATGACAATAAACAATGAAAGATATTTTCGTCAATTCATATACATATTGTATAATAACAAAATTTACATACAATTAGCGACTTAATTATTTCATATAAAAGAACTCTGTTAAATATATATGATTTAAGTTTTTTGTAAGGCAAATTTGAATTGTGTTGTCATTGTATAAAAATAAAATAAATTATTACATTCAAAATAAAAATATTTATAACTTAGAGCCTGCTCAGCTCTATCCGAGCCCGAACTTGAAAAAATTTGAGCCCAAAAAAATGAGTACGAAAAGGCCTGAGCCTGGAAAAATCTGAGTCTGAGTTGATCTGGGCTCAAAAAAATTCAAATCCAAGAAAATCCAAATCCGAATAAAATCCGATGCACATATAAATATACCATGATGTAAATAATCATTGACCTAGTGAATGATTTAAGTCACTTTGACATGACCCTTAATTGAGTTTCATAGACATCAACCATATAATGTCTTTTAGAGGATAGCTTAACTCTTGGTAAGAGCTATGATTCCATATCTATAAGCAAAGCCACACCATGCCTAAGTTGCACACCTAACATACACACAATACATCAAAACATACAAGCGATACATGTGCAAACATATACTTACTTAGGATTAAGGTTAAACGCACAATGTATGTCGCAAGTGAATTGATCTACAAATCAATTCATGATCATTGAATTTGATACAGTACAATGCATTGTGAGTCCATGCTATTACATTTATGTCTTTATTTGGGGTTGTTCTTGCTCTGGTAGCCAAGGCGAATTATATTCATGCATATTGGTTCTCACATAAATTACTTATTGGTCTAACGCCATGAACTACATGCATGCTTAGATTACCAACTATAAAAATTGCCTTTTGCATACAGAGCTCTCTCGTTATGCCACTTTTTCATAGTTTAATATTGGTAATTAATGAACCATGTTTGCTTACTAGACCTAATCATGGGTCGGGCCACTTCTCAAGACCCGAAGGTTCGCTCAAAAATATAGGTTCGAAAAATGGGTTTAGACAAAAATAAGGCTTGCTTTCTAAATGGGTCAAGCATTGAGTAAGTTTTTTTTTGGCCAAGGCTTGAATTTGCTTAAAATTTTTTTAGGCTCGCTTTCCTATTATATTTATTTTAATACAAGGCTCGAGTCTGCCAAAAATCTTTTTTGGTGCTGTGTTGCTGTCATTTTGTTATTATATTGCTATTATTTTTTTATTATTGTTTGGATATTATATAACTCTTGTTTTATTATTAATTTTGTTACTATTTTAAAGGTATTTTCTTACTAAGCTGCAACTATCTTTGTGTTATTTAAATATAATTTTTTTAATGTATTTTCAATTTAGTGAGAAACATTTATTTGAATGTTTTTAGTGTATTAATTTTTTAAAAATTGTTTCTATATAAAAAGAATACGAAAAAATTTAATACGATAGGCCAGACTAGACTCGAGTTTAATATTTTTATTTAGATCAAAATTAGACAAAATTTTAAGCTCATTTTTTGAGCCTAACCTATAACTAAAAAAAACCTAAAATTTTAGGTTGACCCAACCTATAATAAAATCTATGCTCATCATTATTTGCTTTACAAGCAAACTATTGATGGCATACTAGCACTGAAAAATAAATAAATATGTATATTATCATGAATAATCGATATGGACATTCAAAGTAATTTACATCAAATATGATAAAATTGCAAAAATTAAAAGCACAAAAACTTAATAGTCAAATTAACAAAACTATAAAGTTGAGAGCTAAAAATGAAATTATGCCAAAATTTTATAAGCGAATAAGCGTTTTATAACATAATTATCTTTATTTATATTGGATGTATTTTCTAATTATTTTTATTATAAATGTTAATAAAATTGAAAATTTGAATACAGAAATTTATCATTGAAAATTTGAATGTTGTTTTTTAATAAATAATAAATTATTAATATGTTTTTATAATAAAATAATTTATAATACATCTATTTTAATATTATATGAATACTTTAAATTTGATTAAAATTATTTATGGTTATAATATTTGAACTATCCAAATAATTGATAGTACATATTTGAACTATTATGTATTCATTATTATTTCCCTTAAAATTTTAATTTTAATTTAAAATTTTTTATTATTGTAATATTTAATTATTAAAACAATTATTATTATAATAGGAAAAAGCTTGAGCAAAACATAGTGGGTAAGGTAATAACCAGGTAGTCCAACGTGAATGGTGTGATCATCACAAAACAATCATATATTAAAATAATAGAAAGGTAGACAATCATATCCAATTCTTTATATATTTATACATAAGAAAAAGTAAGTGATCCCTAGTCATTAGATCTTACTGAAGAATCACCTTTTCTTTAAAAATTCACAAATAGGTTACTCTTTGCTCCTATATGGTGGAGCTTTCAACATCAAGATTTGGGTATGTTTTCAAAGAGATGGAAAAGATAAAAGTGATAGGAAAGGAACAACATGATAAAAAAAATGAAAATATAGATATTTGGAATTATGCATTTGGATATGCTATGATGGTAGTAGTTAAATGTGGGGTTTCTGACGTTATTGACAACAAGCATGGAAGCCCCATGACACTCTCTCAACTAATAATTCCCCTTAAATGTGAATCTGTCTCGTCTTCATCTTGGTCTGTTAAAACTGTAAAATAAGATCTAATCTAAAATTTAATAAATTAGGAGGATCTATCATGTCAAATCCATCAATAACAAAACTAGATGCAGAAGCGTACCTGAATCCATCGATTTCTTAAAATCTTTGGATCTTATGGTTTTGATATTACAAATTAGCACACAAGTAATTCATAGAATGTGGCTCTCTCTTTTCTAAAAATAAGATATTAGAAAAGTTACGTATGTATAATTTGGGGACCATAACCCTAATATATTTTACATAGTAACCTAACTTCTAATCAACCCATCATCAATTAAAAATTAGTTACACATATTTGACTCATACTTTATTTAATAAATAAAGCCTAATAAACCTTAACCAAATTAGATCACTTTTAGTTTGGGCTAACCTTTTATGATAGTAAATAATAACATTTAATTATGATTATTATATATGTGATGTCTATCCTAACGTCAAATGTAATAGTTATTTTAGGTCATTTCTACACTTAATGAACTTCTTTTCTTGGCATTTTATAATTAAGTATTGCATTTTTAGTATTAGTATATTAGAAATAAAATATTAATAAAATAATCATCATTTTTACACATTTTCTGCTATATTGATGACCCGTAAGGTCGGCTCAGGCCTCATGAGTGACTCATGAGCTAATTAAGTGTGTAGGATGCCAATTCAGGTCCAAGAATACAAGGGAGCCTGATAGCACAACGAAGCTGCCAAGGCTTAGAATACACTCGACGTCGTGACAAGGAGCTTCCTCTCGTCACGACGACGCGATGAATATGGGAGACCATTTGTAACACCCCTCACCCGTATTCAACACCAGAATAGGGTTAAAGAGTATTACCGAACTTACAACACATTTAAACATACTTTTCTCATACATTAATCAATACAAGCAATCATCATTCAATTTCGATCATATGGTCCCTATTATGAGCCTACGAGGCCCTAAACATGCATTGGGAGTGGTTCGGGACTAAACCAAAATCTCGGGAAGTTTTTCAACACTTAGCAAATTTTTCTCAAAATAGGGGACACACGTCTGTGTGGTCAAGCCGTGTGTCTCACACAGCCACCAGACACGCTCGTGTCTCAGGCCGTGTGAACATTCTAAATGGAAGCACATGGCCGTGTCCCAGCCCGTGTCCTACCCCGTGTCCAAACAAGTGAGCTTACTGACTTGGGTCACACGGCCAACCACACGCCCGTGTGACCTTCGAAGTGGCCACACACGCCCATGTGTCAGGTCGTGTGCTAGGCCTTGCCAAACTTGTAGGGTATACTGGCTTATGCAACACGGCCAAGTCACAAGCCCGTGTGTGAAACCGTGTAGAGCATACTGACTTCATTTCAATTTCAACACCAGGGGACACACGGCCGTGTAACATAACCGTGTGTCGCACACGGCTGAGATACACGCCCGTGTCTCTGCCTGTATGGACAAAAATAGACTATTTACTAAGCCAATTTGCTACCCGAATTTGCATGTACCTGCATAACTCAAATGGTACCATTTTAAGACACAAATAAGCAGCCAAATATCATCAACCAACATTCAATTCATACCATTTCATTACCAACCATACAAGTCACAAATATGTCACAATTTGCCATCTAACTACATACCTAATCCACATATACAATTCAATTTACTAAACCATTCCAAACATGCATTATCTTACACCAATTCACAAGCACATAACTTCTCAAATTATCAACCCTTTTAGCAATCAAATTACCTAATACCATTAAGTATTATAAATTCAACCTCAATCACATAATATAGGTTAATTACTAAACTTAAAATAGAATCATTTGTACATTTATAAACATCATCAATTTCATCATCATAAGCCAACTCAAATGGTCAAAATGCATGTTCATCAAACATACCAAAATGACTCAAGCCTCTACATGCCATATACCATATTTACACAACTTCAAAAGTACCAAAATAGATATCCGATAGTGCGATGAAGTCTCTGACGATCACCGAATCCGAGCTAGCTTCGAAATACTATAAAGCATAGAAAAACAAACAAAGTAAGCTATAAAGCTTAGTAAGTTCGTATGTAAAATGAAATAATCTCATCATTCATTAACATTTCTAAATAGATAACATAAATTACATTAATGCATCAATCACTAAGTTAACATAAAGTTCTCAACTTCCATTAGCTCATTATTTGAATAGTTTTCCGTACATACCTGTACCGATACGTATCTATTTCTCACCAATTCACTTATCAAAATCATCCGAGTTTATAAATGCTTACGGTACGAGTGCATCGATTTTCCAATGCCATAGTCCAACTATGGTCTTACACATACAATGCCATGGCCCTGCCGTGGTTGTAACACCCCTTAACCCCATACCGTCGTCAGAATAGGGTTACGAGGCATTACCGTATATATCGAATAATTTACGATTAAATTCACAAATAAATAACATACATATTATAATTTAATGATTTAGTCCCTTTCATGGACCTTTGAGGCCCATAATATGTATTAGAAGTGGATCGGGACTTGTTCGAGTGCTCCGGAATTTTTATTTAAAAAAAACTCAATATAACCCCTTTATAATTATCTAACCTTCCCTGAAATTTCAAACCACAACCAATTTGCAACCAATATAACAACCCATACATCTCCACACTCAAACATGCCTAATTATGCCTACAACATTAATTTAACAATTTATCTACTTGATCATTCATAAATAACTTTTAATTGAACTAATAATTTCATTCATTTCCATTTTAGTTTCATGCCACATTTTACCAAATATGCCATATTATTTCATTTCATACTTATAATCCATATTAGACATAATTTTACAACCAAAGTTACAAGACTTAAGTACATAATTTATATAATACCTAAGTACATGCCACTTTTACCAAAAGAAAGATTACATCACCAAATTGTCTCTGAAGTCGGGATTGATCTGGATGCTGAACCGGGACCTTTGATTTCTACTGACCGTGAATTTCTTGTTTTAGTCCTCGATAGCATTCTCCTTTCCTTTGTGTGCCGATGCCTTGGGTTCTTTGTTAGCTACAAAAATAATAATAATTTTTTATTATTAATACATCACCAATTTATATTAAATAATTGAATTTTTATTCAATTTCTATCTTAATTTTAATTTAGTCCTAACTAAATTCACTTACTTTTCTATCTCAATTCCTACCTTATTTTTACTCAATTCCTACCAAATTCAACTTAACTACTCAATGTTCATATTAAAACCCTAATTTCAAATTTCTTTTAATTTAATCCCTCTAACACAAAACTTATAGCTTCTTTTACAATTTAATCCCTTAATCAATTCTTACTAGAAATTCTATCAATTAAAACCCTAATTCATCATTTTGTTCAACATAAACTATATTCAAAAACCTAAGAACTTTCAAAAATTCAACTTAAATTCAACAAAACCTTTTTCTAAAGCTTCTAAAACATCAAAATTAAGAGAAAATGACTTAATTGACTTACCTATCAAAGCTTTAAACCTTCAAACTCTAGTTTTTTCTTTTATTTTTATTTTTCTCCTTTCCCCTGCTCTGTTTCGAAATGGTTCTATTCTTTCCTTACTTTGTTTCTCTTTTATTTCATTTCGTTTTCTTTTATTTGTTTATTAAATTAATTAATTAAATATAATAATAATAATTAAAATAAACATCTATTTAAAATCAAATACATGTATTACAATTGTACACATACATATTATTACACATGTATTTTATCATCGCCCTACATTTGTCATAATTTAATTTATTTGATAATATTATTATTAATAATAATTATAACAATAATTTAATAAATATCTATTTAATAATTAAATATAAGTATTACAAATATATGTATTTTTATTAATACACTTGTATTAAATCATCACCATACATTTGTCTTTATTTAATTTATTTCTTAATATAATATTTATAATATAATTAATTTAATAATATACTTTATAATTAATTTATATATTTATATAATTAAATCATGTAAAAATCTAAGATTTTTACAATCTTATGCCGCCTCAACCTCCAAATGTGGCTTAATTGCCCATTTGGTCCTTATTATTTTCTTTTAATCTATAATTGAACTTTTACCTTTTTTTTTTCAATTTAGTCTTTTTTTCTAATTACCCTTAATTAAGCTAAATTCACTTAATTAAAACCTAATTAAACACACCACTAGACTCATAAATATTTTTAATAATTATTTACGAACCCATTTCGTTAAGACGGAGGCCCGATAATGTACTTTTCCGATGCCCGTGAATTTTGGGTCATTACATTTCTCCCTCCTTAATAAATTTAGTCTTCGAAATTTACCCGAGAAGAGCTGAGGATATTACGCTCTCATAGTTTCTTCCAGTTCCCAAGTTGCTTCTTCCACATTATGATTTCTCCACAATGCTTTTACTAAAGGAACCCGTTTGTTTCTCAACTCTTTCACTTCTCGAGCTAATACCTGAACCGACTCTTATTCATAAGACAAATCTGATCGAATTTTATTGTCTTCAGTGGGAATGATATGTGAAGGATCCGACCTACATCTCCGAAGCATAGAAACATGGAAACATCGTGAACCTTCTATAACTCTGGAGGTAAAGCTGGTTGATAAGCCACTCGTCCAATTCTTTCCACTATTTCATATGGCCCAATAAAATGAGGACTCAATTTACCTTTTCGGCCAAATCTCAAGACTTTCTTCTAAGGCGACACCTTCAGAAATACTTTATAACCAACAGAATATTCTATATCTCGTCGTTTCAAATCCGCATAGGATTTCTGTCTATCGAAGGTTGCCTTCAATCTGTCTCTAATCTTCTTAATTGTTTCCTCTGTTTCTTTAATTAATTCAGGCCCAATCACTTTTCTTTCATTCAATTCTGCCCAACATACAAGCGATCGACACCTTCGACCATATAAAGCTTCATAAGGAGCCATCTGAATACTAGATTGGAAACTATTATTATAAACAAACTCTGCCAATGGTAAACAACATTCCCAACCTGATTCAAAATCAATGATGCAAGCTCGAAGCATATCTCCTAATATCTGAATTACCCGCTCAGACTGTCCGCCGGTTTGCGAATGAAATGCAGTGCTAAAATTAAACCGCGTACCTAACGACTCATGTAACTGCTTCCAAAATCTCAATGTAAACCGAGGATCCCAATCTGAAATTATCAATACCAGAATACCATGTAATCTAAAAATTTCCCGGATATAAACCTTGGCAAGCTTCTGTAGTGACCAGTCGGTTCTAATTGCTATAAAATGAGCTGACTTCGTGAGTCGATCGATAATTACCCAAATGACATTCTTTTTACTCACTGACAATGGCAATCCCGTAACAAAATCCATGGTAATGCAATCCCATTTCCACTCGGGAATAGTAATAGGCTGTAACAAACCTGTCGGTACCTGATGTTCTACTTTTACCCGCTGACAAGTCAGGCATTTACCAATATACTCGACTATATCTTTCTTCATCCCTGGCCACCAATATAACTCTCGTAGATCATGATACATCTTCGTTCCACCGGGATGCAAAGCAAAGGCACTATCATGTGCTTCTCGCAAAATCAACTCTTTAAGTTTAGAAACAGTTGGAATACAAATCCGATTTTGGAACCTCAAACAATCATGTTCATCAATAAAAAAAATTTCTACCATACCATTCCATACCATCTCTCTTTTCTTCATCAACTCTTCATCTTCTAGTTGTGCTGCTCTGATTTGATCAAACATTACCGGCTTAACTCTTAACTCAGCTAACAAATCTCCATCGTCATTAATACTAAGCCGAGCGAACATTGCCCGTAATTCAACCGCTGCTTTTCTCCTCAATGCATCTGCTACCACATTTGCCTTTCCTGGATGATAATCTATAACACAATCATAATCTTTTAGAAGTTCTATCCATCGTTTCTGTCTCAGATTCAACTCCTTTTGTGACAGAAGGTATTTGAGACTTTTATGATTAGTGTAAATATAACATTTCTCACCATACAAGTAATGCCTCCAAACCTTCAATGCAAAGATTACAGCAGCTAACTCCAAATCGTGTGTTAGGTAGTTGTGTTCATGTGGCTTCAACTGTCGAGATGCATAAGATATTACTTTTTCGTCTTGCATCAATACACAACCCAAACTATTCAGAGAAGCATCACTATACACAACAAAATCCTTCCCCAACTCTGGTAATGTTAAAATAGGTGCCTCGGTCAACATCTGCTTCAATATCTCAAAACTCATCTGGCATTGATCATCCCAGATAAAAGGAACATTCTTTTGTAACAGTTTTGTCATCGGCAATGCTATCTTCGAAAATCCATTAATGAACCTTCGGTAGTACCCGGCTAAACCCAAAAAACTGTGTTCCTCAGATACATTCTTTGGTGTTCCGTTGAACAATTGCCTCGACCTTCTTTGGATCAATTCTAATCCCATCAGTAGATACAACATGTCCCAAGAATACTACCTCCGATAACCAGAATCCCCATTTACGCAGCTTCTCGTACAACTATTTTTCCCACAGAATCTGTAACACTGTTCTGAGATGCTGATCATGTTCTACCTCAGTCTTCGAATAAAACAATATATCATCAATGAAAACCACCACAAACTGATCTAAATACGGCTGGAAAATGTGGTTCATCAAATCCATAAAAGCAGCTGGAGCATTAGTCAATCCGAAAGCATCACCAAAAATTCATAATGGCCATACCGAGTACGAAATGTAGTCTTCGGCACATCACTTTCTTTTACCTTTAGCTGATAATACCCTGATCTCAAGTCAATCTTCAAAAATACCGAAGCTCCCTTTAATTGGTCAAACAAATCATCTATACAAGGCAATGGATACCGGTTCTTGATCGCCACTTTGTTCAACTTCTGGTAATCAAGACAAAGTTGCATTGTTCCATCTTTCTTTTTAACAAACAATACCGGAGCTTCCCAAGGTGAAATACTCGGTCTAATGAATCCACGATCTAAAAAATCTTGTAATTGCATCTTTAATTCTTTTAATTCAGTAGGAGACATTTGATGCGGAGGTATAGAGATTGGAACTGTACCCGGATAAACTTCAATAGCAAATTCAACCTCTCTGTCAGGTGGTAAGCCCGATAGTTCTTCAGGGAATACATCTGGAAATTCACATACAGTTTTGATCTTGCTGCACTGACTACCAACCGAATCAGAATTTATAACATAAGCTAGATATGCTATACAACCCTGCTAAAGCAATGTATTAGCCTTGATTGCTGAAATGATACGTGTTGATCCACTAGTACGGATGCCATTCACCATAATTCTGTCCCCATCTTCTGTCTGAATACTGAACCTCTTTTTATAGCAACCCAATACCATTCCATGTTCAGAACCAATCCATAACCATGATTACATCAAAGTCACCGAAAGGCATGATCAATAAATCAACATAAAACATTTTATCCTGTATTATCAACGGACATCTCCTGCACACTCGGTCCACAGACACGGTTTGTCCCAAAGGGCTAAACACTTCTATTAAAAATCTAGACATTTCAGATTTTAATTTCCCCGACTCAACTAGTTTGGAATTAATATATGAATGTGACGAACCCGGATCAATTAGTGCATAAACAGGCTCAGAATACAGTAAAAATATACCTGTTACAATGTCTTGTGCATCACCTTCTTCCTGAGTCTGAACCACGTACGCTCCAGCTGGTGCTCTAGCCTCCGACTACAGTGCAACTATATCACTGCCCCTTCGTACACCTCCACCTCTGGATACAGAACCACCTCTATCCGAAACTCTACCTTGAGCAGTAGACACTGATCTCTGGGATGCTACAAGTGTAACATTTTTATTCTTCGGAAAGTCTTTAACAAAATGCTCTGTCGACCCACAGCGGAAACAACCTCCAATCACTTTCCAGGATTCACCCAGATGCTTTTTCCCACAATTTTCACATTCTGGAATTTTTACATCCCGGGATGGACCTCTCACACTACTGGTAGATACTGTCGTCTATTTTCTCTAGCTTCTATCACCTCGATCCGATCTAAAACTCGATCTCCAACCACCCTTGGATTCTCTGGATCTTTTTGGTAAAGGATTTGAACTAGTGGCTCCCACTTGTTTCCCGGTCAACCTAGCTGTTTCTTACTTTTTATCCAATCCTAGAACTTGTTCTACCATTTTTGCTCGCTCAACCAAATTTACGAATTCTGTGATTCGATGGGATACCAACTGTACCCTGATTTCATCTCTTAAGCCCTGTAAAAATCTTTTACAACTGTCAGTCTCTGTTGGTATAAACTCTGAAGCATATTGGCTGAGTCTAGAAAATTCCCGTTCATAGTCCGCTACTAATAAATCACCTTGATTCAACATCAGAAATTCTTGCTTTTTATCTTCTGTATATAATTCCCCGACATATTTCTTCTGGAATTATTTCTGAAATAATTCCCAGGTTCCTGTTTTGCTAGTAGATTTCGAATTACGGATTCCTACCACAGATAATCTTCTCCTTGCATTAAAGAAACAACGCAAATCAAACACACTCGGGGGGTACATTCCAATTGTAACAGAACTCTTTTAGTTGATTCCATCTAATTCTCTATTGTGGATGGATCAACTCCTTTCAGACCCAAGAATTCAGTGGCACCATATTTTTTTAATTATTTTATCAAGGCCCGTCTGTAAGTAGGTACGGAAGTCGTAGCAGGATCAGTCCCCGCTACTCTTTGTAAGGCATCGGCATTAGAAGGTTGATTTCTCATTGGGTTTACACTAGGTGTTATTGATTCAATTTTATCTAATCTGTACGATTCTTCGTGTCCAATGTACATTTCTTGATCAGTACCATTTATTCGTTCATCTTAGATCTTTAATCTATAAAACAGAAACAAATAAATAGGTCAACATCCAAATCCAGACTCAGTTTCGACTCAACAGTGGCATGTACTTATAGACACAATTTCTAAGCTCAATTTAGCCCGAGAATTGACAAAACCTGATAGCTCTGATACCAACAACTGTAACACCCCTTAACATCATACCTCGCTGGAATAGGGTTACGAGGCATTACCGAACATATTGGATAATTTATGATTAAATTCACAAATAAATAACATACATATTATAATTTAATGATTTAGTCCCTTTCATGGACCTTCGAGGCCCAGAATATGTATTAGAATTTGGACTTGTTTGAGTGCTCCGGAATTTTTTTTTTAAAAAAAACTCAATATAACCCCTTTATAATTATCTAACCTTCCCTGCAATTTCAAACCACAACCAATTTGCAACCAATATCACAACCCATACATCTCTACACTCAAACATGCCTAATTATACCTACAACATTAATTTAACAATTTATCTACTTGATCATTCATAAATAACTTTTAGTTGAACTAATAATTTCATTCATTTCCATTTAAGTTTCATGCCACATTTTACCAAATATGCCATATTATTTCATTTCATACTTATAATCCATATTAGACATCATTTTACAACCAAAGTTACAAGACTTAAGTACATAATTTATATAATACCTAAGTACATGCCACTTTTACCAAAAGAAAGATTACATCACCAAATTGTCTCTGAAGTCGAGATTGATCTGGATGCTGAACCGGGACCTTTTATTTCTACTGATTGTGAATTTCTCGTTTTAGTCCTCGATAGCCTTCTCCTTTCCTTTGTGTGCCGATGCCTTGGGTTCTTTGTTAGCTACGAAAATAATAATAATTTTTCATTATTAATACAGCACCAATATATATTAAATAATTGAATTTTTATTCAATTTCTATCTTAATTTCAATTTAGTCCTAACTAAATTCACTTACTTTTCTTCCTAACTAAATTCACTTACTTTTCTATCTCAATTACTACCAAATTCAACTTAACTACTCAATGTTCATATTAAAACCCTAATTTCAAATTTCTTTCAATTTAATCCCTCTAGCACAAAACTTATAGCTTCTTTTACAATTTAATCCCTTAATCAATTCTAACTAGAAATTCTATCAATTAAACCCCTAATTCATCATTTTGTTCAACATAAACTATATTCAAAAACCTAAGAAATTTCAAAACTTCAACTTAAATTCAACAAAGCCTTGTTCTAAAGCTTCTAAAACATCAAAATTAAGAGAAAATGACTTAATTGACTTACCTATTAAGGCTTTAAACCTTCAAACTCTAGTTTTTCCTTTAATTTTTCTTTTTCTCCTTTCCCCTGCTCTGTTTCGAAATGGTTCTGTTCTTTCCTTACTTCGTTTCCCTTTTATTTCATTTTGTTTTCTTTTATTTGTTTATTAAATTAATTAATTTAATATAATAATAATAATTAAAATAAATATCTATTTAATATCAAATACATGTATTACAATTGTACACATACATATTATTACACATATGTTTTATCATCGCCCTACATTTGTCATAATTCAATTTATTTGAAAATAATAATAACAATAATAATAATAATAATAATAATAATAATAATAATAATAATAATAATAATAATAATAACAATAACAATAATTTAATATAATAATTTAATAAATATCTATTTAATAATTAAATATAAGTATTACAAATGTATGTATTTTTATTAATACACTTGTATTAAATCATCACCATACATTTGTCTTTATTTAATTTATTTCTTAATATAATATTTATAATATAATTAATTTAATAATATACTATATAATTAATTTATATATTTATATAATTAAATCATGTAAAATCTAAGATTTTTATAATCTTATGCCACCTCAACCTCAATATGTGGCTTAATTGTCCATTTGGTCCCTATTATTTTCTTTTAATCTATAATTAAACTTTTACCTTTTTTCAATTTAGTCTTTTTTCCTAATTACCCTTAATTAAGCTAAATTGACTTAATTAAAACCTAATTAAACACACCACTAGACTAATAAATATTTCTAATAATTATTTACAAACTCATTACGTTAAGACGGAGGCCCGATAATGTAGTTTTCCAATGCCCATGAATTTTAGGTCATTACAGTAGTCTTACATTCACATGCCATAACCCGGTTATGGTCTTATTTTTCGATGTTCCATAGCCCAGCTATGGTCTTATTTTGCAATTCTTCTTACTTGAATCGTACATTTAACTCAAAATCTTTCAATTTTAAATAATAGGATAAATAAAATCACATTACCATCCTTCAATTAAATAAATACACATTTAAGTCCAATTATACGAACTTACCTCATGTACGGAAATGACGAAACGGATAGACTATTCAATTACTTTACTTTTTCCCCGATCTAAGTCCGAATTCCTCTTTTCTTGATCTATAAGTAATCAAAGTCAGTTTATTTATTCTTCTAATTATTCAATTCAATCAAAAATATACATTTGAGCTATTTTACATATTAGCCCCTAAACTTTCACATTTTTACAATTTAATCCTTATTGCACAAAATCACAAATTAATGAAATTCCAAATATACCCATGCTAGCCGAATTACTATAATGCCCCTAGCAGCCAATATTTTTCATTTATTTCACATTTTAACCACTAAGTTTACACATTTCTCAATTAAATCCCTATTTTGCATTTTTACTAAAAATCTCTTTACAAAACTTATTTAACTATCAGCAAGCATTCAAAATTTTCAACAATCATCAAAACTCATACATATTCATCAATGGCAACATTCAAAATCTTTAACAGTTTTGCAAAATAGTCCCTGGGCGAGCTAGACTAAGCTGCAACGATCTCAAAAACATAGAAATTATTAAAAACGGGACAAAATTAGACTTACATCCACCAAGGTTGATGTCCAAACCTTAGAAGCTCTTTTAATGGTGTTTTATTTCCCCAATTTTGGCTAGATAAAGAAGAAACAAGATGATACCTTGTTTTTCTTTAATTAATTCATCATTTAATTACCAATTTACATTATTATCCTTTATAAATTCATTAAAATTCACGTAAAAGATGTCCATAAAAGTCCACTAACACTAAAAATGGTATATTTACCACATAAGAACCTTAAATTTAAGTTTCTATAGCTATTTGACACCTTTATCTAATAGAACTCAAGTTTTACGCTTTACGCGATTTAGTCCTTTTTATCAAATTAGACATTCAAACGATAAAATTTCTTCACGAAATTTTCACACAATCACTCAATCATGATGTAAACCTTAAAATAATAATAAAATAAATATTTTGACCTCGTATTTATGGTCCCAAAATCACTATTCTAATTTGACCAAAAACGGGCTATTACATCATTCATGGTGGCGACGTTGCGACGAGGAGACTTCCCACGTCACGATGACGTGACGATTGCAAGCCAAAATGAAATTGATTCATTGGATGAAAATTTTAGGGATATTTCCATTTTTGGACCCTAACATTTATCAAAATATTACATTTATTGGTATCTAATTATGTCTAAGGTTGAATGGTCACCAAGTAGCCCGTTGTCTATATAAGAAACCTTAGGTTTATCGGAATTGTGTGCAGACTTAGACAGACAATTTTACTATTCAATTTTTAGTTTTCTTTTTATGTTCATGTAGTCGAAAATTTTCTATTCCAATATGAAGACAATCGCAAGCGGAGATTGCTCTAGATCCATGCTTCAATATATATTCATGGGAATTCTTTTATCTCTTCTCTTCTATTCGTTTATTTATCTTCTATTAATCTGGTTAATTGATCATTGTATAAATATTCGAATAGGTTATTGTGCTTTATTTATATCTCGCATGATTCGATTAATAAACTAATTTATTTGATAAATGATTATTTATCCAAAATTAGTTGTTTATTCAATAGCACCCTTGATAGAATATTGAGACAAGTGAGACCAGAAGGGTATCCTGTCATGTATAACTTGTGCCAAGCGGAGAGACCAAAAGAGCATATGTATGCCTAGGAAGAGACTAAAAAGTGTGACTTAGGTGGTAATCCTTAGTGAAGATGAGCCGGGAGGGTAGTCTTAGATAAGAGTGATAAATAACTCAATCTAGGATAATTAATTATTTAATTAGATAATTAGAGATTTCATCGATCATAGGCTAAAGGCTCGCATTGTTGATACTAGGAATAGGAAAGTTCATTAGGTTAATCTAGGTTAGTTAATTTAATTAGTTTAATTAAAATATTAATTTGGATCCACACTACTAATTCGTGTCTCGATTAGATTAGTAATTATTTTCTATAATTAATTTAATAATAATTTCTCCAATCTGCAATCCCTTGCGAACACAGCATATTTAATTAATATATTTTTGGTGTGATATTTTACTATAAAGGATAACACGTCTATATGTGGTCAAGTTGTTGGTACTGAGGATTGCAACGGTGAATTTTTTTGTTAGATTAATTACTATAAAATAAATCGAAAGACAAACGAGCTAGATAATGTTCTAACTTTTATTTATTTTATTTTAGTGTAAAAAAGTTATTTTGAGTTTTTGTCGTTAAGTAAATATTTTTATTCTAATATTTTTTATTTACCTTGTTGATTATCAGATTTAATTATAAATATTAATTTTTATATAGTGTACGAACAATCCAAATTGAGTTGGTTGTACTGAGATTTAACAAACCAATGGAGTTGTGATTACAAAGACGAGCGACCTGAATGTTCGAACGAACTCCCACCTAAGCCAAGAGATTTGACGAACCTATGGGATGAAGACGAAGTATACGAGAAGGGAGCATACGATCAATGTGAGACCATGGAGAACCAAAGGTCGCTTATGCAAAAACTACTTCAATGAAGAAACGAAACGATAGAAGAGACACATGAGCGATTTTAGGGACATCTGAGTATCTAGCTGAAACTCCTTGTGATTCGTATAACTATACGTCTGAACAAGAAAATCGTGAGTGAGAATTCCAAGCTAAATCAAAGAGAATCCAAAAACAGTTGGATCGATTAGAGGAATTATTCCACAAAAATCCTAAGAAAATAATCCATTGGAAGAGGTCGTGTATGACGTTCCTAATTTCTCTGAAAATTCACATGAAACATTGTTGTACAAAGTAATGGAGCAAATTTTTTTCCGCATGTTTCGAAAAATTGGATAAGAAAGCCAAACAATTGGAGGATATGATGTCATTCATGATCGAGCAACTTCAACGAACTTACAACCTAAAGGCTTCAATGGAAGAGGTTGTACATGATGTCTACAATTCTGATCTGAATGACCAACGTACCACTGATAAACATCATGAATTAAATCTTGAAATTCAACAAGAGTTTGGATCCGAAGACAGAAACAAATTGAATATCACCGAATTTGTCTCCAATCTAGTTAACGTAGATGTAGTAGTAAATGTAGTGGTAGACTAAGAGGTAGAGGAGCTCCAATCGATTCTGAATGAAAATGTATACGAGTTGCTACGCTTTCTGGCCATAACCAAGGAGATATCAGCCGAAGAAGTCAAGAAGTTTATCTCATTCTCATTCGATGATGAAGACAAAGCTTAGGCAACCAAAGCTTCTCACGACATGGAGGGAAAAAAGCTTGAGCTAAAATACCTCGAAAGACAATTTGGGGTTGGTTTGAATTCGGCACCAAGTGGCTCGTGATGTGGATGTCATGCTGATCAAAGATAAGGTGATATCATTGGAATCAATTGAGAGTATTGGTTGAGATTTATCAACGGTGGAACAAGCAGCGAATCAAAGTGTCGATGACTAGTTAAAAGTTCTTCTTTGGGGGCGATACGAATCACCCTAACTCTGAAAAAGGACTTCTCTTTTAATTTTTGTTTAATTTTAAATTTTATTTTTTGATGTTTATTTTTTTGTATTTAAAGTATTTAATTATGTGTGTTAGTTGCTTCTCACAGTAGTTGTGGATTTCATGAGGTAGATTAAGGTGATTAAGCACAAACCAAGGAGTCCGACATGCTTCGGAAAGATGAAAAGACGAGTTTGGGAGACTTCCAAGTCATTTCACGCCACGTACCCCCTATGGCGCAACACGTTATGACGAGCCAATCAAACAAGTCCATCAATGAATCACGTCATTGTGACGAAGAAGAACATGTCATCCTAACAACCACCATAAACATGTCACAATGAGCAGCAGCGCATCCAAATGTGAAACGGCTAAGTCGTAATCCGAAGACATGACAAATCGAGATTCCAAGTCGCAATAAAAATGATTGAAGTTGAAGTTGAGAAACTATTGAAGGGTGTCGCAAAATACCTTGACGAAATGACTTAGGGGAGCATAAAAGTTATTGCAACATTGCAACGGGGAGCAGATTCTGTTGTGATGAGTCGACTGCTATGCAATGTTTCAGTGCCCTAATTGTCCAATCGACCCATGCAATTCTTGCCATTCTCAGCTCTCCACAAACCCAACAACTATAGTTATTTATTTAAGACAACAAACAGTAAGCATTTTTAAGGAAGTTTTCTTATTCGCACTTTAATTCTTTTATATCGGGACAATGCTTGTTCTAAAGTGTGGAAAAAGTATGTAGGATTTAATTTTTTCTTCACTTTGTGTGTTTTATTTATTTTATTTTATTTATCAAAAAAAATTGTTTTTTTTTTTGTTTTCTGTGTAGGAACCCTGTTTTTTCTTTTTGAAGGCACTACAAATTCGAGCCAAAACCGCGAGGAGGAGCCAGTCCTACCAATTTCGTTGCACTTAGCAAGTTAATCGGGTAATCTTGTCTCCTTATTATTTTTGGTGCATATTGGGGATAATATGCCAAGTAAAGTGTGTAGGGGGCTTGACATAGAATTTTAAAAAAATTTCTATTATTTTTATAGTTTTAGTATATTTTTAGTAGTTACTTTTTTTTTGTGTGTGTTTTGTTTGTGCTCGAGCTTTTAGAAATACAAGTGATTGGTTAAGAGCATGTTAATAAGATTTTGTGAATAAACTTTAAATTTAATTTGATAATAACTCATTCTAGATTATCCAATTTTAGACTAATTAATTCAATCTATTACACTACGAATAGATTTAAGATGCTAAGTATATCACATGATAAATAGGTATATAAATAGCATGCATGTTTAATTGAATTATAAGTGTAGAAATTGATAGGCTTGACTGATTTAATTCGTGTATAGAATTACCTAAGGACAACCTAAAGCATTGTTTGGTAGACAAATTTTTGAGCCAAAAAGCTATCCCGTAAATATTTTCCTTAGCACCTATCTTAAGCCTGGATCCATTTTCTTGATGAACCAGAAATGAAACTGATAAACTGTAATATATACATATTTTAACCCGGCATTTAGCATACTTTTGGATGATTTATCCTCTGAATTGTGGAATTTGGTGCTCTTAATCCTTTAATTTCATGTTTTATACTTAGGAGAGCACCGGAGGATGAAAAGAACGATAAACAGGCCAAAAACGGAAAAAATGGGCCAAAGTATGAAATTCGCACGGCCTAGGCCCAAGCCGCACGGCCGTGCCTCCTTAGCAGACCCAAACACGGCCTGGGCTCGACTTACACGGGCGTGCTACACGGGCGTGTCCCTGACGTGACCTGTTTGAATTCTATTCGGAATAGGGTATTTAGAGGCAAAGAAAGACATTCCAAAAGCCTATATAAACACCCTAGAGGCCATCCTTCAGGGGGTGGTTCAGGTAGGCCGAGGAACCAAGCCAGAGAGGCCAGAATTGTGGGATTTACTCGAAGAAAACTAGTTGATTCATCTCAAGAAGCCGGAATCATACTCAAGACGGAAGATCTTCCCTTCAATTTCCTTCAGGGGGTTTTAGGGTTTTTCTTATGTTTTGTTTTATACTTTCTTCTGAGATGTATTCTTTTATGATTATGAGCTAAAACCCTCAAATATCTGAGGGGGATGAAACCTAAGACGGATCTTGTTATTATTTTCTGAACTATATGATAAATACTTGATTTGTTCTTAACTATGTGTTCTTAATTCTTGTTTTGATATTTCAGGATATTGATTCAAGTATTGATGTCCTTAGGCAGTGGAGGAATATTCCTTGTTTAAGAGTAGATCTAGCATAGTTAAGCGGAGTTGATCGCAATCCTAGAGATAGGATGACGAAAATTTGTCGGATTAGGGTCAAACCTAATATGGGAGTCCACAGATCGAGTTAATACAATTCTAGGGGTTTTAATTAGAAAAGATTTCAATTAATCAACCTAGGGTTAGACGTTAGTAGCCTCGAGAGAGGTATTAATATAAATTGGGGAATCCTACGGATCAAGTTGAGTGAATAAATCGTCTGGTTCAGAGTTAAATAACAAGTGAAGTCTAGGTGGATTCTTCCTCGGGTATTGTCTTAATCAATTGGTTTTCCCAAAAGTATTTTCCCCAATTCCTTCTCTGTGTCTTAGCATCTTCAGCTTAGTAGTTAGTTAATTTTAGGTTAAACAACAATTCCCTTAATTCTTAGGCTAAATAATAAAAAGAAAGTCAGTATTAGTACTTTTGGTTCCTTTGGGTTCGACATCCAGGTCTTGCCACTAAACTATACTACTGTTTGATAGGTGCGCTTGTCTCAATCGTGGTGATAGTTAGTTTCTAGGCTCGATCATTCATTATATAAATTTTAAGACTTTCAGACACGATCAAGTTTTTGGCGTCGTTGCCGGGGAACTGAAATATTAAGAACGCTCAATTTTTATTACTTTAGCCATATTTTATTTTTGCAATTAAATTTTATTTTTACTTTTCTAAATTTTCTTCTTTACTTCTAGCAGGTATTCTAGTTTATGACTAGAAGAAACCCGTCAGGACCGCTACTTTACGATAGTGAAATTGAAAGCACAGTTTGCAGAAACCGAAGAGAAATAAGGAGAAGCCTACAATACATACAAGATTGATAGTTTATGTGGTTCTTCGCAGGTACATCCAATTATGCAGTGCGATATGAATGGAGGGGGGATGAGCAATACAGAATATCCACCTTACAACCCGAGCGCTGAAAACGAGCAAGTTCACTATATGGGTAATAATTCTAGACCTCAAAATAACCCTTATAGCAATACTTATAATCCAAGTTGGAGGAATCACCCCAATTTCTCATGGGGTGGTCAAGGAAATCAAAGACAACAACCCCTCCCAGGCTTCCAACAGCAGCCCTACCCACAAGAGAAGAAACCGAACCTTGAAGAGATGCTAACAAAATTTATAGCGATGTCTAAAACCCATTTCCAAAACACCAAGACAGCACTCAAAAATCAACAAGCATCGATTCAAGGCATCGAGAACCAATTAGGGCAACTTGCTAAGCAGTTTTCTGAACGATCACAAGGAAGCCTGCCAAGCAACACTGAAACTAACCCGAAGAAGCAACTTCAAGCAATAACCGCTCATGATAGCGAATGGTTAGATGAACCCAAGGTAAGCCAAGAGAATGTGGTAGAGGAAGGTAAGGTTGAAGTAAGTCATAATAAGCCAAAATCGGTAATTAAATAGTACCAACCTCATGTGCCATACCCTAATGCGATGAAGACAGACAACACAGATGAACAATTCGATAAATTTCTTAAACTTTTAAAGAAATTACATATTAATTTACCATTTCTTGAAGCTCTTTCGCAGATGCCAAATTCAAGGAAATTTTTAAAAGAGCTTTTGACAAATAAACAGAAGTTAGACGAGGAGTCGCATGTGGAACTAAACGCAGTGTGCTCAGCAATGTTGCAAAATAAACTACCCCGAAAATTAAAAGATCCAAGGAGTTTTACAATTCCATGCTTAATTGGTAGCTTATCCGTTGATAATGTTAGCTGATTTAGGGGCAAGCATAAATGTTATGCCTTATAAAATGTTTAAACAGTTAGGTCTAGGGAAACCCAAACAAACTAGGATGAACATTCAATTAGCTGATAAGACTATTAGAATTCCTAGGGGTATAATCGAAGATGTACTAGTCAAAATTGATAAATTCATACTCCCAATAGACTTTGTAGTTTTAGACATGGATGAGGACAATAATATTCCTTTAATTTTAGGAAGACCCTTTTTAGCAACTGCCAGGACTAAAATTGATGTTGGTGCACGTGAACTCATACTTTGTGTAGGTGACGGAACAATCACTCTTCAGGCTCTTGATTCGGCTAGGACATCGAGTAATCAAGGCGAGAACATAAATTCTATTAATGACCATTCGGTTAAACCTTCCTTCCAGGAAGCACCACGAAACTACACAACTAAGCCAGATCCTAGACCTCATGCCAACAAAGAAATAACTCACGAGGAACGACGGCTTAAGATCGATGAACTAGACGAGTGGAAGACACATTTCAAGGAGAAACTAGGAATACACGAAACAGAACCAATGCCATTCCATGGGACAAACAAATTTAAGATCGGAGATCAGGTATTGTTGAATAAAACAGACCCTCGGATCGCCACTTCAGACCTTGATTCAAACGAAGAAATCCCTTTTAAGGTACTCAATGTCTTCCCTTACGAAACAGTAAAGGTAAGTAATCCTATATCCGGAACTTTTAAAGTAAACGCTACTCGACTCGAACTGTATACTGATAATAGAACTGATAGCATGAGAAAGGATTTTCAACTCCTCAAACCACCATAACTATGTGAATGAGAGGTAAGTATAGCTTAAGACTTTAAACGAGCGCTTCTTGGGAGGCAACACGAGCACAAACCCCATTAATTTGCATATTTTATTTTATTGTTTTATTTTCTTTCCATTTTTACTTTCAGCATCTAACTACAAACTAACCACACAGATTTTCATTCCACACGGCCTTGCACACGGGCGTGGGCGTGGCCGTGTAGACACCACGGATTTCTGTACTAGCGTGGTAGAGATAGTACGAAACAGGATGAAAAATATCTTCAAGCCACGGACTCCGACTAAACACCACGGCCGTGCAATTTTTATACGGCCGTGGTCGACATTGTTTTATCAATACGAGCGTGGCGACCTGCACACAGGCGTGGGAGAAACGAACGAAACACAACACGACCGTGCGATACGGTCGTGTGACTTAACACGCCCATAACACACGGGTGTGGGGATGTACCAGATTTGAGATTTCTATTTAAAACACCCCTCTTCCCTTCTCACCTACTCCCCATTCCCCTTCTTCCATACCCTTTACACTCCCCTCCCTTTTCATTTTCACCCTTCTTCATTCTCCAAACTCTTGATCTACACCTTATCCATATCGAAGAAATGGAAGGATCCTAGCATAATCTCCCTCTGCGAGATCGATCTACATAAGTTCATGCCGGCCGCTTCATTAACTCGACAGGACAAGGACCTTTAAGTCCATTTCATTTCTCTTTGTCCTTTCTCCTCTCCTTTATTTTCCTTATCTTTATTTCTCTTATACTTAATTTAGTTTATTTCATTTTCATTTCGTTTATGTACTTAATTTAGTTTATTTCATTTTCATTTCGTTTATGTAGGTTCTAAAGGCTGCTTGGGAATCACCACACCACGGCCTTAGAAATCACACCCACTCCGTAAACCATCTAACAATAAGGACTTTTCAGTCCATTAATCTTTTCTTTTAATTTTATTTTACTTTTTACACTCTTTCTTTTTATCTTTCTTTTCTTTAAATATATAATTCGTATATTTTGAATTATTCTTATTATTTCCTGGCTAATTCTTCACGAGCTTCCCAATTTCTTCATCTAGCATAGAGATTGTTGGCGGCCACCATACCACCACCAAAGAGCCTCCTCAACTTATCTTTCACCTCCGAATCAAATTTCTACACTCCCAACTCAAGGAATCCATCCAAAATTTAGGAAGTTTCATTTCTCCCTATCTCTTATAATTTCTTATATATCTTTGTACATTGAAGGCAATGTACATCTTAAGTGTGGGGGGTGAATTTTATTTTGAAAAGTTCCTGACTTTTTGCATTATTCTCAAATCCCCGAATTATATCTTGTTCTTAAAGTAATTTCCTCATATTACTATTAGAATGAAATTTCCTTTGATTCATGATTTTTATTGATATGTTTTGGATTAAATCATTAATAATCGTACAGTGATGATTTAAACTTTAGGGGACTAGAGAATCAAGCATGATGAGTCTATTTTTAAAAATTAAAATTTTGTTAGGTTGTCTACCTGAACTTAATTATTATCTCGAAGTTTGAAATTTACAAAGTTGATATCAAAAACCCATAATTTTTGTGAGATTTTGAGCCTTTTAGAGCATACATTCTTTTCTTGCTCACTTTATTGATTATGAGTGTGTCAACATTGATTTGTTATTCTAGAACTTGCTTCGATTATACATGTCAAGACCACTTACTCCAATAAAAAGCCTACCCTCACAATTAACCCCTAGTGAACCCTTTTGATCCTAACAACCCCTTTTATTGACTCACCCACTAATATTAACCGAAACCCCGTTATTAACTTGTTCGCTCCATTTTCTTGACTCCCTTTTTGTCGAGATTTGATTTTGAGCAGTTGCCTAACTATGTTCTATATTTCAATTGTTAAAGTTCATTCTTATTATTGTAAATACTTGATTTGTTCTTAAAAAACGTTGGAAAGTTATTCATTATTAATTCTATGTTGTTTGAGCTTAAGCAATTAATTCCACATTCTGAAAAGAAGCTCGTGTTATTAGTGATTTAAGTTTTCAATTGATGTAATTATTCAGGATTAGTTCATTTTTCTAGTTAGGTAATTAGTCAATTCATTCTCGATTCTAACCCTCTAATTTAGCCTTTATCCACACCTTTAACCTAAGCCCCGTTACAACCTTTTTAAAGACCCTTTGATCTGTGTATCATTTCACTTTATAGTGGTGGAGATTTGGTTTTCATGCAAGCCTATGGGATTAACTGAAACACCCCACACCCGGCCCACGAGCCTGAACCGGATCTGGTATGTTCCTTAAGAAAATCGGTTTCAAAGTTCTTTGTTACTTAGAGAAAATTTGTGTAATTTTTTGAAAAATATTGTTTTGGGTTGGGCTTAGATCGAAACCCACTTATTTACTTAGAAATCATTTAATTACGATGACAAAACAGTTTAGGGTTTATTTTTAAATAAATACTTCTTAAGTTGAACTTTAATCAAAAATAGTTCGTAACATAGTAAATTAAAAGTTTAAACAGAAATAAAGAAATCCTACTTAGGCCTCATGGCCTTATTACATCAATCAAAACCCAAAATAAAATTTAAGTACTGAGTAAAATAAAAGCCCAAGTCTTTAAATTTCTCCTTGTGATGCATGGCCACCTTTAGCTCCTACCGACCCGGTCCATTACTGCTCATCACCTGAAAAAAATATTTCCCCAACGGGGTGAGTCAACCAGACTCAATGTGTACGTGGCACTAAATCGTAATAGAATCAGGCATACAATACATTCAATCATAAAATACAAGTTATGATGCATTCCCAAACCCAAACCTAATTGTCCATCCGCTACACACCCCCGTACCTGCCAAACACACCGTGGGGACTACTAAGTCGACCCTCCTTCCGCTACACACCAATTTGCAGGCTTAAGGCTCCGCATCTGTGGTTTTAGGAAACCACTTTTCAGATTACTGTGGTCTTAGATCACCACTTTTCAGATTACTGTGGTCGTAAGTCACCACTTTTCAGATTACTGTTGTCTTAAATCACCACTTTTCACTTCCCCTTTCAATATACAACCATTTGCCCCATAAACATTAATATGCATAATATACCATAGTTCACATTCTTATCATATTCTCATGTTATGAATAACATATTTCATATTCCTAGTAGAAGTAAGAAACGTACCTGAGTACTTAGTACCTTAACATGGTACCTTAGCCATGCTCATATTTTGATTAACATATATTTTAATACATGCAACCATAATTCATATTACAAAGTAGTGTGGAGTACACACCTGATTCGCTTAATGAAGTCCTCGAAAATCCCGAAGAGAACCGATTACAGATTTAGATCTCAAATCCTACATAAGTTAATCACTTACTATTTAAAAGACCATTCGGCCATTTTTCCAAATACAACTAGGATTTGTATTACTTACCTTGTAACTGAATTGATTTTAAGAATCAAGGGCCGGATCTTTGTATTCCTCCCTTGTGAATTTGGCTAAACACTATATTACTCCACAGGTTAGTTTTCGGCTTCTGATAATAAATCTAAATATTTAAAATAGCCTTGGCCGAATATCTTAACACATACCTTGTGATTTCAAATCCCGAAAAGTAACCCTTGGCTATGGAGATGTTGAAATCCCTACACACATATGTTAGATCTGATTTTCATATCACTTAATAATCTTAAATCAATTGGCCTCTGGCCTAAACCATGCTTTTCTTACCTTAAATCCTTAGATCTGAAATCCCGGAATTCCTCCTTTAATATTCGGCCAAAAGACAACCAAAAGAATCAGTTCCCAAATCTTGGTTGAAAGAGAATAAACAACAAGAATCCATTATTCTTACCTTATCACCACAGTCGACGGCACCCTTGATTGAAGCCACAGAGATTCGGCTATGGAGACTTAAACAGGAATCAAAGAGGTTTCGGCTTGACAGTAGAAGAGAAAAGAAGAAGAAAAGAGGAGAAGAAAATTCGGCAGAGAGAGTTTGCCAGGAAATTTTCGGCAGAGCAGAGAAAGAAACAAACTGATGAGTAGCCCTCCTTCCTTCCTTTTATAGGCAAAATTATCAGCTAAGGAGTCCCTTACTTGGCCACCACTCCTCTATCTGATAACTTTATCTTTTTAATATGATAAATAAAAGGATTTAATCCAGTATTTATCTCTTCTAAATAATCCAATTTAAAAATAAAAAAATCCCTTATTTATCACTTAATAGCCGAATTTTAAAGAGGATAAACCTCTTTTTTTTCTAGATGCCTTGCCGTCCACTCCTTGTGCTTCTGGAGACAAAAATAAAACTTTCTTTATTTGCTTCCCAAGTGACTCGAACTCAGGCCCAACACCCTTGCATGTGGCGCCATTTCCAGAGGCCTTAAGTGGCATCTTCAGGCCACTTTTCCAAAACTGTTTGTGTGTCAAATTTCTCCAACTTTTTCTTTTAAGGCCTCCTTGCCCTAATTTCCTATTTTAAACTTTAAAATTTGACATTTCTAGGTCATTTCCAAGTTTCCTAAAATTTTCGATCGGCTCTGTAAACTTGCCATTTTCTTACATTTCCAAGTTTCCAGAAATGTTCACTTTCCATTTTTGAATCATTTCCTTACATTTCCTAGTTTCCAAAAATGTTCATGTCTATGCATTTCTAGGTTTCCAAAAATGTTCATGTCCATGCATTTCCAGGTTTCCAAAAATGTTCATGTCCATGCATTTCCAGGTTTCCAAAAATGTTCATTTCCAATTCATTTTCATACATTTCTGAGTTTCCAAAAATATCAAAAATTTATTCATAGTGCTTAAGACTTGTCATTTCGTACAGTTAGACTGAAAATGCATAGGCCCTTTCCAGGATGTTACATTAACTTTTCATGTTCGACTTTTGAGTGCTTAATTTTGAACCTTACACACTTTGAGTGATTTGAGTGAACCTTTAGTGAGGATGTCAACTCTTGTCGATTTTGAATTAAAGGTGCTTATTTAGGTAAGGGGAAACACCTATATTTTCATGCCACAAAAACTATGACTTTAACTGTTTGAATCTTTAGGACCCTTCTACTTAAATTATCAATGTATAAATTATCTATGAATTATGATGAAACACTGTTGATGAATATTATGAATTGAGGAAGTTCATTTTAATTGTGAGTTGAGAATTTTGCTTGAGGATAAGCAAATGCTGAAGTGTGGGGGTATTTGATAAACTGTAATATGTACATATTTTAACCCAGCATTTAGCATACTTTTGGATGATTTATCCTCTGAATTGTAGAATTTGGTGCTCTTAATCCTTTAATTTCATGTTTTATACTTAGGAGAGCACCAGAGGATTAAAAGAATGAGAAAAGGGCCAAAACGGAGAAAATGGGCCAAAGCACGAAATTCACACAGCCTAGGCCCAAGCCACACGGTCGTGCCACAAGGCCTGGGCTCGACTCACACGGGCGTGCTACATGGGCGTGTCCTTGACGTGACCTGTTTGAATTCTATTCGGAATAGGGTACTTAGAGGCAAAGAAAGACATTCCAAAAGCCTATATAAACACCCTAGAGGCCATCCTTCAGGGGGCGATTCAGGTAGGCCGAGGAGCCAAGCCAGAGAGGCCAAAATTGTGGGATTTACTCGAAGAAAGCTAGTTGATTCATCTCAAGAAGCCAGAATCATACTCAAGACGGAAGATCTTCCCTTTCAGGAGGTTTTAGGGTTTTTCTTATGTTTTGTTTTATACTTTCTTCTGAGATGTATTCTTTTATGATTATGAACTAAACCCCTCAAATACCTGAGAGGGATGAAACCTAAGACGGATCTTATTATTGTTTTCTGAACTATATGATAAATACTTGGTTTGTTCTTAACTATGTGTTCTTAATTCTTGTTTTGATATTTCAGGATATTGATTCAAGTATTGATGTGCTTAGGCAGTGGAGGAATATTCCCTGTTTAAGAGTAGATCTAGCATAGTTAAGCGGAGTTGATCGTAACCCTAGAGATAAGATGACGAAAATCTGCCAGATTAGGGTCAAACCTAATATGGGAGTCCACAGTTCGAGTTAATGAAATTCTAGGGGTTTTAATTAGAAAGATATTTCAAATAATCAACCTAGGGTTAGACGTTAGTAGCCTCGAGAGAGGTATTAATATAAATTGGGGAATCCTACGAATCAAGTCAAGTGAATAAATCATCTGGTTTAGAGTTAAATAACAAGTGAAGTCTAGGTGGATTCTTCCTCGGGTATTGTCTTAATCAATTGGTTTTCCCAAAAGTATTTTCCCCAATTCCTTCTCTGTCTCTTAGCATCTTCAGCATAGTAGTTAGTTAATTTTAGGTTAAACAACAATTCCCTTAATTCTTAGGCTAAATAATAAAAAGAAAGTCAGTATTAGTACTTTTGGTTCCCTTGGGTTCGACATTCCGGTCTTGCCACTAAACTATACTACTGTTTGATAGGTGCGCTTGCCTCAATCGTAGTGATAGTTAGTTTCTAGGCTCGATCATCATTATATAAATTTTAAGACTTTCAGACACGATCAAAAACCCTAAGCCTAAATAAATAATTTATTTGATCCTTTAATTTCTTGGTCCTTGCACGGATTTAGAAATCTAACCATTGATATTGAGGGATTAGGTAGATACATCACTGTGGTTTCAAAAGAGAAAAAAATGACTGAACGAAAGAATTGTATGGTATAGTGAGTATAAGATTTTAAGGTTGTAGAAAATAAGGCTAAATGTCAAATCGAGAAAATCTTGAAAAAAAAATAAAAAAATAAAAGTAAAGTGAGTTGGAAAAAAAAGTACGCTCACATTTGTTTTTTTTTAAAAATTATGAGCTCAGATGATTGTACTCATGAATACCATACGAGATCTTAGTAATAGAGAAATAAAGAAGGCAAGAGAAGTAGGTGGTGAGATTATTCGAATATTGGGGGAGTATAGGGAACAATACATTATGCCAAACTACTTTCGTGCTTAATTATTTTGTCGAGCATGTTCTTTGAATTCCTAACCAACCTAAGTCGCAGAATGTTACAAGCCGAAAAGTCCTATGTGACTTAGGTAGTATGTAACACCCCTAACACATATCCCCCGTCAAATTAGGGTTATAGAGTATTAAAGTACAATTCAAAACATTTAATTTCAATTAGAAACAATTATACAAATTATAAAATAACATTCAATAATTCATTTTAATCAAGACATAAAATACATGTATGGGCCTTAAACCGAGCCTACGGGGCCCTAAAGTTAGTTTGGAATCAATCAGGGACTATTTTGAAATAAAATAGAAAATAAGGAAAATTTGAAAATGTTTTAAAACAGGGGTCACACGGCCGTGTAGTTAGGTCGTGTGATGGAATCCAGATCGTGTGGCTACTCCACACGTCTGTGTATACAGACTGTGTAACTAACTATGCTCGTGTAACATAAGGTCACACAGCCGTGAGGACAGGCCGCATAACTCACTGTGACTGTATAGCTCAGGGTCACACGCCTGTGTCGCTAGGCCATGTAACTCTCTGTGCCCGTGTAGACCAACTTGCACTAAAAACAAATAAGGCACACGATTGTGTGAATAGGCCATGTGTGACACACGACCGTGTGACAACCCGTGTCTCAAGCCATGTGAAACACAGCTATGTGACAACCTGTGTCCCAGGCCGTGTGTACCTTAAAAAGTTTGCAAAACAAGGCACATTTTCATCCAAAACTTAGGTACCAAGCCAAATCAATACCAACCAATTTAATATCTTAAAAACATATTTAACAAGCGTAAAACATGCCAAAACATTCATCCTAAGTGTCTAACCAATGTGTCCTCATTAACACCATAATTCAATTACCAAACCAAAATCTCCATTCCAACCAAAGCAATTGCACTCAAAGTTCTCAAACACCTTTAACAACTCATACCAAAATCACCATTCCATTCAATCCATAATTCAAATTGCCACATTTAAACACTTTCATATGACTTATATCAAATATATCAAACAATTCTCAAAACATATACATACCAAAACCAAAAACATATTCTTATGTACTAAAATCCATATAAAGACAAATATTATTCAAGTTTAACAAGCTCACAAGTAACAAAGAGCCAACATAATTATCAATCACCTATTACATGCCATATAACCAAAAGTGAACATTCAAAAACTACCAAAAGATTTCTGGATAGTGTGATTTCTTCAAGTTGATCCAATCGCTTGATTTCCACAAAATGCTATCTACAAGGAAATAAGATAAATAACACGAGTAAGCTTTAATAGAGCCTAGTAAGTTCAATAGTTAAAATAATAAACTTACCGAATACACATATCTATTATAGAATACAGAAAATAAACCAAAATCCTATCAACCACAATCAAATCACGGGTGAGCTTTATGCTTAAATGCAAATGATACAATCCAATCAATTACATTACACCATAGAAAATGATAAACCACAATTTACACATATTTTAACCCCATGCTTGGCTTAATTTTGGATGATTTTCCATTTGATTTGATGAATTCGATGCTCCTAGTCCCTTAATTTCATGTTTTATACTCAGGAGAGCTTAGGGAGTCGAAAAGAATGAGAAATGGGCCAAAAAGGGGCAAAATGGGCCTACCTAGAAAATCAACACGGCCTGGACCATTGGACACGGCCGTGTGTTACGAGCAGGATCAAACACAGCCTGGAATATCGTACGCGGGCAGACCACACAGTCTTGTATGGCGAGCAGAAGCGAGCACGGCCTAAGGCCATCGAACACGGGCGTGTCACACAAGCGTGTCCCTGCCAATCCCAGGTTTAATCCTATTCGGAAAAGGTTACTTGTGGGCCAAGAAAGGCGTTCCAAAGCCTATATAAACCTCCTAGGGGGCAACCTAAAGGGGGACGTCGAGTAGACCCCCAGTAGAAGGCAGAAAATACTCCAAGATAACCGTCGGGAACAGCTTAGGAGAAGGATCTCCATCAAGACTGAAGATCTCCCATCAAGTTCCTTAGAAGTTTTTGGGTTTTCTTATGTTTTTTTGTTTTTCTTATTTTAATATGTTTCCCTCTATCAGTATGAACTAAACCTCTCAAATACCTGAGGGGATGAAACCTAAGACAGATCTTATTATTATTTGATTTATAAGATAAATACTTGTTCTTATTCTTAATTGTGAGTTCTTATTCTTGTTTTGATAATTCAGGTTATTGATTCAAGTCGAATGTGCTTATTCAGTGGAGCAAAAGTCCCTGTTTAAGAGTAGATCAACACAATTAAGCGGAGTTGATTGCAACCCTAGAAATAGGGCGACATAAATCTGCCGGATTAGAGTCAAATCTAATATGGGGATCCATAGATCGAGTTAATGTGATAATAGGGGTTTTAATTAAAAAGAGATTTCAATTAATCAAACTAGAGCCAATTGTTTTTAGTCTTGAAAGAGATATTAACATAAATCAGGGATTTTTACGGATTAAGTCAAGTGAATAAATAGTATGAATCAAAAGTAATAAGTGAAGTCTAGGTGGATTCTTCCTTAGGTATTGTCTATCTCATAAAGTTGTCTTAAAGTATTTTCTCAATTCTTTCTCTGTCGTATTTTTAATTAAGTTTTAGTTTAAAAGAAATCATCCCAATTCTTAGGCTAGATAATAAAAAGATAGTAATTACTAGTAATTTTAGTCCTTGAGGATACGATATTCTGGACTCATCACAACTATACTACTGTTCGATAGGTGCGCTTGTCTTTGTCGAAATATTAGTTAGCTTCGAGCCCATCAAAAAATATGTCCAATGAACGTTATAACGGATTCAGATGCGCGGTTAACCATCCAGATCACTCCAAAATGATCAAATGAGCTAACCGTTCGAGAACACACCTTGGCACCAAGTGTCAATTTGTAGGCTAACATCCCTTTGAAACACACCTCGACACTGAGTGCCAAGCTCGAAGGTTTTACATTTGCCCCTGGAAACACACCTGAATCACTGTAATATAACATGATAGTTTGCAACAAATCCTGAACTTCGGTATATTCAATAAACAAGAATAAATCAGAAATCATTATATCAACACCAATCAATTCCGAATAGTGCACAATATATCCTATTGGCATGCCATTTGTATTCTGACCTACATTCATCGACTCAATTACTTATCAAATAACAACGTTTAAGATATTTACTTTCTCAAATCATATTCACTTAATACAATTCAACACTTTTAGGATGTCGAAACCATTTTTAAGGTTTTAGTAAAAACGGGGATCGACTTTAAAAAAATCGGGAATGGAGTCGTCACCAATCCCTTTTTACTTAGGTGTGGTTGGATCACCTTGTAAAACGCTTTATTTCAAAACATTTAATTTTGGTCCACGAAATACAAGAAAACGGGTTCGGGAGTCGGTTACATATGAGGAAGGGTTAGTACCTTCATAACGCCCAAAAATTGGTACCTAATTGGTAAAATCATGTCCTAATGTTGAAAATTTAAGAATTTTTAAAATATGATTTCTTAAAAAAAAAAACTAAACAATTTGAGTTGAAATTTGAGATTTCTTTGTTCTGAAAGAATACAAACATCACATCCAGCACGTTAGGACATGATATTTTTAAACTTTCGTAACTAAAATCGTCTCATGATTTACAAAATTTTATTAAAAGGATATTTAGTTATTTAGTCAAACGAAAAATCGAAACACAGCACGTTAGGTCACTATTTCCCAAATTTCTAAACACAAAACATTGCCTTATTTTTAAAAAAAAAAACCTTTAGATAAAATATAGTAATTTTGTAAAATGTATTTTATTCTAATCGATGATCCATGTGAAAATATCGCCTTAATCCATCACCAAACATAAATACCAAAAGCAATCATAATACTAACATTTCATATTAATATAGGCAATAAAGAAAATAATAATATAAAATACTACTAATAAAAATACCTACACTAAAGCAATTGTAAATAACCGAAAGATTATGAACAAATAGAATATATGAATAAATAATAAAATAATAAAAATCACAAAATAAATATGAAAACTTCTCATGTAAGATTAAAATTTTTCATGCAATGACATATGCCAAATAATAAATATTGCAAAAACTAAAAAAAATAATAATGTATATTTTGAGATAATAAATAAAATACATTTTGAAATAAATAAATGATTTAACTTTAAATAAAACATATTTAAATAACCTAAAAAGACTATATTTAAGAATAAATAATATGTTATGCAATAAATAAAAATTTTAGATAAAATAAAATTTTAAAAGTAATGTATGATATGATATAATACTATATGTACAAAATTTTAAAATATATATAATAAAAATAAATCCTAAATAATATGTAATGAAAATAATTTAACCAAATAAAGTAATAAATAATAGTTAAAATATATAAGGATACATATAAAATATATACGATTTTATACTATAATAAATTAATATATAAATAAATAATATTTTAATATGATAAAATAATTAATATAGTAGTAAGAAAAAATAATAAAATATAAGATAATAAGAAAGGAGGATTAATAGCAAATAAATATGGACTAATCGCGCGTCGCAATTTAGGGACTCATTAGGCAATTATGCCTTCTTTTCAAAATGACGTCGTTCTGAATTATTCCCTGAAAGCAGCCCGAGGGACTAAATTGGAACAAAAACAGACTTCTAGGGCTAATTTAAAAAATAAAAATACTAAATTGGACGAAATTAAAACTAATAAAATTGCGAAGGGACTAAAACAATAAATTTCCCTTTTTATAAAAACACGCGGATCCTCCTCGGGTTTTCGGGTCAACGCGCGGATCTTTGGCCTTTAAACGACATCGTTTTGGTCATTAACTGGCCACACCAAAACAACGTCGTTTCTTTGGCCTATATAAATCATTTTTAACACCCAGAAAATCATTTGAGCCATGTTTTTAAAAAAAATTCCAAAAATGCTCTCAGTCATCCTCTCCTCTATCCGGAGTTCGGTCATCGGGCTCCTGGACCACGCGCCACACGTGCCGACGCCTACGGTGGCACAAAGGTAAAACTTCGTCTCTTTTTTAAAAAAAAACTATTTTGTATACTGATGCCAGCACGCCCCGCGAACTTCATCGGACAAGTATCCTGAGTCGAGCATCGCGTTGCTGGCAAGCTAATCCCAGCTCATTTCCAGCTCCACGAGCTTCGTCTAGTTCAAATTCAGCTCATTTGAGCTCGATCCAGTTCAATGAGTTCATGTGCTCATTCAACGAGCTTGATTCAGCTTTAATAAGCTCGTTTGAGCTCATCTTTAAATTTTAATTATGACATTTAAATTGCTGGAATAAGGACTTGATTTATTTATTCTAGTTACTTTAGTCTTTAATTATTTCTTGTTTAATTAAATGCTTCTTTAGTTAATGTCATGCATTATTGATCTACATATTTTAATTATGACATGCATCATGTGTTCTGCATTTAATTAAGTCATGCATTAAGTAACTCATTTGTTCATTTAGTTTGCATTTTAAATCATGCATTTAAGCATCTGAGTTTTTTATTGAACTTTATTTAATAGTTGCTTCTTTAATTAATTTAGTTACTAAGTTAATTTATTGATGCATGAGTTAAAGTTCATTTAATAATGTTTTTCTTAATTAAACTAGTTGTTGGAATAAATGATGCTTAAGTGTTAGTTCATTTATTTAAGTCTAGTTGCTGGAATAAATGATGCTTAAGTGTTAGTTCATTTATTTAAGATAGTTGTTAATTTGTTTTAAGTTTAATAATTGCATTATTGTGTCGGTTACATGTGTTAATTGTAGGTGACTTTTCGGTTGGACATGGAGACTTCAAAAGACTTTGAAGGAAATTAATCACATCATTCAATTCTCCATCAAAGATGCTGGTGACTTTTCGATTGGTCATGGAGACTTCAAAAGGTTTTCAAAGCAACTTAATTAAAGAAATTAATCACATTGAAGGATGGAGTTAGGTGACTTTTCAGTTTGTCATAGGAGACTTCAAAGGACTTTGATAGCCACTTAATTGAAGAAATTATTCACATTGAAGATGGAGTTACATGGCTAGAATTCCAAAAGCGGAGACTTTTCATTTGAGTTCATTATTAGCCTCATTAAAAGTGACCATTCAACTAGCTTCATTTGATACTATAAATACATGTAATCAACCTATTGATGGGGAGATTATGGAATTTGTTAATGTTATGCTGCTCAATTTGTGAGATTGTTTTCTCTCATATTTTGTTGAAGACTCGTTGGCTTATCTAGTCTCTAGTGGCGTCAACCCGTTTTCTTCTATCCGAACTTATCACTATTATATAGTGTGGCGTTCACCTTCATACCAAGGTTCCTACTTTTCTAAGTAGCGGGTCGAGGTTTCACTACTCCCATCTTCCACCTTGAAAGACTATAAGTATTCGGGTCAATACTTTTTAGTATTAGTTCTTACTTGCTTTTGAATTCGTTTTATTCCATATCCATCATCTACCAAACTTTATTTCTTTCCTTCCTTTCACTTCATCATAGCCAAACCCTCCTTTCACTTATCATCCATTGTTGTTAATCCCTTCCATACCCTCTCCATCTTTATTACTTTATCCAACCTATATAAAATTCATATCCTTCGACCTATCTTTGAAACCCCTTTGCAATAGCTTCCGCACCATTTTTACCCAAAAGTATCATCTTTAAACTAGCCGAACAAAACCTTCTCGTAGACGATCGGGCAATTCACATACGACTGGACTCACCCCCGAGGCGGATCGTATCATATACAATATGTATAAATAGAAGGGAAAGATAAAATAACACACAAAAAAAAAAAGAAATGGAAAATCACCTCTGTAAACTATTTTTGTATTTTATTTCTCTGTATATTTTTTGTGAATGTTTTCGTGTTCTATGTCTGTCTGTTTGTCCGTTTTACAAGTTCATTAGGGTTATTTATAACCCTAGAAATAAATACAAAAAAGTGCTTTCTGTTTCTGCCATTTCTTTCTTTCCTTTTGTTGTTGTTCTTTCCTTGTTTGCAGGCGATGCGAGAAGTCCGGCGCTAATGAAGGCTGGTTGAGGGGCTGATTGAGGCTTGCGGCGCGGGGGGAAAGGATTGCTGGGGCGCTTGCGGCGCAATGGAAACCTAGGGTTAACCCTAGAAATAAATACAAAAAAGTGCTTTCTGTTTCTGCCATTTCTTTCTTTCCTTTTGTTGTTGTTCTTTCCTTGTTTGCAGGCGATGCGAGAAGTCCGGCGCTAATGAAGGCTGGTTGAGGGGCTGATTGAGGCTTGCGGCGGCGGGGGGAAAGGATTGCTGGGGCGCTGCGCCAGCAAGCTTTTGGGTCGCTTGGGCTGACTAAGTCGAATTGGGTTTAGGTAATTGGGCCTGGAGCTGGGTAGTCTGTTTAGGTATTGGGTTAGTGGGTTTGGGCTTGCGTGTAACAGATTGTAAATTTGTTTTTGGGGTATTGGGCTACTGTTTCGGGTTTCAGTTTTGTTAAATGGACTTTTGTAAAATGGACTGTTTATTTTATTTTTGTTTTTATTTTTTATTTTTTTTAGTTTTCACGGGCTCGGGCAAAATGGGCCTCTTCCAAGGACATTTAACAATTTCAATTCATAAATAATATAACATTTAAATTATACAAAATTAAACCGTACGAACTTACTAGGTCTAAATTACAGGAATAACAAAAGTTTAGGGACTATTCGCAACTTTCCCTTTTCCTCATTTATCAACTTGTTCTTGATCTATAATATAATTTAATTTCAATTATTAGACTCAATTTCATATACTATTCAATTTAGTACATGTGGTTTCTTATTTATACTTTTTTTACACATTTGCCCCAAACTTTTATATTTTATACAATTTTGTCCCTAAGACCAAAACAAGCTTATTCCTACAATTAAATCCTATATCCATGTAACTGAATTTTTATCCATCTTATTACAACCCTTAAATTTCAAAAATTCACAAGAAAACCAAGTCAACTTTAATATTTTACTTATTTAGTCCCTAAACTCAAAATTACTATAGAAATCACTTTACAATTTAATTATTTCAAACAACCAAGCTTCCAAAAAAAACAACTAACATAAAAAACATTCAAAATCATCAATAGTAAATTTCTAAACATTTGACAGGATCACAAATTAGTCCCTGAATTACCTAGATTAAGTTACAAAAATTCTAAAAATATAAAATTTACAAGAAACTGGTTAAAAATGAGCTTACATGCAAGAGACTAAATGCCAAACAATCAAGCTATTTTCATGGCTCTTTTTCTTCCCCCCAATTTCGGCAATGAACAAAAAAGAAGATGATAACATTATTTGTTTTATTTGTTTATGTTTTAATTAATTGTTTACCATATTCCCTTAATTGAACCATGAAAAACTTAACATTTGAACCGTCCATACGAAAATGTTATGGTCTAATTTCAAATAAATCCCTCTTCTTTAATTATTTAGAACGTTTTTGTCGTAACCATTTTTTGACAAAAGAAAACGGAAATCGACTTTGGTTTTGAAAATGAAGAAAACGGGAGTCGCCACCGACCTTTATTAGGTGTGATCGGACCACCTTTGTTTTAGAAACACATTTCAGTTTACTAAAACGGAGTTTTTGGTCTACGAGCATTCGAGAAAATAGGTTCGGGAGTCGGTTACGCGCGAGGAAGGATTAGCACCCTCACAACGCCCGAAAATCGGTACCGAATTGATTATTCAATGTCCTAATGTCGAAAAGTTTGAAAAGATTTTGAAATTTCATTCTATATTTTTTGATTTCTAGTCAACTTGATCGAACATCGAGTTTCCCTTGTTTCGAAGGAATGGAGTCTCATATCCAGCACGATTGGACACGACAATCTAAGTCCTTGAACTCAAGATCGCCTCCGAAATTCTCCAAGTGCTCATTTTGAAATTTTGGAAAGGATATTTGCTCATTTGGTCATACAAAAAGAAAACATACCCAGCACGATTGGGCACGATCTTTTCGAACTTCCAAATACGCAAATATCACCTTATTTGAAAAAAAGAAACAAAATTTGAAAGGTTATCCACTTGTTTGGTCAAACAAAAAGTCACACCCAGCACGATTGGGCATGAAGTTTTGAATTCCCAAACTCATGAACATTACCCTTGTAAAAACTCATTTTTAGGGAAATATATATATATATATATATATATATATGTAAAAAATAATATAAGATGGAATACTGGATTATGATGAGACGACGAAAGCGAGAAAATTAGCAAAAACATGATAATAGGAAAATGCAATAACGAAGACATAAAAGTAAAATTAAAATAATAACAATAGACAAAAACTAAAAGGTGTTAATAGTTATAGAGATAATAGTAAATATTAATGATGCAAAATATGTATAATATACTAATGTAATATCCTAATAATAATAATAAAGTTAGTGTATACAGACGATAATACAATAATACTAATAATAGTAAAAATAATAATAATATATGAAATATAACAATAATAATAATAATAATAACAACAACAATATGTATAATATAACAATAGTAAATACGATAATAATAAAATAATAGTATAGTAATAATAATAATAATAATGAAATAGTAATAATAATACGAAATATGTACAATACGATAATATATAGTGATAATAATAATGATAATAAGTATATACGTATTCAGCTAATGACATGACTAATAGTAACTAATAATATAAATAATAATAAAAACATATATAACATAATAATAATAATATGATAATAATATAATAATAGTAATAATAATAAGATAATATAAAATATATTCAACATAATGATATATAGTAATAATAATAATAATAGTAGCTAATAATAATAATAATAGTAATAATAATAATACTACTAAGAGTAGAATATGATGATAATATAGTGTTAAATACTAAATGTGAAGTATAATAGTATATATATAAAAGGAATTAATAATAAATAAACGAAAATAGTCAAAAAGAATGAAAATTGAATTGGGAACAGAATATTGGGGCAAATTTGAAATAAATAACAGAGGGAAGGGCTTTATTGAAACGCGCGTGCGAGAAAGGGGACCAGAATGGCAATATGCCTGCGCCCTATGCGCTGCGTTTTGCGCCGGGCTAAATGGGAATGGGATAAAATGTGTTGGGCCAGATTCGAAAAAGTAAAAGAGCGGATTGGGAGGATGAAGGAAAGCGGAGGGACCAATAGCACAAATATCCCTCTTAAAGCGGAAAGGCGCGGATCCGGGTCGCCAGGTGGGTCGACGCGCGGACCCTGCCCTTCCGAAACGGCGCCGTTTCCTCTTGGTTTAAAAGACCCCAAAATCACCCAAAAAATTCATTTTAACATTCTCTTAAAAAAAAACTTTTGAATCCCTCTTTGTTCTCTCTCACGCTCTCTGCAGGTGCGCCAAAGGGGGCGATTTCCGACCGCCGTCGACCCGCCGTGTGCCGTCGTGGCCGGCCACCGCGTGCGGTGGCCGGAAAGGTAAAGTTTCCTCTTTTTTCCCTTTTTTTTATACGTATAGGTGTATATATTTACATGTTAAAAAATAAATAAATAACAAAACGAAACAACAAAAAAAAGGATTTCGAAATCACTTCGTTCTTTCTGATTTTGTGTTATGAGCAAGAAAATCGAAATAAAATTAAAAACCCAAATCACCTTCGAATGTTGTTGGTCTGATTTAGATCTTTTCGATCTCTTGCTTGTTTTCTTATTTTTCTGAATCTGTTTCCCTTTTTTTTGATTGATTCTCCAAAAAAAAGATCCCATGTACATCGTGTTTTTTACGGCTTTATAGCCAAATGAAAAGTAAATAAAAATACAATATGCTTTGCTGTTCTTTGTCCTTTCTTGCAGGTCGCGGAGACAGTGGGAAGTGGGTGCGGCGCACTTGGTAGTGGAATCTGCACCAGGGGTGATGGCCATGAGAGAGGGGCTTCGGCGCAAGGGTGGCGCGCGTGCCCCCACGCGCGCGGCGCTAGGGTTAGGGGACCTTAGGGCTTCCTGGAAACCTTCAAGATATGGGCCCTTCGGGCCTATTCTGTTTTGGGCTTTGTAATTACATTTAGTACTGGGTCAATTTATTTTGTAAATGGACTATTTTGGACTGTTTTTGCTTTTAGGCTGTTTATTTATTTTTTATTGGGTTTTGGGCCCTGGGTTAAAGACCCGGGCCAAAATTGGTGTTTACAATTTTGTTAAGATAATTCAATACTAAATAACTTTGTCATCTTTTACGAATTAATCCTTTTGAGTTAATTAACTACCTAAACATTAAAATTTTATAAACAAAATTAAATACAACACAAATGAATTTGTAAATATTAAATAATTAATATTTACGGACTGACATGTCAAAATTGTGGTCACAAAACCACTGTTTCCGACACTACTGGAAAACGAGTTGTTACATAGTACCTTATATGGATGAAATTGTGTTGAGTTTTGATGTTTTTACCACTTATATTCATTTGAACATAATTGTCTATTTGTATACTATTTTGATAGAACCTTGTATTTAATATTCATGTATTTGTTTGATTTATAATTTAATGAACTAACTCATCTAATTTTAGAAATTGCAAGTAAATTGTGTATCATGCTAGAATTATATGTTTATTTACATTATTTTATTAATATATTTGTGTCCAATTTTGTGTATCATACTAGCTCGAGTACATTTTATCTTTTGCATGTTTATTTCTTGATTTCAGTTTGTTTTGTTCTCTGTTTCTATTTTTATTTTTGTTTAGTTATTTTTGTTTAGTTTGCCCTCAGGCAACCAAACACTTAAGTGTGGGGGTATTTGACCTGATGTCAAATGTAGTAGTTATTTTAGGTCATTTCTACACTTAATGAGCTTGTCTTCTTGGCATTTTATAATTAAGTATTGCATTTTCAGTATTAGTAGGTTAGAAATAAAATATTAATAAAATAAATGTATTTACACATTTTCTACTATTTCAATGACCCGTAAGACTGACTCAGGCCTCGTGAGTGACTCATGGACTAATTAAGTGTGTAGGATGTCAATTAAGGTCCAAGACTACAAAGGATGATGATCAGACTGCGAGACAAGGGAGCCCGAAAGAGTATCTGTATGCCTAGGAAAAGATTAAAAGGGTAACTTAGGTGGTAATCCTTAATGAAGATAAACCGGGAGGGTAGTCTTAGCTAAGGCTGATAAATAACTCAATCTAGGATAATATAATTATTTAATTAGATAATTAGGGTTTTAATCGATCATAGGCCAGATGCTCATATTGTTGACACTAGGAATAGAAAAGTTCATTAGTTAATCTAGGTTAGTTAATTCAATTAATTTAATTAAAATATTAATTTGGATTCACACTACTAATTCTTGACTCAATTAGATTAGTAATTATTTTCTATAATTAATTTAATAACAATTTCTCATATCTGCAAATTATTGGATACGATCCTTAGAATACTTACTGATATTTCGTTGTAAATTTTACTATATTACAATTTAAGTTGTACGCTTGCGAACACGGCCAACTCAATTTAATATATTTTTGGTGTGATAACATATTTATACGCGGTCAATGTCTATATATTTCCAACATGGTCCACTACCAAAATGTTCAAAGAAGAGCTCATCAGTCAACATTCCACTGGTTTTGCACTCACTTTTGTCTCGTCTATTGATTCGACATGGCGACTTTGATTCTACTAGAGAGCAGCCCTGTTATGTTAGCACCATGGCATAGTCTAAGTTCTCGTGTCCTTGACAGTGGGAATTCACCGTTTGAGACAGCAAAGGGAAGGATGTATGGAGCTATGCAGAGAAGAACCCTGGACATAGCAAACTCATAGACGAAGCAATGGCTTGTGAAGCTAGAGTGGCGGTGCCAGCCATAATCGAAGAATGTCCTCAAGTGTTTGATGGCATTAAAAGTTTGGTTGATTTTGGTGGAAGTAATGGGACTGTTTTAGCAATGTTGGTAAAGGCATTCCCTTGGATTCATGGCATCCACTTCGATCTTCCTTATGTTGTGGCTGTTGCAGCGAAAGTCGATGGCGTCGAAAACATAGGAGGAGACATGTTCGAGGGTGTCCCAAAGGCAGGCGCTGCTTTCTTAATGGTTAGTAATGAAAACTTTGGTTCCTTCGGTTCAGCACCACAATATACCACCAAACCTACTCTTTTAAGAACGTATATATATGTATGTTCGTGAATTGCAGAAGGTGTAACATGACTGGGATGATGAGGAATGCATAAAAATCCTAAAGAAATGTAAAGAAGCTATACCGGAAGACAAAGGGGAGGTTATAATAGTTCAAGCGGTGGCGGAAGAAGATAAAAAGAGAGCAGCTAGATTTCGTGAGGTTGATATTAGACATGGTAATGATGGCACATACTAACAAAGGCAAAGAAAGGACACTGAAGGAATGGAAGTATGTTCTTGGAGAGGCAGGGTTCACCAGATTCAATGTAGAAGCTATTCATGCAACACAATCTGTCATTGAAGCTTATCCTTAGAAACTCCCTATTTGCCTGCTTTCTTTAATTTGTTGTAATAATGGGGTTGTTTTACTATAAAATCTTAGATCCTGTTGTGTTTTCAATTGGCCAAACCAATTAGGTTGCGTGAAAGATTGCAGTTACAAATGCGTCAAAGGAATTGATATGAACGTTGATAGAAATTAATTATGATAAAAAAAAGAAAAAATTGAGAAGGGCAATAAAATCTAGAAATAAGTGGCTGAAAAGTTATTGCAGAAAAATTCAGTGACTTAGTTCACAAGTTTTCCACTTTCAGGTTTCAGTGTCAATCAAGTGAAAAAGAAAATTAACAGTTTCCCGTCCAACATGACAAAGGACAGGAACCTAGATAAGATTTACCACCACCTTACCATTATTAAATTATTATATTTTTTTTAAGAAAAATATAATGTATATTTTATATTTTACATACACTACCGGTAATGACTTCAAAGTTAATGGTATTGGGAAATGTAATTTCAGAATCCCGTTTCCATAAGTATAAAAGAATATTAAAGTTTGGTCCTTCAATTTTTCTATTAATTGCTTAATTAAGCTACAATGACTTATCGCTATAGATTTTTAATTCGCTAAAGATTTAGAGACTTAAATTACAATTAACTAAAGGTCTAAAATGACAATTTAACATTATGAGATAACGGAAGATGATGAAACTTTCCACTCATATGATTAATAGTAATTAAAGTAAGTTAATAAATGTTAATTTTAATAAGGGTAAACAACTAAAATAGTCACTTTTGTTTACTTCAGGTTACATTTTAGTCACTTATGTTTGAAATATTACATTTTAGTCACAGAGCCGTTAATTTTCGTTAATGGTGTAACCGTAAGCTGACATGGCACGTTAAATCATCATTTCAAACAAAAATTTTAGGTTAATTTATACAATCAATCCTCATTTTTTTTTCGTTTTGAACAATTTATTTTTTTTCTTTTATGTTCTTTTAATTTTCCTTTTTTTTTCCTTTATTTTACATTCTCTTCTACTTCTCCCTCTGTTTTCCTCCATTCTTTATTTCTTTTAACATAGTTTTTCTATGTTTTCCATTTCTTAAAACTAGTCCCTATACTTTATTTTTTTGAACAATTTAATTTTTTTTCGAGTGAGGCGAGCTTGTGAACTAGTTTTAACAAATGGAAAACATAGAAAAACTACGTTAAAAGAAATGAAGAAAGGAAGAAAACAAAGGGAGAAGCAGAAGAGAATGGAAAAAAAAGTTAAAATAACATAAAAGAAAAAATTAAATTGCTCAAAATGAAAAAAAAAATATAGGGATCAATTGTAAAATTTAATCTAAAAGTTTCGTTTGAAATGATGATTTAATGTGTCACATCATCTTACCGTGACATCGTTAACGTTAATTAATGACTCAGTGACTAAAATGTTACAACACGATAATGTAAGTGACTAAAACATAATATTTCAAACATAAATGACTATTTTGGTAGTTTACCCTTTTAATAATTTATATATATGACTTTTAAATGTTTTTTGAATTTTTAAATAATTTTCTATAGGTTTCTACATTTTTAAAAAAATAATTGATGGTGTGGCATGCACGTGGGTTGTCACATTAGTAAAATTAACAAATATTAATTTTTCCATTCATTTGGGGGTGCTTTGACAAACGATGTTAGTTCAATGGCTAAAAAAGACATAAAAATTGTCATTTTGTAAATATTGAGGGCTAAATTCATTGAACTTTTTAGAATTTGAACTAAAATAATAATTTTCGTAAACATTGAGGGCTAAATTTATTAAATTTTTTATATTTAATTTCAAATTGATAGAATATATAAACATTAGAAAACTAAATTTGTTATAAAACCAATAAAAAAGTCCACATCAACACTTCCGTCAATGTATAAGCATCTCTATACTTTAGCCATAAAGTAATTATACTACAACTTTGCTAAGAATGGAAATAGCCATGCTGTACTCCCGTCATATTTGCAGTTAGTACGGACATTGTCTAATGAATCAACCCTAAATATAATAATTTTACACGTTTAATAGGAGAATAACAAATTAGATTTTTATTCTTAACTTTTACATTTTTAATTGGATTTAAATATTTTGAGGAATGAAGAAAAAATCTAATTAATTATTTTCCAATTGCAAAAAGATAAAAGATAACGCTGGAATCAACAAAAAGCAAAGGTATATAAGATTAAGGTGTAATAACCTAAATCCCACATTTAACATTCGGAGAAACAGGAAGTTGCGTTAACGCACCAAAAAAAGTTTAGCAAATCACATCATAAACATGACTGTTTTTATAATCCATTTATTTAGCCATTAATGTGTGTGAGGGTAATAGACAGTAATATTCCAACGTGAATTATGATTATCACATAACGATAGTAAACTCGACAATTCTTTATATACAATGGCAATTAATGACCCCTCATTAGATCTTATAAGATCTTAAAGAAAATATTATATTGCCAAAAGCATTTTATAGGAAATCTAAATTTGTCATTGTTAGAAATGATTTATTGCTCCTATATAATGGGGCTTCAACAAAGGCTTTGTCCATCAAGATTTCGGTTTGGAGTTTTCCAAGTTTTCAAAGAGAGAAGCACTGAAATGGAAGATATAAAAGTGAGAGGAAAGAAAGAAGATGAAGATGAGAAAGCAGAAGTAGATATTTGGAATTATGTATTTGGTTATGTTAAGATAGCAGTAGTTAAATGTGCCATTGAGCTTGGGATTGCTGATGCAATTGACAAGCATGGAAGCCCCATGACCCTCTCTCAGCTAACCACTACCCTCAAGTGTCAACCATCTCGTCTTTATCGTATTATGAGGTTCTTGGTCCACTACCAAATATTCAAAGAGGAGCCCATAACTAAAGATTCCATTGGTTTTGCACTGACGCCTTTGTCTCGTCGATTGAGTCGACATGGCGAAAGGAGCATGGCGGCTATGATTCTACTACAGAGCAGCCCTGTTATGTTAGCACCATGGCATAGTCTAAGTGCTCGTGTCCTTGACAGTGGGAATTCACCGTTTGAGACAGCACACGGAAAGGATGTATGGAGCTATGCAGAGGAGAACCCTGGACATAGCAAACTCATAGACGAAGCAATGGCTTGTGATGCTAGAGTGGCGGTGCGTGCCTTAATCGAAGGATGTCCTCAAGTGTTTGATGGCATTAAAAGTTTGGTTGATGTTGGTGGAGGCAATGGGACTGCTTTATCTATGTTGGTAAAGGCATTCCCTTGGATTCATGGCATCGACTTCGATCTTCCCCGTGTTGTTGCCGTTGCCCCGAAAGTCGATGGCATCAAATACGTAGGAGGAGACATGTTCAAGTGTGTCCCAAAGGCAGACGCTGCTTTCTTTATGGTTAGTAATGAAAACTTTGTTTCCTTGACCAATTACAGTTGAGTATGACAAATCTATCTATTTGTGAATTGCAGTGGGTGTTGCATGACTGGGGTGATGAGGAATGCATACAAATCCTAAAGAAATGTAAAGAAGCCATCCCACAAGACAAAGGGAAGGTCATAATCGTTGAATCTGTGCTTGAAGAAGATAAAAATGACAAGCTAGAATTTGTGGGGTTGATGTTAGACATGGTGATGATGACACATACGAACAAAGGCAAAGAAAGGACCTTAAAGGAATGGAAGTATGTTCTTGGAGAGGCTGGATTCACCAGAATAGATGTAAAACCCATTCATGCTGTTCAATCTGTCATTGAAGCTTATATTTAGAAATTCCACCTTGCTTGCTTTCTTTTAACTTTGTGTTAATAAATGGCTTCTTTTACTATTAAACCTTAAATCCTGTGGGGTCTTTTATTGGCCAAACCATATGAGATCTGTTGTGGGAAGGATGTAATTTTTTTTTTCCATCTGTTTATTATTAGTTTGGCTTGCAATGTCTTTCCCTTTAATTGACTTCAATCTTTATATAATTATCTGTATCGAGTCCTTTAGGACAAAGTGTGTTGTTTGATCAAGTATGTGGGTGGTGTCCGTTGGAAATTTAGAACGTGTCATTTCCTATTGATATGCTAATTATGCCATTCGATGATTTCGATTTGATTTTAGGATTGAACTGATTAATCGAGCATGGGGTAATTTTGAACTATCATAGAAAAAAGTTTTCTATTCTAAGTCCACATGATGATATGGTGATAAAACTTGTATAGTTTCATGAATAATATAATATTCAAAGTAATTTACATCAAATATAATAAAATTGCAACACTTAAAAGCAGAAAAGCTTAATAAGGTCAAATTAACAAAAACTATAAAGTTGAGGGTTAAAAATAAAATTATACCAAAATTTTTATAACCAAATAAGCGTTTTATAATATAACTATCTCTATTTATATTTTCTAATGTTTTTTTATTATAAATATTTGAATGTCGTTTTCTAATAAAATAATAATTTATTAATATGTTTTTTATAATAAAATAATTTATAATACATCTATTTCAATATTATATGAATACTAATTTGATTAAAATTATTTATTGTTATAATATTTGAATTATCCAAATAATTGATAATATATTTAGCAAAAAAGAGTAATTTATATATTTTAATTATGCATGTATACTATTTTTAAGTGTTTAATTGAGTTGGTGTCACACATTAATCAAGTCTCAATTTAATTGATAAATTACTAAAAATTTAATTTTTTATAAAGTTAAAAATATTATTTTAAGGGTATTTTTATTTTTATATTTTATATAAAACTTAAAGAAATACACATAAAAGATAGGATTTAAACATAAAACATTGTGGTTTTTAATATCTCAATTTACCATTTCAACCAAAATCTTATTTGTTGTTTACATTCATTCAATTCTGAATAATATTTTATTTTTATCATTAAGTTTTGAATATAAGAAAAATATGTTATTAGATATGAAAGTACACTTTTTATCCATGTCAAATTATAGGGGTTTTTTTTATAAAAATAATATAAAAAAATAAACTACAAAAATGTTATTGGATTTAAATAATTTACGAACATAGAATGTTTTCTACAATGAAATTGTGTGTCACTTGACATATTGGTGATAACCCTAACTTTTTTTTCCATTTAAAATTAAATAAAATGGTGATTGTAAAAAAAAATGACATAAGAGTGCGCTTGACAATGTAATGGCACCAAATGTATTGGGATTGGATTATATATATGTTTTAGGGGATAACTACATCATAAACCCTTCCTTATTTATTTTTTTAAGGTATTTTCATTTTTTAAAAATAACCACTTTAGTCCCTCTATTTTTAAGATTTATAAATGCTATTATCAGATCCTACAGAAGTGAAGAAATCTGTCTCATTTAAAGGCTATTGATTCCTTTAGTTTACATATATAATTTTTTATATATTATTTTTGTAAAAGAAGCCCAAATTATAGCTTTGCTATTATTTAAATATTCAATATTAATGAATATTTTTACTGATATTTTAATAAAATAAAATTAAGACATAATGTATAACATTCTAACTATTTTCTTTCACTTAGTAGCTAACTAAAAAAAACATATATTAAATTTCATTATTATTTTCCTTTAAATTTTATTTATAAATTAAAAAAATGTATTATTGTAATATTTAATTATTAAAACATTTAATATTGTAATAGGAAAGAAGCTTGAGCAAAACATAGTGGGTACGGTAATAACCTGGTATTCCAACGTGAATGGTGTGATCACCACAAAACAATCATATGTTAAAATAATAGAAAGGTAGACAATCATATCCAATTCTTTATATATTTATACATAAGAAAAAGTAAGTGATCCCTAGTCATTGGATGTTATCGAAGAATCACCTTTTCTTTAAAAATTCACAAATAGGTTACTCTTTGCTCCTATACGGTGGAGCTTTCAACATCAAGATCTTTTTAATTTTTTAATTTTTTAATTTTTAATTTAAATAGCGGATTTCCCTTAAATTAGAAAATTTTTTAATTTAAATTCTTTAAAATTTTAAAAATTAGTAAAGGCAAATTTGCACTTTGACCCCCCTAAAAATATAAAATCTTCTAGTGAGAATATATAACGTGATAATATATATTTAAAATCGAGATCATACTGTGCATGTGGCTTTTTATATATGGCTTGGATATGATCTATAATATCATAATTCTATAAAATTTTGAAATGTGGTAAATTTTGAAATTTATTTTGGAAGCCATGAATCAAAGATCTAATGAGTATGGGAATAGCAATATAAATGTTTTTTGACCCATTTAGGTGATTGGCATGGTTTTGACTATAGTAAAAAAATAATTGATAATGTCCATGGTGAAGGGTGAATAAATATGTGGTTTTATAGTCACTTGATTGGACAAATCATGGTCCTTCAATATGACTATATATGTTACACCTTTGTATATATATGGAATGTTGAGAAAAATAATGTTATTTGACTATGAATGAAAAAAAAAAATTAAAGCCATGTGTAGACTTTGAAAAGAAGCTATGATAAATAACAAATATATTGTCTAGTTTCACTGACAGATTTGAGGCCTCTTTACAACAATTTACTTGGTGAAAGAGATATGATGTATGATTTCATATATTTGGTGGTTGTGGAATTAATTTCTTGGATATCAAGAAATAAATAAAGTAGCCAAATTGTAACGCCCCAAATTTTGGGCCTAGAAGAATTGGGCCTTGGGCTTGGGAGCGCCTAAAATTTTTTGAGAGCAAGAAAATGGCATAAATGCATGTTAGTACTGCTGGGTTAGCAATATTGGAGTGTTTGGGGTCTTGGTGAAGTCCTGGGTTCAAGCCTTGTCATATGGAAAATTTTGTTTTAGCATTAGGGGAATCCTAATTTCAGGTAATAAGCCTTTTAAATAATTGAGGCTAAAACGTGACACAATTAAGCATGTGGTCTGGTGGCAAAGTGACGTTAGGAGTATGCATTTGGCTTAGGTTCGAATCACTCCCTGCTCAAAGGGATATTTATTTCACTTCTTTGCTGAGCTAGTAGTTGAGTTGGAGTTGAACTCCGGTGGAGAAGGTTTGAATTACTCAAGTGAGTGATTTAAGGAGTGGATTATGGAGTGATAATTGGAGAAAATCAAGGGGATTGAATTGTTGGGAGGTTGGAGCCGAAATGGGACTCTAGGAATGCATAGATTTCGATTTTGGGTGGTGTAGTGGGAGTACCAAATTTCATTGTGCTATTTCGATTTGGCATTTTCTTGTGGTAGCCGTTTTCTTTAAGGGGCATTTGGGGTCTTAGATTTCTCTTTTCGCTGTCTTTCTAAGCTTGTTTTACTTGGATCGGGTTTTGTTCATTCGTATTTGTGGGGTAGCAGAATATTTTTGTGACCATTCGAGCATTTACGCGTTGGGATGCTTCATTCATCTTTGGCCGATTTCACTCTCCTCTTTCTTTTCTTCTTTCTTGTGCCGAATATTGTTCCTCTTTTCTCTTCTAAACTGTGGCTCTCTTTTTCTCTCTTCTACTTTCCCTATTAATCCTTCATAGTCGAATTTTCTATTTTCTCAATACTATCCTCTTCTGAGTCGAACTACATTATTCCCCAACGTTAGTTTCTTTTGGTCGTAAGGTGTGCAGAAGCTAAATACCTCTACTCTCTCGTTATCAACTATTGTCGAATCTGTTCTCATTTCTTTCTCCTTTCATAAAGTTGCTGTTTTTCTTCTCTATTTACCGAGATCGAGAGTAAGTAATAGGGATTCTTTTATTTAGCTTTCGTTATTGGCATTATTCATTTCCTTTCTGCTGAATCTCCCTCTTTTCTCTTAGTCTCATGGTGGTTGGTACCTAGGGTTGCTCGAGGTTTGATAGAGAGGCAAGTGACTTGAAGCAGTCGACATACTACTGTTGGTTCTTGACCAAAGTAAGTGTTCTTGCCTTGTTTTGGTTAGAGGCCGAATATTCCTGATGGCTCTATTAACTGTCAAATGTAGTTTTAACGATATAGTTATAATCTCTTTTAATAAGGTTTATTTAACGCAGAATTCAGCAAGAGGTTTAATAGTCGCTAACAGTTGGGGAGGACTTAGCAAAGCTAGTTCGATTGAGGTGCGGTGTTAGGGATTCATAGTGCGCTTCGGAACAGGTGTGTACACATACCACCCAAACCATAGATTGGCAAATGTCGGAATGTCGGAATGCCGAAAGGCTGAAATGTACTATAGTAGTTGCCATACGAGCATGCAAACACACGTGTGGAGAATCCAATGAGATAGTAGAGGCCACCATGAGCGCTCTCATGGACTTAGGCCGTTTTTGGGCTAAGTAGGGCCGGAATGGGCCCGTGGGCCAATGCGGGTAAATCTCACCGTGAAATAAATAGAACCGGACTAGCAACGTCGCGCGCATAGCCTAAGCCAACTTTGGGCTTGGGGGACCACACGAGCGTGTGGGCCCACATGGGCCTTTGCATTGGGCATAGGCCCATTACCACTGATTGCATTACTTTGGCCGCACGAGTCGCTCGAGATGACTGTGGGCTTACTGATGGGCCTAAACGTATATATGCCTGAACTGGTATAAATGTCCGAGATACCCCTTATGGGTAAAAGGTCTGTTTTGACTCTATAGGATATATGGATGACTATGTATGCCATGAGATGATTTGTATATGTATATTTGTTCTGTTTACATGCATGATAAAATTTAATAGCATGCCACTGGTGTATGTTGCATAACATGGGGTTGGGTTATGTGATTGGAGGAAGTATTCTGTTCCGGCAGCACTGCTGCATATCTCTGATGGCTATTAGCCCACCGTTCTGGCAGCTCTGCTGCAAATTCTGTCTAGTGCCGCATCGGTACTATTATGTGGTGTGTAGGGATGGGTGGGCTGATATTATATCCCCACATGATGTGCACGGTTGGTCGGAGCTGGTGTGTAGAGGCTGAATGGATAGAGTTTTTGAATGCTTGATTATTCTGATTATGTTCTGTTTAGGGCTAAGGCCCTCACTGCATCTGTTCTGTAATGGGCTCAGGCCCAGTTAGACACTGCTTCTGAGATGGGCCAGGCCCACACTGATCTGATTGATTGCTGTTTTTTTTATTTGGGGTGCACACTGAGTTTTCGCAAAATCACCCAACTGTTTAACTATGCAGGTAATCCCCATGCATAGATGGTTCAGAACTGCGAGGGACTTGGAGCTGGCCACACATTTAAACTTGCTTTGGATTTTATTTATCTTATTTATTATTTTTGGGTTGTAATGAGGCCTTTCTAATTTCTGGGTTTTTAAATTTGGAATATTATTTATAGGTTTATAATTGCTAGAAGTAGAACACCAAAAAAAAAAACAACTGTTTTTCAAAATATCACGTTTCCGCAACTAAAAGAGATTTTTAACGAGATTAATAACATTTTTAAAAGTGATTAACTTTTCAATGAACCACGTTTTGAAATAAAACGAACACGAACTGAGGCTTTAGTTTTTTAAATATTAAGGAGGGTTTCAATTAAAAAATGGTTTTCGAAAAACACTTCAATGTGACACGCCAGATTCGGGCCTAACTCTTGGGTCGGGTTTGGGGTGTTACACAAATATGAAATTGTCATGATAAGAAAAGATAAAGTGATCAATGTAATTTGACAATAGTAGAAATGATACCCTTGAATCTTTTGTGAAAGAATGGGTAACTGAACATGGTGGGGATGTTGGTCTTATGAATTTTCAAGAAACAAATAAATATAAAGTTTCACCTTGTGGTATAGATAATTAACATAGTTATGTTGAAGATTTAGAAATTTAGGGATGAGGTACAAGCCTATAATATTTGAGTCACCCATGATGGAAACTCAACTCAACGCTTGGTATAACATCAAGTCTTAAGTTCAATGAGACAAAGTACATCATCAGGATGTGAGTACTAGCACTATAAAAAATATATAATATCATCCTAGGATGAAAAGCGCTAGGTATTTATAATGATAAAGGGAAGGATGAGCATTAGACTCTTAAGAGACCCATAACATAAAGTGTTATAATTACGAGAACACACTCGATGGGCTATGTGAGTGGAAATGTGAACGCTTCCAAGAGCTCAAAGGCTTGACTCTAACAACACTCATGTAACAACTTATACTCAACCCAATCGACAGGTCCGGATATAAAATGTCACATCATCACTGAGACAACTATAAGCAATCTACAACTAAGTTGTAAAACAAACATGACTAAAACCACTAAATATGCTTTTATTAATCATATTTAACTTAATTTGCATATTGTCATGCTTAGTTAGCTGAATTGCTAATTGAAAATACAATTAGCAACTTCTAGATCAAAAGTTAATAATAATAGTTTTAATATTTTAAATCATATTCTCTTTGTTGAATATAATGCTACAATTCATACATAATTACAATAAAGAAAATTCTGACCCTGAGGCTCAACCTCTAGGTCGCCCCACTATATGCATGTTACTGATATAAACACAAGTTCCCCTAAGCTTGAACAAATTCTGGCTTGATCCCTCTTCAGCTCCTTATACAAACCATCATACCTGGAAAACATAATAAAGACTAAGTAAGTTCAAATGAACTTAGTGAGTTACTAATATAACACACCATTAATAAATTAGAACTTCATGGGTCTGATCTCTCGTTTGACGTCACTTACACAAGGGTAGTTTGCACATTTTCATGGCGTGCTATTGTTCTCCTTTGCATTGGCTCAACTTGATATTTTATACAATCCTCCATTTCTATTGCACATCTTTGCATTGGCATTGTGTGGATTGATAAATATGGAACGTGGTCACTGGTTACTTATTCCTGAACGAGCAATTTTTCACAGTTATTTGTTGACAGTGATCATATTAATCATTAAGAAGACACAATATTGACAATGAGATAAAATATAATTATATTGAGAGAACGGATTTAACTCAAAGGAATCAATGTTATCATATTAGGGTATCACACACATGACGAGGTCATTGGACAAAGCAGTTGGATGAATTGATTTCGCAAAGAGTATACAATACGAAGTTTTCAATCATGGTACCTTTTGTGGACTGACTTCATGATTAAGTAATTACAAATTATCAGAACGATGCTTCTGGACATAATTGCAATCACTAGAGCCGATTGGACTGTATTTGAATCAGAAGAAAATTTTATGACTTTGGGAATAATTTAATTGAGTCAATTTATTCGATCTGGAATTAAATTAGGTGGTCGTGAGAATTATTCAACTAATCAAAAATTTTTCTTAAAAAATTAATTTGGAAAATCTAAGTGATTTTGAAAAAATTAATTTTGATCAAGTAAATTAATCAAATTAATTAAAATTAATATGTTATTTTTGGAAGTTAATTTTCAAGTCAGACAATTGGCCCAATGGGTAATTGAACTTGAAAATTAGACCTGAGATCGTAAATAGGGCCCGGAAGCCCAAAACCAAGACCAAAACCCAAAAAATGGTCGAACCAGGCTCGTTATGTGAAACCGGGCCGACGGTTCAACCGGTGGCTAGACCGGACCGGTCGGGTTGTCATTGACCTAGACCGAATTGGCAATAGTTGAACCAGCTCGAGGCATCGTAAGGGTGTCGCACCTGCATCACCGGACACGACGGTGCCGGTGGCTGGGAGGTGGCGTCCTAGTGGCCGGCGATGATTAGTCGTCGGTGGTTGAGCAGTGGAAGAGTTACGCTCCTACTGGAATTCTACCAGAGAATTTGATTTCAGATTAATTATTTCAAAATAATATTATTTTAATAATTTAATATTAAATTTAATTTAATACTTATCTTAATAGTATTTTATTAATTTAATATTAAAGTGATTATCTTAATATTAAATTAAATTTAATGTTTATTTTGTAGATAAACATTTTATTATTTAAATAAGATTTAATATTAAATTAATATAATATTTATCAAGATAAAAATTATATTAATTTAATATTTAAGTGATTAAGTTTACTCATAGTTTTACTCTCTAAACTCTCCATATATAAAGAGAGTCTTGAGTCATTATTTATCCGCACTTGAATTAAAAAGAAAGTTGTAGAGAGAAAATTCTCCGAATAGATTATTCCAGAAAATTTCTAGAGATATTTTTCTGATTTACAACTTGACCTAAAAGTTTAGAGAAATTACAAAATTACCCCACTGGTAATTTTTGTGAAAAATTTTCTGATTCGAAGTGAGCCCACACTCGGCAAACATGAGCTTGAGGATAGCAGAGAAGACTACTAGGTCGAAGCGCTGATCCTAGATGAATAAAAAAGGTACAATTTTGATTAAGTATTTATTACTTTAGATATCACTGTAGAAGGCCCAAATTGCCCGGGGCCCGTTTTACAACCCAAAAAAACCAATAAAACTGAAATCACCCCTAACCCATACAAATCAAACTTGAATGGCCCACCTAAAACCTAACCCAAAATCTCAAACAGCAAACCCACTAAAAACCATTTAACCTACCAACTTAACCAACTAAAACCCATTATAACCCAATACCCCAATAACCCAACACTAAAACCCAAACCAAATAAACCTACCAGATCCAACCAATCAGCCCAAACCCTAAGCCCGTTACAAACCCAAAAACAGAAAAAACAAGGAAAGTAACCCCTAAAACCCTAGGTGCGCCGCACCTAGGGTCTTCTGACCCACCGCCTTTGACGCCGCCAGTTTGACGCCACCGCCCACGTCCCATCTGCGCCGACCACCACCACTTGCACCTGCAAGACATTAAAAGAGACAAGATAGAAAGCAATGGATTTTCGGCTATATAAGCCAATACAAAATTGTATTTTAGGGACCTTTTTTCGATTTATCAATAAAATCAGAGAAATAGCAAACAATTGACTAAACGCTAATACAAAAAGCAGAGATTAACTACTAAAATCAGAAACAGAGGCCAAAAGGTGAATATTTTTTTATTTTATTTCTTTTTCGAAACTCTTTTGTTTCTTCTTCTTTTTTCTCATTCGACATAAAAATATATTTATAAATACGTACTAAGTATAAAAAAGAAAAAAAGAAAAATTTTACCTTTTCAGGCCACCGTGCGCAGTGGCCGGTGCGACGGAGAAACGACAATCGGGGCGGAGCCGGAATCCCCCTCTCCCTTTGACCTGCAGAGAAAAAAACAAGAGAAGGGTAAAATTTTTTTTAAAAACGGGTGACAAATGAATTTTTTTCAAAAATTTGGGCCTTAAATAGCCTCCCAAAACGACGTCATTTTGGGGCTAGCCTTTAACGCCCAAAACGACATCGTTTGACCTAGGATCCGCGTGCGTAACCCGACCCGACCAGAGGATCCGCGCGTTTTCGTTGATTGGGCTAATTGCCCTTTTGGTCCTTCCGCGGTTTCAGTTTCTTTAAATAAGACTTTCTTTTATTTTAATTTCGCCCGAAACTTTCACGCAGTTTTTAATTTAATCCATTTAAACGTTGCGTTTAAAGGACTTGGGTAAAATTTTGCTCCTCGTCCCTCACCATTCCACACACGTTTTAGTTCAGCCCCTTTATTATTTATTTCATATGATTTGACCCAAAACTTCCATTTTTAATGCAATTTAGCCCATTTTTCAATTATTTTGCAATTTTTGTTATTATTATTACGATTATTTAATATTTCTATTTTTATTAATTATTTATTATTATTATTTTATTATTACTATACTATACTATTATTATTAGTACTACTACCCATATTTTATTATTATTATTACCATTATTTTATTATTTAATTATTATCACCACTATTATTTTATTTACATTATTATTATTATTACTATCATTATATTATTCTTCTTATATATATTTTGTTAATTACCATTATTGTTACTATTATTATTTTTTTCTTTACTAATATCATTAATATTATTTTATTATTACTGTTTCTCACCTTTAGTATTATTATTTTATGACAATTTCATCATTATTACTATTGTCTATTTTTATTACAATTTCTTTTACTGTTTATTATTATTATTATTATTATTATTATTATTATTATTATTGTTATCGTTATTACTATTATTTTTATTGTTATTCCTTCTGTTACTGTTATAAGTGTATTGTTGTCATTATTCTTTATTTTACTATTGTCATTGTTATTATCATCATTCTATTATTAAATTAGTTAACTTAGTATTATTACATACATCATTCTTATTTTTACGCAACCTAGCTTCGTAATTTATCTCTTTTATCAAATCGTATTACATTAACTAATATTTGATACATCAAGTTTTAAAATGATCGATATTCTGCATTTAGAAGTTCGAGGAATCGTGCCCAATCGTGCTGGGTTTCGATTTCCCATTCGTCTAAATGACTAAATATCCTACTAAGATTTTGGCAGTGCTTTCTTAAATAAGGCAATATTTCGTGTTCGAACATTCGAGGAATCGTGCCCAATCATGCTGGATTTCGTTTTTTAGTTTGGCCAAATAGTGGAATACCCTTTTTAAAATCGCAATGTATGAATTTTGGAAATCATGAAATGATCTTGGTATCGAGGGTTGAAACATCGTATCCTATCGTGCAGGATGTGATATTTCATCTTTTTGGAACAAGAGAATTTCGATATCCAAATCCGAATTATCCAAACATTTTCTAAAAGGGTCCGCATTTTAAAATCTCTTCCAAGTTTCAACATTAGGACATTGATTAATCAATTTGGTACCAATTTTGGGCGTGACGAGGGTGTTAACCCTTCATCGCACGTAACCGACTCCCGAACCCGTTTTCTCAAGTTTCGTAGACCAAAAACATTGTTTTAGTAAACCCAAATGTTTTATTAAGACAAAGGTGATCCGATCACACCAAATAAAGATCGGTGGCAACTCCCACTTTTATTTTCATTTTCAAAAATCAAAGTCGAACTTTCGTTAAAACGGTTACGACAGCTTGGCGACTCCACTGGGGACACCAACTTGAGAGTCAAGCCGTAGAATTGATTATTCCGTGTCATTTTGTTCAAATTTTAAAATATGATTTGAAAAACTATTATCCTTTTATTGTATGTGGTTCTAATTTATAAAATGTCTCTGCATGGCACTGCATGACCGTTGTGGTCGCACCCTTAAGTGGGAGCGAGAAGCTATGCCTTCGTGAGGTTTTCACCTCCGCATGGGCTAGTGGATTACTTCCGGGATACATCTGTACCTATGTCTTCGTAAAGTTTTCATTTCCGCATGGCGATAGGGAAATGTATTCCCCTGAACCGAACTCGATCCGTATGAGCCTATAATGGGTGAGGATCGAGGAATCTGCTGGTTCAGGTACCTCAACTTTAGAGCTGAACCACATATAGAAAACCTAAGGGCTCACCCTAAGTAGAACTATACCAAGCCTTAGTGGTTACCCAGACAGGTGTTTGTTATTTTATTTGCTTTATATTTTATTTCATAATACTAACTTATTGTGCTTTATTTTCCTGGTGCATGTCATTTCATGTTTTAAGATGTATCGATTCACGGTCAGTTTCTAAGTTAGAAAGCTGGTTATGGAGAATGAATTTCTTGATAAAGTGAAAGACAATGCAGCCGTCCGCATATGGTCAGAACAAAGCCAATTAGAGAAAGGGGACAGCTTAGTCGACGGGTATGTATCAGAACTGTGGGATTTTACTCGTATTAGCATCACGCAAAATGAGTTCTGCGAGTTGAATGAAATATGGAACCAGTGGGACGATGAGGTAAAGCAGCTGTTCTATCATAGTTATGGCGATCTACCCTACTTGCTCGACATCAAGGTAGATAAGCATCTATTCCGGGCTATGACTCAGTTTTGGAATGCTACTTATAGTTGTTTCACTTTCGGGAAAGTAGATTTAGTGCCCACAGTGGAGGAATATACAACATTGCTTCGCTGTTCAAGGGTCCAAACCGACAAAGGTTATTTTAGGACTGCCAATGCCCCTACTTTTATGAGGAAGTTAATGAATATCACGGGGATGAGTGAACAGTGGGTCTCAGCCAGGATTCAAAAAAAAGGCGAGGGCAAATGCATACCTTGAGTGAGTTTGAGGGACCTGATCCTAACACATCCCGATGTAAAGAAGAAGATTGACGTCTTTGCCTTGTGTATTTATGGCTTGGTAATCTTCCCTAAACCTCTAAGACATATAGATGAAGCAGTTATTGATCTATTCGACCGACTAGACATAGGGGTCACACCGGTGCCTGAGATTTTAGCCGAGACGTTCAGATCTTTGAATGTATATCGGAGAACAGGTGAAGGCAGGTTTATTGGATGCGCGCAGTTATTGATGGCTTGGTTCCATAGTCATTTCTGGAAAGTGGAGAAAGTGTCTTATCGGGTTTTCTCTGAGAATTACTCTCTGTTGAAAGAGATAGTCGTTACACCAAGGAGAGAAGACGTGTCCGAGGAAAGCTGGATGGCACTCCTTCAAAATCTCCAAGAAGAAGACATCGAGTGGAGGGCTCATTGGATGGTTCCCAACGAAATCCTTTATCGATGTGGGAATTTCGACTGGGTTCCTTTACTCGGAATTTGGGGAGCCATTGGGCATGCCCCTTTACTTGCACTGAGGCAATATGGTTCAAGACAGTTTGTACCAACGACATATGAGTTGGCTCAATGTGAGTTCTCATACAGAGGAGAAAGCTATAAGAAGAGGGTTTAGGAGATTTCTGGTGCCTGAAATCAGATTCGTAGAATGAAGAGATTATCTGTAGGCCCAATGACGACCTTAGAATACAGTGGATGGAGGATTAGAAGGATTAATGATAACATCCCCGAGTCGAATCCAGAGGGCGACCGATCAAGAGAAGAATGCTTGCGAGTGGTCCCATCAGAGGTAGAAATTATGAAACAAGATTTCAAAAATATGAGTTCAGAGCTTGGAAAGAGGATAGAGAAATTGGAAGAAAAAAAAAATACACCTGAAATTAGATGCGGACGTTCAAAAATTAGAGGCCGAGAAACTAAGAAAGGAAAAGTGGAAGATAGAGGAGGATCGAGATAGTTTGAAGGCAGAATATAAGAGGATGCTTCTGAAAATGAAGAACGCTGGATTGAGAAAGACTTCGGAATAGTGGCAATGGGAGATTCGAGAAGAAAAGGCCAAAGTTAACTGTTGGGAGAGGAAGTTTCAAGAGATGCAAGCGCGAAACGAGGCCCTAGAGAAGAATTTGGCAGAAAGCCAAAATGAAAAAAGCGGATTAAAAGCTAGAGTGGCTGAACTTGGACGGTCTCTTCATCACTACCAAAGTCTTAATTCTGAAATCGAGCTAAAATTAAGTCTGAACAAAATCGAGGAAATGAAGGGTGGGATTGAAGAATTAGAATCAGCATTGCATAGTTGTGAGCTTCGGATTGAACTTCTTGAAACGAGAGAAGGGCGTTGGGAGGAAGAGCTTCACCATTCTCATGATCAAATTAGAAATCGGGATTGCCTCATGGGTGAAGCAATAGTTCAGATTCGAGAGGTAGCTGATCACCTACAGACATTGGTAACACAGGCTGATGTACTGAGCATGAAGTATGAGCTACAGTCAGATCGTAGTCAAGAGCTAATCTCTTTACTTGAGAAAATCAAGACTTTAGGCCTTAGGGCGAAAGCATATTTGTAGTCCGTTTTATGTAAAGGGTTTTGTTTTCTAATAAAGTTTTCTAAAATGAAGTTGAATCTGAATCGATGCCTTCTTTTTGCATTCGTGCATTTGCATTGCATCATATCATATGCATTTAAAGCCATAAGAGAGAACCTAATTAGTTGAAATTAATACAGAGAGAAAGAGAGAGAGAAAAAGAAAATCTGGAAACTGAGCATCGTTACGGTACACGACGCAAAACGAAAATAATGGATCAAAGACTAGACAGATTAGAGCATATGCAAAAAGACGTGCAGGATCAAATGCAAGTTCGATTAGCCAAAATACAACAAGACATGATGGAACAGATGCAAGAATCTTAAAATAATATGATAAGCCAGCTAGTGCAATTGCTTGCTAAAGAACGTGAAAAAGGAAAAGGCCCCGCTATTAGTGAAGAACCTCCTCACCCTCCAGGCTTTACCCCAACAAACACCCAAGCATGACAAGATATATACCCCCAAAGGATGCCTGTCACCATCAGGCCTTAGTATCAGACTGATACTGCGTTACCTGCACACTTTCCGAAAGGCTCGGGTTCTAACCCAGGAGATAGTCCAGCTAACCCTGTGGTCCCTAATCTCAACGAAATGGCAGAAGTAGACAAGGCAAGAGTGGACCTGCCAAGGAAACTCGAGGACCGTTGCAAGTGGTTAGAAGAGAAGTTCAAAGAAATGGAGACTACTGACTACCGTTACGGGGTAGACGCTAAGGACTTAAGTTTGGTCCCGGACTTGGTACTTCAGCCAAAGTTTAAAACACCGGAATTCGAGAAATACAACGAGATTAGCTGTCCCGAGGCGCACATCATGATGTTCTGTCGATGGATGGTGGGACACGTTAATAATGACCAATTACTGATTCACTGCTTTCAGGACAGTCTGGTCGGGTCTGCGGCCAGGTGGTACAATCAGCTCAGTCATACCCAGATTAAGACATGGAAGAACCTAGTACCGGCCTTCAGGAAACAATACGGTCACGTGGCAGACATAGCACCTGATAGGATCACATTGCAAAATATGGAGAAAAAGCCGAGCGAGAGCTTCAGACAATACGCCCAGCGATGGAGAGAGGTGGCAACGCAAGTTCAGCCACCTCTCCTGGAGAAGGAAACAACCGTACTTTTTATCAATACTTTGAAGGCTCCTTTCATTAATCACATGCTGGGGAGCACTACTAAAAGTTTTTCAGATATCGTGATGTCAAGAAAAATGATAGAAAATGCAATCAGATATGGCAAGATAGAGGAGGGAGAATGTGCTAGAAAGACGATTCCGAAGAAAAGAGAGAACGATGTAAACAATATAAGTACCTGTGACAAAAGTTATTCAAAGCCAATCGCTATGAGCCAGCCCAGAGCCGTAATTACTGATCATCAAAGCCCATCTAGATAGGAATCCAATGCAAAGCAGAATATGAAGAAAATCCAATTCACGCCGGTCCCAATAACGTACAAGGAATTGTACCAGAACTTATTCGATGCACATGCTGTTTCCCCTCATTACTTAAAGCTCCAGCAACTTCCGTACCCTAAATGGTACAACGCGAATGCACAATACGAATACCATACAGGGATTGTGGGGCATTCAATAGAGCATTGTCTAGCCTTCAAGAAATTGGTAGAAAAACTCATCCAGATGGGCGTTGTGAAACTTGACGATACCCCTAGTGCGAAACACCCGCTACCTAATGATGCTACTAATGGGGTTAATATGATAGGTGAAAATGTGGGGAAAAGAGTTAAAACGAATATTGTTGAGGTGAGAACCCCGATGAGACGAGTTTGGAAAGAAATGACAAAGAGGGGATTAGTTGTATCAGATCCAGTGGGAAAATATGAAGAAACAAGAAATGGCTGTGAGTTCCATAAACTAGAAGGGCATGAGATCCAAAGCTGTATTGAGTTCAGAACTCTAGTGCAAAGGCTGATGGACGGTAAAGAGATGGAATTTTATGAAAGCAATAAAAGCCAAGAAGGAGAAAGCATCTGCACGTTGGAAGATGAATCAGCAGCAAAGGTCTCGAAAATTAGCTATCCTTGAGTCATCATCTCGCGACCAAAGGACAATGAAGTCGGGGTAAAGATAACACCAAAGGTCGTGATTCAGAAACCTGCGGTCTTTTCATATGAAGATAACAAAAAGGTTCCCTGGAACTATGACTGTAATGTAACGATTCCTGGGAAGGGGGACTTGTCCAGCACTACAAAGGGAAATCAGGAGGTGGGCTCCTATACGCGTAGCGAAAAGCGCTATGACACGACAAACACATGAATAGAGCCCACAAAAGAGAAAGCCTTGGTGGGTGAACAAAAGAAGGAAAGGGCGACAGAACAGAAATCGCCTATAAACGAGCCAGTGAAGGAAGAAGAGGCTAAGGAATTCTTAAAATTCTTAAAACATAGTGAGTACAGTGTTGTGGAGCAGCTGCATAGACAACCAGCTCGTATATCTGTGCTTGACTTACTATTAAGCTCGGAGGCACATCGCAATGCACTGATGAAAGTATTGAATGAAACGTATGTTGCTAATGATATCTCCGTTAACAAGTTGGATCGCCTGATTAGCAATACAAGTGTCGATAACTTCATTTTCTTTAATGATGACGAAATCCTGTCGGAAGGTATGGGTTCCATCAAAGCTCTCCACATCACCACACGTTGCAAGGAGTACACATTACCAGGAGTACTGGTCGACAATGGATCGGTGCTCAATGTCTTGCCACTGTCAACGCTGAACCGATTGCCCATAGATAGTTCTCACATGAAGGCTTACCACAATTTAGTGAGGGCATTCGATGGAACTGAAAGGAAGGTGATGGGGAGGATCGAAGTACCTCTGTTAATTGGCCCAGGAACATATGAAGTGGATTTCATAATAATGGATATCAGGCCGTCCTATAATTGCTTGCTGGGGAGACCTTGGATATACTCAGCGGGAGTAGTGCCCTCGTCGTTGCACCAAAAGTTGAAGTTAGTTATGGAGGGTCGTCTGGTGACAATAAACGCTGAAGAGGACATTATCGTGACTGTAACTAACAGTATACCATATTTAGAGGCAAGTGACGAAGCGACTAAGTGTTCCTTCCGCTCTTTGGAATTTGTCAACGCAACATTCATCAGTGAGGAGAATAAGATCCCAGTCTCTCGAATATCTAAAACCACGGAAATGGGTTTACAACTGATGGTCGGGAAGGGAGCTTTACCTGGGAAAAGACTTAGAAGGTATCTCCAAGGAAAGATCGAGGCCCCGAGATTGAAAGAAAAATGAGACCTTTTCGGCTTAGGATTCAAGCCGGATGCAAAGCAAAAGAAGAAAAAGTTAGAAAAGAAACAAGAAAGAAGGAAAGTGCGTTTGAGTGGGGATGAGATTAAATGGGAACCGATGACAATTCCTCACATTTATAAAACTTTTATATCATGAGGGATTATCCATCCGGGACGAGGAACGCAAAATAGGGAAACCACATGGGGAAACATACACGTCAATGTTATATCCGAAGAGAAAATCGAAGGAGAAAACTAGAATGGCATCCGCCCCTATGAGCCAGGCAGCGTTCTAAACAACTGGACCACGGAGGAGATTCCTGTAGCTTTTAGGACTTATTCAGAGTAATATTCGGAGCACACTTGTTGCTTTAAGTCTAGAAGCAATAAGAGTCCCTTTTGTGAAGCATGACTTTGTATAAGATATTGTTATTTTCAATGAAATGCACCTCCGCTACCTTTTTGAGCGAATCTTATTCTATTTCACTTCATTCATCATCATTATTCTTTTATTCTTTAGATATTCTTTTAAATATTTCCATTCTTCATTTATGATACCAATAAATATGCTTAGATTCCTTTGTCCTATAGATCTTTATTCATCTCCATAACAGGTTCCCAAATATCAATTATTTGAGTAACGCTACCAATGACTCAAAATGTCCTTTTGAGCAAGATATGGGTACGGAAGATTTTCAGGATTTTGAAGATGACCGAGGTTGTGACTTATCTCCTAAACTATTAAGGATGGTAGAATAAGAGGAGAAACAGATCCTACCTCACAAAGAGTCAGTGGAAATAGTGAACCTGTGAGACGGACAAGAAAAGAAAGAAGTGAAGATCGGAGCTGGTATTGTTGCAGAAACAAAAAAAGACCTCATTGAGTTACTCCAAGAATTCAAAGATGTCTTCGCATGGTCATATCAAGACATGCCTGGGCTAAGCACTGATATCATGGTACACCGGCTACCCATGAAAGAGGAGTACAAGCCAGTCCAACAGAAACTCCGAAGAATGAAGCCGGGTGTTTTGTTGAAAATAAAAGAAGAAGTCAAGAAGTAGTTTGACGCGGGATTCTTGCAAGTGGTTAAATACTCAGAATGGGTAGCCAATATAGTCCCTATCCCTAAGAAAGATGGGAAAGTACGAATGTGTGTGGACTACAGAGATCTAAACAAGGCTAGCCCGAAAGATAATTTCCCATTACCTCATATCGACACCTTAGTGGACAATACAGCGGGCTATTCGTTGTTCTCTTTCATGGACGGCTTCTCAGGATACAACCAGATAAAGATGCATCCTGAAGACATGAATAAGACCACGTTCATAACCATGTGGGGAACCTTTTGTTATAAGGTGATGCCATTTGGGTTGAAGAATGCGAGAGCGACATATCAGAGAGCCATGGTAACCCTATTCCATGATATGATGCATAAAGAAATTGAAGTTTATGTCGACGATATGACCACCAAATCCCGGACTGAAAAGGAGCATGTCCAAGTCTTGAAGAAATTATTCTTGAGATTGAGGAAATTCCAGCTAAAGCTTAATCCAGCAAAATATACCTTCGGAGCCAAGTCAGGGAAACTGCTAGGATTTATAGTTAGTGAAAGGGGGATTGAGGTTGTCCTAGACAAGGTCAAAGCCATACAAGAACTGCCTCCGCCACGCACTCAAAAAGAAGTTCGAGGTTTCTTAGGAAGATTAAATTACATTGCTCGGTTCATTTCACAACTGACTAAGAAATGTGACCCCATATTCCGTCTTCTTAAAAAACACAATCCAGGTGTATGGGACGAGGAATGCCAGAAGGCCTTTGACAAAGTGAAACAATACCTGTCCAATGCCCCAGTGTTGACACCGCCTAATCCAAATAAGCCATTAATCCTCTATTTGATGGTACTTGATAATTCAATGGGATGTGTGCTTGGCAAACACGATGAGTCAGGAAAAAAAGAAAAGGCAATACACTACCTCAGTAAAAAGTTCACTGAATGTGAAACAAGGTACTCACCAATTGAGAAACTGTATTGTGCCTTAATCTGGACAACTCAGAGATTGAGGCAGTATATGTTGTATCATACGACTTGGTAGACCCTCTAAAATATATGATGAAGTCGATTGCTTTGAATGGAAGGATGGCATGATAGTAAATTTTACTTTCTGAGTTTGACATAGTTTATGTGAACCAAAAGACAGTAAAGGGGAGTGCAATAGCAGATTTTCTAGCCAGTAGAGCTTTGGAAGATTATGGTCCTTTGGACTTCGACTTCCCTAACGAGAATTTAATGTACGTGGCAACCATCGAAGAAGGTACCCCAGAAGATCATCCTTGGAAACTAAACTTCGACGAGGCATCGAATACTGTGGGCAATGGAATTGGGGCAGTTCTAGTATCCCCAAATGGAGATCATTATCCATTTACTTGTAAATTGGATTTTGATTGTACAAATAATATGGCAGAATACGAAGCTTGTATCATGGGTATTCGTGCCGCTATAGAACGCAAAATTAGGGTACTGGAAGTATATGGAGATTCTGCACTGGTGATTTATCAACTTAAAGGAGAATGGGAGACAATAGATCCCAAGTTGGTCGAATACAAGGTATTGGTCCAAGAATTGATAAAGGAGTTTGACGATGTCACTTTCAGTTATCTGCCAAGAGACGAAAATCAGATGGCTGATGCTCTGGCTACCTTGGTTTTCATGATCAGAGTAAACAAAGAAAAAGATATGAAACCTATCTAAATGAGTATTTACGAGACCCCGGCTCATTGTTACAATGTCAAAGAAGAAGAGAAAAATGATCACCCATGGTATCACGATATACTACAATACGTGAAAAATCATGAATACCCGGATCAAGCGACTGAAAACGACAAGAGGACTTTGAGAAAACTTACCCGCGACTATGTTTTAGATGGAGAGATCTTGTACAAAAGAAGAAATGATCAAGTACTACTAAGATGCGTGGACACTGCCGAGGCGAAGAAAATCCTAGAAGAAGTCCATGAGGGTGTCTGCGGAACACATGCCAATGTTTTCACGATGGCTAGGCAAATTATAAGATTCGGGTATTACTGGTCTACCATGGAAAGAGATTGCATTGATTACGCCAAGAAATGTCATAAGTGCCAAATTTATGGGGACAAGATTCACGTACCACCTTCACCTCTACATGTTATGACCTCCCCATGGTCGTTCTCTATGTGGGGCATTGATGCCATTGGACCAATCTCGCCAAAAGCTTCTAATGGACATCGGTTCATCTTCGTGGTAATCGATTACTTCACTAAGTGGGTAGAGGCCGCTTCATATGCTAATGTGACAAAATCAGCAGTCAATATGTTCTTAAAAAAGGAAATCATATGTCGATATGGAATGCCTGAGAAGATCATATCCGATAATGTGTTAAACTTGAACAACAGCATGATCGCAGAGGTCTGTAGGCAATTCAAGATCAGACACCACAATTCGTCACCATATCGCCCAAAGATGAATGGTGTAGTGGAAGCAGCTAATAAGAACATCAAGAGGATAGCGGGAAAAATGTCTGAGACTTACAGAGATTGGCATGAAAAGTTATCATTTGCCCTTTTCGCCTATCGAACATCGGTCAGAACCTCCATCGGGGCAACTCTTTTCTCACTGGTTTACGGAATGGAGGCAGTTTTACCCATCGAGGTTGAAATCCCGTCCCTTCGAGTCTTGTCCGAACTGAAGTTGGATGAAGCAGAATGGATCCAGACTCGATATGATCAGTTAAATTTGATTGAAGAAAAAAGGCTGAAAGCTATCCGTCATGGTCATATGTACCAAAAGCGAATGATGCGTGCGTACAACAAAAAGGTGCGCCAAAGAGAATTCCACGAGGAAGACTTGGTTTTGAAAAAGATCCTCCCCATACAAAAGGATTTCAGAGGGAAATGGATGCCAAATTGGGAAAGACCTTATGTAGTGAAAAATGCTTTCTCTGGAGGAGCACTGATCTTGGCCGAGATGGATGGGAAAAACTTATCCAGTCCTATAAATTCAGATTCAGTCAAGAATATTATGCTTGAAGAAGGAAAAGGCTAAAGTGAAAACCCGCAAAGGGCGCTTTAAGACCTAAAAAAATCAGAGAGGCCAAAGCGAAAACCCGCAAAGGGCGCTTTGAGACCAAAGGGGTTTTGAGTCGAAAACCCGGTTTAGTTTTATTTTCCCTGTTTTATAGTGCTCGGAAGCTCGCGAAGGTTGGAGATCAGTTGGAGCATCATCACACTATCCACAAACTTATTTTGGTATAAATAGTACACTTATTATGGTATAATGGCATGTATAGGCTAACTTGGCCATAGATTGCTTAAATATGTTATTTATAATCTAGCCATTAGAATGGCTAGTAATGATATGTTTTGGTACTTGTAAAGCATAATGTCATGATAAACACTTATGTGTTAAGTATAAATGACCAAATGATGTTCAATGTTTAGGTTAAACAAAGGTAAGAATTTAAACATGTATGGATGTTATGTTGTATCATATTAGATGTTAAAATTTGTTTAAAATCGATGCTTGGATTGATTGGTATTTGGATGTAAGTTTTGGTGCAAGAAAATGGTAAAATTTTGGGTGAGAAATGAAGCTAGAAATGACTTTATTTTGTCCACACGGGCAGACACACGGGCGTGTGTCTAGACTGTGTGAGACACACGGCTTGGTACATGGGCATGTAGTTAGGCCGTATGTCCCCTGCATCTTAAATTCGAGAAACAGAATGCTTAGAATTGAGCACAAGGGCAGAGACACGGCCGCGTGTCTCAGCCATGTATGCTCATGGCCTGGAACACGGGCATGTCGTGGCCGTGTGAAACCTGCACCTAATTTCGAAGAAAATTAATTAACCACACGGCCTAGCACACGGGCGTGTCCTAGGGTCACATGGGCGTGTCCCTTGGACGACACGGGCGTGTGAGCTCTGCATCTTGGAAAATTTTTGAAATTTCACAAAAAATTATCTGAGTACCTGATTTAGTCCCGATTCGATTCTAATACTCGTTTCGGGCCTCGAGGGTTCTTTTAAGGGACATTATGAGTAAAGTCGGTAATTGAATAAAATTTGACATGAATTATCGGTAAATATTCTGGAAACTCTGGTAACGCTCCGTAACACTGTTCCGGAGACAGATACAGGGTAGGGGTGTTACAGTCATTACCTTTTCTTAGGTAGTAACCCAATTGCTTAGAGCTTAAAAAACAAAGTGTTGTAGCTTGTCCGTTAGCGGAGGCTAAGTACAGAACCCTTACTAATGCCATGTGTGATGTGTTGTGGATGTCATTCCTGTTGAATGAATTAGGTATTGATTTGACAAGGGCACTAGTGATTTAGTGTGATAATAACAGTGCTATCTTACAAACAACTAATCTAGTTCAACTAGCTTGCATAAAACATGTTGAGGTTGACATGTGCTTTGTGAGGTAAAAAGTAGAAGGATTGGTGCATGCTAATTATGCTCTTGAAATTAGCCACAAGATGTGGCGTGATGGTTGCTCACCTTGTCCCTTAATCATTTGGTCAGAGGTTCAATCATCGCTTATGGAGGTTCAATCATCGCTTATGGAAATAGAGCGCATTTTGTGGCCAATAGTTTACCTCTTTGAAGAGCTCCTATGACCAAAAAATTAATCCTGTTATCGATGGTAGATACTTTAATTTCAACTAAAAAAATAACTATATTCTTTAACAAGTTGATGACACACTTATTAAGCCACTCTCATCAAATTTCTTTCTTCAACTTCGCAAATGTCCTAGAGTATGTTCCTCTCATAAGGTAGTTCACAAGTTCTTAAAGGATGAGATAAGTAGGGTGAATGATAAAGTATTAGTTACTATTGTTAGCTACGAGTTTAATGTTGTTGAAAGCTATTGTAAATACTTGTAAGTTGTTAAGCAACTGAAGGGTTGTAGCTATAACTATAAATGCCAACCCTCGACTCAATTAATGACAATTTTCAAACTCTCTCGTAAATACAAAATTCATTCTTTCCTCTTTCAAAATTCTCCTCTTTCTTTCTTCCTATTTCTTTGCTCAATTCATGTACCGCTGCTGTGTTCATGGTGTTTTCCATCACTCTGAAATAAAAAGAGCTAAACAAATACAACAAAAACCTTAAAAAAATATTTAAAAAAGAGACATTAATAGGGGAAAATCAATTGGACTCTCTAAAGACCCGTGGCCATGCAAGGTAACTTTAGGAATGCATGGTGCATAATAAAAGAAAGCTACCCAACATCAAACATGAATCTATACAAAGATCATTTGAAACTTTGGCTAGAGGGGATGAAACCACTAACGTACGTCTATGTTAGGACAAGCGCTCGAAGGATATTGGAAGTTTACATACTACTTGCTATAGTATCAAGATTTTGATAATTGATTTCGATACAGAAGAAGTCCAAGGGAAATGTTGAAAATGTTGACATTCCAACCTTGAGCATTTTGGATGTTACCTCTTACACGTGGTTACGTTAAGTAATCAACTAATTTTATTTTATTTTTATCAAAGAGAACTCAAAACCTAATTTCAACAAAGAATTAAATAATATAAATCGTTTGCTACTGCACCGATAATTTTGATCTTTAACCAAAACAGTTTTTAAGAGGCAACTAGATCTGATCCGATCCATACTTCAGTAGGGTCCGTCTGGTCCTAAGATTTCAGGCAGTTGATTTTACTGTACCTGATTACATAAGCTCTTCCTTTGTGATATCTTGCTATTCTATGGCTCCAATTACATTTCAAATTTTGGAACAGCTAGGTATGTATCCTCATTTCCTGGCTTTTAAGTAAAGATATTTGATTGATTTTATCCAGCTTAGTTTAGGAGTAAATCCAAGTCTTGATTAAGAATCTTGTATGCTGAAATCTGTCATCAAAAGCTAGGAAAATGAGTTGGAAGTGATAGGGATTTTGTCTTAGATTAGCTTGGCCAAATATAATGACTATTGACTCACCCAAATACACATATCTCAAAAAAAAAAAAAGGGAAAGTCATTACTTTCTACAAAACAGATCTGTATTGGGAGATAGCAGAAATGTGATGAAATTATGAAAGAAAAGAAAAACAGCGTCTTGCTCTCCTTCTACCTGACTCCTTTCGAATTCAATGATAAAAAATTGTGGTGTCCTTGAGCAAGGAAGGATTGACTCCTGAAAGTCAAGCCGCTGTTCAGGTTCTGATCCATACCACTATGTAGTGTTAAAACCCTCAGGGCTTTCCCAAAGAGTCGGCAGGCAGATATTACTGGGTTAAGGTTGATTTTTCGTTGTCAAAAGTAACTTAGCAACCAATTAATTAACACCATTATAACGAAAGAATCTATTCATTTAAAGAGTGAATTGCAATCCCTAGTGGGATCTACTAAATTCTGATGACCCTCTAACATTGTAAGGATTTATATGTAAAAGTTGAGTTTGCAGAAGCACTCGACATTGAGCCATGGCCAACAACAACAGTGTAGACTCCCTAGAATCCAAGGAAATACACCGCTCTTTGCCATCCTTTTTCTATTTTTGATTCTCACTGTGGACAATATTAATTACGTTCGCTAGAGTGATAAAAAAAAAAAAAAAAGAGAGTGGTTTTCACAAAACCACAGTTTGAAACAAGGATAAAACAAAAATCTTTGTTTTACTTCTACCCCAATACATAAATTCATAGTCAAAAGTGGGGGGTCAGGGGTCTCCTCCACAAATCCTCCAAACCACACTTCATCATATTGCATTATTAGACCCTACGATTGATTATTATTATTATTATTATTATTAGTTGCATTTCGAAGAGATTATAAATATTTTTAACAAGTGAAGAGGGGCCAATATATATAGTTAAAAGATATACCCTTCCCACTGCTCTCAATCATTCCAAACCTGTTCTCCTTCACTTTACAGTTTATCGCTCTCTCTAGTAACAATTATAAACCTTATGAACCAGGTGGACATAATATCATAAGCATCAAGGTTTCAAGTTTCAACCCTGATACAATGTTGAAGAAGTCATTCCATCACCGGAATGGTTCCGGCGAGCTCGACGTGTTCGAAGCGGCTCGGTATTTCTCAGGGTACAATGAAGCAGCGAGCTACAATTGTGGAACATTAATCAGTCAAAAGGTAACGCGGGACGAGAGGCAGCCATTGAAAGGAGATCGGATCAGCTTGGATGTAGCAATGAGAAGAAATCCTCTTCTTCACCAGTCTCATTTGGTGGAAAAACATGTCAAAGAGAAGAAACACAAGCAACCAAGCTCCCCAGGTGGTAAACTCGCTACCTTCTTGAACTCTCTTTTCAATCAAACAGGTTCCAAAAAGAAGAAAAATTCGAAATCCACCACACAATCCATGAAAGATGAAGAAGTGAGCCCTGGTGGGAGAAGGAAAAGGAGGATTAGTATCAGCCATTTTCGTAGCTCTAACACGGTTGATACCAAGTCCTTTTATTCTTCTTCAAGCTCTGGTTTCAGAACCCCACCTCCTTATGCAGCCACACCTACAAAAAGGAATGAGACATCGAAGCTCATTGATGGGTTCTTAGAAAAGTACAAGAATATCGAACCCCATCATCAGGATAAGAATATGAGCATTAGGGTTGATCGATATCAATCCGAAGAGAAAGACTTCAGTAAGTTGTGTGAGGTTGATGATGGTGCAGATAGTGATTCAAGCTCTGATCTTTTTGAGTTGCAAAGCTATTCAAGTGGTTTGCCTGTGTTTGAAACTACAAACATGGATAGCTTCAAGAGGGGAGCACCGGTTTCCAATGGTGCCCTTTGAGACTATACTCTTTCTCAAACTTTGGCTTCATTTGTTTTTCATCTCCATTAATGACTGTGATAATTAACAGATATTGAATGCTTTTCATTTCTCTGTGTGTACAGTTTGGAATTTGTTTGTTTGTCTTTCCTTTTCCAGCCACTTCTTTTCATGGATTAATGCATAAACCTCAAAAGTCCTCCATTTCTTTTGCTCGCTTAGATTGTGCCATGATTAATGATTATCCACTAAATTAATGGAGAAAACCCAACAAAAGCCATCATCACGTCACATTAATTAATATTTCCTAATCAGCACGTGTGATTCATATAAACCTTATTTTCTCTACACAAAGCATGCCGTAATAAATTGAATCACAGGTGAAATGATAAAATTTGTCTCCAAAGTCTAGAATGTTATTTCTAAACTAAACTGTATGAATCGAATAAACTACATCCAAATTCATTAAGTTTTTGCATGCCTGATTTATAGGCTCATCTTCCAAACCTGCAGGAACAAAGTTTTTTTTCGGTGAATGCAGGAACAAAGTTAAGTTCAGAAATCAAACTTCTTTTCAGCAATTTCAATTAAATTAAGTTATAAGGCTTCCTAGAATTCATCATTATTCTTACATGTAGAGAAATGTCTGAATCTTTATCTGATATAGATTCAATGATGAACAATGGTGGGTTAAGCAGTAGAGAAGTTGTAAAGCATTGAAGGGTAAAACTTCGTACGGACGTACGTCTTATCATTCCAATAATGTAACTTCCACTTTAAACCCCAAATTATTAAGAGTTTTGATTAATGCCAACAACATTAAATTCCTGTGCAATCAGACAACTAAACATACAAAGACATGTGTTGTTTATTTAACTATATAGAAGCAAGTTTTGCTTGCTTATAATAATTAAGAATTAAGAACCAACTTTTGTGCCTTTAGATTATATTTTACAAGTTGAGCCCAAGAGTCCTTTTCAAAATTCAACTCATGCGTATAAAGCTAGTAGTGTTTTTTTTCCCTCTACCCTTTCCTTAGTGTCACTTGGAATCAGAATAAAGGTCTAACGCTAAATCGATGATGAAACCTATTGATAGCCTTTTAGAAAGAATGATGCACAAGAATGATGTATGTACTGTAGAGCACTAAAAAAGCCTTTATAGGAGGGCATGATAGACATCAATGATGCATAGGGGCACCCTAGCTAAGGGTCCAGCAAACCATGTCGCATCCTAATGGATGAGATAGGTCTATGCAGTGATTTTTTTTCAAAGTAAATGTGATTTTATGAAGTTTGACCGGAAATTTTGCTTGCTTTGAATATCGGATCTTCCCTAAGAAATTATTAATTTAGACTCTGAATAGAAAAAAAAATTAGAAAGAACTACTAAAAAATCAGTAAGTCGTTGTAGTATAGTGGTGAGTATTCCCGCCTGTCACGCGGGCGATCCGGGTTCGATCCCCGGCAACGGCGGATATTTCCTTTTTCCTATCAAAAAAAAGTTTTTGGATTTCTGGACAAACTCCAGATAAATATTTTAAAAACTACTGAAAATCAAGAAGTCGTAGGATAGTGGTGAGTATTTTTCGCCTGTCAAGCGGGTGACCCGGGTTCGATCCCTGGCATCGGTAATTTTCAAATAAAGTTTTTGGAGTTCTAGACAAACTCCAGATATTGCATGGGAGAAATATGGAAAGAACTACTAAAAGTTAAAAAGTCGTTTTAGTATAAGAGTGAGTATTCCCGCCTGTCACGCCGGTGACCCGGATTCGATCCCCTGCAATGGCGAATATTTATATTTCCTAAAATTTTCAAAAAAGATTTTGGAGTTCTAGACAAATTCTAGATATTGCATGGGAGAAATATTAAAAGAACTACTAAAAATTAAGAAGTCGTAGTATAAGGGTGAGTATTCCCGTCTGTCGCGCAGGTGACCCGGGTTCGATCGCGGGCAACGGTGAATATTGTATTTTTTAAATTTTTCAAAGTTTTTGGAGTTCTAGACAAACTCCAGGTATTGTATGGGAAGAAATATTTAAAGAACTACCAAAAATCAACAAGTCGTTGTAGTATAGTGGTGAGTATTCCCGCCTGTCACGCGGGTGACCCGGGTTCGATCCCCGGCAACGGCGAGTGTTATTTTCCTAAAAATTTTCAAATAAAGTTTTTAGAGTTCTAGACAAACTCCAGATATTAAGTAAGAGAAATATTAAAAGAACTACTGAAAGTAGTTGTGAGTATTCCCGCCTGTCACCCGGGTGACCCGGGTTCGATCCCCGGCATCGGCGACTAACTTTTTTCCTAATCAAATAAAGTTTTTATTTAGAATTTCGAGGGAAATGACGCATTTCAAGATTTTAGTTCCCGCCATTTAAAGAGCCATCTCTTCGTCTATCTTGAAAATCCTCTCTACTCGCTTATTGTTAGTTATTTGGAAATCTTGTTTTCTTCTCATTTCTTTGAATGGCGAAAATTAAAGGAGGAGAACAAACAGCGAAATTAGACGATCTGGAGATCGTTTCCATTGGATCTCTATACAAAGGCCCCTGGGAGAAGAAGTATTGGAGCTCCTCTAGGGTTCGTTTGCTTTTCTATTTGCAGTTTACTCGACATTCTCACGGTGTATGATTTTTTTTTTGTGTAATCAATGTAGATACCTGCCGAATAACTTGAATGAAAACTAAAGAACTCTGGTTGATTGCCGGTGTCTCTAATAGTAGTATATTTTTCTGCAAGTACGGTGCAAATTTGTAATTGGAATTTAGGAACTCCGAATCTTCGATCCTAACAAGTTTTGGCAAATTAAAAAAATATATATTTGAACTAACAGCAGAAAATTGAAGTAAATTGTTATGGACTAATGGTGTTTCGTTTAAGTGGATTTAACCTTGTTAATCTGTAGGGTAAAGATCGATATCCTTATCCTGTGGGCTATCAAGCTGTTCGGGCTCACAATGGAAGCACTTATAAGACAGAAATCCATGAAGGTCCTAGAGGGCCTTTGTTTGTGGTGAGTAAGCAGACATGATGGTTTTACCTAGCACTTGCATCTTGTTTTCCATTGATACTTTTTTAAGCGAATTATAAGGCAAAAGTGTGCCTCTATTTCCATGCAGATCTCCTGTGATGGGCAATCGTGTTCTGGACAAACTCCAGATATTGCATGGGAGAAATTTCAGAAGATGGGTTGCTCACATTTGAAGATATGGCATGGAAAGAGATTCTCATGCAAGATAGACGGTGTGGAGGTATAACTTGGTGGTGCTTCCATAGCACTCTGAAGTTGCATTTTCCTTAGCCCTCCTTTTTTGGTTAATTGCATTGCTATTTACAACTTCAGTATGGACAATTGCAGCTTTGGTGATATCATCTTTATGTTCTTATTTTGTTGTCATATCTGGTATCTGGAAAGCATTTTCCACCTAGATGTCAATTCATTCTACTTTTTCTTGTTTTCTAATTGTTCAGAATTATAAAACTCTCTTCTGTCAAACACTTTGGTCTCTAGATTGAAGATTTCTTATAGAAGAGATGCATCCTAATTTGAACAAGATGATCTAGGGGTTGCTCTGGTGACTACTATAATTTAGCCTTAGTGAGAAGAATAGCTAAGCTTGTGGAAATCCTTTGAGTTACTGTCTTGTTCTTTCATCTTTATGTGGTTACCTTAAATATTAACCTCAGAATCGCTTAGATTGAGAGTGATTAACATGATAAAGATCAAGCTCTGACATCAATTTGAAGCAGTATAATGTGGAGCATTTATGTCGATCTTTTCTCTTTGATAGATTTTTCACTGGGTGGCTCAGGTTGTTGTATTCTTTGTAACGAATGCAATAAAGGTGCTCTATAGTATTATTTTACAGATGTTGATGCCTTTATATGCATGCATACTGCATACATATTTTAAAAACTTTCACTTATTTCTTGGCTGTTTTTTTTATTTGTGGTGCTTCTTTGAGCTACTTGATGCTTTACTGTTTTGACTTGCTCAATGTTTGAAAATGTATTTCCTAACTTTGGATAAGTAAAGAAAAACATAGGTAATTTCACTGAGTTTTTCTTTGCATTTTCATGCAGTTTTTTGGATTTAAAAATCCATTTGTTCAAAGGTTACTTCGGGAATTGGTGGCAAATGTCAATGGAACAGCAGAAAGGAGTTTGTTATCTTCCAGCTTTTGCAATGGCGCTTCTAGAATGGATAATGATAATGGGAGCTCAACTGTCTGTACTGCTTCTGATTTACTACCATACTTGGCCAGGCCACAGATCAGGAAAAAGAGAAGTACAAGGTGTGAAAAAATGCAAAGCAAGTTGGTTGACAGGCCTGGCCTTAAACGACCCCGATCTAAGGACCTGACTTATGATGCCGAGGATTCAAATTTAGTACCAGGGAATCAAGTGAAACATGAACATGGGTTCTTGGTAACTCATAATGCTTCGGAAGATGAAATTGACAGATTTCCCGAAGCATCGGCAGTGCACTCTACATCAGCAGGGAAAATTGTAGAAAGCTCCCCAGCTAAAGATGGTTTTCCATCAAAATCTGTTGATTTCGTGGCTCATCATGGTGAGAATGAAGCCAAGGGCAAGTTCATTAGTTCCCAAAATGAAAAATTCACTAGACTAGCTAATATTGCATATAAAGAGGTAAGATTGTCTATCATGTCTCATTTTCATTTGGTTCTGCCCATGTTGAACATCTTGTTGAAATCATGTTCCCTCTATCTTCTTGCAAAATTTAGGTACTTACTGCTTGAATTAGTCTTACCATCTGGAGCTAGCTTTTAAGAGCTATTTCCTCAGAATTATCACCCTCTTCCATTTTGGGGGCAAATTATGTGAAATCATGGCTTTATAATCAGTTGATGCAGTCTTTTTTTTGCTATTACAAGTAACATTAGTTGCCACAATATTAGAAACCTTCTTAACTTCTTACAGTTGGATAGGTCACAAGATACTGTACTGGAAGGATTCTGTTTTCCTAAAAAAACAGATGACAGACCTGAAGATTCATCATTTCCAAATGACTCCATGGGCATAAATGATGTCCATCTTTATGCACCTGATACTTTGGATTTTGAAGGTAGTTCTTATCTGCAGTATATACTACATTGTAACCTAGGTTTTCTTTTACATTTATAATTTATCATTCTTAGCATCCACCTTATTAGGCCACAACATCTATGCAGATGATAGGACAAATGTTGCTTCAGGTGCAAAGGACATAACTGGCAGTATGAAAGAAGAGTTAATCACTACTAATATGGTTAATTCTGATGGCTTGGTGACTGAGTCTCATCAAGAAGAAGAAATAGGCACATCTAATTCAAATACAGGGTCTGAAAAAAGTGAGTTTGATTCGGTAGGTCAGGAAATGGCTAAGTTGATGATGACTGTTTTACTTCCTCAAGCTGTTCCATTGCTTAAGGAGTCTTCAAAGAAGAAAAAGGAAACAATTAGCCCATGCAATGTATTGCGTCATGTGATGAACTCTCGAGAGGACAACATTGTCACTAACCATTTGTTGAACCTTCCATCTTCAGGTACTGTTAAATTTTATAAAATTTGAAGTTTTCTCTGAACATATTCATCTTGGCATGTAGCATCCAACACCTTGAGTCCCTAGACTTTGTAGTTTCATGTTAATCTTTTCTTGCTAGCTCATGAGTTTTTTCTGCTAAAACTGCTGCCTTCATTCTAACAGAGGATGCATGTACAGAACAGGACACAAGAATGCATATCCAAGGTTTAGACCACGGTTTAGTTGTGCCAAATCTTGAACACTTGAACTCTGTTATTCTTGACAGTTTTGAGAATAGTCAGGGAGGGGATCATGTAGCTAGCCAAGCTATATTGTTTTCAAAAAGTATGGAGGTTAATCAGACTAGTTTCAACAAAGAAGCATTTGATTCCAACATCCAGGAACAGCTTGTTAGCATCAAACCGAATCAGGAAACACGAGTTTGTTGTGGCGAGAGCTGTGGGGACCAAGACACCATCTGCCACAAGGAAGTAAACATGGCCGAGTCTGCTTTAGAGTGTGCATTTCCAATCATGAAAACTCTCTCTGAAGATATCCAGGGTGTTTCCATAACTTTGGATGAAAACTCAGCAGATATTGGAAACCATTCCAAGCAAAAGAAGCCCAAGAATGCACTTAATTGTGCTGAAGGTAATGAAGTTAAACCAACCTTGAAATTTTAGGTCTCAAATTTACTTTTGAGTCCTCACAGGGCAAGCCTTAGCTCCTAAACTGATTGACAAGATATCAATCTAGTGTGGAATGAAAACTACCTAGTTTCCTACTAGCCTGCAACCTTTACCTAAAGTTTAACTTCATGGTTAGAAACTGTCACTCAGAACAGAACTTACGTAATGGAAAGCTGTATATCATGCAATTTACTGAATTCCTGATAGTTTACATGGAACTCCATGATAATTCTATTATTTATTTTTGTTTCAGTTAATCATGATTTTGATGATTTTCAATTTGAAGCAAATAATCGTGTTTCTGCAGTTGTGGATGCTAATGATATTAATTCAAGAGGAATTGCAAGTTCATTGAAATTATCAGGGAAAGACAGTAGTGCTGAAACCAGGGCTCCTACTACTAACTCTTCCCATCAAGACCAAAATAAAGTGTATACCAGAAAGAAAATCTCAAAGCAAGCTTATTCAACTAGAAAATACGTTGGTCCTCTATCTGAAAGTATCATATGCAGAAATTCTGGAGATGGTTATGCCCCTAATAACTCTGCTATGCCAGGAACTTCACCTGTTTCAAAGAGTTGTCACTCTTCTGATGACAAACCATGCAATAGAGATGTCTTTGGTAATACACCCATGCTTGAAGAACAATCCTGTGGATTGCCTGTGGAGAAAACTGCTGCGTACTGCAAACCCGAAATCAATAATATGCCACCTATTCTATCTAATGAAAACCAAAAGTTGACTTGTGCATCTAAAAAGGATGCATCTTGTTTACTCAATCAATCTGTTTCACTTGAAAGGGGGTATCAAGAAAATTGTTACAAAGAGAGGTTTATTGTAGAAAACGGCTGTTCTGCATCGTGTCAAAACCAGGTGACTAGTTTTTGTGACAAGAACTTATCTACAGCAATGGAAGTTCAAGGTGGTTCAGGTGTCAACCATCATGGGGGTGTAGAGCTTAGTAGTGATCTAAGGGGCATTGTCAACCTTGTAGGAGGCTATTTTCATCCTTTGCCAATTTCATCAGTATTGCTGGGTACAAAAGGAAATGAAATCCACATTTGTGTTTCATGTGGTCTTCTTGTAGATACGGACAGAACCTTGTTCATCTACAAGGTAGCTACTGAAGAACCAAGGAAAGGATGCCCTTCTTTTGTTGGCTACACATCAGTAGTGTTACCATCTTCTGAAGTAAGCTTTAGTGGGCAGATATGTTTTTATATATAAATTCTTCATCTATTTCTATTGCACTTATTGATTCCTTGACATGGTGCTTATCTGGTCTGTGATAATCTTTTTGACAATTTCTTTTGTTCTTTCCTAGATTGATGTAGAAAGATGTGGCTTACAATTTACCCCAGATAGGCAATGTCTTATTTTACTTGACAGCATTAAAACACCTTATTGCAGGTTAACTGTTTCTTTAGGTCTCTATCATGTCAAACTGATTTGAAACAAATATTATACTAATATCAGAATTATTTTCTTAGGGAAGGGAGAATAGATTGTATCTGCTCAATTTGTTTTTCAGGCTGCTCGAAGGAGAATGCAGTAAAAATTGTGCGAGTGAATCCTGGTTATGTTTCTTTGGTTGCAAAATTGGAGACAGTTGAAAGTGTGCTATGTATACTGGTTTGTGAAAATGACTATCTTCTTGCTGCTGGAAAGAGTGGGAGACTGTATCTTTGGGCCATGAATTCAACATGGAGGTGAATGTCTTTCCATTCCCTCTATACAAAATTTACCTCTTTATTCTTATAGCAGATTGTAGTCTTTTTTGTATTGTTCTGAGAAACACCTAATAGGTTTCATATTATAGAAACAGACATATACTGCTGAATATTCAGCTGTTGTAAGTGTAAGAATGCTTTATATAATTTGAAAATAGATTGTGGAATAATGCTTTATATAATTTGAAAATAGATTGTGGAACCTTTCTCCCTTTTTCATTCTGACAATATGGTCCCTTGCCTATTTACTTTCAATGAATCGTGCAATTTTACCAATCTTGTCTACTTTTTGCAGTGCATGGAGAGAAGAATTTATTATACCATCTGGTGACTGCATATCCGCTTGTGTAGTGGAGTTGAAGAGAATTCCAAAGTGTGCTCATCTGGTAATTGGGCATAATGGTTTTGGGGATTTTGTTATATGGTATGTTGGCTTCTGCTTGAAAACCATATTCTTTTATACCGTTTGATTATTCTGACTTCCGAGTGATAGTTTGTATCTAATTGTTGGGTGGCAATGTAGAACTATTAATATATTTATATGCATTGGTCTTTTATATCCTTGATGCAACATTTTGTGCAGAAGGGACAAGGCTTCAAAGGGGCTTTCTTTGTATTTGCCTCTCCACGTAAAATCTGATTAGCTACTGATAATAGGTTTTACTTCTCAGGGATATTCTGAAAAGGGTCAATATCTCAAGATATTCTGGTTCAGGCGATCCAATCAAGCAGTTTTTGCCGATCGGTTTACTTAGTTGGCAGCCTGTTTTCAGCTACGATGACATGAAAGAGCGCATTGATGAAATCACCACATCGACAAAATTTTGGTTTTCCAAACATAAGGATAGTTCTTTTCTTCCATTAGAAGGGAAAGATGTTGCTATTTGGCTTCTTGTCTTGACTAATTCTGATGCTCAGCATGAACATTTATCAAGTAATCACCTAGCAAATACATCCAGATGGTGGAGGCTAGCTTTGCTGGTGAAGGATACGATGATCTTGGGAAGTACACTAGATCCAAGGTAGTTTAAAGGTCTTTTTACATCTTAAATATAAACTAGGCTTTTTTGGTTTCCTAAAGAGATGTAGAGTTCATAAAAATGGAGTCGGTCTGTTGTTTCTTCTCAAGGCAGCAAGTAACCTGTTTTTCTTGTATCAGATATTTCCCTTTCTGTGTTTGTAGTAACTGAAAGAAGTCTGGGAACTGCTCATACTGAATGTTCGAATATATGAGAATGTTTTTATGCATATGCAGCTGTTATATGTGGTATTAGAGCGCTATTGTATCAATTTATGGCTACTGTAAACACTTGAAAAAAAGTAGTAGTTTCTGAGACTTTAGCAAGCAAATGTGTCAAAAATAATTGTTGAACTTTATTTTACAGGGCTGCTACAGTTAGTACGTCACTTGATCATGGGATCATGGGAAGAGATGATGGGTTAGTGTATATGTGGGAATTGTCCACTGGAACTAGACTTGGCGTTTTGCATCATTTCAAAGGTATGTAATCTGCCTGTACTTAGTGCAGGGGACAATATTAGAATTTAAATCAAACCCATTCATGGACCTTTACTAAACAGCGTGCAAGTCTTTGTTGCTTGGACTTGGGTGATTACTGTATGGAAATACATGTCTATATTCAGTATTTTTCCAAGTTTTCCCGTGAATTCATAGTATCTTTGGAGGTTCATATTTCTATACTCGTATCTAGATATGGATTGGATATTGGTATTTGAAGAAACGTGCATCTATAATAATTGCAATGTCTAGATATGTATCGGATAAGTTTAAATTCTGATTATGAAGAACATAGAAGATTCATTGGATTGGTTGTGATGATCCTGGATGGATCTGATTCCAGAAGTTTTCATGGTTGTGATGATCCTGGATGGATCTGATTCCAGAAGTTTTCATACTTGAAATTTGCTTCAATATTATACATACATTTCTGATTTTAGACAGAGTGATTGCATTTTTTCCTTTACGGAATATCAGGTGGGCGTGTTTCGTGTATTGCAACAGATGAGTCGAGGCCAGAAGTTGTGGCTGTGGCTGCTGATGACGGACAGTTGCTGCTCTATCTACACAACCAAGAAAACTCAGTAAAGAAGTAAGAAAAGTAGCAAATAAGGTAGCTACTCTTCCATGATTCTCTCTTGTTTAAACGTGTAACTGCTTTATCTACACAACCAAGGAAACTTAGTAAAGATGTAAGAAACGTAGCAATTAAGTTAGCTACTCTTCCATGATTCTCTCTCTTGTTTAAACGTGTAACTGTTGTTGATCGTAATAGTGCAACACAGATCCCAGTATAATTGTTTTAAAGATATTCTTTTTCGCCCAACTGTGTGTGCTCTGATATATTTGATTTTGAATTATAATTTAATAGTTAAAACTTTTATATTTTTTATTTTCAATTAAAAATAAAAACAAATTTTTAGTTTTTATTATATATAATAAATAATTTGAGTTTTTACATCAAACCAAAATGAATTTGGAAAAAAAAAAGTTCAAAGGAAAATTCAGAGCGTATAATTGCAATTTCCGCTGCGGCGTCTCCTATTTTAAGCTTCAAAGAAGCATCTAGATTTAACTTTGTTACAAATTCCAGTTACGAGATATTACCTAGCACGGGATTTATAAAACCATTAGAAATTAAAGAAAATTTTAAGGTAAATCATAAAAAGTTATCCAACTATTAACCTGTATCTATTTTAGTTATCTAGGTTTAAATTTTTTTATTTTAGTCGACAAATCACTAATGAAGTGTTGATATGATCATTTTTTATTGGTATAATAATAAATTTAACTTTCTATTTTTTACAAATTTTATCAAATTGGTCTTAATTCAAAACAATTCTATAAATTTAACCTTCAACTTTACACTTTATGTAAATTTAGCCTTGATTTTAAAAATAAAAAAATTATTTAAAAGTTTCATTTGTAAATAAAAATACATAAGATTTTATAAAAATACATACAAATTTATAAATAAATTAATATCCATTTCGGTCCTTTTCTAACATGAAATTTATTAAATAATATTTTTTTAAAAAAACTCACATATAAGACTTAAACCAGATTCAAACTTTTTATTATTTTTAATTCTATTTTATAAATACTGAATCGAAAATTTAGTTTTTCGATTTAATTAATTTTCATGTTCGGTTTAATTGGTTTATTCAGTCTATTTTTAGTTTTGACATTTTAAACCGATTAAGGCAATAAGCCCATAACCCATTTACATACTCAAGCCCAAATTTAAACCTTAAACCCAAATACCTATTAAAACTTAATACTCTTTGTAACACCCCTCACTCGGTCCGATCATCGGACTCGAGCTATAGAAAGCTACAATAGTCAACGGAACAGTTACATGCAGAACTTAATTCAATTTTTTTTATTAAACATATAATTATTTTATATATACTCACAAGTCATGTTTTACAAACAAAACCGATTCTAAATTGAGCTTACAAAAGCTCTTAAGTTGACCCGAGTAAGAATAAGGGTCATTCTAAAAGATTTTACAAAAAATAAGGACATTTATGAAAAACATGGTACACGACCGTGTCCTCAAGCCGTGTAACTCTCTGTGACTGTGGTTTAAAAGTGACCATTCCACCAGATCTCACACGGCCGTGTGGCTGGACCGTATAACTTTTAGGAACCGTGTGGCTCCAAAAACTCATTTTTATTAGAAATCCCTTTGTGGTGCAAGTATAGACCATTTGGTGCTTGTTTTAAAACCAACCTTTAAAAGTAACCTCAAAAATGCATTTAACAACTTTTAAACCTCTTCAAAACATCCCAAAACCTAGCCATCACATATCATATATCAACCTCCTAAACATCTAACCGATATGCCACATTGACACCATTATACAACAAGGTCATAAGAACATTACATACCATTCAAGTAAATTGATATCATTCCACACCATTCATCGAATTCAAGCATGCAACTAAACATTTGTTACCATCAAAATTGTATCAAAACCATCATACCATTTTCATCACATTAACTCAAGCTTTTCGCATTCAAAACTGACCATTTATAAGCTTTAACCATAGCTTACTATAATGTCATAATGCACATTTTAAACATCATAATAAACATCCACAACCAACCACATTCTTGGTTCAAACTCATGAATACTCCAAGTAAACACATATACAATTCAAGTATATACATATCATATAAACATTCAAAACAAACATTATATAAGTATCATTTCAGCATCTTCCAACATAAACACCTATTCACATCAAAACCTATACACATGTCACAAAATCGTGTCTAGAATGATTTAAAAGTCTATCGAGACTGAAGCTGGATAGTGTGAGCTCTGGGGTGATCCGATAGACACATTCTGCAAAATGCCAACTACAAAAATAGAAAACAAAACAGAGTAAGCATTACGAATACTTTATAAGTTCATAGGTTTTAAAAACAATAAAACTCACTTGTAATCACAATTAACATACTAATTAGCTAACTATACAGCTTCCCTGTCATCACATTTCACAAAGGTAAAGTGAGTTTACGAGATTTATAAAATTTCAATTTGTACATGTAGATTTCATTCAGTATCATTCTAATAGAATTATCAAACATAAAATCATTTACACCAGTCCAATCACATATATCCATTTCTAATCACAATACATTCTATCGTTTAGTCATTTTTCATTTTTATATTAACTGTTTAGCCTGATGAACTATAATAAATAGATACAGATACGCGAGTAACTACTAAACACACCAGAAAGCAACTTAGTGTTGTACAGAGGCACCAAAGTACAAGTAGAGGCACCGAAATGCAAACAGTGGCTCCGAAGTGCAAACCCGTACAAGCACACAATTGACCCTATTGGCATGCCAATTGTATCCTATCCTATCATATCTACGTTCATCCAGGCACATTTAACACAACAATTCCATTCATTACAATTAAGTCCATTTCTCACTTTTTGTATCATTTTGAAAACAAGTCAAAATACAATTACACATTATAATATCACAATTGAAATACACACAATACATTTAGCATATATCTACACCATATGACCTTACCTGTAAAAGCTGCTAATGAGTTGAAGTGTAGGGACTAATCAACAATTTCCCCTTTTTCTTGATTATCTACCAATTGATTCAAATCTTGATCTATACGATAATTCATTTCAAATTATCAGTTTAAAATGCCTTATAACAATTTATTTTATGCATATGACAGTTCAATTTCATTTTATAGAAATTTCCTAAACTTTTTCATTTTATTCAATTTAGTTCCTAAAATCGAGACAATCACAACTGTCACATCTAAGCCTTGTTTTTCAGTCTGATTTCATTCACATCCTTCTACAACCTTCTAATATCTATATTTACAGAAATTTAATGCCAATTTTGAAATTATTACACTTTAGTTCCTATGTTCAAAACTAACAACTTTCACTTTACAAATTAATCCCTTTTCATTTCTAAGGTTATAAACTTACATATTAACACCAAAAGCTTCAAAAATAATCAATTATAATATTTAAAATCTTTAACAAATTTACAATTTAACACCTAGATTAACTAATTCAAAATACAATAATCTCAAAAATATAAAATTTATGAACAACGATCTTAGAATCACTCACCATGTAAGGGCCGAACCTTCAAACTCTCCAAAGCTCCCTTCCAACGGTGAGATTCGGTGGAAGGAGGAAGATGAAATAATGGTTTCTCTTTCCTTCCACCTTTAGCTAATTATTTTTATTATTATTACATTTTAATTTCTTTATTAATTTTAGTTAAACATCATTATAAACCGTCCACTATTAAAATATAAGTTTTAATTGCCATTTAAATCCTTGAACAAATTCTATTCAAGCCTTTTAACTAATAAAAATCAATAGCGATTAATTTTTACGATTTAATCCTTGTACCTTAATTACTCTCTAATTCAGCAAAATTACCTATCCAAACTCAGTTCAGCTAAACAATAACTCCGCAAATATTTATGAGCTCGGTTTATGGAAACGAGGTCCCAATATCTCATTTTCGAACACTATTGACTTTAGAGTCATTATACTTATACCTTAATTAAATATCAAATCAATAAATTTCCTAAATCAAAATTCAATAATATACTAAAATAGACTCAATATTATTAATTAATATTTACGGACTCAATAGTCAAAAATAGAGTTCCGAAACCACCGTTTCCGACATCACTAGAAAATGAGTTGTTACACTCTTAAAGCCTGAACCTATTAAACTCAATACCCATTGATATTAAAAACTCAAATTGATAATTTAATTTTTATCATTTAAGACATATAAAAGCTAATTTAATTTTAATATTTATATGTAAGAAAATAAAAATAAAAATTTTTATCATTTAATTTTTATAAATTTTATATGTAAAATATTTTGAAATTGCATAAGAAAATCTTTTATCACTTATTTATATATATATATTTTATAAAATTAAATGATAAATTTCATATACCCATTGTTTTTATGATATTCATTTCAATTTTTATAATAAATTTCATATATCAAAGTAAGGATATGTGGGTGATGTAAGAAAATAAATATTTTTTGAGTTAAAAGAAGTTTGATTTAATTTTTATTATTTTTATGATTAATTTAAAATAAAAATAAAATTAAAAGTGATATAATATAGTAAATTGAACAAGGAAGACAATAATGTGAAAAAAAATTAAAGGAAATAAAATTATAAGTACTTAAATTAGAACTTTTTTCCTACTCAAAAAAATATTAAAAACAGAACAGCAAAATTTTTGGTTCGGTTTATTCGATTTTCCTCCCTAAGTTGGTTTGGTTTATTCGGTTTATTTAGTTTTTGATATAAAAAACCAAACTAATCGAATGTAGACCCCTATTTGGCTTTATTCCTTAGTCCTCACTAAATTTGCCAAGCACTAGGCACCACATTTGCCCACAACCACCTGTACTAATAACCTTTCTTCGAACTCATTGATTTTCGCGTCCTCAATCATTGTGCCATTGAATTAAGAATTGATTATGGAGTTACCAACATGGCTATCTACCTATTGGTTCCCTAGGACTTCACATTTACCTATATATCCTCAATCATACATGTACTCAAAAGCAACAAACTCATTTTGGGAACAACCTAAAGACATTGATTATTACCCTTTTCAACCTGAGGCTGTGGTTTTTGGCCCAACCTAAATTTGATGCTCGTCAATGTTGAAAAAAAGGAAAAGCTAAATCTACTTAAGTCTTTTTCATGGTTTTTTCCCCTTGTTTTATTTATAAAATTATTATTTTAATAAATAATGTCATGTTAAAAAAATAGAAAAATATATATTCATTTATATGTATTTTTTTTATAATTTTGTATGCATTTTTATAAAATCTTATATATTTTTATAAAAAAAATGAAATATTTAAATATTTTTTATATTTTAAAGTTTTCTAAATTTTATTTTTGATTTTATAAAAATCAAGTCTAAATTGACATAATGTGTAAGGTTGAGGGTTAAATTTATTGATTTTTTTGAAATTAAGACCAAATTGATAATATTTGTAAATATTGGAAGGCTAAATTTGTTATTATGTCAAAGAAAAACTGCCACATCAGTATTTTGTTAGTGATTTAATGGACGAGTGATCAAAATATTAAATTTCAATAATATTAGTGACTAAAATAGAAATTTTTAAACCTGGATAGCCAAAACAAAAACACATTAATAATTGGAGGATTATTTATATAGTTTACCCAAAATTTTAATACATGTATTCATAAATTCATCAAGGTAGGAATAAAATTATGGAAAAATTGAAACTTATCCGACTTTTCTTGATGTACCTTTAATCCGACTTTTTTAGAGGTACCTTTCCATAGAAATAATTAGGTTAAGGGTACTTAATTTCTTCGGAAAATTAATTAAGCCCTTAAAATTTTTTATCCAATTACATTATTGAATTGTAAAAATACACCTAATTAAATCTTAACAAGTTACCGTTAAAGTCCAATGATTTTGTTTTTTTTGTTATGTTTGCCTCATGCAACATTGATATTTTCTTTATATATTTATTAAAATATAAAATTTATAAAAACCGTAAATTTTCAGTGATGGCTATAAAAGCACGTGGAGTCAACCTGAAAAGTCTTTACTTATTATTTTATTTCCTTTTTCCTACAAAATGGGGAGCTTCTTAGTAGTTTCAAAAAGAAACATATTAAAAGAAGAGAACAATGGTTATGAGAAATTCATATAAATGCTTTGTTGCTCCTATTTCAGACAACTGTAAGCTTCATATAAAGGTAGGCACAATTTATTAACAATGAATGATAATAAACTTTCCTTCTTTTGTTTCTTAATTAACTTCAATGCTTGTGCTGTGCAGAAAAATATATCTGCTTATTTGTTAAGGCAAAGGAAAAGGAAGGGACGACCTTTCAAGTTACATAAAGATGGGAACATGGATATGGATATGGATATGCATATGCGGTGGATTCCTAAGTCCAAAATGGAAATGGTTCAGGTGGCCTGAGCGACTGGTTATTTTCACCTTTGGTATTTTCACCATTTCCTTCCTACTTCATATGTGTGTGTGTGTGTATATATATATATATATATACACACTAAGGATTAATCTGTTTTTGGTAGGATTTATCACTTTCATACCTTTCACACATACGTGTCTTCTTTTTCAGTTTTTTCTTAACTGATTGAGTATTGCATATAACTAGATATAGTGAACTACTTATTATGATTAACTAAAGCATATAGATGTGAGTTATTGTGAGGCTCCTGTTCAGCTAATCCCTTGCGATCTTAATTATATACTCTCAGTTCAATAACCCCTAGAATTTCATTTTGGCCATATATATATATAGGTCTTGTTTTCAGCAAGGGCTTGATGACTTTAGTGCTGCAGAACCTATCGTCATTCCTAACAGATTCCTTGAATTTGAAACTAAAAGAAGCAATTACAATCGTCAATCTTCAAGAAGGTCTAAGGAATATGTTGCAGATATGTGTCGCCCTCAGCATTGATGCCTATCTTGGTTACCGATGGATGTTGATTCTTTCTAGTCTTCTATATTCTGCTGTAAGTTTGATATTAATTTCAAAATCATTTACTGGGCTGTTGCTGCGTCTCTCCAGCAAACATACATATCCCACGCTCACGGCCAAGTTTGAATAACATAGATTTATATCATGCAGGGACTTTTCCTCTTAGCACTCTCATTGCCTGGTGGTGAAGGATGTCCTTCGAATTGTTTTAAGGAACTAAAGCATACGAGTTTCTGGGCAGGATTAACTCTTGTGACTGTGGGTGGGGCTGCACAAGTTATTCCCCTTTACGCCCTTTCTTTCGAGCAAACCAGGGTCGCAAAAAACCCGGAAGACTATGAACCAGCAAGGGTTCAAGTTGGATGCTTTAGGTTTAGGGTCAAAATAGGAGGCTGGCGGCACTTTCTGCAGAAAGTAATCAGATGGCTTCTATTTGTATTCTTGACAATGGGAGCCCTAACATCAGTCTATGGTTTTTTCTTTTATTACGACAAATGGCATCAACGTTTTGTCCAATCAGCCGTTGCCATATTCATTGGTTTACTTTGGTTTCTTTGTGGCTTTCCTTTCTATGGCCCTCGTCGACTGCAGCCAAGTCCACTTTCGATTATGCTGCGTACCTTGATCGCGGCTTGGCAGAAGAGGCATCTCAAATACCAAATAAACTTGGACGAGGAAGATCAAAATCATAGTCTTACAGACCATCTTGAGTGAATCGCCCTCTCCCTGCCATTTCTTTTTACATCATTTTCCATCGTTTTCTTAATTCCCGTGATATGTTCGTTGTAGCGTTAACCATATATCGATGCTTTCCATAAATACAGGCTGCTCAACAGTGCTGCAGTGAAAGAGTCACCGGCTGATGACAATCTACGAACGAGATGGAGACTTTGTACCGTGACAGAAGTAGAACAAACAAAGCTTCTTTTAGATATTATTCCAATGTCTGCAACTTTCATTGTGTATGGCATGGTGAAGTCTCTTGGTAATACATTCTTCATCGAGCAGGCAGACAGAATGCGTGGCGGTACACCGCTTGTACTTCTTCAGTTGATCCAGTTTATCTCTGAGAGTGCTGCCAATAAAGGGTATAAAATGGTGTTCGAGAAACGGATAAAAAGAATTAAAAGACGGTACTCTGATGGAGTGAAGATCGGCATAGGCATGTTGACCTCCATACTATGCTGTGCTGTTGCATCACAAGTTGAGTCCAAACGGTTAAAAGCTCTGAAAAAGAAGGGGTTATTGGATAATCCCGAAGCTGAAGCCCCCATGTCAGCATCTTGGTTGCTTCTGCAATTCATTTTCCTTGGTGCAATGGAAGGGTTAGCCGGGGATGGAATCGTCAATTTCTTCGGTCATTATGCACCAGATTCAAGGAGATATGCACCTGTATTTACAAGTTCACTCACAGGATTTGGAACTATACTTAGCATTGGATTCATAGCTATTATAGATTATTACAGCAGGTTCAGATATAAAGAAAGTTGGATTGGTGAGAGCGTAAACGAAAGTCGTTTGGATTTAATCTATCGTGCATATGTCATGCTCGCCGTACTCAACTGTTTCATCTATGCTTATGTCGCCTCATCGTATTCTTATGATAATATCATAGGAAGACCAGAAAACGAACAAGAAATACCAGTCTTGGAAGTTAAACAACAAGAAGAATAAGAAACAGCAGCAGGAGATCAGCAGAACAAACAAGAGCAAGAGGAGTATCAGTTGCAGAGGATGTCAGTGCGTTAGGCTGCTGTTTTTTTATGTTTAATCATGCTTGCAGGCGAAGCCAGAATCAATTTTTTAGGGGGCCGAATGAAAATTTAATTTTTTATAGTCTATAACTTTATAATTTTTAAAGGATTAAATCAAATTTTTATAATTTTAGGGGGCCAAAGTACAATTTTACTTTTACTAATTTAAAATTTTAAAAAAAATTCAAGGGCCTAAATATAAAATTTACATTTTAAGGGGGGCCAGGGCCACTGCCAGCCTCCCCTTGTATCCGCCTCTGCATGCTTGGATGTGAGTGCCAAAATATGTATTCTTTTATGTGTTTTTTTTTTCACTTTTCTGTATATATTTGAGGTTAATGGCTGCGCTCCTAACAATGTCATTCTAACACCCCGATATCTGAGCTACTACGTATTAAATTCATTGCTAAAGCAACTGAAATTTATAATATTCAATTCGTCAATCAATATTGATCGCGTGTCAGAGTCTTAAAATTTATATAAAGAATGATTGAATCTGGAAACTAACTATGACAACGATTTGAGGGAATCACACCTATCGAACAGTAGTATAGTTTAGGCAAGACTGGAATGTCGAATCCCAAAGGAACCAAAAGAACTAATACTGACTCTCTTTTTATTATCTAGCCTAAGAATTAAGGGAATTATTTATCTAATCTAAAATTAACTAACAACTAAACTAAAGATGCAAAGAGAAAGAAGATGAATTGAGAGAATAACTTTAGGAAAAACCAATTGATTAAGACGACACCCAAGGAAGAATCCACCTAGACTTCACTTGTTATCTAACTTTGAACCAGACGATTTATTCACTTGACTTGATCCGTAAGATTCCCTAACGTATATTAATCCCTCTCTCGATGCGACTAACGTCTAACCCTAGGTTGATTAATTGAAATCTCTTTCTAATTAAAACCCCTAGAATTGCATTAACTCGATCTATGGATTCCCATATTAGGTTTCACCCTAATCCGGTAAAATCTCGTCACCCTATCTCTAGGCGCGCGATCAACTCTGCTTAATTATGCTAGATCTACTCTTAGGCAGGGACTTTTGCTCCTCCACCTAAGCACATCACATTTGAATTAATATCGCGGAAATATCAACACAAGAATTAAGAACAAGTCAAATATTTATCATATAGTTCAGCAAACGATAACAAGATTCATCTTAGGTTTCACTCCCTCAGGTATCTGAGGGTTTAGTTCATAACAATAATAAAATACATCTCAAAAGAAAAGATAAAACAAAACATAAGAAATCCCTAAAACCCCCTAAAGGAATTTAAGGAGAGATCCTCCGTCGTGAGTATAATTCTGGCTTCTTGAGATGGATCAACTGGCTATCTTAATCTCCACAAATCTGACCTTTCTGGCTCAGCTCCTTCGCCTAGCTAACCACCCCCTTCTAGGTTATACTTAGGGTGTTTATATAGGCTTTTGAGATAGGTTTCTTTTCCCCTAAGTATCTTTTTCCGAGTGAAATTGCTCTTTTCCACGACAGGGACACGGCCATGGCACACACCCGTGTGAGTCGTCTTTAGGCCGTGTTCGGACTTTTAATGAGGCAAGGCCGTGTGGTATTGGGCCCAGGCCGTGTCGATTTCTATTTTGGCCCAATTTGGTCTGTTTTAAGCCCGTTTCTCGTTCTTTTCATCCTCGAGTGCTTTCCTAAGTATGAAGCATGAAAAGAAAGAATTAAGAGCACCTTTTTACATAAATCAAGGGATAAATCATCCAAAAGTATGCTAAATGTGGGATTAAAATATGTTACTTTTATGATTTATCAAATATGCATTTAATTATAAGTAAATCATGTGCATTAAACATTATATGGTTATTGTCGAGTCTTATACAAGCTTACGAAAGTTAATTTGCTAATTCGAGGTCGATATGGACAAAAATGTAAAGAATACAAAGTTTCGAGTCGACATTTCGACTTCAGAGTTTCCTTTTCGCGATGTGACTCTCTATAAAAACTTGTCGTGTCTTTGAAGCAATAGCGCCACTACGAGTATTCTACTCCATTCCTCGTCGTGACTGTAGGGATTCGTAACAATATGTTACCAACAAAATTTAACCTGCTCAAATTTAAAAGACCTATATTTTTATTTATACATTCTCAAGGCAGCCAATTTACAACCTATCAATAACTCCAAGTGATAAAATACTAAAACATTGACCATCCGAACTGAATTCAACCATATATACTCCAAACTAACCAAACATTCGTTTAGTTTCATAACCATATATCATAAGACACCAAATTAATTAATTGAACACATCCAAGCACCATTTCAAATTCTAGGCAAAATATCATGTCATATTCAATTTAGACATTTGAGACATTTAGTTAAAAGTTTCTAGGTACATGCCAAAAGACGAAAATGAACCACTTAATACAAATTTTGTTGGGTTGAAAACGATAGTCTAGATGTTGACTTCAAGTCCTAGAGCTTTGAGAATTACCTGAACCTGTGTACGAAAAAAACAAATTGAGAATTACCTGAACCTGTGTACGAAAAAAACAAACCATACGTTGAGTAATAAGACAAAGTGATACACTTACAATTTAAGTATATGCAACATACAAATGATATCTAACCAATATATACTAACTACTATCCTCTTACCATCAATCCAAGCATACAACATGATTACATTAATTACTAAAACAATTTAACCAAATTGTACCATATATGTTCAATTCTACTTATATAACAATAGTCATTTATGCATATAATAGGCAATATTAACTTTATATTATTCATGTAACAGTTCGGTTTAGACCCTAGTCGGAACAGTGGTTTCGAGACCACGAATCCAAGTCCGAATAATATTTTAATATTATTTTCTGTGCCGTTGACATGTGACTAAGTATGTGTTAAATTTTCGTAGGTTAATTTGTCTGTTTGTGTGTTTAATTTGAGCAAAGGATTTATTTGCATAAAATGTGAAATTTGCTTGCTATTTGCTAAAGTACTAATGTGTTGTGGCTTTTAAAAGTTATGGCCTTAAGTGGTGATTTAACCACTATTTAGTTAGTGGAGAGTTTTGGTCAAAAATGACCTTGTTATTTATGTTATAAAATTTTTGTTTTATATGGCTAAATGGGAAATAGATTATTAATGATTTATTTTGTAATAAAAGAAACATAATGGTGGATTTTATTCATGCATTCATCCACCGAAATTCAAAAGAAAAAGAAAGAAAAATTGAGCTAGGTATTCGGCCTTTCAAGCTTGAATTCAAGGTTAGATTTCAATCCGTTTTTGATAATTTTTACGTTTTTGCAATCGTTGCTTTGAGAGCTATCAAACCCATGTTTCAATTTGATGAATTGATAATGTTTGTGTGAGATGCCATTGATGATATGTTAAGCTTTTAGATAATTTTTGGTGTTAAATGAAATATATGAGCTAGATGAACATACTTTGTTCTTGAAGTTTTGATGAATTTAGCTAAATAGGGCTAAATTGAGAAAATGGTAAATTGAGGAAGTAATTTGTGAATTTGATGGAAAATATGGGCTTGTGTGATATGTATATATATTCGGCTAAGCTTGGTTGTGTATTAATTTTGTGAATTTGATGTTTTGTGAAAAATAGGCTAAATTGATAAAGTGTGCAAATATGAGGGTTAATTTGCAAATAGCCCTAAATGTGTGTCGTTGGATTGAATTGAATGAATTAGTGAATAAAAGAGTTAATTCTGAACATGTTTAGATCAAGAACCTAAGAAAAAGGACTTAGATCGCGGGAGAGCGAAAATAACCGAGTAGCCGTTTTCATTCCGACATATCGAATCCGAGGTAAGTCACTATGCAAATAAATGTATATGTATGCAATTGTATTTGTTCATATGACTAATGATGATAATGAATGCTTATGAGAGGTTATGCATATAAATTCCGAGATAAATTCGATATAGTGATTAAGTCCGAGAAGCCCCGTACGAACCTAGGAATATATAGGATTAACTTTGTTTTGACGTAGGTATCTACTCTGTTTTATCATGTAAGACCACGTCTGGGACGTAGGCGTTGATTTGAGACTCGTGTAAGGCTACGTCAGGGACGTTGGCATCGATATGAGCTTTACGTGTAAGACCACGTCTGAGACGTTGGCATCGATATGAGATTTACGTGTAAGACCACGTCTGGGACGTTGGCATCGATATGAGATTTACGTGTAAGACCATGTCTGGGACATTGGCATCATATTTGATTCGTGTAAGACCCTGTCTGGGACAGTGGCATTGATATCTGAGTGCATGTAAGACCTCGTCTGAGACGTTCGCATTGTACGAATATTCCGGGTACTCTGAGTTTCCTATTAGATTCCTTACGATTCAATGGGCATATCTATGATACGAGTTATACTTCCAAGCTTAGAAGAAATACGTGAATGTACATCCGTTTCAGGTACATTGATATATATATGCTTTGTATGAGCATGGAAGGTAAGTATGTATGTGCATTAATGCAAATGAATATTTGGGATATATGTATGTTTGAAATATGAGCCAATGAGATATTTGAGATGTGTGGATTGGTAAGGAATGGTAAATCAAGTGAGCCAAGAGTTCATTTATGTGCTTGAATTAAGAATATGTTAATGAATTCAAATTGCCATGCTTATAAATGAATTATGTTAAGTTTATTTGTATATGACTTACTAAGCTTTTGGAAAGCTTACTCTGTGTGTGTTTACTCTGTTTTTTTTAGGTCGTTAAAGCTACTGAAGGCTCGGAACCGTCACGGATCGTCATTACACTACTAAACTTATTTTGGTACACTTTGGAATTGTATAAAGTTAGATATGGCATGTATAGGCTAGTATTTTGGTATAATTTGTTTTGTGAACTTAGCAATGTGATTTGGCTATTTATGAGTTCAGACTTTGCTTAAATGAATGTGATATATGATGCATATCTTGGTATGGTTGAAGTATTTGAAATGGCCAAGTTTGGAGTGAGTAAATGAATAAATTATGCTTATGTTGATATGAGTTTTAGTCTTTGAAGTTGTCATGGTTGGAATTGTTATTGAATATATGGTTTGAATGACTATTTTGGTATGTTTTCGGTGGTTATATGTGCATGAGATGTATTGGTAAATATGGCTTGTAGGTTTGACCCTTATGGATGGCATTTTGGCCTTGAAAATGACCTATAATGTCACACGGTCGTGGCATACGGGCGTGCCTAAAGACCGTGGATGAATAGCAGGATGTAGTTTGGTAGCACACGGCCTCGACACGGGGGTGTCAACTAGCCGTGGTGTACAAGTTAGTAGCTAGCTAAGAGTACACGGCCATGGTACACGGGCGTGCTTGGTGGCCGTGGTAGGGAAGTCAATATATGGCCTAGTAGCACACGGCCGTGGCACACGGGCGTGCCTAGTGACCGTGTTGGTATAGTCAGTATATAGACACGGATGGACACACGGGGGTGTCTAGTAGCAGTGGAGGGCACACGGTCTCCTCCCACGGGCGTGTCTCCTCTGTATTTTAGAAAAGTTTAATTTTCTGTGAGATTTTGTATGTGTTTCGATTTAGTCCCGACTTGGTTTATAAGTATGCTTAAGGTCTCGTTGACCGTTTTAAGGGACATTATGCTTGAGAATGATCAATGAATGTGTGAATTTTTGTTGATGCTTTCCGATATGTCCGGTAACACTCCTAACCCTAATCCGGCGTCGGACACGAGATAGGGGTGTTACATTTGATTGGTATCAGAGCTACGGTTTAGCCAATTCTCAGACTAACGTAGCGTGTCAGAGTTTAGCTATACATGCCATATATCTGAATTGTGATAGTGCGATGAATCCTGACGTATAAAATGTGATTTTCATATAGTATGGATCCCGAAAGAGCCGTAGCTGACAACGTAAAAAGTAATGCTCCTGCTCCCGCGCAAGGGACAGCGCCCTCTGATTCGAGACCGGTTATGAGCAGTCAAGAGGGAGAAGCTAAACAGGCTTTCTTCCAGATGATGAGTGAGTGGTTCACTCAGTTTGTAAGGAATAACCCGACTGTGTCACAACCATCGCCCCCGGTTAATCCCCCACAGACTACAATTGTACCACCAGTTATGCATCCTAATCTGTTGAATAAGCCTCTGGTTGACAAGATCCGTAAGTATGGGACCGAAGAATTTCGAGCTACTAAAGATGATGATGCTGAAAAGGTCGAGTTCTGGATTGAAAATACTATCCGGGTATTTGATGAAATGTCTTTGACTCCGGAAGAATGCATTAAATGTGTTGTATCATTACTTCGTGATGCAGCTTATCAATGGTGGAAAACCCTGATTTCTGTTGTTCCGAAAGAGCGAATTATATGGGATTTCTTTCAAATCGAGTTTCGGAAGAAATATATCAGTGAGAGATTTGTTGATCAGAAATGAAAGGAATTTCTAGAATTAAAACAAGGCCGTATGACTGTTTCAGAATATGAACGAGAATTCGTGAGACTGAGTCAGTATGCTCGAGAATGCATATCATCTGAAGCTATAATGTGCAAAAGGTTTGAAGATTGCCTTAATAAAGACATTCGTTTGCTAGTCGGGATTTTAGAAATAAAAGAGTTTGTTGTACTTGTTGACCGAGCTTGCAAAGCTGAGACACTCGGGAAAGATAAAAGAAAATCTGAGTCTGAAGCTCGAGATGTGAAAAAGAGATTTCAGAGTAAATCATTTCAGTCTGCACCGAAAAGATTTAGAGATGATCGAAGTCGTTCCAGAGATAATGTGGGACATTTGAACAGAAATCGAGCTAGATCGCAAATGAGTTCCAAAGCTCCAGCAACTTCAGTGGCCAGTGTTGGTGATGTCCGGACTGAAAGACCTGAATGTAAACATTGTGGAAAAAGACATCCGGGAAGCTTTAGATTAAACGACAGAGCTTGCTTCAGATGTGGATCGCTTGATCATTTTATCCGTGATTGCCCTGAGTCTGTTGAGCCAGAGACTGTTCAGAATCTGAGATCTGATAATGCACCTGTGAGAGGTAGATCATCGAAGAATGTAAGAAATGTTTATGGTAGTCAGAGAACTACAAGAGATAATGTTGTCAGATCTGAAGCTAGAGCGCCTGCCAGAGCGTATGTTATCCGAGCTTGAGAGGAAGCTTCATCACCTGATGTTATAACGGGTACTTTCACACTTTATGATACTTCTGTGATTACTTTGATAGACCCTGGTTCTATGCATTCTTATATATGCATGAATTTAGTATTCAGTAAGACTTTGCCTGTAGAGTCTACTGAGTTTGCTATAAAAGTATCGAACCCCTTAGGTAAAAGTGTCTTTGTTGACAAAGTCTGCAAGAACTGTCTGTTAATGTTTCGAGATATCTGTTTCCCTGCTGATCTGATGCTTTTTCCATTTGATGAATTTGATATTATTCTGGGTATGGATTGGTTGTTTATGCATGATGCTGTTGTGAACTACAAAAGAAAGACTATAGATTTGAGATGTCCGAATGATGAGATTGTACGGATTGAGTCTGATGATTTGAATGGATTGCCTACTGTGATTTCGGTATTGAAAGCTCAGAGTTATGTGAAAAAGGGTTATGAAGTATATTTCACCTATGTGATTGATTCGAAAGCATCTGATAAGAAAGTTGCATCAGTGCCTATTGTTTGTGAGTTTTCCGATGTGTTTCCTGAAAAATTACCGGGTTTACCTCCGATTTGTGAAGTTGAGTTTGGTATTGAATTGATGCCTGGTACTACACCTATTTCGATAGCTCCGTATAGAATGGCACCAACAGAGTTGAAAGAGTTAAAGTCACAGTTGCAAGAATTGACTAAGAGAGGATTTACTAGACCGAGTTTCTTGCCTTGGGGTGCTCCTGTTCTGTTTGTGAAAAAGAAAGATGGCACGATGAGAATGTGCATTGATTATCGTTAGTTGAATAAGGTGACAATAAAGAATAAATATCCGTTGCCTCAAATAGACGATTAATTTGATCAGTTAAAAGGAGCGACCGTGTTTTCAAAGATTGACCTGAGATCGAGATACTATCAGTTAAGGGTGAAAGATTCAGATATTCCAAAGACTGCTTTCAGAACGAGGTACGGGCATTATGAGTTTTTAGTTATGCCATTTGGACTAACCAATGCTCCTGCTGTTTTTATGGATTTGATGAACAGAATTTTTAGACCGTACCTAGATCAATTTGTTGTGGTGTTCATTGACGACATTTTGATTTACTCACAGGATGAGAATGAGCATGCTGAACATTTAAGAATCATGTTGCAAACTTTGAGAGAAAAGCAATTGTATACGAAATTCAGCAAATCTGAATTCTGGTTGCATGAGGTTAGTTTTCTAGGGCATATTGTATCAGCCTTTGGAATCCGAGTGGATCCGAGTAAGATTTCTGCTATTCTGAGTTGGAAACCTCAGAGAAATGTATCTGAAGTTCGTAGTTTTCTGGGTTTAGTCGGTTATTACCGCAGATTTGTAAAAGGCTTTTCGACTATAGCTACTCCATTGACTAGATTACTTCAGAAAGATGTCAGATTTGAATGGTCGGATAAATGTTAGAAAAGTTTTGATCAGTTGAAAACTCTGTTAACAGAAGCTCCAGTGTTGGTACAGCCAGAATCGGGTAAAGAATTTGTTGTCTATAATGATGCTTCGCTAAATGGTTTGGGGTGTGTTTTGATGCAAGTAGACAAAGTTGTAGCTTATGCCTCGAGACAGTTGAAGCCTCATGAAAAGAACTATCCGATGCACGACCTTGAGTTAGCTGCGATTGTGTTTGGGCTAAAGATTTGGCGTCATTATCTGTACGGTGAAAAATATCACGTGTTCTCAGATCATAAAAGTTTGAAATATCTGATGACTCAGAAAGATTTGAACTTACGTCAGAGAATATGGCTTGAATTATTGAAAGATTACGAGCTTGTGATAGATTATCATCCGGGTAAAGCAAATGTTGTTGCAGATGCATTGAGTCGAAAATCATTATTTGCATTATAGGCTCTGAATGCTCAGTTAGATTTGACTGATGATAGTTCTGTGATAGTTGAATCAAAAGTGAAACCGTTGTTCATACAGCAGATATGTGATGCTCAAAAATCAGATAATGAGTTATTAACGAAACGAGTTCAGTGTGATACAAATTCCGAATCTGAATTTAGAGTTACTGATGATTGTTTGAGATTCCAAGGTTGCATTTGTGTTTTGAGAAATCCGGAGTTGATTCAGTTGATTTTGAATAAAGCACATACCAGTCGTCTATCTGTTCATCCGGGAAGTACTAAAATGTACCATGATTTAAAACGAAATTACTGGTGGTCTGGTATGAAAAGGTACATTTCTGACTTTGTTTCGAAGTGTTTAGTTTGTCAGCAAGTGAAAGCCGAACATCAAGTTCCGTCTGGATTGCTACAACTGATTCTGATTCCTGAATGGAAATGGGATAGAGTGATAATGGATTTTGTTTCTGGTTTGCCCCCAACTCCGAGAAAGAAAGATGCGATATGGGTCATAGTTGACTGATTAACTAAAACTGCCCATTTATTCTAGTAAGATCTGATTTCTCACTAGAGAGATTAGTCGAGCTTTATATTTCTGAGATTGTGAGATTGCACGGGGTGCCACTATCTATTGTGTTAGACAGAGATCCGAGATTTACATATCAATTTTGGAAGAAATTGCAAGAAGCTTTGGGCACGAGATTACACTTCAGTACAACTTTTCATCCGTAAACAGATGGTCAGTCTGAACGGATTATTCAGATTCTTGAAGACATGTTAAGATGCTGTATTCTTGAGTTTAATGGTTCGTGGGAACAGTATTTTTCATTGATAGAGTTTGCGTTTAATAATAGTTTTCAGACGAGTATCAAAATGGCACCATATGAAGCTTTTTACGGACGTAAATGTCATACACCTCTGTATTGGACCGAGCTTAGTGAAAATAAGCTTCATGGGGTTGATTTGATTAGAGACTCAGAACAGAAATTGAAAATGATCCGAGATTGTTTAAAAGCAGCATCTGATCGTCAGAAGTCTTACGCGGATTTGAAATTAAAAGATATATAATTTGAGATAGGCGATAAAGTATTTCTGAAGGTGTCTCCGTGGAAGAAAGTGCTTCGATTGGGCGTAAAGGCAAATTAAGTCCGAGGTTCATCGAACCGTACAAGATCATTGATCGAGTAGGGCCTGTTGCATATAGATTAAGATTGCCCTCTGAGTTAGAAAAGATATACAACGTATTCCATGTTTCGATGCTTCGTAGATATCGATCCGATCCGTCACATGTGATTACCCCATCTGAAATTGAGATACGATCTGATATGACATATGAAGAAGAACCGATCCGTATCTTAGCTCGTGAAGTGAAAGAGTTGAGGAACAAGAAAATTCCGTTAGTAAAAGTATTGTGGAACCGACATAGAATTGAAGAGGCTACATGGGAGCCTGGAGATTCAGTGAGACAACAATATCCGAATCTATTTAACGGTAAGATTTTCGGGGACGAAAATCCCTAAGGGGGGAGAATTGTAATAGCCCGGTTTATACCCTAGTCAGAATAGTGGTTTCGGGACCACGATTCCGAGTTTAAATAATATTTTAATATTATTTTCTGTACCGTTGACATGTGACTAAGTATGTGTTAAATTTTCGTAGGTTAATTTGATCGTTTGTGTGTTTAATTTGAGCAAAGGATTTATTTGCATAAAATGTGAAATTTGCTTTCTATTTGCTAAAGTACTAATGTGTTGTGGCTTTTAAAAGTTATGGCCTTAAGTGGTGATTTAACAACTATTTAGTTAGTGAAGAGTTTTGGTAAAAAATGACCTTGTTATTTATGTTATAAAATTTTTGTTTTATATGGCTAAATGGGAAATAGATTATTAATGACTTATTTTGTAATAAAAGAAACATAATGGTGGATTTTATTCATGCATTCATCTACCGAAATTCAAAAGAAAAAGAAAGAAAAATTAAGCTAGGTATTCGGCCTTTCAAGCTTGAATTCATGGTTAGATTTCGATCCGTTTTTGATAATTTTTACGTTTTTGCAATCGTTGCTTTGAGAGCTATCAAACCCATGTCTCAATTTGATGAATTGATAATGTTTGTGTGAGATGCCATTGATGATATGTTAAGCTTTTAGATAATTTTTGGTGTTAAATGAAATATATGAGCTAGATGAACATACTTTGTTCTTGAAGTTTTGATGAATTTAGCTAAATAGGGTTAAATTGAGAAAATGGTAAATTGAGGGACTAATTTGTAAATTTGATGGAAAATATGGGCTTGTGTGATATGTATATATATTCGGCTAAGCTTGGTTGTGTATTAATTTTGTGAATTTGATGTTTTGTGAAAAATAGACTAAATTGATAAAGTGTGCAAATATGAGGGTTAATTTGCAAATAGCCCTAAATGTGTGTCGTTGGATTGAATTGAATGAATTATTGAATAAAAGGGTTAATTCTGAACATGTTTAGATCAAGAATCGAGAAAAACAGACTTAGATCGTGGGAAAGCGAAAATAACCGAGTAGCCGTTTTCATTCCGACGTATCGAATCCGAGGTAAGTCACTATGCAAATAAATGTATATGTATGCAATTGTATTTGTTCATATGACTAATGATGATAATGAATGCTTATGAGAGGTTAGGCATATGAATTCCGAGATAAATTCGATATAGTGATTAAGTCCGAGAAGCCCCGTACGAACCTAGGAATAGATAGGATTAACTTTGTTTTGACGTAGGTATCTGTTCTGTTTTATCATGTAAGACCACGTCTGGGACGTAGGCGTTGATTTGAGACTCGTGTAAGACCACGTCAGGGGCGTTGGCATCGATATGAGCTTTACGTGTAAAACCATGTCTGGGACGTTGGCATCGATATGAGCTTTACGTGTAAGACCATGTCTGAAACGTTGGCATCGATATGAGATTTATGTGTAAGACCATGTCTAGGACATTGGCATCGTATTTGATTCGTATAAGACCCTGTCTGGGACAGTGGCATCGATATTTGAGTGCATGTAAGACCTCGTCTGGGATGTTGGCATTATACTAATATTCCGGGTACTTTGAGTTTCCTATTAGATTCTTTACGGTTCAACGGGCATATCTGTTATACGAGTTATACTTCCAAGCTTAGAACAAATACGTGAATGTACATCCGTTTCAGGTACGCTGCTATATATATATGCTTTGTATAAGCATGGAAGGTAAGTATGTATGTGCATTAATGCAAATGAATATTTGGGATATATGTATGTTTGAAATATGAGCAAATGAGATATTTGAGATGTGTAGATTGGTAAGGAATGGTAAATCAAGTGAGCCAAGAGTTCGTTTATGTGCTTGAATTGAGTATATGTTAATGAATTCAAATTGCCATACTTATAAATGAATTATGTTAAGTTTATTTGTATATGACTTACTAAGCTTTTGGAAAGCTTACACTGTGTGTGTTTACTCTTTTTTTTTTTAGGTCGTCAAAGCTACTGAAGGCTCAGGACCGTCACGGATCGTCATCACACTACTAAACTTATTTTGGTACACTTTAGAATTGTATAAAGTTAGATATGGCATGTATAGGCTAGTACTTTGGTATAATTTGTTTTGTGAACTTAGCAATGTGATTTGGCTATTTATGAGTTGAGACTTTGCTTAAATGAATGTGATATATGATGCATATCTTGGTATGGTTGAAGTATTTGAAATGACCAAGTTTGGAGTGAGCAAATGAATAAATTATGCTTGTGTTGATATGAGTTTTAGTCTTTGAAGTTGTCATGGTTGGAATTGGTATTGAAAATATGGTTTGAATGACTATTTTGTTATGTTTTTGGTGGTTATATGTGCATGAGATGTATTGGTAAATATGGCTTGTAGGTTTGACCCTTATGGGTGGCATTTTGGCCTTGCAAATGGCCTATAATGTCACACAGTCGTGGCACACGGGCGTGCCTAAAGACCGTGGGTGAATAGCAGGATGTAGTTTGGTAGCACACTGCCTCGACACGGGGGTGTCAACTAGCCGTGGTGTACAAGTCAGTAGCTAGCTAAGAGTACACGGCCATGGTACACGGGCGTGCTTGGTGGCCGTGGTAGGGAAGTCAGTAAATAGCCTAGTAGCACACGACCATGGCACACGGGCGTGCCTAGTGACCGTGTTGGTATAGTCAGTATATAAACACGGATGGACACACAGGGGTGTCTAGTAGCCGTGGAGGGCACACGGTCTCCTCCCAGGGCGTGTCTCCTCTGTATTTTATAAAAGTTTAATTTTTCTGTGAGATTTTGTATGTGTTTCGATTTAGTCCCGACTTGGTTTGTAAGTATGCTTAAGGTCTCGTTGACCGTTTTAAGGGACATTATGCTTGAGAATGATCAATGAATGTGTGAATTTCGGTTGATGCTTTTCGATATGTCCGGTAATGCTCCTAACCCAAATCCAGCGTCGGACACGGGATAGGGGTGTTACAATTCGTTCATTCGTAATTCTTACTACATATATTGAAGGATTTGAGTCAATCTCATACTTTGATTCGCTTTCTAGAGTCTATTGACTTATTTACATTCGTTTCGGCCTTCAGGGCTCGATTTCTAATTATTTTCATAATCATTAACATATTTCCTTTTTATCTCTATCAACTTATGTACATATTTAGCTCAATGATACCTTATGATACATATGCACATAATTTAATTAAATCTACGATTTATTAACCCTATTGTAACACCCCTCACCCGTATTCAACACCGGAATAGGGTTACGGAGCATTACCAGACTTACAACACATATAAAACATGTTTTTCGCATACATTTAATCAAATCATACAATCATCAATTAATCTCAATCAATTTATTCCTAATACGAGCCAACGAAGCCCTAAACATACATTGGAAATGGTATGGGACTAAACTGATAGCTTGAGAAATTTTTACGAAACTTATAAAATTTTCCTCAAAACAGGGAACACAAGCCTGTGTGGCTCAGCCGTGAGTCTCACACGGCCACTAGACACGCCCATGTCACAGGCCGTGTGGACATCCGAAATGGGAGCACATGGCCGTGTCCCAGCCTGTGTCCAACCCTGTATAACTCTTTGACTTGGGTCACACGGCCAACACACATGCCCGTGGGGCCAGCCCGTGTGCCAGACCGTGTACTAGGCCGTCTCAAACCTGTAGGGTATACTGACTTATGCTATACGGCTGAGTCACACGCCCGTGTGTGAGGCCGTGTGGAGCATACTGACTTGATTTCTAAAACCACACCCGGCGACACACGGTCGTGTAACATAACCGTGCGTCACACATGGCTGAGACACACGCCTGTGTCTCTGCCCGTGTGGACAAAAATAGACTATTTACCAAGCCAATTTGCCGCCCAAATTTGCATGTACCTAAACAACCCAAATGGCACCAATTCAAAGCATAAATGAACATCTAATTTAGCCACAATCAAGGCTAATTCATACAATTTCCAATACTAACAACCAACATGCTTATACTTATGTTTTAGTCAATCAAAACATGCCAAAACACCTATACAAATCAACTAACTAAGCCTTTACCAAACATCCATCATTTTGCACCAATTCACAAGCACAATTCAAATCTAATATCAACCATTTAACATTTACTATTTCAATATCCACAAGCCTCATAATATAAGCCATTCACATATCCATCCATGAACTCAAAATATCAACCATATATGCATATATATGCACATAACCAAATTCATCAAATGAAGCCAAATCTCATGGCTATATTTACAAACCAAACATAAACATTTACGATGACAATTCATATGGCCAAATTCATTAACAAGTTATAACCAAAATCATTATCAACCCATATTCAAAATGACTCAAATACCTATACATGCCATATACTTAAAATACCAAAGTTCATAGGTACCGAGTGATAGGTGGATAGCGTGAAGCAATCTCCGACGATCCCCAAATCTGAGCTAGCTTGATAATACTATAAAACACAGGGAAAATAAACAAAGTAAGCTATAAAGCCTAGTAAGCTCGTATGAAATAAACTTAATGCAATCACATAAACATAATTTAATAATTTGAATACGCCAATACGTAGCTTACATTAGCTAACAAACATTTCAAATACTTCTTCTCAAAATTATATACTTTCATCATCATTTCTTTGATTATGATAAAATAGTTTATGCACATACATGTACTATCTCGTATCAATCTCAAACACATTCTCATCTTTCATTTACCCGTTGAACCAATCAAAATAGAAGTCAGATATTCAAGGGTCTCACACGGTAAGTACCTATACCATAGCCCGTAGCTCTGAAGTACTGATATCATGGCCCGAAGCCAAATCAGCCGATATGCATAGCTAGAAGCCAAATCGGTATAACTCGCACCCGAAGTGCTATATCATGGCCCGAAGCCAACTCAATGTATCCCCTAATGACATGTCACTAGCATCCTAAACTATTCTTAAGGTTCAACCGGGATTTCGAATGTTGAATCATTGTCGAATCACTATCGTTCATATTCACAGTCTCGTATTCACAATTTATGCAATATCAAAGCATATAAAATATATTTGTATTGAAATTTATCACATACGAACTTATCTCGAATGTGAAAATGACGAAATAATTCAATTAGTCGATAACTTTAGTTTTCCCCCGATCTAGATCCGAATTCCGTTTTTCTTGATCTAAATATATTCAAAATTAACTTATTTAATTATCTATTTATTCAATTCAATCCAAAATATACATTAGGGATATTTTGCACATTTGCCCCTAAACTTTCACATTTTTACAATTTATTCCTTATTACACAAAATCACAAATTCATGAAATTTCAAAATACCCATGCTTAGTTGAATTGCTATTATGCCCTTAGTAGCCCATATTTTTTTTATCTATTTCACATTTTAACCACAAAATTTTAACATTTCTCAATTTAATCCCTATTTTGCATTTTCACTAAAAATCACTTAACAAAACTTGCATATCTATCAACAAACATTCATAATCTATCAAGAAAGTCAACATCTAAAATCTTTAACAATTTTGTAAAATAGACTCTGGGCTAGCTAGTACTAGTTGTAACAATCTCAAAAACATAGAAATCATTAGAAACGGAACAAAAACCGTACCTTAATTGACAAAAATGCTTTGGCCAAACCTAGGTCTTCAACTATGGCTTTCTCCCTTTTAATTTTCAGTGGAACAAGCTTAATAAAGATGATGACTTTAATTTTTATGTTATTTCCTGATCGCTGAATCCAGAGCTTCAAAATTTATAAAAGAATGATCGAACCTGGAGACTAACTCTGACAACGATTAAAGGCAAGTGTACCTATCGAACAGTAGTATAGCTTAGGTAAGACAGGATTATCGAACCCAAAGGAACTAAAAGTACTAATTCTAACTTTCTTTTTATTATTTAGCCTTAAAAACGGAGTGAGAGTGCTTTTAAACTAAATTGACGAAGACTAAGCTAAGGACACAAAGACAAAAAGAACGATTTGGGAAATAACTTTGAAGAAAAACTCAGTTGACTACGACGATACCCTCAAGAAGAATCCACCTAGACTTCACTTGTTTACCTAACCCTGAATTATATGATTTCTTTACTTAGCTTGATCCGTAGGACTCCCAAACCTATATTAAACCCTCTCTCGAGTCGAATAACGTCTAACCCTAGGTTAATTAGTGGAACTCTCGTTACCTTATAATAACCCCCTAAAATAGCAGTAAATCAATCAATGGACTCCCATATTAGGTTTCACCCTAATCCGGTAAAATCTCGTAACCCTATCTCTAGGCGTTCGATCAACTCCGCTTAATTATGTTAGATCTACTCTTAGGCAGGGTCTATTCCTCCTCCTCCTAAGCACATCAGATTTGGATTAAGCAACATAATTAAGAACAAACTAAGTAATTATCATATAATTCAAAAATCACATAACAAGATTCATTTAGGTTTCATCCCCTTCAGGTATCTGAGGGGTTTAGTTCATAATGAATAAAAAGAACATCTCAAGAGAAAGATAAAACAAAACATAAGAAAATCCTAAAACCCCCTGAAGGAATTAAAGGAGAATTCCGTCATCTTGAGTATAACTCCGGCTTCTTAGGATGGATCAACTGGCTATCTTCGCGTTATTCCCTAACTCTGCCCTTCTCGGTTTGGCTCCTTGGCCTAGCTTTGACGACTTCGGCTTCTGCTGAACTCCCCTTTCAAGTTGCTCCCTTGGGTGTTTATATAGACTTTGTGATGCCTCACTTGGCCCCTAAGTATCCTAATTCAAGTAGAATTCCTAATAGGATGTTTGAATAGGCTTTGGAATGTGTTTCTTTGCCTCCAAGTATCCTTTCCTGAATGAAACTGCTCTTTCCAGCGACAGGGACACGGCCATGGCACACGCCTGTGTGAATCGTGGCCAGGCCGTGTTCAGACTTTTAATGAGGTACGGCTATGTGCTATTTGGGCCAGGCCGTGTCGATTTCTCTCTTGGCCCAATTTGGTCTGTTTTAAGCCCGTTTCTCATTCTTTTTATCCTTGGGTGCTTTCTTGAGTATAAAATATGAAAAGAAAGGATTAAGAGCACCTTTTTACATAAATCAAATAATAAATCATCCAAAAGTATGCTAAATGTGGGATTAAAATATGTTACTTTTACGGTTTATCATTTACTTAAGATTATTTTCTAATTTACCTTTTTATCCATGATATTAAACCCTTAAAATTCCATTAACCATGCACATAAATGTCCAACCAAGTTTATAATGGTCTAATTACAACATAAGGACCTTTACTTTAAGGTTCTATAGCTATTAGATACCTTTAACTAATAGAACATTATTTTTGCACTTTACGCGATTTAGTTTTTTTTTATCGAATTAAGCATTCAAACGATAAAATTACTTCACGAAACTTTCACACATACATGTCATCATGCTGTAAACACTTGAAATAATATTAAAATAATTTTTTGACCTCAGATTTTGTGGCTTCAAAACCACTGTTTTGATTTGACCAAAAACGGGCTGCTACAACTCTCCCCCCTTAGGGATTTTCGTCCCCGAAAATCTTACCAGTGAATAGGTTAGGATACTGTTTTCTCATAGCTTCCTCGTGCTCCTACGTAGCCTCTTCAACGCTGTGACGTTGCCACAAGACATTCACGAGAGCTATGCTTTTACTTTTCAACTATTTAACCCCACGTCTAGAATTCTGATCGGTTCTTCATTGTATGTCATACCAGGTTGAATTTCAATCTCGGACTGAGAAATTACATGTGATGGATTCAATCTATATCGACGCAACATCGATACATGAAACACATTGTGAATCTTTTCTAGTTCTGACGGTAAAGCTAGTCCATATGCCACTAGCCCTATCCGTTCAATAATCTCATACGACCCGATAAATCGCGGACTCAATTTTCCTTTGCGATCGAAACGAAGAATTTTCTTCCATGGATATACTTTCAAAAACACTTTGTCACCGATCTGAAATTCAATGTCTTTTCGTTTTAAATCCGCGTACGATTTCTGACGATCTAAAGCTACTTTTAAACAGTTGCGAATTACTTTTACTTTTTCTTCGGTTTCTCTAACCAAATCAACCCTGTGAATCTGTTTCTCGCTAAGTTTATTCCAGTTCAATAGACTTCAACATTTATGACTATATAAAGTTTGTACGGTGCCATTTTTATACTCGATTGAAAGATGTTATTATATGCAAATTCAACTAGCGACAAATATTTTTCCCAGATGCCTTCGAACTCTAAAACGCAGCATTGAAGCATATCTCCGAGAACCTAAATTACTATATCAGATTGACCGTCGATTTGTTGATGAAAGGCTGTACTAAAATTCAACTTTGTACCCAAAGCTTCTTCCAATTTCTTCCAAAATCGCGATGTAAACCTTGGATCTCTATTCAAAATAATCAAAACTGGCACTCTGTGCAATTTAACAATCTCAGAAATGTATAACTCCGCCAATTTATCAAGCGAAAAGTCAGTACGTACCTGGATGAAATGTGCGGATTTCGTTAGTCGATCAACAACAACCCAATTGCATCTTTCTTCTTCAGAGACATGGGTAATCTTGATACGAAATCCATAGTCACTCTATCCTATTTCCACTCCAGTATAATCACAAGCTGAAGCAAACCCGAAAGCACTTGATGCTCGGCTTTCACTTGTTGACAAATCAAACACTTCAATACAAACTCAGAAATGTCTCATTTCATACCCGGCCACCAATACGTTGTTTCAAATCGTTGTACATTTTAGTACTTTCGGGGTGAACAGATAGGCATCCAATATGCGCTTCATGCAAAATTTTCTGAATCAACTTTGGATTTTTCGGTACACAAATTCTGTTTCGAAACCTCAAAGAATCATTGAATCCAATTTGGTACTCTGAATCACTAGTCGACTGGCATTGCACTCTTTTAGCTTGCAATTAACTATCACCTTTCTAAGCTTTACAAATTTGCTGAAGAAATACTGATTCAGCTTTTAACTCAGCTAAATTCAACCATCATCAGGTAATGTCAACTGTGTATTCATTGCTCTCAAGGCAAATAACTCTTTTCTACTTAAAGTATCCGCGACTACATTTGCTTTTCCCCGGTGATAATCAATCACTAACTCGTAATATTTCAATAGCTTGAGCCATCTCTGTTGTCGTAAATTCAAATCTTTCTAAGTCATTATATACTTTAAGCTTTTATGATCAGTAAAGATGTGGCACTTTTCACCGTACAAATGATGTCGCCAAATTTTAAATGCAAATACAATAGCGGCCAACTCTAAATCATGCGTCGGATAATTCTTTTCGTGCAGTTTCAACTGTCTGGAGGCATAAGCTATCACTTTTCCCTTTTGCATCAACACGCAACCCAAACCATTCAATGACGCGTCATTGTAAATCACAAATTCTTTACCTGATTCAGGTTGAACCAACACTGGCGCCTAGGTTAACAATGTTTTCAATTGATCGAAACTTTGCTGACATTTCTCTGACCATTCAATCTTCACATATTTTTGTAGTAGTCTGGTCATAAGTGTAGCAATCATCGCAAACCCTTTTACAAAACGTCGATTGTAACCAGCCAATCCCAGAAAGCTTCTAACCCCAGATACATTTCTAGGTGGTTTCCAATCAATAACTGTAGAAATCTTGCTCGAATCAACTCAAATGCCATCTGCCGAAATAATATGTCCCAAAAATCTGACTTCCCGGGGCCAAAACTAACACTAACACTTACTAAATTTAGCATACAGTTTGTAACATCCTGAATTAATGGGTCTATGCGTCTAGTATAAGGATATGTTTAATATGTCAATTTAAGTAATAGGGGTCCAAATTGGGCTCAGAATTAGGTAAAGGCCTTGGTTAAATTATCTGATTGGGAATTATAGAGTTAAAAGGTGGTAATTGTGTTTAAAATACCAACGTGGGCTTGTGGCCCAACAAAAGGTGGCACTGCAAGGGAATTAGAAGGTGGAGCCATTAACAATTAAAGGGGCCCAAGTTTTGGCTGCAAGGAACCCATGCTTTTTGGCCATTTTCGGCACTTAAAATGAGCAAGGGGTGACGCCACACACAAGGAGTTAGGGGCCCAAAATTTAAGTTTTATGGAGCCCAAATCTTTTAATTCAAGTTAGATAAAATCGGCATTAGGGTTAGGTGAGGTGGACGGCTACAAGGCTTAAAAATAGGAGGATTTATATGGATTTTATAATTGATAATATAGAAGATAAAAAGGAGAAAAGATAGGAGCTATCTGCAAGGCAAGGTGATGGCCGAAAATCCACCACCTAGAGGAGTAAAGAATTCGGCTACTTCATGGATAAGGGGTGCCGAATTTTCCTTTTTTATTAGCTTGACTTTTAGTTATCAGGAAGGGCATTTTCAGTTTTTAACAATAGGTGCTGAAATTTCTATAAATAGGGGAGGGATATCTCATTGATCCTGGCATTTAAACCCTAATTTCCTCTTCATTCTTGTGCCGAAATTCTTAGTCTCTCCCTCTCCAATTTCTTTTCTTCAATTTCTTCAAAAGCCGAAACCTCTTCTCCATTCTTTTTCCCCTTGAGCCGATTTCTCTAAAAAGTTGAAATCTCCATAGTTTTTCTTTATTCATCCTATTTGAGAATTAGTTCTATTCTTCCAGCATTTAAATCTTTTCTTTGACATTGCTGAATCTTCTCTCCAAGTGCTAGCCGAATTCCCTGTACTAAGGTAAGTGTCAACTTCTGTTAGATCTCATGTTCTATTTTGGTTCTTGAAAGGCAAAAGCTGAAAAGCTAATAGTTTAATGGTTCTATGTTGGCCGGCATTCCGAGATTTGAAGGAAACTTGGTCGTCTAGATCTAAAAGCCGAAAATCACTAGTCTCCAATTTTGGGATTTTAAGGTAAGAAGATTTCCCTAGATTTCTACTAGATTTGTTCATTGTATACAAGATCTTAACTTTATGATGAGGATTAACGATCAAATATTGTGATAGTAGTTCTGATAAGGACTTGTGATGGAATTAAATATGGATCAGGCAAAGGAGAGAATCCCTAAGTTTAAGAAACGAGTAGTATCTGCCGTTCGAGATTGGCCACTTGGTTGTGGACTGGCTTTTGAACAACACCTTAAGCAGATAGCAGTTGTGTCGACTACGGATAGCGTCGACATAGAAAGCATCGTTTTATCGGTAATCAAGTGTGTAGATCTCTAACACACTATTAACCCTGTATGTATATATATAACTATGTTATAGGCTAAAAAGCTGGAAAGTGGCTGTATAGACAGTCGAATGGAACCCTAAAAGGGTAGGAAAGGATGCTAGGTACGTAAATCATAGAATTCTCTATGTGTATCGAAGTATATATAAGCCTGTATGATGTTTTCTTTATGTGTATGCATGGGGTGGGAATATGATATTGAAGGGGAAGTGCATGACAGGTCACTCGGTGATTGGTGGTAGAAATCCCACACATATAAATGTTAGGTCACATAGTGATCGGTGGCTATGCCACATTTAATAATTCCTGAATAACAGGAACAGGCAGTACGGCTGTCGTTTTGGTGTGTAGCGGATGGAGGGTTGATTATAGAAATCCCTAAGGTGTGATGGTTGGTACGGACTGGTGTGTAGAGGATGGAAGCCTAGGATGGGTTGGGCTATTCATCATTTATTATTTGATATATGATTATGATTGATACCTTCATATATGGGCCAGGGCCCATAATGTGTTTGTGGGCTCCGGTCGTTGTGTGTTTCGAGATTTATACACTGAGTCTTGGTGACTCACATTTTCCTTTTTCTCTACTCTTTCAGATGAGCAGTAGACCGTGGACATGGGAGCCGAGACGGACTCGAGGGGCCATCAAGTTGTTAATTCTGCAAATTATTTCGATTTTCATTAGGTTTTATTTTATTCTTATTTTGGGAATATTTATGTAATAAGGCCCCATAGTTTTTATTCAACTAATTAGTTTTCAATGTTCCGCACTTATGAATTTGTGTCAAAGATTTTATTATACTTAATAATAATAATACAAAGGTTCTATTTTTTTTTTAAAATGTCAATTATTTATTCAGATAAAGTCTAATTAACTTATGACTTCCAAAACCAACAAAACAAAAGTTTTCAATGTACAACCCGTGACACGCCAGATCCGGTCGAAACGTATGGGCCAGGTTGGGGGTGTTACATTTTGGTATCAGAGCCCAGTTCAAAACTCGGGCTGTGAAATGGGTCTAGTAATGTTTTGTAAAATAGAAGTGATTTTGAGAAAAGAAAGTTTTGGGTTGAAGATATGGCCTTCGAGTCTACCGGCACCCGATCCACGCAGGTAAGTATTCTAAACTATTATTGTGATATATATGTGGGCTTAATGGGCTTGAGGGACGTAGACTAGTATGATAGTATAGATGGACCATAGGCTTAGATAAACAACTCTTCAATTTCATAAGACTTAATTTCTCTGAACAGACCCGTACACGAGTCGCAAGACTAGGGTGTGGCAACAGGCATACGCATGTCTAGGATTGGATCCAGAAGAGCTTGGTATTTAAGCAGTCCTAGTGACTCACCTCCTCTTCGCTGGAATCTTACCTGGTGCGTAGTGACTGTTCACCTTAGCTGAGTTAGGGTGTGGCAACGGGCATACGCATGTCTAGGAGTGGATTCAGGGAGAGCTTGGTACTTAAGCAGTCCTAGTGACTCACCTCCTCTTCACTAGAATCTTACTTGGTGCGTAGTGACTGTTCACCCTAGCTACGAGGACTTGTTGATGGGCTAAACTCTATAATTAAAACCCGAAAGGGACCAGCCACCCTATTTGAAAAAAAAATTCCAACCAACCATGAATTTATAAAATACCTATGTTTTGGAAAAATTTTACCCGAAAACCTCATGTTTACAAGAGTAACCCGGTTTATGAAACAAGATTTTTCGACGTACCCCTGTTTAAAAAAAAACGTCAACAACAACAACATCAAAATATCCCTGGTTTGTAAAATCACCAAATTACCCTTGTTTTGCAAAATGACCAAAATATCCCGAGTTTGTAAAATTACCAAATCACCCTTGATTTGTAAAATTACTGAAATACCCCCAGATTGTCAAATTACCGAAATACCCCCGGATTGCTAAATTATCAAAATACCTCCCAGATTGCAAAATTACCGAAATGCCCCGAATTACAAAATTACCAAAATACCCTTATTTCACAAAATCACCAAGGAACCCAATTTTGGAAAATTACGAAAATACCCCTATAGGATAAATTACGAAAATACCCTCGGGTAGTGAAACAACGAAAATACCCTTACATGATGAATGTAAGTTCATGGATGCTAATTATATGTTGATGATTGAATGTATGTGTTTCCTAGAATTAGAGGATACGAACTTGAGGCTGAATTGTGAATGCGAATTCGAAAGAACTACTCTAAAAACTACTATTCATAAGACTATTCGTGGTTAAGCAGTGGAAGAAAACTAATAATTCATAAAATTTGTAATCAGATAAACGCGAAGCGATAGAATGAGTACAAGGGGTAGAGGACGTCCGTCACATGGTCGTGGTAGGGGTAGGATGACAGTGTCGGAACCAGTAGGATCTGGTCATGGATTTGGAAACGAGATGCCAGCTGCGGAGGAGGAATTTCAGGATCAAACTGCCGGAGATGACGCGGTATCTCAGGCAATATTAAGGGTTTTAGAGAGGGTTGTTGGGGCTGGTATGGGCACAGGAGCCCAGAAATCTGTGTCGGAACGGCTTAGGGCCAACGGGGAAGAGGTGTTTAGGGGAATCACTGGTGTAGCCCCAAGTTCAGCTGAGTATTGGTTGGAGGCGGTAGAACGTATAATGGATGATTTGGATTTCACAGAGGAGGAAAAGTTGAAAGGAGTTGTTCCTCTCTTGCGGGATGAAGCATATCAATGGTGGCTTACGGTTAAGGATGGAGCTGTGGCTGACCGTATCACCTGGGATCTCTTTAAAACGGCGTTCCAGAGTAAGTATATTGGGACAAGTTATGTGGACGCGCAGCGTAGAGCATTTCTAAATCTGGTGCAAGGAACTAGGTCGGTGGCTGCGTACGAAGCGAAATTCTTATGCCTTAGTTGTTATGCTCGTGGGATGGTAGCCACGGAGCATGAACGTTGTGTTAGGTTCGAAGATGGCCTGAGGGATGATTTGTGTGTTTTGATAGCCCTACAGTGGGAGAGGGAATTTGCTGTTCCAGTGGAAAAGGCTAAGATAGCCGAAGAGGTAAAACAGACCGAGAAATTAAATCAGGATAGAGATAGGGGTGGAAATAAGAGGAATTTTGGATCGTGAGGAGCAACTGGGCGTACTCAGAAAAGGCCCAGGTATGATGGACCGAAACGGGAATAGAAATCTACTGCTGCTAACCAGACACTAAAGTGTGCTCGATATGGCAAATTTCATGCCGGTGAGTGTTGGGCAGGTAGTGGGAAGTGCTTTAGGTGTGGATCTACGGACCACCAAGTTAGAAACTGTCCGCAGCAACGGGACGGTGAAGGGACCATGGGTCGAGGGAATGCTCAGCTTGGCAGAGGAGGGCAGCAGCCACAAAGAGGTTGTGGTGCAGCCAGAGGTGGTAATGGTGCTGGTCGGGGTCGTAGACCACCAGGTCAAGGGGCAAGAAACACTGAGGCGAGACAGCCGGGGTTGGTCTATGCTATCAGACGTCGAGAGGAGGCTGACGCATCGGATGCCATAACCGGTACGTTTTTAATTTTTGGCTTGCCTTACACTGCATTGATTGACATTGGGTCAACGCATTCGTATGTAGCTAGTAGCGTATCTGGAACTTTAAGGTTAGAATCTGAAATTACCTCTAGGGCAATGACTGTGGTTAGCCCGTTAGGACAATCTGTAGTAGTAGATAAACTCTATCGGGAAGTACCTCTAGAAGTTCAGGGGATAGTTTTCCGAATGGATCTAATGGAATTACCGTTCGGGGAGTTTGATTTAATTTTAGGCATGGATTGGCTTGTGAAGTATCAAGCTAATCTAGATTGTGCGGCCAAGCGTATGGTGTTAAAAACCCTCGAGGGTGATGAAGTGTTGGTGATAGGAGAAAGGGGGAACTGTCTGTCGAATGTAATAACTGCCTAAGAGCAGAAAGGATGGTGATGAAAGGGTGCGAGGCAGTTCTATTATTTGTTCGGGCTCTAGAAGCCAAAGATCTGACTGTTGAGGACGTCAGGACGGTAAAGGAATTTCCTAATGTTTTCCCCGAAGAGCTTCCGGGATTACCCTCAGATCGTGAAGTAGAGTTTGGTATCGATCTTCTTCCGGGAACAGCGCTGGTATCTACTGCTCCGTATAGGATGGCGCCAAAGGAGTTGCTGGAGTTGAAAGTGCAGATTCAAGAGTTGCTGGATAGAGGGTTTATTCGGCCAAGTGTGTCGCCTTGGGGAACGCCGGTGTTATTTGTTAAGAAGAAGGATGGATCAATGTATGTGCATTGATTATCGCGAGTTGAATAAGCTAACAATCAAGAACAAGTATCCGTTGCCAAGGATCAATGACTTCTTCGATCAGTTGAAGGGGGCCTCAGTCTTTTCAAAGATAGATCTGAGGTCAGGGTACCATCAGCTTAGGGTCAAAGAGGCGAATATTCATAAGACAGCTTTTTGGACTCGCTACAGTCACTATGAGTTTATGGTGATGCCATTTGGATTGACAAACGCGCCAGCAATGTTCATGGACATGATGAACCGAGTGTTCCAACCCTACCTAGATCGGTGTGTCGTGTGTTTATAGACGATATCTTGGTTTATTCGAAGTCGAAGGAGGAGCACGATGCTCATCTGCGAATAGTTTTGCAGATTTTAAGAGAGAAACAGTTGTATGCCAAATTCAGTAAGTGTAAATTTTGGCTAAGGGAAGTTACGTTTCTAGGGCACGTTGTGTCGGCGGAAGGGATTAGGGTTGACCCTCGGAAGATCGAAGCGGTATTGGATTGGAAGCCACCTAGGTCTGCGGCTGAGATTAGGAGTTTTCTTGGCTTAGCTGGGTACTATCGAAGGTTTGTTGAAGGATTTTCTTCGGTTGCGGCACCATTGACTAAGTTGCTACGGAAAGGAGTTCAGTTTGTTTGGTCTGATAAGCAGCAGGAGAGTTTCGAAAAGTTAAAGAGGTTTCTGACGGAGGCTCTGGTATTGATTCAGCTAGAGGCAGGGAAGGAGTTTGTAATTTACTGTGATGCGTCACACGCAGGATTAGGATGTGTGTTGATGCAAGATGGAAAGGTGGTTGCATATGTATCTCAGGAGTTAAGACCGCATAAATCGAATTATCCGACTCATGACTTGGAATTAGCGGCAGTGGTGTTTGCCTTAAAAATTTGGAGGCATTATTTGTACGAGGAGAAATCTGTCATTTACACAGATCATAAGAGCTTGAAGTATCTTTTGACTCAGAAAGAGTTGAATCTAAGGTAGAGAAGGTGGATGGAGTTGCTAAAGGGTTACGATTGCTTGATCGAGTATCACCCGGGTAAGGCTAATATAGTGGCGGATGCTTTAAGTCGTAAAGTAGTCTCTGACTTAAGAGCAATGTTTGCTCACCTTAGTTTATATGAGGATGGAAGTTTATTAGCGGAACTTCAAGTAAAACCCTCTTGGATCAGCCAGGTAAAGGAGAGGCAACAGACCGATGAGTTGCTAAAAGGGAAATTGCCGCTAATCTCAAAGGATGGGCCAGCAGGATTCAGTATGAATGAGGAAGGATTGTTATGCTTTCGAGGGAAAGTTTGCGTGCCAAAAGATCCGGAGTTAAGGCGTAGGATTTTGAATGAGGCGCATGGTAGTGCATACGCTATGCACCCTGGGAGAAGTAAGATGTTTCGGGATTTGAGAGATCAGTTTTGGTGGCCAGGTTTGAAGCAAGAAGTAACTGAATTGGTGAGTAAGTGTTTGACCTGTCAGCAGGTCAAGGCGGAACATCAGTTACCATCAGGATTATTGCAGCCAGTGAAGATTCCACAATGGAAGTGGGAAAGAATCACCATGGAATTTGTTAGTGGGCTTCCCCTCACACCCACTAAGAAAGATGCGATTTGGGTAGTTGTTGATCGCCTGACGAAGTCCGCACACTTCATACCAGTACGTGTTGACTATTCCTTGCAGAAGTTAGCCAAATTATACATAGCGGAGGTGGTGAGTTTGCATGGAGTACCGGTTTTGATCATATCAGATAGGGACCCTAGGTTCACCTCTCGATTTTGGAAGGCGTTGCATCAGGCGTTGGGTACGAAGTTGGATTTCAGTATAGCGTTTCATCCTCAGACCGATGGACAGTCTGAGCGGGTGATTCAAATCTTGGAGGACATGTTGAGAGGATGTGTCATTGATTTCAGAGGTAGTTGGGAAGAGTTCTTACCGTTAGTAGAATTTACTTACAACAAAAGCTACCAGTCAAGTATTCAAATGGCGCCCTACGAAGCTTTGTACGGGCGGAAGTGTCGTACTCCTATCTGCTGGACAGAACTAGGGGAACATCGGATTTTGGGTCCGGAGTTGGTGACCGAGACAGAAGAGAAGGTTGAATTGATTCGGGTTCGACTGAAGGAGGCGTCGGACAGACAAAAGTCCTATACTGATTTAAAGCGTAAGGACATAGAGTTTGCAGTGGGTGATAAAGTATTCCTAAAGGTGTCGCTGTGGGAAAAAGTACTAAGGTTTGGTCGAAAGGGTAAATTGAGTCCCAGATTTATCGGACCATATAGGGTGTTGAAGCGAGTAGGACCAGTAGCCTATCAGCTGAAGTTACCTCCGAAGTTAAGTCAAATTCACGATGTATTTCATGTCTCCATGCTAAGACGATACCGTTTGAATCCGTCTCACGTTGTGCCTGTGGAGGAAATCGAGGTAAGACCCGATCCATCCTTCAAAGAGGAACCAGTAGAAATTCTGGATCGTGATATCAAGGTGTTGCGAAGGAAACGGTTCCATTGGTTAAGGTGCTGTGGTGGAATCATGGTTCTGATGAGGCTACATGTAACACCCCTTACCCGAAACCCTTGCCGGGATCGAGTACGTGGCATTACTAGACTTGACCATTAACTCGGAGAGTAAAAATTTTTAAAGCTGTCCAACTGCATCATGCTGACTAAATTGGCCATAACTCGAGTTACAAAACTCGAAATTTGGATCCGTAAATTTTCCTTGAAACTAGACTCATATAAATAATCACCATAATTTTTCCAGAATTTTTCATGTGGCCAATTAGTACATTTTATTCTTCAAAGTTAGCCTTATTACACTACTTGACAATTCTGACCTGTCTCTACAAAAATACAATTATCTCGTTGAAAACATTTCCTATAATGTTCTTGTTTATACCAATGAAAAATAGACTCATTAAGGGTTCTCCAAATATAAACCATGCTTCTTAATGATTTTTGTACAATTTTTGACAATTTTTCCAAAACAGTACAGTGACTCACGAATTCATTCAGAGTAGGTCTCACTAAAACTTAATTATCTCATAATATATAAATCTTTTGCCTACTCTGTTTCTTTCATGTAAAACTAGACACCATAAGGTTTAATTTCATATTTCATTTACCTTCTAATTCAAGGTATCCTATTTTTGGTGATTTTTCAAAGTCACACTATTTCTGTTACTACAAGCTGTTTCGTTACAAATTATGAAAAACTAACTTCTAACCGAACATGTCCATATACTTAATTCAAGGATACATTTCGTATACATACAATTTCTTATCAAAAACGATTAAACTTCAACTAAAAATGCATCAACATTGCCAACATAAACCAACATACATATCAAAAACACAGCAGCATATTTAACCAAAAATTTAGCCATATTTGCGTGGCTATTATATACAAGAACCTTAAAATTTCATCAAGACAAAGACCAAGTCCTTCCTATACATGCCTTCATTTAAAACCAAAATAAAAGAGTACCCAAAATATAGATTGATAGTGTGAACGACTTTCCGAACGATCCCGACGAGCTTGTAGCCTGCACCTAATCTAAAAAAAAACAGAGAAACACTTCACACGATAAGCTTACTAGCTTAGTAAGTCCTAATTTCATAAAAAAAGAACATAACGTTTAAAATCAACGATTTAATTACTACAATTCAACTTATAGGCTTATACTCGTATTTATTTTCAAACTTTGATTTCATACCCATATAAGCAAGTATGAATTTGTAAGAAAAATATCTCTTTACCCACATGTTCATAATCGAATTACTTATTTATATTCAAATCTTTCGAAACCCAAAATATCATCATGTAATCATTAGTAAAGCCGAGAACACATATATTAGAACCATATATATATATATATATATCCACACTCGTAACACATGCCAGTTGTAATAAATCACTGATTTACCTTGTCTTACATAAGTAAGAAATTCTTTCCTACTTTACATACTCGCCTGAGCAGTTAACTTGATAAGTTTGCTTTAATTCGCCTTGAACACAAATTTCAATTTCTATTTCATAAAATACATCACCGGCATTAAGCCTGCTAGGCATAAAAGCCCGATAAGAATCACCGGCACAAGGCCTGCTAGGCATGAAAGCCCGAATAGAATCACCGGCACAAAGCCTGCTAGGCATGAAAGCCCGAATAGAATCACCGGCACAAGGCCTGCTAGGCATGAAAGCCCGAATCATGTCAATACAGTTAAACATTCCCAACACACTTCATAACTATTATATATTCGTCTAATTCAATCGGGTATACTTACATTGAACCATCAAAACCATTTTATCACTATACAATCTAACAATTCCCCATCACATACTCAACAAAATCACCAACCTAACATACCAATATACATTCGGCCATGGTGAAAAAGAATACTAAAATTCCTAAATTTTTAATATTCAAGATAACCATAATTAATTCTTTGACATGATTTAACTAAAGGACTTACCTCGGTTGTCGATAGTCCGTGCGAATCGGCTATTCGAGAACCTTCGTTTTTCCCCGGTCTAACTCCGTTTTTCTTTGCTCTTGATCTAAAACACATTAAAATTTAGCTCATTTAATTGCTTTTCATCTCAATTTAGTCCCAAGACACGCAAATGGGCAATTTACAATTTTGCCCCTAATGTTTCCATTTTTACAATTTGGTCCAATTTTACACAAAACTCAAAATATGCAAAATTTCCTAACACTATGGCTAGGCCGAACCTTCTCCATAGCCATGGGTGTCCATGCATTTCATCTATTTGACATTTTAATCCTTCACAATTTTATTCTTTTCAATTTAGCCCTATAAACTCAAAATCACCAAAAACTCCAATACAAAACTTGTAAATCTTTAACATACATTCAATTAAAAACCATCAAACATCAAAACTATCCAAGCATGTTAATGGCCGAATCTTATATACATAGTATTTTCAAAAATTTAAACATGGGTTGTATAGGATTTAAAGCAAACATTCCAAAAATGCAAAAATTTTCAAAAACTAAACAAAACACATACCTTTAATTAAGCCCCAATGTGCCGAAAATTCAAGCTCCAAAAATGGAGTTTCTAGCTCCTACTTTCGGCCAAGGAAGAAGAACAAAGTGAAGTTCTCTTTCTTCCCACTTAACTTTATTATTTTATGTTAAAACAAACATATATATTATCATATTTAGTAACACTAATCTTTAACTTATAATTATACTAAAACAACATAAATTTTATGATTAAAAGGCCTATTGCCATCCCTCCTTATAGCACATGGGCTAATTGCCCTTTTAGTACACCTACTTAAAAAGCCACAATTAAATTAGTACCTTCCATTTTAGCATGCAACTTTCGCGTTTTCTCGATTAAATCCTTTTTATCAAATTAAGCACTTAAATGATAAAATTTTTCTACGAAACTTTCACACATTTTCATTCACATATTATAATCATGAAATAAAATATTAAAACATTTCTCAGACTCGGATTCGTGGTCCCGAAACCACCGTTCCGATTTGGGTCAAATTTGGTCTGTTACAACTCTCCCCCCATTAAGAATTTTCGTCCTCAAAAATTTTACCGTTAAACAAGGTCGGATATTGTTGCCTCATTGACTCCTCAGGCTCCCACGTAGCCTCTTCAACTCCATGTTTATTCCATAATACTTTCACTAATGGAACTTTCTTATTTCTCAACTCCTTCACTTCTCGAGCCAAGATACAAATCGGTTCTTCATCATATGTCAAATCGGATCGAATTTCAATCTCTGACGGTGTAATCACATGGGACGGATCCGATCTATATTTGCGAAGCATCGAAACGTGAAATACATTGTGTATCTTTTCTAAATCAAGGGGCAATCTCAATCTATAAGCAACAGGCCCTATACGCTCGATGATTTCATACGGTCCAATAAATCTCGGACTCAACTTGCCTTTCCTACCAAATCGGAGTATTTTCTTCCAAGGTGAAACTTTTAAGAACACCCGATCTCCAACCTGAAATTCGATGTCTTTACGTTTCAAATCGGCGTAAGACTTTTGTCGATCCGAAGCAGCTTTCAAATTATTCCTAATAAGAACTACCTTCTGTTCTGTTTCTTTAATCCAATCAACCCCGTGTATCTTATTTTCACTGAGCTCAGTCCAGTACAACGGTGTGCGACATTTTCGCCCGTATAAAGCTTCGTAAGGTGCCATTTTTATACTAGATTGGAAACTGTTATTGTAACCAAATTCAACCAAAGATAGGTATCGTTCCCACGTACCTTCAAACTCGAGAACGCAACACCTCAACATGTCCTCAAGTATCAAAATAGTTCGCTCAGACTGACCGTCTGTTTGCGGATGGAAGGCTGTACTAAAATGAAGTTTAGTACCTAAAGCATCTTGCAATTTCTTCCAGAACCGCAATGTGAATCTTGGGTCCCTATCTGAAACAATGGAACTCGGTACACTGTGCAACCTTACAATCTGCGACACATACAATTCGGCAAGCTTATCAAGTGAATAGTCGGTGCGTACAGGTATAAAATGAGCTGATTTTGTCAGTCTGTCGACGATAACCCATACGGCATCTTTCTTACTCGGTGTCATAGGAAGACCGGATACAAAATCCATTGTAATTCTATCCCATTTCCATTCGGGTATCATGATTGGTTGAAGTAATCCGGACGGTACTTGATGCTCAGCTTTTACTTGTTGACAGATTAAGCACTTAGAAACAAACTCGGATATATCTCGTTTCATGCCAGGCCACCAATAGAATTGCTTCAAATCGTTATACATTTTAGTGCTGCCCGGGTGTATCGATAGTCGACCACTATGGGCCTCACACAGGATCATCTGTATCAAATCTGAGTTCTTGGGAACACACAATCGGCCTTTATAATTCAAACAATCATTTGCATCAATCAGAAAATCTGATTCTGTACCACTTCCACACTGACTCCGAATAGCAATCAACTTTTCGTCAACTTTCTGTACATCACAAATCTGCTGAATAAACATCGGTCTTGCTTGTAACTCGGCTAAGATTGAACCATCATCAGACATAGTCACCCGTGCGTTCAATGCACGAAGAGTAAATAATGATTTTCGACTTAACGCATCCGCAACAACATTAGCTTTCCCCGGATGGTAGTCAATCACTAATTCATAGTCTTTCAGCAATTCTAACCATCTGCGTTGTCTCAAGTTTAAGTCTTTCTGAGTCATCAAATACTTCAAACTTTTGTGATCTGAATAAATATGACATTTTTCGCCAAATAAGTAGTGACGCCAAATTTTTAATGCGAACACAATGGCTGCTAACTCCAGATCGTGAGTCGGATAATTTTTCTCATGTGGCTTCAATTGTCTCGAAGCGTAGGCTATCACCTTGCCTTCTTGCATTAAAACGCAACCCAACCCACTCAAGGAAGCATCACTAAAAATAATAAATTCTTTACCCGATTCAGGCTGAGTTAATACTGGAGCCTCGGTCAAAAGGGCTTTCAACTGTTCGAAACTTTTTTTGACACTTCTCTGACCACTCAAATTTGACATCTTTCTGTAGTAGTCTCGTCAAAGGTGTAGCTATTACGGAAAAACCTTTTACAAATCGTCTATAATATCCCGCAAGGCCTAGGAAACTTCGGATCTCAGAAACATTCTTTGGTGGTTTCCACTCCAGTATAGCTGCTATCTTGTTTGGATCCACCCGAACGCCTGACACTGAAACAACATGACCCAAGAAGCTGACTTCAATCATCCAGAACTCACACTTACTGAACTTTGCATATAACCGTTGATCTCTCAAAGTTTGTAGTACTACTCTCAAATGCTCAGTGTGTTCCGCTTCATTTTTGGAGTAGATCAGTATATCATCAATAAACACTACTACAAACCGATCCAAAAACCGTTGGAAGACCCGGTTCATTAGATCCATAAAAACAGCAGGTGCATTAGTGAGTCCAAAAGGCATAACCAAAAACTCATAATGTCCGTACCTCGTTCGAAATGCAGTCTTTGGCACATCTGAATCTCTGACTCGCAATTGATAATAGCCCGATCTCAAATCTATTTTGGAAAACACTGAAGCCCCCTTCAACTGATCAAATAAATCATCAATCCGAGGTAACGGGTACTTATTCTTTATAGTTACCTTATTTAGTTGTTGGTAGTCGATACACATTCGCATAGTTCCATCTTTCTTTTTCACAAATAAAACCGGTGCACCCCACGAGAGAAACTCGGTCGCGCAAAACCCCTATCTGTCAACTCTTGCAACTGCGCTTTCAATTCTTTTAATTCAATAGGTGCCATTCGGTACGGAGCTATCGAAATCGGAGTCGTACCCGGCACTAACTCAATGCCGAACTCAATCTCTCGCACAGGGGGTAAACCCGGTAGTTCTTCAGGAAACACATCGGGGTATTCACATACAACTGATACAGATTCAATTTGTTTCTCAGACATTTTATTATCCAGTACATAGGCCAAATAAGCTTCACACCCTTTTCTCACATACTTCCGGGCTAACATTGATGATATTACTGTAGGCAACCCATTTACATCACAAGATTTAATTCTGATGGTCTCACCATTTCGACACTTCAAATCAATAAGCTTTCTTTTACAATCTACTACTGCCTCATGTGAAGTTAACCAGTCCATACCCAAGATTATATCAAATTCGTCAAAGGGCAACAACATTAAATCAGCGGAGAAGCAATAATCCTGAATCATCAACGGGCAATCTCTACACACTTTATTAACAAGCACACACCTACCCAAAGGGTTGGACACCCGAATCACAAACTCGGTAGACTCAACTAGCAGAGTCTTTCCGAATTCTAAAGTTTCACACACATATGAGTGAGTCGAACCAGGATCAATTAATGCAATTACAGTAGTGTCGTAAAGGGTGAAAGTACCGGTAATGACATCAGGGGAGGAAGCATCCTCTCTGGCTCGTGCAGCATAAGCTCTAGCTGGAGCTCTAGCCTCAGATCGGACTGTAGTGTTCTTCGTTCCTTCCTGACTACCACCCATATTGCCTGAATGTCTGGGTGGTATACCTCGCATTGACGTGTTGCTCGGCTTAGTATTCTGAACTGTATTCTACTCAGCTAACCTCGGACACTCTCTAATAAAATGATCTGACGATCCACATTTATAGCAAGACCGATCATGAAATCTACATCTCCCTGAGTGCCATTTCCCACAGTGCTCGCATTCAACTCTATTCTTAGGAACGTTACCAACACTGGCTATCGAGGTAGCTCGAGAGCTCATAGGAGGTCGATCCCGTCTAGGTGGATCTGTAGTAGCTTTATGTCGGCTGTAGTCATCTCTGGACTTCTTGGTGGTGGAATGAAAGACCTTACCCGAAGATCTTTTACGAATGTCTCTAGCTTCAGTCTCAGCCTTTCTTTTCTCTTTTCCGAGCTCTTCAGCTTTGCAAGCTCTCTCAACTAAAGTCACAAACTCTTGAATTTCAAGAATGCCAACAAACATCTTTATATCCTCATTCAAGCCATCTTCAAATCTTTTACACATAATAGCTTCAGTAGAAACACACTCTCTAGCATATCTGCTGAGCCTGACAAATTTTCGTTCATATTCCGTCACGGTCATTCGTCCTTGTTTGAGCTCAAGGAATTCTTTTCGTTTTTGATCAATGAATCTTTGGCTGATATATTTCTTGCGGAATTCCTTCTGGAAGAAATCCCAGGTCACTTTTTCTTTCGGGACCACTGATACTAGTGTATTCCACCAGTGATATGCCGTGTCCCTCAGTAAGGATATAGCACACTTCAGGCATTCATCCGGAGTACAAGATAGCTCATCAAGTACCCGAATAGTGTTATCCAGCCACATTTCGGCTCTCTCTGCGTCATCATCATCATTGGCTTTAAATTCTTCGGCCCCAAATTTTCGAATTTTATCAACTGGGGGCCTACTAGATCTCATCGGATCTATCATCGGGGGTGCTGAAGGAATTGGAGTGGGATTATTCGGGGGTGGAGGTTGGTGTACATTCGGGTTATTCTGAATAAATTAGGCAAACCACTCATTCATCATCTGATAAAAGGCTCGTTTAGTCTCTCCTTCGTGGCTACCCGAAACAGGTCGAGAGTCTACCGGTGCTGATCCGTGTGCACGGTCAGGCGCTACACTCTCTACATCATCAGCTACGGCTCTTTCAGGATCGGTATCCATTTACTATATAAAACAAAGTTCAGACTGTCAGAAGTCACCACACTATCAATATATGATAAAGGCATGTATAGCTAGACTCACACGCGCTACGGTAGTCCTAGAATCGACTAAACCGTAAGCTCTGATACCAATCAAATGTAACACCCCTTACCCGAAACCCTTGCCGGGATCGAGTACGTGGCATTACTAGACTTGACCATTAACTCGGAGAGTAAAAATTTTTAAAGCTGTCCAACTGCGTCATGCTGACTAAATTGGCCATAACTCGAGTTACAAAACTCAAAATTTGGATCCGTAAATTTTCCTTGAAACTAGACTCATATAAATAATCACCATAATTTTTCCAGAATTTTTCATGTGGCCAATTAGTACATTTTATTCTTCAAAGTTAGCCTTATTACACTACTTGACAATTCTGACCTGTCTCTACAAAAATACAATTATCTCGTTGCAAACATTTCCTATAATGTTCTTGTTTATACCAATGAAAAATAGACTCATTAAGGGTTCTCCACATATAAACCATGCTTCTTAATGATTTTTGTACAATTTTTGACAATTTTTCCAAAACAGTACAGTGACTCATGAATTCATTCAGAGTAGGTCTCACTAAAACTTAATTATCTCATAATATATAAATCTTTTGCCTACTCTGTTTCTTTCATGTAAAACTAGACACCATAAGGTTTAATTTCATATTTCATTCACCTTCTAATTCAAGGTATCCTATTTTTGGTGATTTTTCAAAGTCACACCATTTCTGTTACTACAAGCTGTTTCGTTACAAATTATGAAAAACTAACTTCTAACCGAACATGTCCATATACTTAATTCAAGGATACATTTCGTATACATACAATTTCTTATCAAAAACGATTAAACTTCAACTAAAAATGCATCAACATTGCCAACATAAACCAACATACATATCAAAAACACAGCAGCATATTTAACCAAAAATTTAGCCATATTCGCGTGGCTATTATATACAAGAACCTTAAAATTTCATCAAGACAAAGACCAAGTCCTTCCTATACATGCCTTCATTTAAAACCAAAATAAAAGAGTACCCAAAATATAGATTGATAGTGTGAACGACTTTCCGAACGATCCCGACGAGCTTGTAGCCTGCACCTAATCTAAAAAAAAACAGAGAAACACTTCACACGATAAGCTTACTAGCTTAGTAAGTCCTAATTTCATAAAAAAAGAACATAACGTTTAAAATCAACGATTTAATTACTACAATTCAACTTATAGGCTTATACTCGTATTTATTTTCAAACTTTGATTTCATACCCATATAAGCAAGTATGAATTTGTAAGAAAAATATCTCTTTACCCACATGTTCATAATCGAATTACTTATTTATATTCAAATCTTTCGAAACCCAAAATATCATCATGTAATCATTAGTAAAGCCGAGAACACATATATTAGAACCATATATATATATATATATATATATATATATATATTCCACACTCGTAACACATGCCAGTTGTAATAAATCACTGATTTACCTTGTCTTACATAAGTAAGAAATTCTTTCCTACTTTACATACTCGCCTGAGCAGTTAACTTGATAAGTTTGCTTTAATTCGCCTTGAACACAAATTTCAATTTCTATTTCATAAAATACATCACCGGCATTAAGCCTGCTAGGCATAAAAGCCCGATAAGAATCACCGGCACAAGGCTTGCTAGGCATGAAAGCCCGAATAGAATCACCGGCACAAAGCCTGCTAGGCATGAAAGCCCGAATAGAATCACCGGCACAAGGCCTGCTAGGCATGAAAGCCCGAATCATGTCAATACAGTTAAACATTCCCAACACACTTCATAAATATTATATATTCGTCTAATTCAATCGGGTATACTTACATTGAACCATCAAAACCATTTTATCACTATACAATCTAACAATTCCCCATCACATACTCAACAAAATCACCAACCTAACATACCAATATACATTCGGCCATGGTGAAAAAGAATACTAAAATTCCTAAATTTTTAATATTCAAGATAACCGTAATTAATTTTTTGACATGATTTAACTAAAGGACTTACCTCGGTTGTCGATAGTCCGTGCGAATCGGCTATTCGAGAACCTTCGTTTTTCCCCGGTCTAACTCCGTTTTTCTTTGCTCTTGATCTAAAACACATTAAAATTTAGCTCATTTAATTGCTTTTCATCTCAATTTAGTCCCAAGACACGCAAATGGGCAATTTACAATTTTGCCCCTAATGTTTTCCATTTTTACAATTTGGTCTAATTTTACACAAAACTCAAAATATGCAAAATTTCCTAACACTATGGCTAGGCCGAACCTTCTCCATAGCCATGGGTGTCCATGCATTTCATCTATTTGACATTTTAATCCTTCACAATTTTATTCTTTTCAATTTAGCCCTATAAACTCAAAATCACCAAAAACTCCAATACAAAACTTGTAAATCCTTAACATACATTCAATTAAAAACCATCAAACATCAAAACTATCCAAGCATGTTAATGGTCGAATCTTATATACATAGTATTTTCAAAAATTTAAACATGGGTTGTATAGGATTTAAAGCAAACATTCCAAAAATGCAAAAATTTTCAAAAACTAAACAAAACACATACCTTTAATTAAGCCCCAATGTGCCGAAAATTCAAGCTCCAAAAATGGAGTTTCTAGCTCCTACTTTCGGCCAAGGAAGAAGAACAAAGTGAAGTTCTCTTTCTTCCCACTTAACTTTATTATTTTATGTTAAAACAAACATATATATTATCATATTTAGTAACGCTAATCTTTAACTTATAATTATACTAAAACAACATAAATTTTATGATTAAAAGGCCTATTGCCGTCCCTCCTTATAGCACATGGGCTAATTGCCCTTTTAGTACACCTACTTAAAAAGCCACAATTAAATTAGTACCTTCCATTTTAGCATGCAACTTTCGCGTTTTCTCGATTAAATCCTTTTTATCAAATTAAGCACTTAAATGATAAAATTTTTCTACAAAACTTTCACACATTTTCATTCACATATTATAATCATGAAATAAAATATTAAAACATTTCTCGGACTCGGATTCGTGGTCCCAAAACCACCATTCTGATTTGGGTCAAATTTGGTCTGTTACACTACATGGGAACCCGAGGAAGCAATGCGACAGCAATACCCCCATCTTTTCTGATCAGGTAATTTTGAGGACGAAATTTCTTTAACGGGGGTAGAACTGTAACATCCTAAATTAATGGGTCTATGCATCTAGTATAAGGATATGTTTAATATGTCAATTTAAGTAATAGGGGTCCAAATTGGGCTCAGAATTAGGCAAAGGCCTTGGTTAAATTATCTGATTGGGAATTATAGAGTTAAAATGTGGTAATTGTGTTTAAAATACCAACGTGGGCTTGTGGCCCAACAAAAGGTGGCACTGCAAGGGAAATAGAAGGTGGCGCCATTAACAATTAAAGGGGCCCAAGTTTTGGCCGCAATGAGCCCATGTTTTTGGGCCATTTTCGGCACTTAAAATGGAGCAAGGGGTGACGCCACACACAAGGAGTTTGGGGCCCAAAATTTAAGTTTTATGGAGCCCAAATCTTTTAATTCAAGTTAGCTAAAATCGGTATTAGGGTTAGGTGAGGTGGACGGCTACAAGGCTCAAAAATAGGAGGATTTATATGGATTTTATAATTGACAATATAGAAGATAAAAGGAGAAAAGATAGGAGCTATCTGCAAGGCAAGGTGATGGCCGAAAATCCACCACCTAGAGGAGTAAAGAATTCGGCTACTTCACGGATAAGGGGTGCCGAATTTTCCCTTTTTATTAACTTGACTTTTAGCTATCAGGAAGTGCATTTTCGGTTTTTAACAATAGGTGCCGAAATTTCTGTAAATAGGGGAGGGATATCTCATTGATCCTGGCATTTAAACCCTAATTTCCTCTTCATTCTTGTGCCGAAATTCTTAGTCACTCCCTCTCCAATTTCTTTTCTTCAATTTCTTTAAAAGCCGAAACCTCTTCTCCATTCTTTTTCCTCTTGAGCCGATTTCTCTAAAAAGCCGAAATCTCCATAGTTTTTCTTTATTCATCCAATTTGAGAATTAGTTCTATTCTTCCGGCATTTAAATCTTTTCTTTGACATTGCCGAATCTTCTCTTCAAGTGCTAGCCGAATTCCCTGTACTAAGGTAAGTGTCGACTTCTGTTAGATCTCACGTTCTATTTTGGTTCTTGAAAGGCAAAAGCCGAAAAGCTAATAGTTTAATGGTTCTATGTTGGGCGGCATTACAGGATTTGAAGGAAACTTGGTCGTCTAGATCTAAAAGCCGAAAATCACTAGTCTCCAATTTCGGGATTTTAAGGTAAGAAGATTTCCCTAGATTTCTACTAGATTTGTTAATTGTATACAAGATCTTAACTTTATGATGAGGATTAACGATCAAATATTGTGATAGTAGTTCTGATAAGGACTTGTGATGGAATTAAATATGGATCAGGCAAAGGAGAGAATCCCTAAGTTTAAGAAACGAGCAGTATCTGCTGTTCGAGATTGGCCACTTGGTTATGGACCGGTTTTTGAACAACACCTTAGGCAGATAGCAGTTGTGTCGACTACGGATAGCGTCGACATAGAAAGCATCGTTTTATCGGTAATCAGGTGTGTAGATCTCTAACACACTATTAACCCTGTATGTATATATATAACTATGTTATGGGCTAAAAAGCCGGAAAGTGGCCGTATAGACAGTCGAATGGAACCCTAAAAGGGGTAGGCAAGGATGCCAGGTACGTAAATCATAGAATTCTCTATGTGTATCGAAGTACATATAAGCCTGTATGATGTTTTCTTTATGTGTATGCATGGGTGGGAATATGATATTGAAAGGGAAGTGCATGACAGGTCACTCGGTGATCGGTGGTAGAAATCCCACACATATAAATGTTAGGTCACATAGTGATCGGTGGCTATGCCACATTTAATAATTCCTGAATAACAGGAACAGGCAGTACGGCTGTCGTTTGGTGTGTAGCGGATGGAGGGTTGATTGTAGAAATCCCCAAGGTGTGATGGTTGGTACGGGCTAGTGTGTAGAGGATGGAAACCTAGGATGGGTTGGGCTATTCATCATTTATTATTTGATATATGATTATGATTGATACCTTCATGTATGGGCCAGGGCCCATAATCTGTTTGTGGGCTCAGGTCGTTGTGTGTTTCGAGATTTATACACTGAGTCTTGGTGACTCACGCTTTCTTTTTTCTCTACTCTTTCAGATGAGCAGTAGAACGTGGACATGGGAGCCGAGACGGGCTCGAGGGGCCATCAAGTTGTTAATTCTGCAAATTATTTCGATTTTCTTTAGGTTTTATTTTATTCTTATTTTGGGAATATTTATGTAATAAGGCCCCATAGTTTTTATTCAACTAAGTAGTTTTCAATGTTCCGCACTTATGAATTTGTGTCAAAGATTTTATTATACTTAATAATAATAATACAAAGGTTCTATTTTTTTTAAAATGTCAATTATTTATCCAGATAAAGTCTAATTAACTTATGACTTCCAAAACCAACAAAGCAAAAGTTTTCAATGTACAACTCGTGACACGCTAGATCCGGTCGAAACGTATGGGCCAGGTTGGGGGGTGTTACATAGTTGCTTATCTCTCAAAGTTTGCAACACAATCCTCAAGTGCTCGGCATGCTCAAACTCATCTCGTTAATAGATCAGAATGTCGTCAATGAACACAACAACAAATCTATCTAAATACGGTCTAAAGATCCGATTCATCAAATCCATAAAGACTGCAGGAGCATTAGTCAATCCAAAAGGCATAACAATAAATTCATAATGTTCGTACCTCGTTCTGAATGCAGTTTTCGGCACATCTGAGTATTTAACTCACAACTAATAATAGCCAGATCTTAAATCAATCTTTGAAAACACTATTGGACCTTTCAACTAATCAAACAAATCATCTATTTTCGACAACGGATACTTGTTTTTTATCGTAACCTTCTTGAGCTGTCGATAGTCGATACACATTCTCATTGACCCATCTTATTTCTTAACAAACAATACTGGCGCACCCCAGGGCAAAAAACTCAATCGTGCAAAACCTCTATCTGTTAACTCTTACAACTGAGCTTTCAACTCTTTCAATTTGGTCGGAGCCATCCTGTAAGGAGCTATAGATATCAGTGAAGTTCCCGATACTAATTCAATAGCAAACTCATCCTATTTAACCGGTGGTAACCCATGCAATTCTTCTGGAAATACATCCGAATACTCGTAAACTACAAGCACCGATTCAATCTTCTTTTCAGACACCTTGGTATCTAAAACATATGCTAGGTACGCATCACAACATTTTCTCACATATCTCTGAGCTGACATAGTCGATATCACAACTGGTAATCCACCAAATTCATTAGATTCAATCCGAAGAATTTCATTATTCTGACACCTCAATTCTATAATCTTTCATCTACAATTTACAATAGCATCGTGCAGAGTCAGCCAATCCATACCCAGAATCACATCAAACTCATCAAATGGTAACATCATGTCAGCCAGAAAATAGTAACCCCAAGTCATTAATGGACAGTTCTTGCTTACTTTATCAACTATAACATACTTGCCTAAGGTGTTCAATACTTTAATTACAAATTCTGTAGACTCAATAGACACTTTTTTACTATACACTAAATTCTCACAAAACATATGAATGTGTCGATCTAGGATCAATTAAAGCAATTACATTAGTGTCGTAAAGAGAAAATGTACTGACGATAACATCTGGCGACGACGCTTCTTCACGAGCACGAATAGCGTAAGCTCTAACTGGTGCTCTAGCTTCGGATCTCATAGTTGAATCCCTAGTCACACCTCTACCGCTGGACATATTTCTCACATTCCTCGATGGTCTTCCTCTCGCAGTCGTATTACTCGGTCTTACATTTTGAAATTTATCTTTATCGGATAACTTTGGGCAATCTCGAATAAAGTGATCTGGCGAGCCACATTTGAAGCAAGCTTTAACGCTCTTATTCCAGCACTCTCCAAAATGTCTTCTCCCATATTGTTGACACTCGGGTTTGTTGTTTTTCACACTGCCAACACTCGAGACAGAAGTTGCTTGAGCTTTAGAACTCACATATTGATTTCCATGATCTCTATTCTGATATCCCATTGATGCATTTGATCGACAATACAAATCTCGGGATTTCTTTGATAAAGAATAATATGGTTTATTCATTGACCTTTTCCTCGAATCTCTAACCTCTGAATCAGCTTTCCTCTTTTCTCGGCTAAAGTCTTCGGCTTTACAGACCCTGTAGACTAACACAACAAATTCTTTCAAACCTAAAATCCCGACCAGAAGTTTAATATCCTCATTCAACCCGTCAACAAACCGCTTGCACAAAATCTCTTCGGTAGAAACATACTCTCGAGCATATTTACTCAACCGCACAAATTCTCTCTCGTACTCGGTTACAGTCATACGACCTTGTTTCAATTCTAAAAACTCTTTATGCTTTTGATCCAAAAACCGTTGGCTTATATATTTCTTCCTGAACTCGGTCTGAAAGAACTCCTAGGTGACTCTCTCTCGGCACTACTGATACTAGCGTATTCTACCACTAATATGCGATGTCCCTCAACAGTGATATAACACATTTTAAACATTCAACAGGTGTGCAAGAAAGTTCATCAAACACTCGAATTGTATTCTCAAGCCAAAATTCAGCTATCTCAGGATCGTCATCAACATTAGCTCTAAACTCTTCAGCTCCGTGTTGAGGAGCTACAAGAACTGGTTGAGGATTAGGAAGGGGTGGAGGTTGTTGAGCATTCAGATTTGTCCGAATGTACTGTGTGAACCATTCGTTCATCATTTGAAGGAAGGCTTCTTTAGCCTCTCCTCCCTGGCTACCCGACACGGGTCTAGAATCAGACGACACTGTCCCTTGAGCGGGAGCAAGTGCATTACTTTCAACCTCATCAGCTATAGCTCGATTGGGATCCATTTACTATATGAAAACACATTTTGAAATGTCAGGAGTCATCACACTATCATAGTTTATATATGGCATGTATAGCTAAACTCTCAAAAACGCTACGTTAGTCCTAGAATCGACAAAATCATAGCTCTGATACCAATATATGTAACACCCCTCACCCATATTCAACGCCGAAATAGGGTTACGGAGCATTTCCAAACTTACAACACATTTAAAACATACTTTTCGTATACATTTAATCAAATCATACAATCGTCAATTAATCTCAATCAATTTATCCCTAATACGAGCCTACAATGCCCTAAATATACAATGGAAATGGTTCGGGACTAAACGGATAGCTCGAGAAATTTTTACGAAACTTATAAAATTTTCCTCAAAACAGGGGACACACGCCCGTGTGGCCCGGCCATGTGTCTCACACGGCCACCAGACACGCCCATGTTACAAGCCATGTGGACATTCGAAATGGGAGCACATACCCGTGTCTGACCCCGTATAACTCTTTGACTTGGGTCACACGGCCAACACACATGCCCGTGAGGCTAGCCCGTGTGCCAGGCCGTCTACTAGGCCGTGTCAAACCTGTAGGGTATACTGACTTATGCCATACGGCTGAGTCACACGCCCGTGTGTGAGGCCGTGTGGAGCATACTGACTTGATTTCTAAAACCATATCCGGGGACACACAGCCATGTAACATAATCGTGTGTCACACACTGCTGAGACACACACCCGTGTCTCTACCCGTGTGGACAAAAATAGGCTATTTACCAAGCCAATTTGCCACCCGAATTTGCATGTACCTAAACAACCTAAATGGCACCAATTCAAAGCATAAATGAACATCTAATTTAGCCACAATCAAGGCTAATTCATACCATTTCCAATACTAACAACCAATATGCTTATACTTATGTTTTAGTGAATCAAAACATACCAAAACACTTATACAAATCAACTAACTAAGCCTTTACCGAACATTCATCACTTTGCACCAATTCACAAGCACAATTCAAATCTAATAACAATCATTTAACATTTACTATATCAATATCCACAAGCCTCATAATATAAGTCATTCACATATCCATGCATGAACTCAAAATATCAACCATATATGCACATATATACACATATATGCACATAACCAAATTCATCAAATGAAGCCAAATCTCATGGCTATATTTACAAATCAAACATAAACATTTACAATGCCAATTTATATGGCCAAATTCATTAACAAGTTATAACCAAAACCATTATCAACCCATATTCAAAATGACTCAAAATACCTATACATGCCATATACTTAAAATACCAAAGTTCATAGGTACCGAGTGGTAAGTGGATAGTGTGAAGCGATCTCCGACGATCCCTGAATCCGAGCTAGCTTGATAACACTATAAAACACAGGGAAAATAAACAAAGTAAGCTATAAGGCCTAGTAAGCTCGTATGAAATAAACTTAATGCAATCACATAAACATAATTCAATAATTTGAATACACCAATATGTAGCTTACATTAGCTAACAAACCTTTAAAATACTCCTTCTCAAAATTATATACTTTCATCATCATTTCTTCGATTCAATGCTAAAATAGTTTATGCACATACATGTACTATCTTGTATCAATCTCAAACATATTCTCATCTTTCATTTACCCGTTGAACCATTCGGAGTAGAAGTCGGATGCTCAAGGGTCTCACACGATAAGTACCTATACCATGGCTCGTAGCCAAATCAAGATAACTTATATCTGAAGTACTGATATCATGGCCCGAAGCTAAATCAGCCGATATGCATAGCTAGAAGCCAAATTGATATAACTTGCACCCGAAGTGTTATATCATGGCCCAAAGCCAACTCAATGTACCCGAAGTGTTATATCATGGCCCAAAGCCAACTCAATGTATCCCCTAATGACATGTCACTAGCATCCTAAACTATTCTTAAGGTTCAACTGGGATTTCGAATGTCAAATCATCGTCGAATCACTATCGTTCATATCCACAGTCTCGTATTCACAATTTATGCAATATTAAAGCATATAAAATACATTTGTATTGAAATTTATCACATACGAACTTACCTCGGATGTGAAAATGACGAAATAAGTCGATTAGTTGATAACTTTAGTTTTCCCCCGATCTAGATCCGAATTCCACTTTTTTTTATCTAAATATATTCAAAATTAACTTATTTAATCATCTGTTTATTCAATTCAATCCAAAATATACATTAGGGATATTTTACACATTTGTCCCTAAACTTTTACACTTTTACAATTTAGTCCTTATTACACAAAATCACAAATTCATGAAATTTCAAAATACCCATGCTTAGCCGAATTACTATTATGCCCCTAGCAACCCATATTTTTCATCTATTTCACATTTTAACCATAAAGTTTCAACATTTCTCAATTTAATCCATATGTTGCATTTTCACTAAAAATCACTTAAGAAAACTTACATATCTATCAACAAACATTCATAATCTATCAAGAAACTTCAAAACACATGTTATTTCATCAATGTCAACATCTAAAATCTTTAACAATTTTACAAAATAGTCCCTGGGCTTGCTAGTACTAGTTGTAACAATCTCAAAAACATAGAAATTATTAGAAACAAAACAAAAACCGTACCTTAATTGACAAAAAAGCTTTGGCCGAACCTAGGTCTTCAACTATGGCTTTCTCCTTTTTAATTTTTGGTGGAACAAGCTTAAGAAAGATGATGACTTTAATTTTTATGTTATTTACTTAAGATTATTTTCTAATTTACCTTTTTATCCATGATTTTAAACCATTGAAATTCCATTAACCATGCACATAAATGTCCACCCACTTTTATAATGGTCTAATTACAACATAATGACCATTACTTTAAGGTTCTATAGCTATTAGATACCTTTAACTAATAGAACGTCACTTTTGCACTTTACGTGATTTAGTCTTTTTTATCGAATTAAGCATTCAATAAAATTACTTCACGAAACTTTCACACATACATGTTATCATACATGTTATCATGTTGTAAACACTTAAAATAATATTAAAATAATTTTTTGACCTCGGATTTTATGGTTTCAAAACCATTGTTCTGATTTGACCAAAAATGGGCTATTACACCTATTAATTTGACTCGGACTCGGACGAATACTTGGATCATCCAACCAACACACCAAATTGACATCGAAGTGCATCATCAGACAGACTAAATTAGGGTAACTGGCATGTAACGTGCATACTAGCGTGGAAAACACATTCTGGCGCACAATGCCCATACTGACACACAAAGTGAATTCTAGCGCATAATCTCGTATATAAACTCAATCCTATGGTATGTCAACTATATTCATCACAACCCGAATAGATAATAGGATATCATTTTCAACTCATTTACGAAGTAGTACAATTTTCAATTATCAAACATATTCACTTCCGCAATTCAATTCTATAAACATCTCATATATACTTCATAACATTCAACACATTCTCAACCAATCTCATAGTATCTATATATATCAATTCAAACATTTCATGTTATTTTATATTTTATTCATTTTAGTCCTCTATTTCAGTAATCACAATCAAACTCAACTTAGAACTTATATTGTCGTTAATAACTCACCTTGAATACTTCTAAATGCAGTTAACATGCAGATGTAATCAATTAATACAAGCTTAAATTGTAAATGTACAAACTGATATTTTGCACGTCACTCGTCAACAATTTTCGTTTTTCCTTTCCCTCTCGATAATTCAGTGTTGTCATTAGCTAAGAATAATCATAGAACATATCACATTATCAAATTCCAGCCAAATTAGAATCAAATACCAAATTTCACATATTTTGTAAATTATTCAATTTAACCCCTAAAATCTGGACAAGCATAACTTTCAATTTAGGGTCTTAGATTAAAATCTGATTAGGGACCCTCTATTTATGACAAATTTGCATTTTATTTAATTTGGTCCCTAATGTACGAAACTAACAATTAAGGCTTTTCAATTTAGTCCTTTTCATATACTAAGCTTAATTTCTAACAATTTAACACCTAAACCATTCAATTCTTAACCATGAAAACTTTCTAAAACTTTAACAGTTTTACAAATTAGTACATGGGTTAGCTAAATCAAGCTCCCATGATTTAATTTCCATAAAAATCAAAGAAAAATGGCTAGGGACCTACTTGAAATTAAGGCCAAAAAGCTTAAAAACCCTACAATGATGTCAAACACTTCTTTCTTAGAACCGGTTGGAGAATATGAGTTTTATATCTATTTCCACTAAAAATCCACTTATATAATATGATTAAGTTGTTAATTAACTTAATTAACCATATTTTAATTAAACAAATCTTAATTTACATAAGTTAATGTCCATATAATCATACCGTCCACTAACACACACTTTAGCATGGTATAATTGTTTTTTTGAACCTTTGATTAATTGTAATTTAAGTCCCCAAGCCATTTACTAATTAAAAATCTATAGCAATTTGGCTTCACATTTTAGCCCCTGGGTCCTAATTAACCACAATTTAGGCTAAATCGACTATATATGTAACATCTCTAACCCTTTTCCGTCGTCAAATTAGGGTCACGGGCATTACTAACCAATCAAAATATTTAATTTCATCAACTAATCATTAAATCACATATGTAACAGCATAATTCATCATTAATTGAACTCAATTGCACAATTATAACAATATAGCATATTTTCAAATCTATTCAATTTAGTCCTTATCACAAATAATTAATTTGAATTAGTTCAATTCAACTCGTTCTAACATTCCAACTTACCGTATGTCATTACCATGTAGCACAGTTTGTGGATGCAACAATTGAAAAGGTTCGTGTTATTGAAATACAAACTATAAATTCTAAGCTATTCGTCGTCGACCTTATCTTTTCCTTTCTTTCTCGAGAATACTGGGACAACATTAGCTACGGATTGAAATAGTTAAAATAAATTAACAATATATAACCCAATTCGCATTCAATTACAAAATTTATACTACTTTTGCATGAAGTTCGATTTAGTCCCTAGAACCAAGACTAACTTAACTTCCACATTTAACCTCTAATTTTTATACAATTTTAATATAATCTAAATTTAGCTCCCTATTTTTCCATTTTACCCCTAAAATTTGAATGTTTCACAATTTAGTCACTATTGCTAAAAATCAACAATTATCTTCACTATTTAGTCCTTTTCCACTTCTAACTTTAAAATCTATCAATTTAATCCCAAAAACTCTAATTAACCAACAATAGTAACATCTTCAATCTTGAACAATACTAAAAATTATGCATAGGTCGGGTAGTTCTAAGTACCGGGATTTTGAAAACATAAAAATTACAAGAAAAAAGACTAAATTGACTAACCAATTAAAGTTTGAACCCTCAAAATTTGCTAGGTCGTGCCTGCTCTTCTCCCCACCTTAAGCTTTTGAAATGTTTGCATGTAAAAGAGAATGAAATCTTCTCTTTCTTTCCTTTTGTTTTTATTATTATAACTATTATTGTTATTATTATTACTATAACATGTATATATATACACATTAAATTAACATAATATATATTTTATATATCATAAATGTCACATTATGACCGTCCACTTAGAAGATCAATGGTATAATTGCTATTTTAGTCCCTTTATTTATTTTAATCTATAATGCAACTTGTAGTCCTTACGCGATTCAATCCCTATACCTTAACAACTCCTAATTTCATGAAAATTACTTATCAAAAATTTAATTCGTTTCTAAAATAACTCCGTAAATATTTACAAGCCTGGTTTAAAAAAAGAGGTCCCGACACCTCAATTTTTGAAACCACTGACTTTAAGACCGATACACTTGTACCTTATCTAACTTCCAAATAACCAAAATTATTAGACCAAACTTCAATATAATATTGTAATATCCTCGTAAATATTAATAAATAATAATCACTGATCCTATCATCGAAAAATAGTATTATGAAACTACTGTTTCCAACTCTACTGATTTTTGAGTTGTTACAATCTAAATTTCAATTAATCTATACTTTAACTCCGTAAATATTATTATTACATATTTATGGACCCAGTTTACGAAAATGAGGTCCTGAAATCGTCTTTTTCGACACCACTGGAAATCGGATCGTTATAGTCATCTTCAAGGTTCGAATCTACACTTTCCTCTTGGAAGTGCAATGTGTCTTGCCATTGCACCTAACCACTTGTTGGTATTAACTTTTATCTTAGTTATTGAGTCGAGATGTACAAGCTTAATCAAACTCAAACTCGATTAGCTTAATTATATCTCGAGTCGAACTTGAGTTTAAAAATAGATGTTCGATCCAACTCGAACTTACTAATATTTGGGTTCAGGTAGATTAAACATGGCTAATCTATAATCTATCTATCTATCTATCTATCTATCTATCTATAATCTATATAAAAGCACGAGTTTGGAACAAATTTTGAATTGACGAAAATACCCTTTATTTTCTATCATATTATCAAATTTGTATTTAAAAATAATTACAATATTTAATTTAGAAGTAAAATCTTGAAATAAAATAAAAGTTGTGATAATTACATTTAAAAATAATTATAATTTAATAGAAATTGTGATAATTACATATTTAAAAATATTTAGAATTTAGATGGTATTTTGATAATAAAATTCAAAATTAAGAATGATGCTAAAATAAACTAAAAAATAAAAAACTCTCTGAAACCAAGAGTGCTGTCCACAGAGTCCTAGAGAGAGCAGTCTTCTGTTGCGGCTTGGGATGGAGGGGAGCGGTGGCGAAGAGAGGGTTTTGGGTGATGAGATCTCTTTGCTTGCTAAAGAACTAGTCCAATTGTCCATCAAAAGATCTATGGTTACTCCAACTGATAAACCCACGTTGATCTGTTCGGTGTGGACTAAAAAGCAATTTAATTTTGATAGTTTTAAGGCACAATTGCGTAGTACCTGGAAAACAAAAAAAGAAATTTGAGATTAGATTAGAAGGTCAGAATTTATTTTCTATTATTTTTTATTTGGAGGATGATTTGGAGCAGATCTTGGAAGGGCGCCCTTGGTTATTTCGTAAGTACCTTATTCTTTTTGACAGATTAGTTAATCCAATTGATAGAGATTTGATATGTCTTACTTCATCACCTTTTTGGATTAAAATCGGTCCCTGCTTACCAGATTTTGATAAAAAATATCTTTTGCATGCAATTGGTAGTACTTTTGGAGGGGTTATTAGATCTGAAATTCATGATGATTTTTGTCGACTTAAAGTTGTGGTAGACGTAAGGAAACCTATAAGGAGAGGAATTTTTGCTTCCAGTAGTAGTAGTGTTAATTCATGGGTTCCGTTCAAATATGAAAAATTACTGATTTTCTGTTTCGGTTGTGGTCATATGGGTCATGGGCTCCAGGATTGTGAGATAGTAAGTTTGGAAGATAAAAATAAATTTAAAGATGATCCCCCCTTCTCTGTTGCGTTAAAAGCGGAGTCTAAGGCAATTTGCAAAGAAAGCATGAAATTTGCAGAATTCTCAAAGTTGCAGCGATCTCAAAGCTCTTATACAGGGGGTTCAAAAGAAGGGATAGTAGGTAGTGATAGGAAGTCGATTCCATGAAAATTTTTGAAAGTTTAATCAATGGCCGTTCATTGTCACAGTGGGAGGATGGCCTTATGAATAAGGAAGGGGATGATTTGTTGGTTCACGGGGAGTGCTTTAGTCGGATGGATTCAGACAAAGAAGGTGATAGGAAGAAGAGTTGGTGACAAAGGCAAGCAGTCAGAAAGGTGATAGCAGATTTATTGAGCAGGTGGGGGGAAAACGTAAATTCTATGATAATGAGGGTGATTCAAATTTGGAGGAAGGTTTTGGTTTGGGATGTGTGAAAAAGACTAAAATAGATGTTTGTTTAGACGTGGTTGAGAATGAGGTTTTCGAAATTCAGATGGATTATGTAGATTCAGACTCTTTTAAATCGGTGGCTGCCATTAGGCAAGCCGACCGAACATAATGAAAAGCCTATGTTGGAACATCCGTGGTTTGGGGAGTCCACGGGCAGTTCGAAGGCTGTGCTTCTTAGTCAAGCAGCACAATCCCCTTTTGGTCTTCTTTATGGAGACGAAATTGGATAAGGTAAGAATGGAGAAAGTTCGAAGAAGGTGTGGTTTTGAAAATGGCATTGAAGTTGCCGCAGAGGGATCTAAGGGAGGTCTTTGTATGGCGTGGAAGAAAGAAGTTACTGTTAGCTTTAAAAGTTTTTCTAAATGGCATATTGACGTTTTAGTTAAGGAGGATCGGTCACGTAAGAATAGACATCATTGGGAGGGTCTAAAAAAAAGTTAATGCAGGAGTTGGAAGATCTGGCTGGAAGGGAGAGAAATGATGAAACTTTGGCCAAAATCTTTGATACTAAAATTCATTTGAATTTAGAAATCGACAAAGATGAGATGTATTGGGAGCAACGAGCGAGACAGAATTGGTTAAAGTTTGGGGATAAGAACACAGCTTTTTTTCACAGATGTGCTATACGTCGGAGGCAGGTAAACACTATTTCGAAACTGGTTACAGAGGGAGGTTTGGAGATCGAGGAGGGGTCTGAAATGTTAAGTGTAGCCTCTTCATTTTTTCAGAATCTTTTTAAGTCAAAAGGGGTGACAGATGCTTGCAAGGTTCTGGATGGTATTGAAAACAATAGTAACTCAGGAAGATAATGAGTTTCTTTTAGCTCTGTATCGTGTAGATGAGATAAAAGTAGCTTTGGAAGGAATGGGTCCTACTAAGGCTCCAGGAGCAGATGGATTTCCAGCGTTGTTTTTTCAAAAATATTGGCATGTGGTGGGTCAAGTGTCATTGCTTTCTGTTTGGGTATTTTGAATAATAATCAAGAATTTGGGGACTTCAATAATACAAACATTGTTCTCATTCCGAAAGTCCCAAAACCTTCGCACTTAGTCAATTTTAGACCTATCAGTTTATGTTCAGTCATCTATAAGGTGGTGGCCAAGACTATTGCTAACCGTTTACAGAAGATCATTGATAAATGCATTGATAAAGTTCAGAGTGCTTTCGTACCTGGGAGACTTATCACAGATAATGTGCTTCTAGCTTATGAGATTTTTCATACGCTTAAGCAAAAACGTTTCGGGAGAAAAGGGGTCATGGTAGTAAAATTGGATATGAGTAAGACTTATGATAGGGTGGAATGGGGGTTTCTCGAGGTTGTTATGGAAAAAATGGGTTTTGCTAAGAAATGGACGGATCTCTTACACAGATGTATTTCTTCAGTTAGGTATGCGGTCAACATGAACGGAAGAAGGAGGAATTTATTTCAGCCGTCTCGAGGGCTTAGACAGGGGGATCCTTTGAGTCCTTTTTTATTTTTGATGTATAGTGAGGGACTCCCATCTCTTACGAGAACATCTATGAAACAAGGTTTAAGTAAATGAGTTAAAGCTAGTAGGAAGGGACCAGCTATTTCGCATTTGCTTTTTACTGATGATTGTATTCTTTTCGGGGAGGCTTCTTCAAAAGGCGCTAGAATTTTGAAAGACATACTCCAGGACTATGAGAAGTGTTCAAGTCAGTGTGTGAATTTCTCAAAATCAACAGTCTTTTTTAGTCCGAACACTATTGAGGAGGATAAGGCAATTGTATCTCGTGTGCTAGGAGTCAGAATTACTTCTAATCCAGAGAAATACTTGGGTCTTCCGAACATGATTGGTAGAAAGAAAAAAGAATCATTTCAAAATATTTTGGATAGAATTTCTATGCGCATTGACGGGTGGAGTAACAAAATGCTTTCACAATGGGGTCTGTTCTTCAGGCTATTCCTATTTTCGCTATGTCTTGTTTTCTACTACCAACTTCTCTATGCAAAAAGATGGAAAGTCAATTTGCTAATTTTTTTGTGGCAGAAGGGTAAAGGCAGGAAGGGTATTCATTGGTGCCATTGGAGTCACTTATGTAGACCGAAAAACGAAGGAGGACTGGGTTTTCGTAATATGGCTCAATTCAATATAGCCATGTTGGCTAAGCAGGGATGGCGTTTCTTAGAAAATCCAAAATCTCTAGTAGCGCAGGTGTTTAAGGCAAAGTACTTTCCAAACAGTGATTTTCTTAATTCACAATTGGGTAGTAGAAATTCGTATACTTGGCGCAGTATCTGGGCAGCAAGGGGTATTTTGGAGAAAGGGCTAATTTGGAAAGTTGGAACAGGTTCTAGTATCTCGATCGTTAATGATGTGTGGGTGCCCGATCTTGTTAATTCCAGTTTATTATCTTCTTATCCAGGTTCAAGCGATAATAAAGTCGAAGTACTTATTAATTGTCGAACAAGAGAATGGAATAGAGAGGAGATAGAATATACCTTTGTGGCTGACGAGGTGGACAAGATCCTTCGCATTCCACTAGCACAGTCACCACATGATGATTTTTTGGCATGGAGGGGTGAACCAACGGGGATGTTTTCGGTCAAGAGTACCTATAAACTATTACAGAGCCTCGATCCTATTGCTTACGCGGTACATTTTAGCTACTTTGATTTTTACAAAAAATTATGGTCTCTTAATCGACCTACAAAGATTAAAATCAATATGTGGAAAGTTTCCTGGAACTATATACCCACACGGGTAAATTTATTGTTCAAGAAGTTAATTTCTAATAGTTCTTGCCCTCGTTGTGGTCTGGGATCTGAAACATTGAGTCACCTATTCAGAGATTGTTCAGTATCAGCCGCTATGTGGTCACATTTGACTGAAACACAGTTGATACAAGACATTAATGGAGATTTTCAACAGTGGCTCACTTCGTGTTTTGCTTCTCTGTCTGTAGACTTATGCCGCCTTTTTGTGTAGCTCTTTGGGCCTTATGGGGGGATAGGAACATTCGGATTCATGAAAGGAGAAGTAAATCGGGACAGGAGATTGCTGACTTTGTAAGAAATTATGTCAAAGAAGTTGATGGAGCAAAATCTAAAGCAGTTGAATTTTCAAAAACTGTAAAGAAATGGCAGCACCCACCTTTTCAGACGGTGAAAATAAATTTTGATGGCGCTTTTGATGTTCAGGCGCACCTTTCTGCTTCAGGGGTAGTGGCTAGAGACACCACCGGATCTGTTCTTGTTTCGAAATCTAGAGTACAGGAGAAGGCGTGTTCTGCGTTCGCGGCTGAAGCGCTGGCTTGTCATGAGGTGATTCAGATCAACATGCAAGAGAAGAATGTCATCATCGAGGGTGATTCTTTAACAGTTATTAAGAAGTGCAGAAAGGATTCGGTCGACAGATCACAGATTGGTCCTTATATTTTCGATATACATCGAAAGAAGTCAGTTTTTAGCAAGTTAAGTTTTGATTTCATTCCCAGATCTGGTAACATGCTAGCACATTTGATTGCAAAAGTCTCTTTGAAGAATAGGAGAGAACTGTACCTGGAAAGGGGAGTCCAATTTTACACTGCAATTCAGGCGCGGAATGACAGTATTCGAGAACTAGACTGGCCGCTAGAGAGACTGGAAGGAGAAGAGGGAACGGAGGGAGGGAGAAGGAATCGCCTAGCTTCATTTCTTTGTGGGAAACTTTCTAGAGAAATGCTTCTTGGGTTTTCATCAAAGGAGAAATAAAACGTCTGAAGCAAATGGAAGGATTCAGGGATAGGGAGCAGAACCTTATCTTTTTACTTGGGAACCCGCTCTCATTAAAGCTGGACGGTGGGATGTGACAGAAGGCACTAATGGTGCATGCCAGCTGTTATTTCTGATTTGACTGGGTGTTTTTTCAAATTTTTTTGAATCGTTTTGTTTGTTTTTTATGGTTTTTGATTTTGCGAACTTGGTTCTCTTTTTTCTATAGGCCTATTTCTGTTTTGTTAGTTTTAGGCTAGTTTTTGTTTTTCTGGATTTTAGCCCATTTAAGTTGTGTTGGTTTTCTTTTATTAATAATAATCCAGTCATATTACCTCAAAAAAAATATTTAGAATTTAAATTACAATTATTAGTTAAAATAAAATAAGCTAATTTTAAAATAAATTTATTATTTCAAGAGAACTCTAAGCGTAAACTATAAGGAAAGGAATTGTGATCTTTGTAATCATATACGTAAAATAGAGTTATTACTCGAATACAATTCTAAACATCTTGATTATCACTTAATTAATATTAGAGTTAGTAAATTAGTTATTATTTTAAATAATATTACTTTGCATTAACTACATAAAATAAAATTATATTGTAGGTTGAATATGTTAAAAATGTTTTAATTATTATTTGAAAACTTTTTATTATAATATTTGAATTAAAAAGTTAATATATTTTAATTATATTCGATAATTCAAACAATAAATACTATTTTATGCTAATTACTGTAATTAAAAATATAATATTTAAAAAATAATTAAATATTAAATGTATAAAATCACATGCAATGAATGTGACATTAGAAGCTAGTATATATAAAAGCAAGAAGTAACTTTTGAACTGACGAGAACATACTTTCTTTTTCATCATATTACTAAATTAACTTTAAAAATAATTATAGTTTAATCTAAAATTATAGTTAAAAAAGTTGTGTTAATTTTAAAATAGAGTTATTACCTAAATAAAACTATAAGCATAAAATATAGAAAATTTATGATAATTATAATTATAATTGCTTGCGTAGAACTCTAACAATATTAATTATCACTTAACTAACATTAGAGTTATATACAAATTAAAATTTGAATTTATCCTTATAAATAGCGTAATTAAGCATATTCAACTAAGTAGCATTTAAGAAAATTTATTGGTAAAATGGGTGAAAATTTTTAAGTTAAAACTATATAAAAAAAATGAAAAATTAAAGCCATAGATTTTCAAAAAGACAATATCAAATTATATTCGAACAATGGTATCAGAAAGTGATCGAAGATTATCTTAATTGATGACGAAGTAATATAATATTATGATATTATTTTTAAAAAAATATATAAGTTTATATTGTGTGAAGCAAATACTTTTAAGATTTTCTTTTATCTATTTATTTGGTGAAAAATATTATGCGGCTGTGTTTTTTTTTTTTTTACGGTGACATTTACTGCATAAATTGCTGATTTATGTCAATTCTATCATCAGCCAATCGCCAAATAAACTTTAGTCTGAATTTCAAATACTAGTTTGGCTAAAACAACCCCCAAAAAAAAACAAAAAACACTACGGGAAACTTCATGTTGAGAACACAAGCTGGTTAAATAAATTCATTCTTTATTACGAAGAAAAGGGGAGTAAGTCACCAAATCTGCGGGGTTTGGAAGAGTTCAAGAAAGTCCGTCTGAACTGAGAAGTTTGCTAGCATTATGATTGGATGCTCCTTGCTTTCAGCATTGCATCTACATTACATTGTGCACCCTGACGATGTTTGCCCCTCGGAAAAGTTTAACAAGATTTGTGCCATGAGCAAATCTTTGAGTTAGAAAAGAGCTAATCTAAAGTTTTGAGAAGACCATTGAATATTTTCAACAAACGACTAGGATGTAAGTAGTAATAATAAGAATAATAATTAGACTTAGTAAAGTTTTGAGAAGACCATTGAATATTTTCAACAAACGACTAGGATGTAAGTAGTAATAATAAGAATAATAATTAGACTTAGTAAAGTTTTGAGAAGACCATTGAATATTTTCAACAAACGACTAGGATGTAAGTAGTAATAATAAGAATAATAATTAGACTTAGTCAACTCGTCAATTAGCATCAAAAGATGACTAAAAAGGACAAAAGCAAAAGTTGACTGTGATCAATTCATTTCTGTCTCACCTTTCTTCTGTTTCACACCAGAATTTTCCACCCGCTTTGTGGAAACTGGTTAACAGCGATGAAGATATATATATAATTAAAAACATGCAGTCAACCTGAAAAGTATTTAATTATTATTTACGCATCCTCCTTTCTTTTTCCTTAAAGTTTCGTCGCTACTATTAGAAACAAACAAAGGAAGTGGTTCTCAAAAGTTTATATAAAATGCTTATCAATATATCAGGGACATTCCAAGTCGGTTTTTTCTTCTGCTTCTGACAACTCCAAGCTTCATACAAGGTAGGCACAGTTTGTTAACTCTTGCACCAAGATTTTTCTAGTTTTGAGCTTAACGTACGTTAAAGGGATAGATAGATTGGATGATCAGGGTCTCAATTAACTTCACTATCTTACTTCTTTCCAGTATTAAAAAAAAAAAAATTCCGTATTTCTAGTTCAACATTTAACTGTAAACTATGTTCTACCATCACATTTTAATGATAAATGTAAATATTGTTTCAAGGTATCAGTTGACTCAAACCCTACAATTAATGATAATAAACTTTCCTTCTTTTGTTTCTTAATTTAACTTCACTGGTATTTGCTTGTGTTGTGCAGAAAAATATATTTCTGCATATGAGTGAAGGTAAGGAAGGGAGGACATTTCAAGTTATATCAAGATGAGAACATGGAAACGGATATGCAGGGGGACTCCTTAGTCGAATACGAATATGGTTCAGATGGCCTGAGCGACTGGTTATTTTCACCTTTGGTATTTCACCATTTCCTTACTCTACTATCTTTTTTGTAGTGTAGTAGGATTTATCACTTGATCCTTATATGTATTTTTGGCATCGCATATAAAGCATGAGACTAGCTATATAGTGAAGTAATCTCTTGCAATCTTAATTATAATCTCAGTTCAATGATCCCTAAGAAAGTGTTTTGGCCATATATATAGGTCTGGTTTTCTGCAAGGGCTTGATGATTTATGTGCTGGACAACCTTATGACATTCCTCACTGATTTCTGGAATTTGAACCTAAAAGAAGCAGCAGCAATCGTCAATCTTCAAGAAGGTCTAAGGAACATGTTGCAGATATTTGTCGCCCTCTGCATTGATGCCTATCTTGGTTATCGATGGATGTTGATTCTTTCTAGCGTTCTATATTCTGCTGTAAGTTTTTCAGTTTCTGATTTTTTGTTCCCCTCAATTTGAAAGGGAAGTTTATTGATCATAAAACAAAGCCATCAGACACAGACATGACATTACATGACATCTGTGAAATTGAACATTAAAGCTAGATTTTGTAACTGTGATCATGCAGGGACTTGTCCTCTTAGCATTCTCGGTGCCTGAATACTTCTTCAATAATAGTAAAGAATGTCCTCTAAAGGATTGTTTTAAGACACTGAGACATACACCTTTCTGGGAAGGATTAGCTCTTCTAATTGTTGGTGGGGCTTCTCAAGTTATTCCCCTTTACTCCCTTTCTTTTGATCAAACCAAGTTTGTAAAAGCACCAAAAGACTCTGGACCAACAAGGGTTAAAGTTGCATGCTGTAGGTTTGCGGTCAAACTAGGAGGCTGGCGGCAATTTCTGCAGAAAGTGATCCGATGGCTTTGTCGTGGATTCTTGATCATGGGAACCATAACATCAGTCTATGGCTTTCTCTCTTTTAAAAATAATTGGCATCAACGTTATCTTGCATCAGCCATTGCAATATTCATTGGTTTACTTTGGTTTCTTTGTGGTTTCCCTTTTTATGGCCGTCGTCGATTGCAGCCAAGCCCACTTTTGACTATGATGCGTACCATGATTGCAGCTTTGCAGAAAAGGCATCTGAATTACCAAGAACACTTGGACCAAATTCACCGTCATGACGACGAAGATCAAAATCAACTTCTTACAGACCATCTTGAGTGAGTTACTCTCTTCCTGGATTGTTTCTTGGGACAACATTTGCATACTTTTCTTACTTTACATGATTTGTTCACCGTAATTTTAACTATATACCCAATGCTTTTGACAAATACAGGATTCTCAATAATGCTGCAGTGAAAGAGTCAATGGCTGATGACAATTTACCAACTGGAAATTGGAGACTTTGTTCAGTGAAAGAAGTAGAACAAAGCAAGCTTCTTTTAGATCTGATTCCAATGTCTGCAACTTTCATTGTGTATGGCAAGGTGAAATCTCTTGGTAATACGTTCTTCCTCGAGCAGGCAGACAGCATGAGTGGTGATATACCGGTAATAGTTCTTCAGGTTATCAAAGGGGTTACTAGAAATGCAGTCAAGGGAGGGTATAAAGCAGTGTTCGAAAAACGGATACAAAGAATGCAAAGACAATACTCTGATGGAGTGAAGATCGGCATTGGTATGTTAACCTCTATAATATGCTGTGCTGTTGCATCATCAGTTGAGTCCAAAAGGTTAGAAGCTTTGCGTGAAAGCGGGTTGTTGAATGATCCCAAAGCAAGGGCCCCCATTTCAGCAGCTTGGTTGCTTCTGCAATTCTGTTCTCTGGATGCAATGGAAGGATTAGCAGGTAGCGGAATCGCGGATTTCTTTGGTCATTATGTGCCTGATTCAAGGAGATATGGACCTGTATTTACAGACACGCTCGCAGGATTTGGAATACTACTTAACATTGGATTCATAGCTATGATAGATTATTACAGCAGGTTCAGATTTAAAGAAAGTTGGGTTGGTGATAGTGTAAACGAAAGTCGTTTGGATTTGATCTATCGTGCATATGTCATACTCGCCATACTTAACTGTTTCCTCTATGCTTATGTCTCCTCATCGTATTCTTATGATAATATCATAGGAAAACCAGAAGACGAACCAGAAATACCATTTTTGGAAGTAAAACAAGAAGAAGAAACAGTGGCCTATGAGTTGCAGAGTATTCCAGTGCGTTAGGCTGGTGTATTCTATGATACTTGGTGATGGGAGTTTGTGTTTTAACATAAGAATGTTCAAATTTTAAATCATATCTCAAACAAGAATGCCGTACATGGATTTATATATATATATATATATATATACATGGGGACTAGCTTACGTTGCCATTTACTGCATTATTTGCTGGTTTATATCAATTCTACCATCAAACAAACGCCAAATAAACAATGATTAAAGTTTATAACAAAATTTTCAATTCAATCTGAATTCCAAGTACAAGCTTGGTTCCCCCCCCCCCCCAACAAAAAAAAAAAAAAGAAAAAAAAAACACCGAAGGAAACTTCATTAGATCTTGACTCTCGAGTACACAATTGTTTAACTAAATTCATTCTTTATTAAGAAGAAAGAAAAGAGTAGCAAATCATATGAGGTCTTCAAAATTTTAGCTCACAAATCTGTGGTTTTGGAAGGGTGCAAGAATGGCTTTACTGAGAAGATTGCATTTCCTAGCATCATAATTGAATGCTCCTCTCTTTCAGCATTGCATCACAAACTTTCACAGCATCTACATTGTCTCTCACATTGTGCACCCTGACGATGTTCGCCCCTCCAAAAATCCCAGCAGTTACAGAAGCAATGGTTGCAGGATCTCTTTCGCCTGCAGCCGGACGGTTGCAAATTTCACCTAAAAATTGCTTTCTCGATGGTCCAATAAGTAGGGGAGCATGAGAAGCAGCCAAACTTCGCTTAGCAATCTCCGAACGAATGACAGGTAAACCGGTGAGAATGTCCAAATTATGTTCAGTCTTCTTGGAGAATCCGATTCCAGGGTCAAGAATAATCCTCCAAGCAGGAACTCCAGATAATTCTGCATCCTTAACTCTTGAGAACAACTCGGAGGCAACCTGTGAACAAACATCACTGTATTGCAGGTTGTCACTACTCTGCATTGTAGTAGGGTCTCCCCTCATGTGCATTGCAATGTAAGGAACATCAAGGCTAGCAACCATCTTAAGCATGTTAGGATCTAACTGCCCGGCAGATACATCATTTACGAGATGAGCTCCTTTATTTACGGCCTCTGATGCAACATCTGAATAGAAAGTATCCACGGATACAAGCTTCTCCTCCATCTCAGGCATTTCGAGAACAGCTTCTAATACAGGGATTAACCTATCCAATTCTTGTTCCGCAGATATCCTAGAAGCCATTGGTCGTGTAGATTGTGCACCAATATCTATTATATCTGCTCCTCCTGAAATCATCGAACGAACATGAGAAACTGCATTCTGCACAGATACAAACTTTCCACCATCACTAAAACTATCTGGGGTTAGATTAAGAATACCCATGACTGAGGTTTTCTTTGACCACTCCCATAAGTGATTCCGAATTGGTAAAACCCTTTTCATCCCTTCCTTTCCGATGAGGGATTCACCACCCAATTTCTCCCACAAACCAAAAAGTCCGTCTGAATCTATTGACAAAGAATGCCAGCAAGCAACGGTATCACTGTCAATAACCGATCCTAGTAAATCCATTAATGGCGCCATCACAAAAGGTCGCTCCCAAATTCTCTCATGGGGGACGGTAAGTATATCGGAACCGATCTGGTACTTTCCATAAAACAAGATATCCAGATCAATTGGTCTTGGACCATACCTTATTCCACCACTACGACCCATGTTGCGTTCAATTGTCTTAAGCACACCCAGAAGTTCATGTGGCCCCAGCTTTGTAACAGCTCTAACTGCAGAGTTCAGATATTGAGGCTGATCGGTGACATAGGCTGGAGCTGTCTCATATAAGCAACCATGTTTTGTAATATGGATACCCGATTTCCTCATTAACTGCAAGGCTTGATTGAAATTATTAAGTCTGTCACCGACATTGCTTCCTAAAGCAATCACCACTTCCTGGTCTGGAGAATGAACTTCGACCGAGTGATCCACAGCTGAATGCAGGATCGAACAGAAGGTTGCTGCAGTAAATGTTACATAAATATCATCAAAAAGCTACAAATTGATTCATTTCTATAGAACTAAAAGATTCAATCTTCTTTTCCATTTAAACCAATCACCAATTCAACAACAACTCACATAACTTAAACAACAAAAACTTGTACATTCTGAAGCTAACTATTACAACTAATTCCAGGAAAACCTAAATTTTAGCATCATGTTATGAACAGTATGAACAACCCACGGTGAATCAGTGCAATAAACACATTGAGAGCTGAATTTGGCCATTGTTGTATGAGAAGGAAACAATATTATTTATTCATGTTTAAAACCCATAAAGGAAATAGGAAAAGAAGAACGAATTTGATATTTACCTCTACAATACTTTTGGGCACCAACAGTCCCATTTTTGGTGGGCAAAAGCTTCGTGAAAAGATTCATATATCAATAGGTTTCTTCAACTAATTGATATTTTTATATGTCAAATGACTTTAGCTTTGATCAATTAGCAGCATCAAAACTGTAGTTAGAGATGAGCTGAGGCTGATAAATCCTAGAGTTGAGATGAGGCTGCGGTGAGGAGAAACAGAGATTTGCGCCGATCCTGGCTTTTACCCAGATCTAACAAAAGGAAAACAAGCAAAACTCACCGTTGGATTAATATAATCTATATTTAGGGGTAAATGTAATTGGCAAGTTCCAGTGTTATAACTGGACCGAATTAGTCCCTCTATTATGGAATAAATCGATTTAATCCCTGTACTAATAAAAAAGTTACAAATGAGGACAATTGTTAACGGTGTTAGTTTCTCCCGTTAAAACGAGGTGGCTGTTCATACACCAGCAAATCACCTGCCAAAGATAAACTGTTCTTTGCAAACCAGTCAGCGGCAAACAAAAATAAAAGGGTGGATTGGAGAAAACAAAAGCATTTCGACAGGAGAACCGTTTATAAACCACACTAAATAGCAGAAGAAAAAAATTGAAAATTTCGAATATGGTTGCTGTCAACCCTCCCAAATCATTTATATATCAAACTATAAAGCCATATAAATATGTAAAAACAATTTAACAACAGCTACAAAAAAAAAAAAAAAAAAAAAAAACAAAGTTGAAGACTGTAAGTACTTCCCCAATTTCGGAGTAGATCACGATTCAGCTTTTCAAGATTTCAAACATGTAGTTGAAAATAGGAAAAACGATCAAATTTGGGGGGTTATGGGTTTAGAGGTTTGATAGAAGGTTTTTTATATTCAAAGCAAAAAAAAAAAAAAAAAGGAGAAGGATTCAAATTTTCTGGTAAGTAATGTTCTCAAATATAGAAATTGTTTTCAGAAAATCTCATAAGCGGTTCGTAGTTTTTTCTTCTTGCCACAACTTTCAAAGTTAATGGTAGTGGTTCTCACTTACTAATTTGGTACATCAAGTATTTATCTTTCATTTTGTCTCGTATTATTACAGTATTTAATTATATTTTTTACACTAATAGTAGATAAATGCACCGCCCATTTAAATCCATCTAAGTGATATGTAAGTTCATCATTAAAAAATATAATAATAAATTTAATTGGCCAATTTACCAGAAAATACCAATTTTTAACAAAATTTACGGAAAAAGACCTAAAAAATAATTATTTATCGAAAAGGGTCATTTCCCCTAAAAACGCGTCCACGTCAGTGCATTTTCAGGGGAGATCAGAAAACCGCGTCCACGAGGGAGCGCTTTGTGCCACATCAGCAAAAAACGCGTCATTGAGGGCGCGCTTTACTGATGTGGCAAAAGCGCTCCCTCATGGACGCGCTTTTGCTCTCCCCCCCCGATGGATTTTTCAATTGTTTTTAGTGTTAGGGTATGAATTTTTAGGGTTTTAGGGCTACAATTTAGGATTTTTTTAGGGTCTTAAGGTTTAGGGTTTTTAGGGAAAATTTAATGAACTAGATTTTAGAGTTAATTAATTAAAATAATTTTAAGGTTTAGGGTTTTGGAAAAAATATATCAGCAAAAATAGTTTCTGGCAAAGTAATTTTGAGAAGACATTTCTGAACAAATAGTGACCAAAACGCTTCAAGCAGGATGCACTGTCAGCAAGAGTACCGAAAAAAGCTCCCACATGGACGCTCTTTTGCTACAGTAGTCTCTGGCAAAATAATTTTGAGAAGACGTTTCTGAACAAATAGTGACCGAAGCGCTTCAAGCAGGATGCACTGTCAGCAAGAGTACCGAAAAAAGGTCCCACGTGGATGCTCTTTTGTTACAGTAGTCTCTGGCAAAAAAAATTTTGAGATGACGTTTCTAAACAAATAGTGACCAAAACGCTTCAAGCAGGGCACTGTCAGCAAGAGTACCGAAAAAAGCTCCCATGTGGACGCTCTTTTGCTATAGTAGTCTCTGGCAAAATAATTCTGAGAAGACATTTCTGAACAAATAGTGACCAAAACGCTTCAAGCAGGATGCACTGTCAGCAAGAGTACCGAAAAAAGCTCCCACGTGGATGCTCTTTTGCTACGGTAATCTCTGGCAATCCTTAGACTATAAATGAGCCAAATTTCATTCTCAGGTTGCATTATAGAAATTTAGGCAAAAGTAAAATAGAAACTGAAGATGAGTGAATGTATTAGTGCTGTTATTTACTATGATGGTGAGGTTTGTGACACCGAAAATGGTGTTATTTTTTATCGGAGAACACAACGCGACTGGTTTTTAACCGGAACATAGATTTGACAGAACTTCGCAAAAGAATTAGGCGTAAAATCTTTGGAACAACGCCAATGAAAGTTCAATCTATTAAGTATAGATTTTGTGCTTCGGTTGATCCCGTGAGATATGACTCATTCGACATCAGAGGTCCTTGGAGCTTGGAGGCAATGGTGGAGACTCATCTTACCAGTGGATCACCCTATCTTGAGGTATATGTACAATTTTCATCGCCAAGTGATATTCCTTCAACTTCAACATCTACTATTGTTTAAGGGGAATACACGACCCCAGGCCGACACTCTGTTAGTGAGAGGCAGAATACAGAAGCGTCCATGTTTGGTGGTAGTATGAAAACACAACCCCTACACGACACTCGGTTGGTGGATGGGACATGCATATCCTTCCTTCGACGTTCGATGCTAGAAATACGTATTGGGGAATGTCATCAACTTCTAGTGGTTGGCAATCCACATATGATTGGAAACGTTACGAAAGTTGTTTAAGAAGGGATAATGTACTCCCCACGACATCCACCGGCAAGGGGCCCTCGTTCGTTACAGATGATGGTGGGTCAGATGATGAGTCCGATGTGGATCCACCTCGAGAGCCCAACCCCGATGGTGCAGAAGTTGCATTATTTTCTAAACCGAAGCCTGTTTCAATCGTACCTGAAGATGTTGAAGGCGGTTCAGATGAAGAAGAAAAAGATCCGCGATTCAGGGCGTACTCGCCTCCAGCCCACATGCATAATGTCGATCTATCTCAAGACGATACATTGGAGTTTCCTGAACTACCACACAGAAGGCGTGACCGTACAAGTTCGTCGTTGGATTCGGGCGAATTAGAAGTTGGTAAAGAGGTTTTCAACAAGGATACTTTTCTTGGTGCATTGAAACAATATAGCATCAAGAACGGAGTTAACTACAACGTGGTTAAATCCAAACTCGATAAGTACGAGGCCAAGTGTGCAGTGTAAGATGGTACATGTTCATGGAAAATCATGGCCTCCTTGAGGAAAAAGACAGGCTTGTGGGAGATTAAAAAGTACAAAGGTCCACATACATGTCTTGCCGGTACAGTATCACTAGGTGTTCAAGGTTTTTGAATAATTCTGATATTACGTAATGTTGTATTATTTAACGTACTTCATTGATAGGTGTTTCACAAGATCACCCGAAGATGGATTCAGAGATGTTGGCTGACTTAATAATACCGACGGTGAAGGCGAATCCCAAGACTACAGTGTCGGCCTTAATTGGCAATATTCGTAGCCAATTGGGGTACACGCCCTCTTACCGGAATACTTGGATAGCTAAGCAGAAGGCGTTGGAAAAGTTGCATGGTCGGTGGGACGCTTCATATAATGAAGTGTGGCAGTGGTGTCAAGTGCTGGAGAGATATGTCCCAAGCAGCATAATAGACCTTGAAACGGAACCGGCGTACTATAACGATCAGTTGCTCTGTGGATGCCAAGTGTTCAAGCGTCTGTTCTGGACATTTAAGCAACTCCGAGACGCATTTCTATACTGCAAGCCATTGGTACAAATTGACGGTACCTTTATGTATGGTAGATATACGCATTGGCTATTGCTAGCTGTGGCACAGGATGGCAGTGGGAGAATCCTTCCAATTGCGTTTGCAATAACACCGGGGGAGTCAGCTGATGACTGTGATTTCTTTCTATCTAGGTTAAGGAGGCATGTCTGCCCCCAACCTGATATATGCGTTATATCAGACCGGGGCCCTGGAATACTAGCCGCAATAGAGCGACAGGGAAGCCTGTGGCATCACACACACCATCGATATTGCCTAAGGCATGTTGCGTCCAATTACCACGGGCAACATCGATCTACAAGTGAACGACGGCAAGTGACCAACATGGGTATGTAATATCTATTAATATAATTTCATTTGTAATATTCAATTTATTCTTAATTGAAGAGTGGTATGTAATATTCGCTATCAACTTATATTGTCAGGGTACGAGATCAATAAGGACCGCTTTCACGAGATGTTGGCGAGTTTGCACTCAGTTAACAAAGAAGGCGCAAACTACCTATGCAACATACCTTTCAAACAGTGGACACAAGCATACGACGGCGGCCTACGATATGGTCATATGACCTCAAACTTGGTCGAATGCATAAATTCTGTTCTAAAAGGAACGCGTCATTTACCGATAACATCGGTTGTGCGAGAGACATATTTTCGTTTAGCGGCACTATTTCCGAAGCGAGCAGCGAGTTATAAAGGCCAAATGCAAGGAGGCCATGTATGGTGAACGAAGGTATTGCGAGAAATTAACAAGGGGAAGGCACGGGCCAACACCATGCACACAGTGTGTCACGATCGCGACAACCTATGATTTCGTGTGACGAAGTTTGACAGACCAAACCAAGGTATTGTTGGCGGGCAATATCGTGTACACTTAAAAAATAGGACCTGCGACTGTGGGACATTTGATGCACTTCGTTATCCATGCGCTCATGTAATCGCGGCTTGTTAGAATCTCCGTCTGGATCCCATGAGCTATGTCGACAAAGTGTATAAAATAGAATACATGTACAACGTGTGGAGACACGTATTCCCACCAGTCCCGGATGAACGTAAGTGGCCATTTGTATCGCTTGCTCCATATAAGCTGTTATCGGATAGAGAACTGCGTCGCAAACCAAAGGGTCGACCTTGCTCGACTAGAATACGCAACAATATGGATATCAGAGAAACAACCAACCAACGGAAGTTATGCGGATGGTGTAGGAACCCAGGCCATACATCTCGCTCGTGTCCAAATCGGATTAGTTGATAGTCTCCTTATCACTTTTTGTCTATTGGTGGCATTGAAAATTCTTTTAATTTATTGATGAAAATGGTGAAATTTTCTTCAATTTAGTCCTAATTCATCCATTCCTCATTAATTTCTATATATAAAAAATAAAAAAATTACAAAAAATAAAAAATAACTTTTATTTTAAATATATAAAAATGAAATTACAAAAAATAAAAAACAACTTTTATTTTATTAAAGATATAAAAATGAAATTACAAAAAAAATAAAAAAATAACTTTTATTTTATTAAAGATATAAAATGAAATTACAAAAAAAATAAAAAAATAACTTTTATTTTATTAAAGATATAAAAATTAAATTACAAAAAAAATAAAAAACAACTTTATTTTATTAAAGATATAAAAATTAAATTAAAAAATAAAAGCAACTGTTATTTTATTAAAGATATAAAAATTAAATTACAAAAAAAAATTAAAAAACATCTTTTATTTTATTAAATATATAAAAAAATTACAATAAAGAAATAAAATAATGACAGACGAAATCAATGTTGGTGCCGGTCGGAATCAGTGCCACATGGGGGTGGTCGACGGTTACGCGCTGGATTCCTCCTTCTTCTAGCTTCCGGCGGGGGTTGTGGAACCTCAGGCGGGGATTCTAGTTCCTTCGGCAGGGGTCTGGTTGTGGGTGTTGGGAGGATTACCCACCTTGATAAAATATTGACTGGGGAGGTGTTTGCATCGCCCATAGCGGAGGTGTCTGAATCCCATAAGGCAAAGGAGATTGTTAAAATGAAGAGCTCCCCGACGGCACCTCGTGCGATCCCTCATGCGACGGCAGCCTATAGATCGGCTGGTCAGTCGGAGTAGTCGGGAACGGACTCGAACCGGGCCATGCATTTCAACCTGCCATGGGACTGGGAAAAGGAAACATATAAGGGTTAGGATACATATAAGGGCTAGGGTACGCACCTGGCATAATCTGAAAAGGCTGTGATGTGGGTGTCGTCGGCTGAAGTGTTGGGCTCCGTGACTGTGTAGACGCTGTTGATGGGCCCGGTAGTTGTGTCGGCGCTGTTGATGGTCCCGTCTCATCACCCCTTCTCCTTGGATTTAAAAGGCCCCGTCGTTCCCTTTGTTTACGACTTTGTATATAATCATACCGGTTCTCCCACAATTTGATATACGTTGACCAAAATCTTGGCCAATCCGTATGCAACTGTCGTAAGTCGACTTTGTGCTCATCATCGAGCACTTCGACTGCCATGAGAATCGGTTGTCGGAATCTAAATTTAAGCAGAACCCGATCTGGCTGGTCCATCTCCACGGTGGCATAGTTGATCAATGGGACCTTTACATGCCAAATGTTCGGATTTTGACAGAACTCCTCCAGAATTACTGCCCGAATTGACGGATCCTCGTATGGTGTCCATTCAAACTATATTAACATGATAAAAATATTAGTTATATACTAAATACTAAATACTAAATATGAAATACGAAACGACTATTTTATTACGAAAATATATTTTATTTAATACTTACTTGTGATTTCGACCGTTGCTCTAATAGAAGCCGTATATCTTCAAGCGAGGTAGGTATTCCAACATAACTCGCCGAATGGTTCCACCTAATTAAATAAATTTTTAGCATACAATTATATTTTAAATCTACGTAATAATTATAAAATCTAATATTAAATTTACCTCGTTATGAGTGAAAATGTATATGGGTGGTCTACTCAAGGACGTAAAAATGGAAATCGAAACTGTGCCCATGATTGTTGTAGTGATAGGCAACCTCCGATTTTCGCTTTATTCAGCCGCGTCGCCCCGCATATCTCCCGATACAATTTTGCTAGCACGGCAGACCCCCAACTCAATTCACCGGCTGCTCTAAAATCAACGAGTTTCAGCAGCCATCTCAGATGTATGAGGTTTCGTGACAAGTCTAGTATCAGATAGCCTCCAATCATCTCAAGAATGTATGCCCGAGCATACCGTGTTCTTCCTATTTCGATCGAATCATTATCCGGCTCCGGGAATGTGTCTCGTAACCAGCCCATCTCAACCCGACCTCCGTAAATGTTATCCGGAATAGCACCAAAAAGCTCGTAGCATACGGCTCCCCAATCGCCAGAAGTTGCAGACCCGGTGACTACGTACCCATCCACCGGTAATCTTAATTGCAAATGCACGTCTTCCAGAGTAATAGTACACTCTCCGCATGGAAGATGGAAAGTGTGTGTCTCGAGTCTCCACCTCTCTATCAACGCACTGATTAACTTCGGGTCCAACTTGCACCCCCGGCCTATCGTAGCCACGTGCCAAAAACCCGCTTTCCGCAGGTAATTCTCGATCAACAGCGATGGCGGACCAGGCATATTGCGAATATAGCATTGCAACACCCGATCTACAGACTGTTTAAAAAATTATAAAATAAAATTTAATTAAAATTGCATAAACCTAAAAAATATTAAATAGTATTGAAAAATTAAAATTATAACTTACCATTATCATTTGATCAACGGAGATGTGTTTATTGTCGAGACGAATTAATTCTCTGACCATTGCTAATACGATCGAATATTTTTAAATTTATCAAAAAAAATATTACAAAAAAATTAATGTAGTAGGCCCAATTTGCCCGGGCCCATTAACCTAGTATTAACCTAATAAAAAACCAAAATTAAATTAAAACCAAAAACCAAAATAAAAAATAATAGATCCAACAGTCCATAATAGTCCAATAAATAGCAGCCCAAATACAAAACTTAGTTTCTAAACCCAAGCCCAAAATTTACATATTAAACTAAGCCCAAATTTGCAAGACCCGAATGGCCCAATGTTGTCAGCGTCTTCCAGAAACCTAGAACCCTCCAGCGCCGCAGACTTCGCCCACACACACTCCGCATCTATGCCAAAGTCATCAGCAACGGCCCTTCCACGAACGATTTCCAGCTCAGCAACGGCCTCCTCACTGCTCCGTATGACGTTAGAACCCGCGAGAAGGAATAACAGAATCCAGTAGCAGTATAGCTGGAAAATAAAATAGATTTATTTTTATTGTATTTTATTATGAGATTTGGCTATAAAAGCCAAAGGAAAAGCAATGTAAAAGGATCCCATTTTTTACACACACTCATACGCAATACAAACTCGAAGAAAAAGCAGAGAAAATTGAAAGGTGATGATCAAGAGATTAATCGATTTTTCTTTATTTTCGTGTTCTTCTCTTTTCTATCTGTGTATTTGTTGCATGTGGGAAGAAATAAAAGAGGGAATACTTATATGTTAAATACAGCCATCGGATCCTTGTTCGCTTCGTCAAAATCGAAGTTGAAATGAGGATTTGTAGGCGAAAGTGACGACGCTTTCGAATATGGATTCCATCGCCGATTCCTGAAGCGTATGGAGGTCGGAGGTTTTCTTTTGATGTTTTTTTTTGCGGCGGTTGAGTAAGGAGAGGGCTAGGTTTTGCTTTGCTGAATGAATAAATGTTTAAGGTAGGATTAAGGTTAATTTTGGGTTTTATCAGAATGAATGAAATGGCATGGTTTAAGGACAGCTACAACGGTTTTAAAATGGCGTCGCATCGAGTGCCTCGACCCGATCCATATACACAATATCCGCGTGTTTCTACAATTAATGGAGAATTTGCGCGTGTAGTCCCTTTCATTTCTATATTGTTTTTAATTGGTTCCGTTATGCTTTGTCTTTATTGTTTAATTGATCTCAATAATTTATGTGTGTTTTAAATAAGTCCAATCAATGTGCTGCGTTTTGGATATTGGAATATTTGTTATTTTGATCCCTGCCAACTCATGGATAATTTAATCTGACTCCTGATTTTGTGTAAAGGATTTTGTTTATTTAAATGAACTTTAAAATTCATTTTTATTTCAATTAAGTTTTAATTTTCGTTTATAATTCCTGTAACTCTGTTATAAGTGTAAAGTTTATTATTTAAACCATTTTGACCAAATTGTTTTAAATTGATTCTACATTTGTTCTAATTTATTTTGTTTATATATGTGGTGTAACGGTTTAATTTCAAAATCATATATTATGTATTCCTTTGATGATTTATATATTTTTTAATTTAAATACAATTATATATTATTATTTTAATATATATACATAATGATAAATTTTTTTATATGTTATTGATTTTATATTATTTTATGTATATATTCCTCTTAAATTTACCCATATGAATATTTGGTTTCTTTTACTTTTGTGTATATACATATATATCTATTTAAATTTAATATACATAGTTTATCATTTTTTATATATTTTAACTTATTCCAAACATTTTTATATACTATTACCTACATATATTTTATATATATTCATTCATATACTAGTTTTGTGTTCTGTATAGTTCATTCTAAATTTTTAAATTCGAATTTCATAAACTCATTTATAAATTATTCTATTTTAAATAATTTCATAAATCTTAGATTTTAGACTCCATTTTTTATGCATTTGTTAACATTCAAAATTTTGTTTCATATTGCCATTGTCAATTTGAAAGAACTATTATATATTGTTGCTTAATGATTTTGATCGCTAATATATGTCTTTTAAGTCATGTGGTTATTACTATTGTATATTCATATGTTTACATTATTTTCCATAATTACTGTTCATATACATGATGTTGAGTTTGTATGTATCTCATGCTTAATGCTATATTTGTGCTTTTTGTTACCATTTTATGATCCAATCCCCAATATATTCAAACCTTTACTAAATGTTTTATTTCATTAAAAATACACTTTGAGCCAATTTTAAGATGGCATATTTAAAAATAAGGCAATATTTGTGTGTTTAGAAGTTCGAAGGATTACATCCTATCGTGCTGGGTGTCAATTTTCCGTTCAACTAAATAACCAAATACCCTTTTTAATTGCATGTTTTGAAGATCAAAGATGATCTCGGTGTCGAGGTATAAATGTGTTATATCCTAACGTGTTGGATATGATATTTTTATTCCTTTGAAACGAGTTAATCTTGAGATTCAATTCAAGGTTAATTAACCTACTTTTAAAAATTATACCTTAAGTATTTTCAAGTTTTCAACGCAAGGACACTAATTAATCAATTTGGTACCCGTTCTGGGGCATACGGGGTTGCTAACTCTTCCTCGTGCGTAACCGACTCCCGAACCCTTTTTGTCATTTAATTTCGCAAACCAAATAAATTTTTTACAAGGTGATCCAATCTCACCTAAACAAAAAGGTTGGTGACGACTCCACATCACATTTTTAAGTCGATTCCCGTTTTTTTCCAAACTCAAAAAAATGGTTTCTACAGCTTCGCGACTCCACTGGGGACTGGTTGAGAGTCAGGCCATAAATTGATTAATTTTTGTCCTTTTGATTGAAAATTTGGAAAATTATTTTGAAAAACCCCGTTTCTTTTGATGCATTTGCTAGTACTATGATATTGAGTTTTTATAGAATATTTGCATTTGCATAGCATGACCGTCGTGGTTACACCTTTAAGTGAGAGTGAGAAACTATGCCTTCGTGAGGTTTTCACCTCCACATGGGCTAGTGGACTGCTTCCGGGATACATCTGTACCTATGTGCTTCGTGAGGTTTTCATCTCCGCATGGTCATAGGGAAATGTATTCCCCTGAACCGAACTCGATCTATATGAGCCTATAATGGGTGAGGATTGAGAAATCTGTTGGTTTAGGTACCCTCTCTTTAGAACCAAGCCACATATAGTGAACCCTAAGAGCCCACTTTAGGTCGAACTATGCGGTCACCTGGATAGGTGTTTGACTATTTTCTGTTTGATTTGATTTTTACCATTTGTATACGATACTAACGTGTTTTCTTTTGTTTTGATTGCATTGAATTGTATCATCATAGAAATGATATGTTGATTAATATTCAATTGCTAAATAGAGGAGTTTGTCATAAGGAAACGAACTTCTTGATAAAATGGATTATAATACGATTGTCCGGACATGGTCTGAGTAAACACAATGGAAGAAGGTTGATAGTCCGTGGAGGAATGCAAAACATTGCCCGAAGGATTCAAATTGACAAAAACTGTGCAAGAGCCGTCATGCCTCAACTTTCTTAAAGAAGCTAATTAACATCGCAAGGGATAAGTGAGCAGAGAACCACGACCCGGATCAAGCCGAGTGGAAATAAGAGAGACATCTTTTGGGAGGATTTGAAAGATTCGGCCGCAGCAATTCGGATATGAAGGAGAAGATTGATGAGGATGAAGTTGTATATATAATCCGTTTTATGTAAAGATATTTGTTTTCTAGAAAAGTTATTCTAATGGAATTGAATCCAGAATCAACGTCTCTATTTCTTCTTGCATTGCATTTCATGCATTTGCATTACATCATATCACATGCATTAAAATTTGTAGAAAGTTTCTAATTGAATAAAAATCATTTCAGCAACCTGGAAACTGACAAAACCTTACCAGATACGCATCCTTACGGCACAAGAAAGAAAGCTCAAACAATGGATAAAAGACTAGAAAAGTTGAAACAAATGCAGAAGGAGATGCAAGAACAGATGCAAGCACAGATGCAGGAGCAGCTCGCTAAGATCCAGCAGGATATGATCGAAAAAATGATGGAATCTCAGATAAATATGATGACTCAGATGACGCAGCTATTGAATGGGTTTATGGATAAAGGAAAGGGCTCAATGGTTAATGTTGAGGAGAATACTGAGTATCATCAATATCCCCCTGGTTTTACTCCACCACATGTACGAGCACAACTGGAAGTAGCTCTACAAAGGCCATCTATCACGATCAGGCCTCAACAATTCCAAGCTGACACTTTAGTGAACCTCCAAACTGGCTCAGGTTCAGGAGATAATCCAATCATTACTAATGTCTCTGATTTGGATGAAGTAGCTGAAGGAGAGAGGACAATAGCAGAATTGCCAAAACAGCTAGAAGATAGATATAAATGGTTGGATGAGAAGTTTAAAAAGTGCTGATGGCTGTTGTGGAATTGATGCCAAGGATTTAAGCTTAGTCCCAGACTTGGTGCTCCCATACAAATTCAAAATGCCTGAATTCGAGAAGTATAATGGGACAAGTTGCCCCGAAGCTCATATTACTATATTCTGTAGAAGAATGACGGGGTACATTAATAATGACCAACTGTTGATCTATTGCTTCCAGGATAGCCTGGTGGGGGCAGCAGCCAAGTGGTATAACCAGTTGACTCGTTCCCAAATTGGTTCATGGAAACACTTGGCTCAAGCTTTCATAAAACAATACAACCACGTGACAGATATGGTACCCGATAGGATTACACTCCAGAACATGAAGAAGAAGATAAACGAGAGCTTCAGACAGTATGCCCAGCAATAGAAGGAGCTGGCAACGCAAGTCCAACCACCACTCTTAGAGAAAGAGACGACCATGCTCTTTATCAATACACTGAAGGCCCCATTTATCACGCATATGCTCGGAAGTGCTACAAAGAGCTTCTCGGACATCGTAATGACGGGAGAAATGATCAAGAATGCCATAAAAAGTGGAAAGATCGAGGCGGGAGAAAGTAACAAGAGAATGGCCACAAGGAAGAGAGAAAATGAAGTGGATAATACAAATATGGGGTGTTCAAAGTCGATTACTGTTAATCAGCCAAAAACAGTAACTACTTGGTATCAGGGTTCATCAAGGAAAGAATCTAGCACAACGCAAAGCAATGAGAAACTCCAATTTACGCCGATCCCAATGAAGTATAAGGAGTTGTATCAAAGCTTATTCGACGCACATGTTGTATCTCCTCACTTCCCAAACCGATGCAACCTCCATACCTAAAATGTATGACCCAAATGCCCAGTGTGAGTACCATGCAAGGTCACGGGGCATTCGATAGAAAATTGCCTTGCTTTCAAGAAATTGGTGGCAAAGTTCATCAACATGGGTATTGAAGTTAGATGATGCGCTAAATACAGAAACATGAACCTGGGAGTGTTTTGGACAATCGGACTGCGGAAGAAATTCCTGTAGTATTTAGAGCTTACTTAGAGTAATGTACAAAACGCACTTGTGCTTTAAGCCTAGAAGCAATAAGATTTCTTTTCTGAAATAGGCTTGTGTCCATAATTTTTATTTCAATAAAATGCATCTTTTTTCATTCTTTCCATTTCATATTCTTTTAGAATATTCTTTCATTCTTTATTCATGACCATACCACATAAATATTTATCCTTAGAATCATATATTCTTTGGATTGCCTTCGTACCTAGGTACCCAGATATTAACGACATGAGCAACGTTGTTACAGATTCCCTTTTTGAATAAGATATGGGTCTGGGGGATCTAATGTAACACCATCTACCCGTATTCGTTGTCAGAATAAAGTACGAGGCATTACTGGAGTTTACGATTTTTTTTACTCAATATAGCCCCTTTATAGATATCTAGCCTTCCCTGCAAATTTTAAACCGAGACCAATCCACATCAACCAATCCAATTCAACATATTTTCAAAATAGATTCATGCATATTTATAAGATAACCTCAACACATACCAAACCAAGATTCGTTAGCCATACCAATGGCTGACCTTACATTCATTTCATATTAACATTTACTTTATTAGCTTATACATGCCATTGATTTTCAAAATAAAGTTTCTTTATATACCGAAATCTTGAGGTTGATAGTGTGATGTGTCTCTGACTGAATCCGACCTCCGAGCTCTTAACACTACAAAACAGGGGAAAAAGAAACAGGGTAAGTACTTTGTGCTTAGTAAGCCCATGTAACAAGAATTATACTTACCTAACATTTTCAATACAATGCAATAAACATTCATGTATCCATTTAATGCATTATTACCCTAACATGCACAAACTCAACATTCAAGTTAGTCCAATAATTTCCATATATCAATAATATATACCATGATTGATGAGCTCATCAATACCATGATTTCTATTCCCTTGCTAATTTTCCATATTTATCCTGTTGAATTTCTCGGAATTTCGATAGATTTTCAGAGGTACACTTTAGTGTACAAATCCAGGTCCGTCAATTCATGTTCATGTGCGCACATTTTCATTTCAGAGAGCACACTCCCGCGAACCTCATCCTTACAGTGGGATTACCAGTCCAGGCCAAAATCCCCTGTAATATAAACTCATAGAGTATTGTCGGGATTACCAGTCCAGGCTAAATCCCCTGCAACGACAATTACTCTAATGAGCTTGGATCTGAATTACCAGTTCAGGCTAAATTTAGACCCTAATTTGGATTACTCGTCCGGGCTAAATTCATTTTTCACATATTCTTCGGGAGGGCTATATCAGGATAGGATCACCCGTCCAAGCTAGATCCTTTTTACCGTCAATTCCTTTTCAGAGATCCATCGAATTTTCCTTTCATTCAACCGGGATTTCTTCCCCTTTTTATCAAATATATCAATGTTTCGTCAACTTTCATAAATGAACATTCAAATTATATTCATATCAATAACATACATTTCAAACATTTAAGAATATAATTCAAGTTACACGAACTTACGTCGATACTAGTTCGTATAAAAAATCTACTAATCTGGGACTTTTTCTTTTCCTCGATCTAGCTTCGTATTTGAGTTTTCCGGATCTAAATAAATAAATTCAATCATCAATTCAATACATTTCATGTTCACATGTAGCATTCTCTATAATTTTATTATTATTATTAGTTCATTCAAAGCTGTCTACTTGAGTCATAGTCACTAAATTATTTTTATCTTGAGCTATAGAACTCCAAATTAGGATCTGCTAATTTTCCCTGAAACTAGACTCACATATCTTCTTCCCATAAAATTTTCAGAATTTTTGGTTTAGCCAATAAGTACATTTTATTCTTTAAAGTCACCTCTATTCTGCTGCTTGACAGTTCTGACCCTTCTTCACTAAAAAATTAATTATCTCTTCATACAGAATTCGGATGATGTTCCCGTTTATTTGTATTGAAAATAGACTCATTCAGGATTCTAAAAATTTAAGCCCCTAATTATTTTTCTCCAATTTTTAATGATTTTCTAAAGCCATAACAGGGGAACCCGAATTCATTCTGACCTTGTCTCACAAAATTCATTATATCTCATGATTTACATATCTATTCCATTTCTTCTATGAGAAACTAGACTCAATAAGCTTTAATTTCATATTTTTTTCATCTTCTAATTCGATTTCTACAATTTATGGTGATTTTTCAAAGTTAGTCTACTGCTGCTGTCCAGAACTGTTTTAGTGCAAACTGTTTATTACCATTTTCCCCTAATCTTTCAATAAATGATAATTTCGTCCCTGCTCAATTAACTTCTCAATTGAGCTGATTTCTCTCAATTAAAACTTTTAGCTATCACTTTAAACTAATTTATAACCTTCGGGAATCATAATTTCAGTAATAGACTTTAATTCTAAACATTTTCAAAATTAGGTCCTAAAAATCAATTTCTATTGAAATTACCTAATAAAATCATCTCATAAACAAATGAAAGCTTCAATTTCATTCTATTTCATCATAAACTTACAGAACTCAACCATGGTGACTTTCAATTTCATCCATGAAACCAAAGACAAATGAATTTAATAGTAGGACCTAGTTGTAAAAGTCTTAAAAACACAAAACTTACAAGAAATAGGCAAGGATTAACTTACTTGGTGCAAAAATTATGATATACCAGTTTATAAAACCCTCCTATGGCGTTTTTGGCTGATGAGAGTGAAGAAAAATGAAGAGATTTCTAGATATTCCAAATTAGTCCTACTTTTATTTAGTAAATTTTGTTATTTTCTCATTTTGCCCTTATTTAAGTAATTCTCCTGATTTTTCTTAGCTTATGCCGCCCAAAATATCTCCTTTGGGCTTATTTACACTTTAGATCCCTCCTCATTTGACAATTGAGTTATTTAATCCTTCTAATAACTTTTACTCCCTTTTCAATTTAGTCATTTTCATTTAATTACCTACCCAAATGTTAAAATTTTCTAACAAAATTTTAATTCCACATTACTAACATTTTATAAATATTTATAAAAATATTTCCTACTCAATTTTATGAGATCAAGGTCTCGATACCTTGTTTTTACCCAATTCCTTCAATAATTTCTTTTTCTAACTAACCATTAAATCTGTAAAATTTTTCTATCGATATTTTAATACGATTTTCATATCATATAAATATTCATGCAAATATATTGAAATAAATCTCTCTTTAAATCGAATTTATGGTTACGAAACCATTGTTCCGATAACCTTGAATTTAGGCCATTACAACTTTATTCATGCAAATATATTGAAATAAATTTCTCTTTAAATTGGATTTATGGTTACGAAATCATTGTTCCGATAACCTTGAATTTAGGCCATTACATCTAAGGACTTTGAAGATGACAGAAATGGTAGCCTATCTTCTGGTTTGTCAAGGATGGTTGAATAAGTGAAAATAGACTCCATTTTGAGAAAGGTCAGTGGATGTTGCGAGCTTAGGAAAGAGGTAAAGATCAAATCCTAACTCACCACAGAAATAGGGCGAGACATCATTGAGCTATTTCAAGATTTTTCGCACGATCATAACAAGGCACGCCATACTACTGAAACGTGGGGATTTTGTTAAGGTTAGAACCCATGTTAATGGTTTTACAATGGCCAGGCTAATCAAGAGGTTCGGGCTACTGGTTTACCCAGAAAAAGGAAATTGCATCAAATGCCAAATTGAGGAAGACAGGACTTATGTGCCTTCTCCATTTTTTCTATATGTGGGGCATAGATATTATGAGGTCGATTTCGTCAAAAGCATCTAGCTAATACTAATTCATCTCCGTGGTCATCAATTACTTCACTAAGAGGGTGAAGGTTGCTTCATATGCCAAAGTTACAAAGTCAGCAGTCATCAAATTCAAAGCCAAATCTAAATCCAAATCCAAATCCAAATCCAAATTCAAATCCAAAATCCAAATTCAAATCCAAATCCAAATCCAAATCCAAATCCAAATCCAAATCTAAATCCAAATTCAAGTTCAAATTCAAATTCAAATTCAAAAAAAAAACACAAAAAAAAAAGTGGCAATAGAGAATGCTAGAAAAAAACATGTTTAACATCATTGCACAATGTCATTTTTGACTGAGACTTGTAAAGGTTGGCATAGAGAAGTTACCATTTATCCTCTATGTTTCTTGAACGTTGGCCAGGACTTTCACCGGGGCAACATCTTTCTCATTGGTTTATTGTTGGAGGTTAAGATTCCTTTTCTCCAAGCTTTATTTGAATTGGATAAAACAGAATGTTTCCAATAAGCATGATCGAAAGTATTTAAAACGGATGATACAGGCTTATGACAAAGAGATTCGCCCAACGGAATTTCATGATGGGGACCTAGTATTAAGAAGAATCCTTCTCATACAAAAAGACTTCAGAGGAAAGTAAATGTCAAATTTGGAAAAACCTTATGTAGTAAAGAAGGTTTGTTCTCGAAGATCATTAATGTAGACCAAGATGGATGGCAAGGACATGCTCAAGCTGGTGAATTCAGATTTCATCTAAAAGGAGAGGGCGCCTTGAGACCTTTTTTTTTTAAAAAAAAAAGAAAAATTCAAAAGAATATAAAAAATCGAAATAAAAGAAAAAAGAAAAAGAGAAAAGAAATAAAAAATTTTCAATCAAAAAAGAAGAAAGAAAAAGGAGAGGCCAAGGCGAAAACCCGCAAAGGGTGCTTTGAGACAAAAGAGAATTTGAGTTGAAAACCCGAAAAGGGCGACTCAAATTTTGATCAAAGGAGGGGCATGCGGTGATCTTGCTATACTTGAATTAACAAAGAAGGGATATGCTACATCTTGGAGCATTGACAAAGTACTCCGGATTCCCTAAAACACATATTGAGCTCAGAATAGTCCTTAAGAAGTTTGAACAAAGAAGCTCAGACTGCGATATCTGGGGCACCTAGTCTCCATTTTACCCATTTTAAATTTGTTATTTGTGATTCTTTTCAAAATATGTTCACAATAAATTTCCTTCTTGATTGCGATTGTTAGCTTTGCTTAGCTTATTTGTTTCGAGTTATGCTCTTAATTAATTTCCTTATTGTCCATTGTTATGATCTCTTTCAAAGCATTTCGCATTGAAATAACGATTAGTGGACTAATAATACTTTCATGAAAGGAGTTTCGCATATTACTCTGGAAGCTTCTGAATAATACAAGATTTTGAAACAGGACTATTGTTTAAAACTCACCAAGTTTAAGAAAGAGTCTAGACTGAGACTATCTTTCTGGATTTTTGTCAAAATGGTGACAAGATATTGCGTCAGTAATACAATTTTGACAAGAAATGGGCAATGTGAACCCAGGTGTAAAAGGGGAATCATTCGAAAGAAAAAATGATATTCTGCATTCATGCAAATATCATGCATACACATTTGGTTAGGTCACCTTAGGAGCGATTAGTTGATTGAACAAGTTACAGTCCTCTACCCTTGAGTTGCAGTGGTATGGATGGAAAATGATACAAGTCCTGTACCCTTGAATAGTAATGGGATAAATTGAAGAAGAAACAAATCCTACATTTTGAAGTCGCAGTAGGGTGGATTCAAATCTTATACCCCTAAGTCACAATGGGGCAAATCAGTTTAGCAAGATATAATCGTTTTCTCGGGTTTTTTATCGAGAATACCAGCCGAACAGGATGGCAGCAAAATACATCAGTGATAAGGCCTTAATAAATAATGAGCGATGACACCTTAAACTTGTAAAAAGGGATCATTCTCATGAAATTCTACATTCAGGCAGGACACATTTAGTTAGGAGCATTTGATTATTTTCGATCATTGCATCCTAATCCTTATACATTTTAATAAATGATCATTCTCATGACATTCTGCATTCATGCAAATTTCATCCATAATACATTTAGTTAGGAGCATTAGATTCATTCTGATCATTGCATCTTAACCGTTTTGCATAAGCATAAACACATAAAACTGATTTTACAGGATAGGTCCCCCAGAGGACAGTGTCGCAACATTGGTGAACTCACAGATTTTGTCTTCCTAAGCAGATCGAAAATACCAGTCTGACTTCCCTGAGTTTGCAGTGGAGCAGATTGAAGATAGCAGATCCGGTCTTCCTGAGTTTGCAGTGAAGCAGATCGAAGATTGTAGATCTTGTCTCCCTAAATAGTAGTGGAGCAGATCAGTTAAAGATTGCAGATCTTATCTCACTGAGTAGTAGTGAAACAGATCGAACACCTGAATTCTTATATCCTTGAAGTTCTAGTGGAGTAGGTTGAAGCTACAAATCCCTCCCTCTCTGAGTTTACAATGAGGATCAATCCGTATTTCTTTGAAGTTTCAGTAGAGAAGATTGAAGTTACGAATCTCTTCTCTCTGAATTTTTATCTCATCGAAGTTCCAGTGGAATAGTTGAAGCTACAAATCCCTTCTTCCTGAGTTTACATTGAGGACCAGTCCTTATTTCTTTGAAGTTTCAGTAGAGAAGATTGAAGTTACGAATCTCTTCTCTCTGAATTTCTATCTCCTCGGAGTTCCAGTGGAGTAGGTTGAAGCTACAAATCCCTTATCCCTGAGTTTACATTGAGGATCAGTCCTTAGTTCTTTGAAGTTTCAGCAGAGAAGATTGAAGTTACGAATCTCTTCTCTCTAAATTTCCATCTCCTCGAAATTCCAGTGGAGTAGGTTGAGGCTACAAATCCCTTCTCCCTGAGTTTACATTGAGGATCAGTCCTTATTTCCTTGAAGTTTCAGCAGAGAAGATTGAGGTTACGAATTTCTTCCCTCTGAATTCTTATCGCCAAGAAGTTCCGACGGAACAGATTGAAGCTACAAATCTCTTCTCCCGGAAATTACATCGAATTGGATCGAAGCGTTAGTTTTCATGCCCTTGAGGATACAGTGGGATGGAATAAAGTTACTCAAAGAAGAGAGGCACCGAAAGAAGTCAAGATTCGACAAGACCGGGCAAAATTAACCCTTTTAAAGTCTTTGCTCTATTCTCGTTACACGACAATGAGCAAAGAGGGGCAGTTGTAATAGGCCCAATTTGCCCGGGCCCATTAACCTAGTATTAACCCAATAAAAGACCAAAATTAAATTAAAACCAAAAACCGAAATAAAAAAATGATAGATCCAACAGTCCATAACAGTCCAATAAATAGTAGCCCAAATACAAAACTTAGTTTCTAAACCCAAGCCCAAAATTTAGAAATTAAATTAAGCCCAAAATTGCAAGACCCGAATGGCCCAATGTTGTCAGCGTCTTTGTAACAGTCCGAACTTGACCCTAATCGGAACGGTGGTTTCGGGACCACGAATCAGAGTCTGAAAAATATTTAAATATTATTTTCTTTTTTAATTATTTGTGAATTAGTATGTGTGAAAGTTTTGTATAAAAATTTGATTGTTTTTGTGCTTAATTAAATAAAAGGACTTAATCGCATAAAATGTAAAAGTTACAAGCTATAGTATAAAGTGCTTAATTGATAGTGGCTTTTTAATATGAGTTCTTTAAAAGGCAAATAGCCCATTTGAAGGATAGTGGACGGCATAATGACTATTAAAACCAAAATTTTGTTATATGATATTAGTTTATTAAAGGTTAAAAATGTAATTTAATAATAACATAATATAAGTTAATAATAAAACAAAACAAAAAGCCATTGTCATCTTTTCTTCAATATTTCGACAACTTTGAAGTTTGATTAAGGTATGTTAATTGTTCGATTTTTGATAATTTTTACGTTTTTGATATCGTTGCTTCGAATACTATCCGACCCATACTAGAATTTTTTATTTTGATGCATATTTTGCGCTAGGCCATTGATGAATATTTGTGTTTTGTAATGTTTGATGATAAAATATTAAAGATATATTTTAGATTAACAAGTTTTGTATTGGAGTTTTTGATGATTTTGAGTAATTAGGACTAAATTGCAAAAATAATAAATTGAGGGACTAAAATGTGAAATAAATGAAATGCATGGACTTATGTGATTATAAGGAAGATTCGGCCTACCTATGTTGTTGTGAGATTTTGCATATTTTGTGTTTTGTGCAATAGGGACTAAATTGTGAAAATGTGAAATATTAGGGGTAAAAGTGTAGTTTGCTCTTTAATGTGTTTTTAGACCAAATTGAATGAAAATATGTTTGAATGAGCTTAATTTGAATATGTTTAGATCAAGAACCAAAGAAATCGGACTTGGATCAGGGAAAAACGAAAATAGTCGAATGACCGATTTTCGTCGTCTGTCGATATCCGAGGTAAGTCTTTAAGCAATTGAACATTGTAAATATTGGATGTAACTCGATTTAATATGTTGAAATAGAATTCCTGGACTTATAATAGAGAAAGCCGAATGTGAATAAGCAGTGTAATAGTGTGTTTGAGCTTAACTTAATTAAGGCATAACATTTGAAAGTTCGTATGAATTATGTGGAATATCCGTAATATTCAATATATGAAATGTGTATGAGACAGCTCTATAATATGATATTCGGGCTTTGAGCCTAGCAAGCCTTGTGCTGGTGAATTATATCGGGCTTTATGCCTAGCAGGCTTAATGCCGGTGATTGAATATCAGACCTCGGGTCTAGCAGGCTTAATACCGGTGATTGAATATCAAACCTCGGGTCTAGCAGGCTTAGTGCCGGTGTGTAATTCAGGCTTATGCCTAGCAGGTTTTAAACCGGTGATTTATATTACATGCTTATGCTTATGAGATGATTAGGTTATGGTGGAAATTGAGCAAGTTACTGCTTATTTAAATGAATTAGACTGTATTCGGCCATAAGGTATGTATTTATATATGTGTAAACTATATGTGATGTGATTGAGTAAGTAAATTGACAGATGAATGTGCATGTAATCTTGGCTTCTTAGAAATGTGGATAAAATGATATGGAGTTGATATTATTTATATGCAAACATGAGATCATTTAATGGATATATATATATGTTTATATATATATATAGACACGTTCGATTATGGGGGATTATTTTATGTGTACATGGAAATTGTCATTTGGTTGTATATGTGAATATATATATATATATTTATTGATGTACACTTGATAAGTTTACATTTAAAGTAGATAATGATAAATGTTTTGCTATGTATGGACATAGGCATTCGGCTATGATATGTTATTAAATTAACGTTATAAATTGCTCGGTTTAATATGACTGAATATCCATTTGATTTGTTAAGTTTGCTTAAGACTTACTAAGCTAATTTAGCTTACTCTGTGTGTTTGTTATTCTGTTACGAGCTCAGGGGATCGTCAACGAAGTTATCCACACTATCGACTTATTTTGATACCTTTAAAGTTTAGATTTCAAACTTAAGGCATGTATAGGCTAGTTGAATAATTAGAAGACATTTTGATGCTGTAATTATAGGCATGCGAAAATGGCTTGATCTTAATGTCAAATGCTCTAATGATTATGTTTTAATCATGTTATATGTGTTTGTCTTGCTTTGGTTTATAAGTTTGGTTGCCATGTGAATTCATTATAAGTATGAATATATATATATATATATGTTTTGTTATGAGGTATCCTTTAAAGTCTTAAGTTGTGATTTGGAAGTTGTCATAAATGATTTTTAAATATGTTTGGATTGAATCGATAATGACTTACCATTGAGGTGTAAGATTGAATATGAAAAAAAATTTGGAGATCCTTTTTATTGTAACTTTTATCTTCGGCAATATGATGAAATTATATTATATGTTTGGAATGGCATATTCGGACATGACATATATATGTTCTTGTAGGAATAAAATTTAGGTTTATATATCTTGAATTATGGGAGTTATATTTGTAACCTTGTTGATTCGATTATATTCTTATAAATGAACTGTATACATATGGATATGTATGATTAATTTCAATAAGTGATATCATGCTTTAATAAAGTATTTGCAAGCATGTGCATATTCGGCTATTATAACTTAAATGATCAAATGTTTAGTAACCTTTGTTATTTGATGGAATATGCTTAGAAATGATTTTGGTTGAATGGTTTTAAAATAGGCTCGAAATGGTTTAAGTATGATTTAATTATGCATTTCTTAAGATATATTCGGTTCTTGACTACATGAGCAGTAAATGTTTGTGGTGACTTGTGATATGTTTTGTAATGCCTTGTAACCCCAATCCGGTGACGGATACGGGTTAAGGGTGTTACATTTTATTGGTATCAGAGCTTACAGTTTAGTCGATTCTAAAACTACCGTAGCACGTGTGAGTCTAGCTATACATGCCTTAATTTACAATGCAATAGTGTGATGACTTCTGACATCTGAATTGTGTTTTTATATAGTAAATGGATCCCGATAGAGCCATAGCTGATGATGTCGAGAGCGTAGCGCCTAATCCCGTGCATGGGACAGCGCCGATAGAATCTCGACCTATCTCGAGTAGCCACGAGGGGGAGGCTAAGCAAGCCTTCTACCAGATGATGAACGAATGGTTTACTCAATATGTCCGGACTAATTCGACTGTGCAACAACCTCCACCCCCGAATAATCCATCTCCGATACTTATGATACCTCTGATAGTAGATCCGATGAGATTTAACAGGCCTCCTGTAGATAAAATCAGAAAATACGGGGCCGAAGAGTTTAAAGCTAATGATGATGATGATGCGGAACGAGCCGAGCTGTGGCTTGATAATACTATTCGTGTGTTCGACGAGCTATCATGTACTCCAGATGAATGCTTAAAATGTGCTATATCCTTGTTACGGGACACTGCATATCACTGGTGGAATACACTAGTATCGGTGATTCCGAAAGAGAAAGTGACCTGGGAATTCTTTCAGACTGAGTTTCGTAAGAAATATATCAGTCAGAGATTCATCGACCAAAAACGTAAAGAATTTCTGGAATTGAAACAAGGTCATATAACCGTGACTGAGTATGAACGAAAATTTGTGAGATTAAGCCGATATGCTCGAGAATGTGTTTCAACCAAGGCTATCATGTGTAAAAGATTCGAGGACGGTTTGAATGAAGACATTAAGTTGCTGGTTAGCATACTTGAGATTAAAGAGTTCGTGGTACTTGCTGAACGAGCCTGTAAAGCTGAAGAGCTTGGGAAAGAAAAAAGAAAAGCTGAATTTGAAGCTAGAGACATCCGTAAAAGACCATCGAGTAAGATCTTTCATTCAGCATCAAAGAAGTTTAGAGATGAATCTAGTCGACATAAAGCTATTTCAGACTTTTCTAGACGAGATCGAGACCGACCCCCTACGGGTTCCCGAGCCACTTCGATTGCTAGCATCAGTAATGTTCAGTAGAACTGGGTTGAGTGCAAGCCTTGTGGCAAATGGCATTCTGGGAGTTGTAGATTGCATGATCAGTCATGTTTCAAATGTGGTCGGTGGATTATTTTATTAGAAAGTGCCCGATGTTAGCCGAGCAAAATACCGTTCAGAATATAAGACCGAGCAATGTATCAGTGCGTGGCAGACCACCTAGGCATTCGGGAAATGTAGGTGGCAGTCAAAGAGGAACAAAGGATACTGCAGTTCGATCAGAGGCTCGTGCACCTGCCAGAGCATATGCTATACGCGCTCGTGAGGATGCTACTTCTCCAGATGTCATTACCGATACTTTCACTCTTTATGATACTAGTGTTATTGCATTGATTGATCCTGGTTCGACTCATTCTTATGTGTGTAAAACATTAGTATCCAGTAAGACTCTGCCTGTTGAGTCTACTGAGTTTGTGATTCGTGTATCAAACCCCTTGGGTCGATGCGTTCTGGTTGATAAAGTGTGTAAAAGTTGCCCGTTGATGATTCAGGATTCATGTTTCCCAGCTGATTTGATGTTGTTGCCTTTTGACGAATTCGATATAATTCTGGGAATGGACTGGTTGACTTTGCACGATGCTGTTGTTAATTGCAAAAGAAAGACCATTGATTTGAGATGTCAGAACGGTGAAATTATTCGGATTGAATCTAATGATCTGAATGGGTTACCAGCGGTAATATCTTCGATGTTAGCTCGAAAATATATGAGAAAAGGGTATGAAGCTTACTTTGCTTATGTGCTTGATAGTAAAGTGACTGAAAAGAAGATTGAATCCGTTCCAGTCGTGTGCGAGTATCCAGATGTGTTTCCTGAGGAATTACCGAGTTTACCACCTGTTCGAGAAGTAGAATTTGGTATTGAGTTAGTACCGGGGACGACTCCGATTTCGGTAGCTCTGTATCGGATGGCACCTACAGAATTAAAAGAGTTGAAAGCATAATTGCAAGAGTTAACAGATAGGGGTTTTGCACGACCGAGTTTCTCTCCCTAGGGTGCACCAGTTTTATTTGTGAAAAAGAAAGATGGGACTATGCGAATGTGTATTGATTACCGACAGCTCAATAAGGTAACTATAAAGAATAAATACTCATTTCCACGGATTGACGACTTGTTTGATCAGTTAAAAGGGGCTTCAGTGTTTTCAAAGATAGATTTGAGGTTGGGTTATTATCAGTTGCGAGTCAGAGATTCCGATGTACCAAAGACTGCTTTTCAAACGAGGTACGGACATTATGAGTTTTTGGTTTTGCTTTTCGGACTCACTAATGCACCTGCTGTTTTTATAGATCTGATGAATCGGATTTTCAGTCAGTATTTGGTTCGGTTTGTGGTAGTATTTATAGATGATATTCTGATCTACTCTAGAGATGAAACCGAGCATGCTGAGCACCTGAGACTTGTGCTACAAACTTTGCGAGATAAACAGTTGTATGCAAAGTCTAGTAAATGTGAGTTCTGGTTGAGTGAAGTCAGTTTTCTGGGCCACGTTGTTTCAGCATCAAGTATTCGGGTTGATCCGAATAAAATATCGACTATACTCGATTGGGAACCACTGAAAAATGTTTCCGAAATTCGAAGCTTTCTGGGACTTGCTGGTTACTACAGACGATTTGTGAAAGGTTTTTCTATGATAGCTACCTTGTTGACAAAGCTATTATAGAAAGATGTTAGGTTTGAATGGTCGGAAAAGTGTCAAAAAAGTTTTAATCAGTTGAAAGCTCTTTTGACCGAAGCTCCAGTGTTAGTCCAACCTGAATCGGGTAAAGAATTTGTTGTTTATAGTGATGCATCTTTGAATGGTTTGGGTTGCGTTTTGATGCAGGAAGGCAAAGTCATAGCCTATGCTTCGAGACAATTGAAGCCACACAAAAAAAAATTACCCAACACATGATTTAGAGCTAGCAGCCATTGTGTTCACGTTAAAAATTTGGCGTCATTATCTGTTCGGTGAGAAATGTCATGTTTATTCAAATCACAAGAGTTTGAAGTATTTGATGACTTAGAGAGATTTGAACCTGAGACAACGCAGATGGTTAGAGCTGTTGAAAGATTACGAATTAGTGATTGACTATCATCCGAGAAAAGCTAATGTTATTGCGGATGCTTTAAGTCGAAAGTCATTATTTGCTCTTCGTGTGTTGGACGCGCATATGGTTATGTCTGATGATGGTTTGATAGTAGCTGAATTAAAAGCTAGACCGTTGTTTATTCAACAAATTAGTAATGCTCAAAAAGTTGACAGAGATTTGTTGGCAAGACGAGTTCAGTGTGAAAGCAATGTTGAGTCAGAGTTTCGAATTGATGAGAATGACTGTTTGAAGTTCAAAGGCCGAATATGTGTTCCGAGGAATTCGGATTTGATTCAGACAATATTGAATGAAGCTCACAGTGGCCGACTATCTATTCATCCTGGTAGTACGAAAATGTATAACGATCTGAAACAGTTTTATTGGTGGTCTGGTATGAAACGGGACATATCTGAATTTGTCTCGAAGTGCTTAGTTTGTCAACAAATAAAGGCCGAACATCAGGTACCTTCTGGGTTACTTCAGCCGATCATGATACCTAAATGGAAATGGGATGGAATTACTATGGATTTTGTATTCGACTTGCCTATAACCCCGAGCAAGAAAGACACAATTTGGGTTATAGTGGATAGGCTAACCAAATCAGCTCACTTTGTTCCAGTTCGTATGGACTATTCGCTCGATAAGCTTGCGGAGTTGTACGTATCTCAAATTGTGAGATTACATGGTGTGCCTATTTCTATTGTTTCAGACAGAGACCCGAGATTCACGTCGCGGTTTTGGAAGAAATTGCAAGATGTTTTAGGTACTAAACTACACTTTAGCATAGTTTTCCATCCGCAGACAGATGGTCAGTCCGAACGAACCATTCAGATACTTGAGGATATGTTGAGATGTTGGGTCCTCGAGTTTGAAGGTACTTGGGAACGATACTTACCTTTGATTGAATTTGCTTACAATAATAGCTTTCAATCTAGTATCGAAATGGCACCCTATGAAGCTTTGTACGGTCGTAAATGTCATACACTGTTATACTGGACTGAGCTCAGTGAAAATAAGATACACGGGGTTGACTTGATTAAAGAGACTGAACAGAAAGTGACAGTGATCCGTAATAGTTTAAAAGCTACGTCAGATCGTCAAAAGTCATACGCAGATTTGAAACGAAAAGACATTGAGTTTCAGATTGGAGACCGTGTATTTTTGAAAGTTTCACCGTGGAAGAAAGTACTCAGATTCAGTCATAAAGGCAAGTTGAGTCCGAGATTCATTGGACCATATGAAATTACAGAGCGTATCAGGCCAGTTGTTTATAGATTGCAGTTACCACCTGAGCTAGAAAAGATTCATAATGTCTTCCATGTTTCGATGCTTCGTAGATATCGATCTGATCCTTCACATGTAATCTACCCGACAGAGGTTGAGATTCAGCCGGATATGACATACGAAGAGGAACCGATTTGTATTCTGGCTCGGGAGATAAAAGAATTGAGAAATAAGAAAATTCCGTTAGTTAAGGTATTGTGGCAAAAGCACGGAGTGGAAGAAGCAACTTGGGAGTCAGAGGATACAATGAAAGAGCTTTATCCGAACCTATTTACCGGTAAGATTTTCGGGGACGAAAATCCCTAAGGGGGGAGAGTTGTAACAGTCCGAACTTGACCCTAATCGGAACGGTGGTTTCGGGACCACGAATCTGAGTCTGAAAAATATTTAAATATTATTTTCTGTGTTAATTATATGTGAATTAGTATGTGTGAAAGTTTCGTATAAAAATTTGATTGTTTGTGTGCTTAATTAAATAAAAGGACTTAATCGCATAAAATGTAAAAGTTACAAGCTATAGTATAAAGTGCTTAATTGATAGTGGCTTTTTAATGTGAGTTCCTTAAAGGGCAAATAGCCCATTTGAAGGATAGTGGACGGCATAATGACTATTAAAACCAAAATTTTGTTATATGATATTAGTTTATTAAAGGTTAAAAATGTAATTTAATAATAACATAATATAAGTTAATAATAAAACAAAACAAAAAGCCATTGTCATCTTTTCTTCTAATGACCGAATGCTTAAAGGAAGAAAACTTAAAATTTCTTCAATATTTCGGCAACTTTGAAGTTTGATTAAGGTATGTTAATTGTTCGGTTTTTGATAATTTTTACGTTTTTGATATCGTTGCTTCGAATACTATCCGACCCATACTAGAATTTTTTATTTTGATGCATATTTTGAGCTAGCCCATTGATGAATATTTGTGTTTTGTAATGTTTGATGATAAAATATTAAAGATATGTTTTAGATTAACAAGTTTTGTATTGGAGTTTTTGATGATTTTGAGTAATTAGGACTAAATTGAAAAAATAATAAATTGAGGGACTAAAATGTGAAATAAATGAAATTCATGGACTTATGTGATTATAAGGAAGATTCGGCCTAGCTATGTTGTTGTGAGATTTTGCATATTTTGTGTTTTGTGCAATAGGGACTAAATTGTAAAAATGTGAATATTAGGGGTAAAAATGTAATTTGCTCTTTAATGTGTTTTTGGACTAAATTGAATGAAAATATGTTTGAACGAGCTTAATTTGAATATGTTTAGATCAAGAACCAAAGAAATCGGACTTGGATCAGGGAAAAACGAAAATAGTCGAATGACCGATTTTCGTCGTCTGTCGATATCCGAGGTAAGTCTTTAAGCAATTGAACATTGTAAATATTGGATGTAACTCGATTTAATATGTTGAAATAGAATTCCTGGACTTATAATAGAGAAAGCCGAATGTGAATAAGCAGTGTAATAGTGTGTTTGAGCTTAACTTAATTGAGGCATAACATTTGAAAGTTCGTATGAATTATGTGGAATATCCGTAATATTCAATATATGAAATGTGTATGATAATAATATATTCGGGCTTTGAGCCTAGCAAGCCTTGTGCTGGTGAATTATATCGGGCTTTATGCCTAGCAGGCTTAATGCCGGTGATTGAATATCAGACCTCGGGTCTAGCAGGCTTAATGCCAGTGATTGAATATCAGACCTCGGGTCTAGCAGGCTTAGTGCCGGTGTGTAATTCAGGCTTATGCCTAGCTGTTTTTAAACCGGTGATTTATATTACAAGCTTATGCTTATGAGATGATTAAGTTATGGTGGAAATTGAGCAAGCTACTGCTTATTTAAATGAATTAGGTTGTATTCGGCCATAAGGTATGTATTTATATATGTGTAAACTATATGTGATGTGATTGAGTAAGTAAATTGACAGATGAATGTGCATGTAATCTTGGCTTATTAGAAATGTGGATAAAATGATATGGAGTTGATATTATTTATATGCAAACATGAGATCATTTAATGGATATATATATATATATATATATATATATATATAGACACATTCGATTATGGGGGATTATTTTATGTGTACATGGAAATTGTCATTTGGTTGTATATGTGAATATATATATTTATTTATTTATTGATGTACACTTGATAAGTTTACATTTAAAGTAGATAATGATAAATGTTTTGCTATGTATGGACATAGGCATTCGGCTATGATAATCTATATGTGATATGTTATTAAATTAACATTATAAATTGCTCGGTTTAATATGACTGAATATCCATTTGATTTGTTAAGTTTGCTTAAGACTTACTAAGCTAAGTTAGCTTACTCTGTGTGTTTGTTATTCTGTTTTATAGACTTTGGTCTAGCTACGAAGTTATCCACACTATCGACTTATTTTGATACCTTTAAACTTTAGATTTCAAACTTAAGGCATGTATAGGTTAGTTGAATAATTAGAAGACATTTTGATGCTGTAATTATAGGCCATGCGAAAATGGCTTGATCTTAATGTCAAATGTTCTAATGCTTATGTTTTAATCATGTTATATGTGTTTGTTTTGCTTGGTTTATAAGTTTAGTTGCATGTGAATTCATTATAAGTATGAATATATATATATATATATATATATGTTTTGTTATGAGGTATCCTTTAAAGTCTTAATTGTCATAAATGATTTTTAAATATGTTTGGATTGAATCGATAATGACTTACCATTGAGGTGTAAGATTGAATATGAAAAAAATTTGGAGATCCTTTTTATTGTAACTTTTATATTCAGCAATATGATGAAATTATATTATATGTTTGGATTGGCATATTCGGACATGACACATATATGTTCTTGTAGGAATAAAATTTAGGTTTATATATCTTGGATTATGGGAGTTATATTTATAACCTTGTTGATTCGATTATATTCTTATAAATGAACTGTATACATATGGATATGTATGATTAATTTCAATAAGTGATATCATGCTTTAATAAAGTATTTGCAAGCATGTGCATATTCGGCTATTATAACTTAAATGATCAAATGTTTAGTAACCTTTGTTATTTGATGGAATATGCTTAGAAATGATTTTGGTTGAATGGTTTTAAAATAGGCTCGAAATGGTTTAAGTATGATTTAATAATGCATTTCTTAAGATATATTCGGTTCTAGACCACATGAGCAGTAAATGTTTATGGTGACTTGTGATATGTTTTGTAATGCCTTGTAACCCCAATCCAGCGACGGATACGGGTTAAGAGTGTGACAGTCTTCCAGAAACCCTAGAGGTTTCTGGAACCCTCCAGCGCCGCAAACTTCGCCCACACGCGCTCCGCATCTGTGCCACAGTCATCAGCAACGGCCTTCCACGAACGATTTCCAGCTCAGCAACGGCCTCCTCACTGCTCTGTATGACGTTAGAACCCGCGAGAAGGAATAACAGAATCCAGTAGCAGTATAGCTGGAAAATAAAATATATTTATTTTATTGTATTTTATTATGAGATTTGGCTATAAAAGCCAAAGGAAAACCAATGCAAAAGGATCCCATTTTTTACACACACTCCTACGCAATACAAACTCGAAGAAAAAGCAGAGAAAATTGAAAGGTCATCATCAAGAGATTAATCGATTTTTTTTTTATTTTCGTGTTCTTCTATTTTCTATCTGTGTATTTGTTACATGTGGGAAGAAATAAAAGAGGGAATACTTATCTGTTAAATACAGCCATCGGATCCTTGTTCGCTTCGTCAAAATCGAAGTTGAAATGAGGATTTGTAGGCGAAAGTGACGACGCTTTCGAATATGGATTCCATCGCCAATTCCTGAAGCGTATGGAGGTCGGAGGTTTTCTTTTGATGATTTTTTGCGGCGGCTGAGTAAGGAGAGGGCTAGGTTTTGCTTTGCTGAATGAATAAATGTTTAGGGTAGGATTAAGGTTAATTTTGGGTTTTATCAGAATGAATGAAACGGCATGGTTTAAGGACAGCTACAACGATTTTAAAACGGCGTCGCATCGAGTGCCTCGACCCGATCCATATACACAAGATCTGCGTGTTTCTGCAATTCATGGACAATTTGCGCATGTAGTCCCTTTCATTTCTATATTGTTTTTAATTGGCTTCGTTATGCTTTGTCTTTATTGTTTAATTGATCTCAATAATTTATGTGTTTCTTAAATAAGTCCAATCAATGTGCTGCGTTTTGGATATTGGAATATTTGTTATTTTGATCCCTGCCAACTCATAGATAATTTAATCTGACTCCTGATTTTGTGTAAAAGATTTTGTTTATTTAAATGACCTTTAAAATTCATTTTTATTTCAATTAAGTTTTAATTTTCGTTTATAATTCCTGTAACTCTCTTATAAGTGTAAAGTTTATTATTTAAACCATTTTGACCAAATTGTTTTAAATTGATTCTACATTTGTTTTAATTTATTTTGTTTATATATGTGGTATAACGGTTTAATTTCAAAATCATATGTTATGTATTCCTTTGATGATTTATATATTTTTTAATTTAAATACAATTATATATTATTACTTTAATATATATACATAATGATAAGTTTTTTTACATGTTATTGATTTTATATTATTTTATGTATATATTTCCCCTTAAATTTACTCATATGAATATTTGGTTTCTTTTACTTTTGTGTATATACATAAATATCTATTTTAAATTTAATATACATAGTTTATCATTTTATTATATATTTCAACTTATTCCAAACATTTTTATCTACTATTACCTACATATATTTTATATATATTCATTCATATACTAGTTTTGTGTTCTGTATAGTTCATTCTAAAATTTTAAATTCGAATTTCATAAACTCATTTATAAACTATTCTATTTTAAACAATTTCATAAATCTTAGATTTTAGACTCCATTTTTTATGCATTTGTTAACATTCAAAATTTTGTTTCATATTGCCATTGTCAATTTTAAAGAACTATTATATATTGTAGCTTAATGATTTTGATCATATATGTGGTTATTATTATTGTATATTCATATGTTTACATTATTTTCCATAATTACTATTCATATACATGATGTTGAGTTTGTATGTATCTCATGCTTAATGCTATATTTGTGCTTTTTGTTACTATTTTATGATCCAACCCCCAATATATTCAAGCCTTTACTAAATGTTTTATTTCATTAAAAATACACTTTGAGCCAATTTTAAGATAGCATATTTAAAATTAAGGCAATATTTGTGTATTTAGAAGTTCGATAGATTACATCCTAACGTGCTGGGTGTCAATTTTTCGTTCAACTAAATTACCAAATACCCTTTTTAATTGCATGTTTTGAAGATCAAAGACGATCTCGATGTCTAGGTATAAATGTGTTATATCCTAATGTGCTGGATATGATATTTTTATTCCTTTGAAACGAGTTAATCTTGAGATTCAATTCAAGGTTAATTAACCTACTTTTAAAAATTATACCTTAAGTATTTTCAAGTTTTCAACGCAAGGACACTAATTAATCAATTTGGTACCCGTTCTGGGGCGTACGGGGGTGCTAACCCTTCCTTGTGCGTAACCGACTCCCGAACCCTTTTTGTCATTTAATTTCGCAGACCAAATAAATTTTTTACAAGGTGATCCAATCTCACCTAAACAAAAAGGTTGGTGGCAACTCCATATCACATTTTTAAGTCGATTCCCCTTTTTTTCTAAACTCAAAAAAATAGTTTCGACAATTAAAAAAGGGTTTTTTTGTAAATATTAAAGGACTATTGTGAAATTTGAGAGAAAGTTGAGAGAAAAATGAGTAAGGACTTTTGTGTGAAAAAAATAAAAGGGTTGGGGGGTTTTTATAGTTTTTTTTACCGTTGGAGGCCCAACGGTAAAAAAATGACAGTTGCAGGGCAAAAGCAAATCCACGAGGGAGCGCTTTTGCCACATCAGCAAAGCGCGCCCTCAAGGACGCGTTTTTTGCTGATGTGGCACAAAGCGCTCCCTCGTGGACGCGCTTTTCTTATTCATCCCCTGAAAACGCGCTGACGTGGACGCGTTTTCGGGGGAAATGGCCCTTTCCGGTAAATAATTATTTTTTAGGTCCTTTTCCATAAATTTTGTTAAAAATTGGTATTTTCTGGTAAATTGCCAAATTTAATTCTTAATTTTTATATATTAGGTTGGTTTAGTTATTAATTTAAAAAAATTACTCTTAAAATTTGTAAATAATCTCAATTTAATCTTAACTCTAAAAAATTTTAAAAAATATTTAAATATATAAATATTTTTGGTAATATATATATAAATAAAAAATTATATTATTAATATTTTTTAAATATAAAAATTCAAGAAAAGGTATAAAAATTATTAAAAAGTAAAAGTATAAAATAATTTTAAATAATTTTAAATTTTAAAAATTTAATTAATTGTTGACGTGGCATTCATGCAAACTTCTACGTGGATATCACATCATTTGTTAACTTTATCGTCTATTTAAATAATTAATTAAAATAGATTTTTTATTAAAATGAAAAGCAAAATAAATAATTATACCTTTACAAATCATGAAGCAACTTTGAATTATGAAGTCAAAATATTAGTACTTATTTTGATTTTATCATAAATAATCTGAGAAAATTTAACTTAAAAAAGGAACTAGTTAACTTTATAAAGATAAAATCTTTTAGTTTAAAATTTAAACATACATTATTTGTAATGAAGCATGATAATTTTATTAGTTCAAAGACTAAAATTATTCTAAAAAATAATTGAAAATTAGGTTATCTAAAAAAGAAATAAAAGTAAAACTAAATGGTAAAATATCAGGTTAGATCAAGAAATTGATGGTAATGGGAATAATTAATCATCTGGTTTGATTATTATGCATGGGATAATAGGACCCTATATATATGTCGAGACGAAGAGAGCGCGTGTTAAACTAGAACCCCTGCCCTTCCCTCTATCCTTTCTTTCTTCATTTCCAATCTTAAAACCCTCACATCACAACAGGTCGCTTCTCACTCCTTTACATGCTTTCTTTGTTTAACTGCAATTCGATAGTGCAATGATGGCTTCCCTTTCTTTCCCTCATTTTCTCTCACTTTCCAGGTTCTTTCTCTCTCCCTCTCTCTTCGTTCTCACCTTCATTTTCCCTTTTGAAAAATCCCATTTTCTGGGAGATTCTAATCTTACTTTGCTATTTCTGTTCCAAAATCTTTTCTTTTCACCCTTTTTCACGTGTTAGCCGAAGACCCTTGCATTTTTTGCTTTCCTTACTCTGCTATTCAATGCTGAAATGTGGAACTTGACCTTTCTTTTTTATAAAAAATTTGACTAAAATTTAAAATGTTTTCTGAGTCTGTTTGGATTCTTTTTTTGTGTGTTAACTTTGAATTTAATGTGTGTTAGCTTTTGTCTCGGGAAAGTTTCTGTTGTTGGAGTTTATATGGGATGTATGGTAAATAACTGGTTTTACTTTGTAAGGTTACAGATTAGCTAGGGTTTAGATTCGGCTCGATTGTGAATCAATTGGTGATTGTTTTATATGCAGATGGAAATCAAATTCTATTTGTTACCCAGCACTGAACTTAGTGCGACCTCTGGATTTCCGGTTGCAGAACAAATGGTGTCTCTCGGCCAAGAAAAATGCTGACATTACTCAAGATGAACCTAGTGAAAATGGAGCAGTTGTCAAGAAGAAGGCTTCTGGAACTACTAGAAGAACTAGAAAGAAAGCAAAAGCTGATGTGCTCGATGAAACTGGTTCCGATAATGGTGAAAGCACGACGTCTGTATCAAGCGAAGATAGTAAGAAAACCCCAAGAAGGACTAGAAAGAAGGGTATAACCTTGAAATCTCATCAATGTCTTGCTTTATTAAACATTTCTTTTTTGTAGATGTTGATTTAATACTTTTATCATTCATGGTGGCATCAGCTTCTACTACTGACAATGAACCCGAACCGGAGAAAAGGGTGAGGAGGAGAAGGGCAATGAAGAAGGATGATGATGCAGACGGGCAATCAGGTGAACCTCAAAATAGTGATACAGAGGAGTCAACTTTAATGACAAATTCAGGTGATGAGAGTGAGGAAGAACTCGAATTGAACATAGATGAAGGTGAAGATATTAGTTACACGTATGGCTGGCCTCCACTTGTTTGTTGCTTTGGAGCTGTACAGCATGCTTTTGTTCCCTCTGGAAGACCAGCCAACAGACTTATAGACTACGAGATCCATGAGAGGATGAAGGATGCTCGATGGGCACCAGAAAAATTTGTTAGGGCACCTGGGGGTTCTGCTGGTAGTGTCGCTCTTGCTCTTGCTAGCCTGGGTGGTAAAGTTGCCTTTATGGGGAAACTCGGGAATGATGATTATGGCCAGGCCATGCTTTTGTATTTAAATGTAAACAATGTTCAAACACGATCGGTTCAAATTGATAGTAAAAGGCCAACAGCTATATCACAGATGAAAATTAGCAAGAGGGGTCGCCTGAGAATGACTAGCCTTAAATCATGTGCTGAGGATTCTCTTTCCAAGTCCGAGATCAATATTGACGTGTTAAAAGAGGTAATAGATTTCAGTAACAAAGCAAAAAGTAATCCATCCAAGTTTTTAGATTTAATACTGTAAGAAAGCTGTAATGCTCCTAGAAATAATAGACTTATTTAATGACTTCCTTGTAGTCGAAGATGTTCTACTTCAACACACATTCTCTGCTCGATCGGAACATGAGATCAACTACATTGAGAGCTATCAAGATGTCCAAGAAATTAGGAGGGGTTATTTTCTACGATGTAAACCTTCCACTGCCACTTTGGCAGTCTGATGAAGAGACCAAGATGTTCATACAAGAAGCATGGAACCTTGCTGATTTTATTGAGGTTTCCAAGCAAGAACTGGAATTCCTCTGTAGAATAAAGCCTACGGAAGAATTCGACACCAAGAACAATGCAAGCTCAAAATTTATCCATTATGATCACGAAGTAGTTGCGCCACTTTGGCATGAAAACCTCAAGACTTTGTTTGTAACAAATGGGACTTCCAAGATACACTACTACACTAAGGAGCAAAATGGGGCAGTGAATGGGATGGAGGATGCCCTCTTAACCCCTTTCTCATGTGATATGTCAGCATCTGGAGATGGCATTGTTGCAGGTATGAACTTGCAGATCTGCCTGTTTCTGCTATAGACTAACATGAAAGTATGTAGGTTATTTTGGAGCCAGCATGTATGGAGCCTTTTGAGCTTGGCACCTTACCTAGCTGACCTTTTCTATTACATATTAATTTTAAGGGAGAATCCAGAGCACTTGTCATGTCCAACCTATGGCATCCATGTTTGAAACTTGTATCCAATACATATTCAAACATGGGAATAGGATAGTTTCTTAAAACTTAGATGAAATTGAACATATATTCCTGTTCAGATACATGCCCATATCTGACACTCACCTTCGAGTCCGAGTAACATAGTGCTCAACCACTTGGTATGGAGTACTATTTTGGAAGAAATGCTGTCCGAGTCTGACAGTCCCATTTCAACTGCTCTTATTTAAATTGGTGACATGTTATGGTTAAATAAGGACCACACACATACTTTTTTTGATCTTATGTATAATTGATATTTGATAACCCCCAAACCCACAAATTAATAATTCTATGTTTAAAACAATTGTAGAAGTTATCATGTTATTGACATTCATATTTTGTTTTCTTTGTATTCCTAGTGCCTTAGAAAACTGCTTAGGCTAATTGGTAGGTGATCATAGGTTTCCTCATTATCAACTAATTCTTGATGCATGGATAGAAATCTGCTGTTTTGCTTCTTTATTTTAAATGAAGTATCCATGCCTAACACATTTGTTTAACACATGTTTGGACATGGGTTTAAGATATGATCCTCAAAGGACTCTAAACATAGAAATCTTGGGAGAAAAAATGAACATACCCGTGTTCAACATTCAGGACCAAGTCTGAGTAACATAGTATGAAACCAGGGTTATTTGCTGTTGTTTGAACTTCAGCTTACCATTACAAATTTTCAGGTCTGCTGAGAATGTTGAGTGTTCAGCCAGAGCTGATTACAGATAAAGGATACTTGGAACACACAATCAAGTATGCAATTGACTGTGGGGTCATAGACCAGTGGATAGTTTCACGCACACGGGGCTTCCCTCCGAAGGAGGGTTTCCAAGAGGAAGGAGAAAAAGAACGGGAAGAAGATGATGATGATGATGACACGGTCCCTGATCCAAATGGCATAAGATCAATAAGCGAAAGAGAATACCGCACATTGGTGGAATCAGCAGATACATCAGAATATGGCACATTGTTGGAATCGGTAAGAATATCTTAGATATAGTACTGACTCATACAGTTTATTTCATTGTATGCCTTGGAAAGTTTCTTTCCACTGTAAATTAAGCTGTGTTTCGGTCCTCTTTCAACTGTATCTTGTTCACTTGGAAACCAATTTTGAATGAATGAAAGAGCACATATATTCAATCTCAGATGTTGCTCCGCTTTAATTACCTTCTACCAAAACATTCAGACACTATCGTTTAAAGATCGCAGAGGGCAAAAAAGAGATTCTTTTAGATATTTGGGAAAGAAATTGGTCTGGTTATAAGCTGAAAAGTTGTTTGATCATATCATTGTCGCAAGATCCGTAATCAAGCTGAGTTACGTTCAAACTATGAGAATATCGAGTTAGATTCGAAATCTCGAGATTCAAAATTTAACTTGTTTATCAGGCAAAAAATGAGCCCGACTTTCTGTACTTATTATTTGTGCTTGAGCTCAAGATAGAAATGAACTCTGAGAAAAAGGAATATATACGCTTCAAAGCTTGATTTAGATTGCATTTCATTTTGCCATCATGTATAACCTTATATAATACAACATACCCCCTACAGTATCTTAAAGCAACGGAGATAATAACAATAACATACAACAACCGACAAAAGAAATGTAGCATACGACTATCTATCTATAACCGGAGAATGGTTCTTAGTGTGTCACATAGGTTTTGGATGGTTTGCTGCTCCTGTGTTGCTTGCAACTCTTGAAGCGGCATCTCCTCGTAGCACCTGCACAATGAATCGAACAAAATGCAGTAAAAAAAAAAAATGTAGCTGATAATTGGTGAAGTTCATCAACTCCTACATTTTGTGGTAAGCTAGGGCCTGTGCTAGGTTCATTAGCGTAGAACTTGAAGTGAGTCTTTGGTAAACACTAGGAGGAAGTGGCACCTGTAGAATGTTGAAAACCGTCAATCTTTGGGGGGGGGGGGAGGCACAATGAACAGGGAGAGGAGGAGAGATGGAGGGAGATGGGAATTGACCTCGTTTTGTGTTCTTCGACCTTTTTTCGATTGTCCATCACCGGCAAAAAGTTCCTGCAGTGCTTCAACTGCCACAGTTCCAGTGCTATCCTGCTGCATGCCTCCAAGGATATTGTCTGATAAAAGGGCAATTGGGGATATATCCGAGGCCCTTAAGAATGGAATGGGTACTGTATTACCAGCTGCATATATTGAAAAGAGCTGCAAAACAGTCAACAACAGGTATCTCAGCTGCAGTCGCAGCCAAAATAGGAATAATATGGGAGCAAATGAACCATTAGAAATAATGGATAACAGGATGAAACCAAACAGTTACTTGATAGTTAACAATTGGGGGGATGAATAAAGGCATGAAATCAAACACAACAATTGAGGATACTCATTTCAGCAAATATTCACTTGAATTCCAGGAAGACAATTGGTCAAGTTGACCTCATTTCTCATGGAGAAATTAGAGTACCACACTCATCAATTAATTGTTGCAGATACCCATAACAGAATAAAAATAACCTTATCTTGTAAAGCAAAAGCATTTTTCTTGCTGACTGTTTCAGTCTTCAATTTGCTACTACTGATTTCACTGCCATCTTTTGTCCTTGCCTGAGGTACACTGTCTGACCTCATTTTCTGGTCACTGAGGACAGATATTGAAGGAGAAGATCCCTGAGCCATTATGTTTGATTCTTCCACAGTAGCTTTGTTTCCTGAAGCACCTTTTCTGTTATCCAACCTAGAAACAGGCCCAATGAATTGAATGCTTGAGTTGATAACTAGAGTAAAAACTTCACTACTTTAGTGATATTAAACAAACGACAAAATAAATTTATACACAGAAGCAGGAACTGGAACTTATTGAACTCGGAAGTGTAGAGGGAGGGACGTACAGTGATTCAGCTAGCTGCCTCCCTGTGCCATTAATCAACTTGCTTTCAACATGTTCAAGGGCAGTTGAAGCTTCTTTACCATTGTGAAGTTCAGTTTGAGCAAATGGCTTCTGTGACTCATCCTCATTGTGAACTATTACAGTGCCAAACTCCCCTGTTAAACATAAGATCAGAAAAAGAGAAAACAAATTGACAAATAAATCTTATTCAAAAACTAAAAAAGAAAAAGCTGAGAACTCTATGCAAGTATGTTTATCTTAGTTCCAGTCTGCTACATTTGAAATGACAACCAAGAAGGAAAACCTCAGAACTTTCTACTGCCTCCTAAAAATTCCTTTTCATTTTAAATAAATGCATCTCATTAGTATCCCTAAGAGGTTTGAGACAAGGTGATCATAATAACCTGATACTGTCTAACCACAATTAAATTTGGAAAGCAAAGCTTTCACTGTTATTTTCCAGCCCTCAAAGCAAAACAATATACCATTCACTTCTACATCAGGTTCATATAACATACTGAAGTTGTCGCCTACTTAAGCATTCTTACAAGTACCACAACAGCCAACACACAGTACCATCCATTTTATCCCTGTATTCTGTACGAGATTTATGCAATAAAAGAGATCCATTGAGAAATGAATACAAGAGATCCGTTGAGAAATGAATACATTTCTGACTTCTAACTTCACCATTAATTGGCTACCTTGCAATTATTCACGTTAATGCCAGCTAAGGCATGAATTCCAAGCCCCATTAAAAAATGATCCGCCAGTATTATGACTCACTGTTTTCACATACTAAACTCATCTTTATATGTCTAGAATTTCTTTCAAAACTAGAAAGCACATTCTAAGAGTTTAATTATAGATCTTAGCATGGCCCTGTCCCTAAACATGCATTTGATCATTGACTGCTATTTCTATCACTGAAATCCAACTAGATTATTATATATGACATGTAAACAAGAACTCCATACCTTCACCCGTCACTTCCACACCACCTAATATGTTATGCTTATTCAAAGTACCAGTTGTAGAAGCTTCATTTGCAACTTGAAGACCCATATCCTGAGGCCTTGATGGAACAGTATCTCCATAATCATCATTTAAATTTGAGCCTACCATTGGCTGCTCCAAATTGGGAGCAGTCAGGACAAGAAGATTATTACCATGACACTAGTTAGTGTGTCCGCCTGTGTGAGAATGTGCGCATGTCCACAATTATGTGGTCATGTTCAAAAAAAAAAAAAAAAAGAAAAGAAAGAAAGACTAACTGCATTTAGAACAAGAAAATTCATACATTAGGTTCAGAAATTGTAGGAGCAAGAATTTGTGCTTGTTGAACCATCGCAGCCCTTATTTGCTTTGCCTTCTCAATCTTTGGCAACATTACAGAAGCTCCACATTTGCATTTCTCAATGAATTTGTGCTAAGTTTTAAAACACAAGATAACTTCAGCTAATAAGTATAAGTTAACACTTACTAACACAGATGACATATTGAAAGTGATAAAACAGATTTTAAATGTTTAATGTGAGCAGTGAAAGCACCTTCATGTTACAGTACCTATAGCAAATGCATATGAAACACTGAAATGAAAATTCCTAAGACTGAATTCCTGTAACAAAGGTCGACATAGTTATTACTATACCTTTAACATCTCAGATGCAGTAGGGCGTAGACGTGGATCCTTTGTAAGGCTCTTAGCAACAAAATCATGAAAGACAAGAGACCTGCATGTCAAAACAAACCAAGCTGGAAAACAGATATATGATGTTTTCACTGAACTCATATGTGAAAGATGCTTGTAGCTTAACCATTTTTCTTTATCCTCAAGCATTGGAGCTGGCTCAATAGATATCATAAATATAACCTATTGCAAACAACAAAGATGTTATCATTCAAAGACTGATTGAGAATAGTAGAGTAAGAAAGCATCATCGGAAACAACAATAATAAAAAAAGGCTAGGGGATCCAAACAAAATGAACAAAATATTTTATATATGCTAACAGATTTGCCAAAGGACATAGGATCCATAAAATGTAGCCTCATATCATATTTTTTTTTTATACTGGGGACTAGGAAAGGGGCTAGAGATGCTGAAATTTGAACTCAAGAAAGACACCTCCTAGAGGGGTTGCATGTACCGACCAGGCTGAGCCCCCAGGTTTATAGAAGCACAATTCATGGATATTGATAAATTGCTCCATATGTACCACCAGGGGCACTAGATTTTGAAGAAGTTCTATCATATTAATTAATAATGTCTTTTATCAAACAGAAGTAATTCACACTTAAGAGTGTTTATGGCAGGACGCACATACACACATGCTTAAAACAAGCAAATATCAAAGTTTAAATGCTCCGTCTCATGCACTTACCCTCATTGGATGCACTGCTGCTCTTGGAGGAAGTCCCTAAAAAGAATCAAAGAAGTAAATAAGATTCAAGGGAGGTTATCAATTTCATTCACCTACAGTGTTTCTTGCTCAAAATCCATTCAACAGACACAAGACTCAAGTACAAAAAGTTGGAGTTACAAGACAACTAAACGGTGTTTCCCCTATTCTGTCCAGGACAGTTGTGACGTGTGACCCGGTTTCTCAGTGCTAAAAAAATGAACTAGTAACAAAAAATCTTTATTCAGAAATTACTTGGCAGGATTATAGATTCTGTCAGATTACAGTTTCCTAATAAGGAATATTTAGTGTATCAGATAGAATCCTGTAGATATTTTATTGACTGCTATCCCTAACTTTAAGGCTGTGTTTTAAGGGACAGCATCCCTAGAATCAGTTTCCTTCCTAGTTTAGAGTTTCCTAAAGTTAGGCTCACTATGTATATAAATATTAGTGTAATTCCTTGTGAAATAAGATAACAGAAAAAGCCTATTTCTAACAGATTCAATTCAAGTAGAAACGTCCAAATTCCTCCTTGTAGAAGTGCAGAGAGAAGCAATAAGAAGTTCAAGCTTTTGCTGAGAGCTACAGAGCAGTAACATAAATAATAGAAATACCTCCGCCATTTCAATCGCAGATATACCAAGTGCCCATAAATCAACCTGGGAGTAAAATGTTTAAAATGTAAAAGTTAGACATCGGACAAGTTTACTACTTCCATGAATTGTTTTTCATAAGAAACGAACCAATTGTTCATACTAACATTGTCCATGCAATATTTACTAGCAAAAAGAATTCAATAGATACTCTGACAAGGCAAGCTTTCCACTGGTTTTCTTGAAGTTTGGGATTTTACAAACTCTTCTCTTGCTTTTGGATTTTTTCAAATTCTTTTTACGGTCTAAGGCTCTAAGCTACTTCATGAAATTCCAATTTTAAACTTTTAGTCATTCTTATGCATCTCTACAATTTCAATACCCCAAACATATTAGAACAGTGCAAGAAAGCATGATGATCATTTCATCACAAAGGCCCCTCCTCCAAGTACCAAGATCTCCACTTTAGGTTTCATATTTCAGAATTATACTACAGATCTGGATAGCAAAGTAACTAATAAATTTGTTTTCCCTATATAACAAAGGTCTGTTTTGCAAGAAAATATTATTGATACTTCATCAATTGATCCTAGGAGCCATAGAAAACTATTAGTTTCCTTTCTTTGTTACTTCAAAAATGATAGTTCTAAGAAAAGTTCATGCAGTTGCCAACCAACACCAGTGTCAACATTCAAGCAAATGACCCATCCCAGTTTTGCATTAAAAGCAAAACCTAAACAAAGATCAAAGCATGCAGATCAATGAATGTGATACCTTTCCATCATAGCGACTTTCCTGAATAACTTCTGGTGCCATCCAATGTGGAGTGCCAATAAACTGAAAACACACACTTCCAATAATTGAGAACAAATAAACCATCAAATTAAGATTAATATAATGCAAGTCAAGATATCCATCAGTTTCAAAATATGGTGGAGGTAAAAGATAGCTATTACTACATGAGCTGCAGCATTCATCTCCCTAACAGTTATCCCAGCTTCCAGAAAGATGCCACAAACAATAAGGTTCTATAAGAAAGAACATATGGAGTTTTTGGCATCTTGCAATGTATAATCTATTGTTTGTTTGTGTATTTAACATGATACCTAAAGAACAGACCTTTCAGATTATTAATTCAGCTTAACACTTTAACACTGGTAAGAAAGTGTAGGATGATACAGATTTTCTGTCAAGTAAGTGTTTTAAAAACTCTTCAAGAGATATACTAGCTTACATAAACCATAGAATTAATACAAAACCCATAATCTTGATCAAATTATCTATCTTATGCTCAAAAGAAGTGAAAATTAGCAAACATTGCAACTAGCCAGAGTGCTACATACTGTATTGCGTTTTGACATGGTCCTTGTAAGCTGTGCTGCTACCCCAAAGTCACCTGTTCAATGAGCAAAGCAGATCTATAAGTTGTAAGGCAGGAAAAAAGGTAAAACATTAGGCCCAGGCGGCAACAGCATTCACGTAAACCATTTCACCTCTACTTTGTCTCACAGAATTTCTTGACTATCTTCAAGTTATCTCTAAGTCATTATTTATCTCTGCCAAAAAAGTGGAATGTCCTCAAGGTGTCCGTATGTTTATCATATTTGTCTGCCTAGATTATCATCAAATTTCAACTAGAAAGACAAGCACTATCATTATATCTTTCTTTGAATTAAAAGCATCATCCAATTTAATAAAAGCAATGTCTTAGGCAGACTAATCATAGATCAAAATGTATAATCTCTAGCAAAAGGAAATTAACGCAAAACTGAGATAAAATGCAGCCAAATGTACACATGAATTACATACCAAAACACAGAATTCCAGTCAATGCTTAGTTTTGTAATTTTACATAATGCAGAGGAGGCAGCATTGCCCATATGCCTGGTGGAATGCTAGAACTTTCAGGGCAACAAGTGAAAGGGCAGATCAAGTCAGAAGAGATGTCACTTCATTCAGAAATTTTAATGATAACACCACTTGCCTACAATCCCTCCAATGGACTCAATTTGAATGCAACAATAATGGCTTATGGTTCTTTTCTTTAATAGAGAAACCAGGCTTAATTAGGATTCTACCCTAGCATTTTGCCATGTATGACAAAGAAGCAATCATGGCAGGTGTGCACTGTAGAAATGAGGGCAGGATAGATGTACATAATTATACCTTGACATCACAGAGAATAGAAGCAAAGAAATATAAGATTTCTCAAATATGTATTTGACTTGAAATTTCGAATCCAAAATTGCAAGAACTAAAAGTATAACTAAGCCTGTTATCCATCAATATAACCTACAGAGCAATAGCTCTAAAAATTAGATAGAAACCTTATTTGAACCAATTAAGGAAAGAAGAGGCTTTAAGAAATCTTAAAATACATTTTTAATAAAGACTAATGTTTCTACTGCATTTCTTATTTTTGTGTTTCTAGGGTACATTCTTTGCTAAATACGATGGACACAGATGGATGAGATAGAAACTTCATTATTATGCAATGTGCACAACTGAAAAAAAGAAAATAGTTATTAAATAGTACTAACCATACCAAATGGTAGCAAAGAAGAAATTCAACTTCCTAAGTTCCAGTTGACTTTGATTTGGAAAAATTTTGGGCAAAGTGTACTTACCCAACTTCACCTCTCCTTGTTCAGTTAACAAGATATTACCACCCTTGATATCTCTATGAACTTTAAAAATTGAGTGCAAATATTCAAGGCCCTGCATGAGAAGAAATTAAAAGAAAAATATTTAATTAGAAAGTTGGTACAAATTACAGTATGCATGAACTTCATTATGGAATGGCTTGCTAGACTTTAACTGTTATCAGCAGGGAACCTAGACCTAACAAACACATGAAAACAAATAAAAAACACAAACATGCACATGTGCAAACAGTATCAATCCAGCATGTAAGTGCTATTAATATCCTATGACTATTGAAGATCAAGCATGAAAATCATTGAAAGGAAGAATGTCTCTTAGGTGATGATCTACATGCTTGGAGAATCTCTACAACCATATGATGTTAAGGATCCCAATATCATTTAATTCCAAAATGAACGGACTCAATGGTACCTTTAAAGCTTCCCTACATATATAAGCTATCTGATACTCCTCTAAAGGCTCCTCAGTAACATGAATTAAATCAGCAACACTTCCACCTCCGCAATATTCCATTACTATCTGCCAAAACATGGAAATAAGTTATCCAAAAAAACAAATATCGGGAAAAAGAAAATGCTTCAAACACAACTAATGCAACCTAGAAACTGAACTCAATTCAAACAATCCTAAAATAAAGCAATGATGGAGAGAAATGCTTATTGCACTAACCCAAAGATATTCATCCCCTTGGTAGCTACCAAGGTACCGAACAACATTTGGATGACTACACTGCTGCAACATCTCAATTTCACCCCGAATTTCTTCATACCCTTGTTCCTATAAATAAACAAATTTAATAGCTCATTCCCGGTGATTTATCCAGCCAATGGCACCAACTACATCAAATATAAACAAGAAAAGCATACACACCCCTTCAGATAAAGATAGAACTTTAATGGCAACAAGCTCTGAAGTTCTTATATCTCTAGCCTTGTAAACAGCCCCGTAAGATCCTTTCCCTGCCACCAAAATTCCAATCAGTTAAAAAGCTCTACTTTCGTTTCAACTTCACTAAAATCACGAATTCCCAGTTAAATAAAGAAAATCACAGTTCACTCAGCATTTACACGAGCATGAGGATAATTATCACTCAATTATCTTAAATTAGTACAAGTAGAAAACTTACCGAGCTCATTGAGCAATTCATATTTGGTGGAAGGATCTTCTCTGGTAACGTTATCAGGAATCGAACTCAAGGAAGCCTTACTATTTTGCAAGAACCGATTCTCTTCCCCTTGCAAAGACGTAGTCGAAGTAGATCTCTTTTGTTTCCCAAACCCTAGCTCTCCCATACTCGCCACCGCTCTCTTCACCACCGTCCCGCTCCCTTCCCTCTCACTCCTCACCGTCGATCTCACCACAAACGTCCCAAAACCTTCTCCATCTCCATCCTCATCCTCCTCCTCATCATCATCATCAACGTCCAGTCCATCTCTCCTAGCCCTCATCGGGCTCGCCACAGCCGCTGCCGGAGGCTTAAACGAATACGACGATTGACCGCGAGCGTTACGTCCGCGATCGGATTTCACGATCACGGTCCCAAAATCTCCGGCGTCGTCATCGTCGTCAAAGTCTGTAGGACCGCCGCCGAAATCTTTAGGAAGACGTTTGAGGAGAGGAGGGAGCGAGGAGTCATCTTCATCTTCTTCGTCGCCGTCCTTGTAAATCATTGTGGCGTAGAGGTCCAGTTCACGAGAACCTTGTGGTTTAGGTTTGGAGTTGCGAGAACCGGATTCGGATTCAGATTCGGATCCAGAGTGTACAACGAAGGTTGAGTAAAGGTCTGACTTGGCCGGAGCTTTACGGCTCCGCCGAGTGCTGGGCGGGTAATTCATGTCTCTTCCCTATCCACAGTCGGGGTCAGTAGGCTCGTCAAAAGTCAACGGAGCTCAGTGCAGTAAACGCAGAATCGCCAAATACCCGTTGCGCGCTGAAAAATCGAAGACTCTAATTTCTTAAACTGGAAATCTACTGGCCCCGCCACGTGCGACGACTGGATTTTTCCAAGGCCTTTATAGGTAAAAGCCCGTATATTCAACTAAATTGAGCTTATCGTAATATTGGCCCAAGAAATGGGGAAAAGGGAAAGGTGATTATAATTTTATTTTGGGCTTGTACAAATTTCAATTCAGTGAATATTGGAATTTCAGTTAAATTTTATAAATTCATTTTATAACAAATACTGATAAATTTAAAGATTTTTTTTTATAAAAACTACTCAAATTAGGAATTACTTATATTTCAATTCATCAAACCTCACATTTTTTTAGAAAGGGAAAAAAAATAAATATGAAATTTAGAGGTGATTTATGAAATAACATAAAACAAAATAAAGCATATTTTTTTAATAAACTTTCACTTAAATATTTAAGTTTTTTTTTTCAATCAAAAGTAGCATCTAAAAATATAGTCCTTGAACTTGTCAATTAGATCCATTTTAGTTATTGGATTCTATTAAAATTTGATAATGTGACCAGTGTTAATGAAATAGGACCGAATCAAACAGTTTGAGAATTCATTGATATAATAGTTCGAACAAAATGGTTGAATCGATTAACTCAAAAACTGCTTGAAATTGATAAAAAGAATTAAAAATTAGGTCAAAAATAAATAGTTGTACATATTGAACCAATTTAATAATTTTTTATATTGTAATGAAATTTTAATTATTTATGTAATTATTCTTGGTTCCGCAGTTGAACCGATCTAACTAGTTGAATCGAGAACAAACGGTCTGACCTGTTCAACCATTGGTCTGGTTATTAAAACACTATATCTGGCATTATAATACTGTAACTCATCATCATTTAAAAAAATTATATCAAATTCTTTTATTTCTATGTTTTTTACTTTACTCGGAAGAATACTTTGTAAAAAAAAAAAAAAAAAAACTCATGACCAAAAAGTCGACATTTTCATCGCATGAAATTGTAAAATTACTAATGAGATAATTGAAGTATAACTCACATATTTCCACTCACATGTCAATTGGAAAATAAGAATAGCAACTTTTCACTTTATATTTGAAAAGTGAAATGGTAACTCGTATTGTAATTTGTGTGTATTTTATAAGAATAAAAATATATATTAATTATTAAAAATTCAAAAAATAAAAAAATTTATAAAAAATTTTAAAATTAACCATATTAACAATGAAGTACAAGCGAACTTCCATATAACCTACCACGTCATAATTGCCATTGAAATTTTAACTGTCTAAAATTAAAATTTCTATCCAAATAAAAAAAACTTGATTAAATTTTGAAATTTGAGAATAAAAATAATCCTAAAAAAAGAATTAAATGACAAAAAAACAAATATTAAAAATTAAATTTATCATCTTACAAAATTAAATTTAATTTTTAATCAAATAAAATACAAACAATGACAAATTTAGAATGTTGAAATTTGGGTCCACCAACCCAATACCAAGATTATATTAAAACTAATGCAAGTTAACAGAGTTATATCATTTTACAATTAAAATTAAAACATATATTTTTGTTTCATAAAAATAAATACTAATTATAACTACATAATTAAACATTTCAAATTGAAATATAAGTATCACTTATTTATTCTCTCATCTGCTAAAATTTATAATAGTGTCATGTTGAAGTAGTTGCTTACAATAAGGAATGATGTAATAAAAGAAATAGCATATTTCTTTGTAATAAAAGCTTTCAACATTTGAGCTAGATCATAATTTTATGAAAATGTTTGTTGGTATTGGTTGAAATTACACTCAAATAAAAATTTTATAGTTACTGATTTATGTTTTTTGAATTTGATGAAATTGATCTATTTATACATGCTATACTTGTTAGAATTATGTTATTTCTTTTCTTGTAAAGCATTCTAATTTCGGTTAATTAGCATAATTATTTCCTCTTGTCAGCTAAGATTGAATGAATCTAGGGTTGAAATGCATATATCACTATAAATTATTATTAACTTCTTATCTTAAGATCAAGTAAAGAATGGACAAGAATTTTTTTTTCGAAAATTTGGAGATTGTCGTTGATGTTAACATGTTACTTTGTGTAGATATATACTAGACATCTTAAATTTTGTAACTCCATATTCCATTTTCTTAAATTCAAACTATTAATTTACTAGAGACTCAATATATATAAAAAAATAAACTGGTGAATTAGACATTGTTGTTACAATTTTTAATATATATGTATTATATAATAAGAATGGTACCACTACACCAAAACAGACTTTTAGCGGCGTTTTTAGTGGCGTTTTAAAGAAAAACGCCGCAAATTTTATACATTAGCGGCGTTTGAACGAAAACGCCGCTAAAAGTCTGGTCATTAGCGGCGTTTATTTAAAAAACGCCGCTAAAAGTGGTCATTAGCGGCGCTTTTACAAAAACGCCGCTAAAAGTCTTGTCATTAGCGGCGCTTTCCCAAAAACGCCGCTAAAAGTCTGGTCATTAGCGGCGCTTTCCTAAAAACGCCGCTAAAAGTCTGGTCATTAGCGGCGCTTTCCCAAAAACGCCGCTAAAAGTCTGGTAATTAGCGGCGCTTTCACAAAAACGCCGCTAAAAGTCTGGTCATTAGCGGCGCTTTCCCAAAAACGCCGCTAAAAGTAATTAAAGTTTGTTTTGGATATATATATGACTTATTGTTTTTAAATTTATATATTAAATAATTTTTTATATAATTGTAAAAGCGATAACATTAATTTTAATACATTAAAATTATGATTCTAGCTTAAATTATTTAAGAGAAAAATATTTGTTAAAAATGAAAAAAAATATTAAATAACTTCTTATATAATCGTAAAAGAGATAGTATTAATTTTAAAATATTGAATATTAATTCTCATGATTATTTAGGGGTTATGGTTTAACATATATAATTTAAGGTGTAAGGTTTAGGAGTTACTGTTTTAATGTTTAGGGATTATAGTTTATGATTTGCGGTTTAAGGTTGTCCTAGGGTTTAGAGTTTAGGGTTTAGGGTTTATGGTTTATGATTTAAGGTTTATGGTTTAGGTTTTAGGGTTTAAGGTTTGATGTTTAGGGTTTAAGGTTTATGGTTTAGGGTTTATGGTTTAATGTTTAGTGTTTAGGGTTTAGGGTTTAGGGTTTTAGGGTTTAGGGTAAGTTTAGTGTTTAATTTTTTGCCTTAGTGTTAAAGGTTTAGCATTTAGTGTTTAGTGTTTAGGTCATAAGGTTTAGGGGTTAATGTTTATAGTTTAGGATTTTAGTTGTTTAGAGTTTATAAAGGTTTATAGTTTAGGGTTTAGATTTTGGGGTTACGTGTTTAAGGTTTTATATATAGGTTTTTGGGTTTAGGGGCCGACTTATGGTTTGGATGTAAACAAACTAGTGTTGATTATTTTCGAAAACTCATGCAATACTCGTTCATCCTCTTCGATCTATTATTATTTATCTAATTTTTTATATTGATTAATTAATATAAAATTTATTTGTAATTTACTTTTTAAAATATTAAAAATTTATATATTAAATCGATCTATTATTATTTGTAATGTAGAAAAATTTAGAACCAATAACATTAAAAAATAAATGTTAAAAATGAAAAAAATAAAATACTATTATTTAAAATATATTTTAATTTTTTTGAGTATATGAGTAATTGTATTTTAATTTATATATTAAATAATTTTAAATTTTAAAAATTTCAAAATTTATCTAGTTGTTTTAAATATTACTTAAACTTTAAAATAAAGAAAAATTTTGATTAAATCTTTAAAAATATATTAGTATCAAGAATATTAGCGGCGTTTGTAATTTAAAACGCCGCAAAAGGAAATAAATAGCGGCGCGTTTCAAAAAACGCCGCAAATAATCATTTTATTTTAGTTAAAAACGGCGCCGTATTGTTAGCGTAAAATTGATTAACGCCTTCTTTCCCCTATTTTTTGATTTCCCGAAATCCCTAAGTACTCTCTGATCATCTCTTTGCTCTTCCCCCATTTTTTGATTTCCCGAAATCCCTAAGTACTCTCTCATCTCTTTGCTCTTCCCATTCTCATCTCTGCTTCCCTCTCTTCCGTCGTTAAAACTACCGCCACCTTGCCTTTCCTTTCGCTCTCGAAGGTCTCTTTTCGCTTCTCTTGGAGGCCACACCTCCGATTCTTCTCCAAGGTAACCATCTCTCTCTCTTTCTCTCTAACAACAGATTTATATACAACAGATTTATTCTTTGAATCTTTTATTAGAAATTTTCTCTTCTGTTGCTACGTTTAATTTTGTGAGAATTGGAGTGTACCTTTGAGATATACATTGCGTGATCAATGTTAAGCTTCAACATTTGTGTTTTTTTGCTTTTAAAATTAGTAGCAGATAGAAATGTGCTTCAACATTTGTGTTTTTTTGCTTTTAAAATTAGTAGCAGATAGAAATGTGCCAGATGCGGTTTTATTTGCATAATGCCCTCATAATTTAGGCCCTGGCTGTTATTATTTGAATTGAATATAACTTTGAGGAATCACAATGTATATACTGTTTTGAAATAGAAAAATGTTTTTATGTATGTGGAATTTTGGCTGATATTTTACAAATCAAGCACAGTAATCAGTACATAACTTCTTTTTAAGCAGTAAGGTATCATGTGTGGAAATTCCAGAGGATTAAAACCAGATTTTTACTAAGAAAAAGAATGTTCTAAAGTATTGGAGATTTGCTGGTTTAGTAGGATCCACTGGTCAAGAATGTTCATAGCAAAATTTGTTCCAGTGGCTAAGAAATCAGCTCCATTGCCTTCTTAGTTATAGCTACTATTAGTTCTAAAAGCATTTTTAATTTTTTTGTTTTCCTTAGATGGAAGTTTGACCAAAATCTTCATAATGTTAAGTGCTAAATCTCATTGCTAGGGTACAATGTTTTGTAATCTATTTTAGAAAACCATGCAGTAACAGAAATTATTAATAGAGAGTATAATGTTCTTTAGGTGCTATTGACAATAAAAAATAAGGTCATGCAGCTTGTTCTTGGAAATGGCTTGCCCCTTTAGAATCAATGTTCTATTTACTGGGTTGTTATTTAGCAGTATAAACAAATTCAGCAGGCCAGATAGAGATATTAAAAAGCTATTGCCATGTATTCTATAATCAATTATTGACATTCAAATGTAATAGTGCTTTAATCCTTTCGTCATAAAAACCATTTGATGGGGTTCGTCATAGAATTCATATTTTATCTATTATACCAGGTAAATTGTGCTTCTAGTTATCATATATTATGCACAGAATTTGAGAAGTTTACTAATTGTTGTTTGCAGCCCTTGGGTTTTTACTATATGGTGGAAGGTAATTATGTTCTATTTGTTGTTCTGTTTCTAATTGTTTTAATGGCATAAGGTCAAGTTTTGTGAGTATTTGGTTTTACGTTTTGGCTGCATGCTGAAACTGGTATACCATTGTCTTTCCTATGTAATTTGAAATTGTGTCTTCTATTCGTAGCTCTTCATCTTCTTTGTTAAAAGGTCTTTCTTCTGATCTACAGGTTTAGCATAATGTTCAGGACATCTTACTTGGTCCTCAAGCTAATTCAATATATATAATGTAGATACTACGTATTAAAGTGGCTTAAGGGGTTTGGGATCTTGTGAGAACAGAAATAGCATTTCCTTATTTTTGATACATTTATTATCTTTTTAAAATTATGAAATGCTTTCTTGGTATTTGAATTTTTTATTCTTTTAAAATATTGAATTCCACTTACCTGTATGCTTTTTGCAATTAATGTGATGCATATCATATGATTTGTATGCATATTGCATGGAAAAGCTATATAATCACATATTTCCTTGCAGGCTTTTCTTAATGTTGCAGCGCTTTCCTGTAGAGTCCAAAGGGCGGCGTAAGAAGCTGCAAGAAGTACATATTTACTCTGTAGTTGTGGTTTTTTTCCAGTAAATTTTCCTTTTATTGACAATATTTAATTGTTATTTCTTTTTGGCTTGGGCAGGTTGGTTATGTGACCACCATTTGCTTCTTATGTTTCCTAGTCAGATGCATTATGGTAGATCTCTTCCTTACTTTCTGGCTTTACTATCTACATGTTTCAAACTGACATGCTTTAAGCATGTTTTCTTAGACCTTAGAAACTTTTAGATACATATAGTGTTATAAGGACATTTGCTACAAAATGAATGTATTCTAGTTGAACCTTTAGCTGCTATATGGTTTAGATTTAGATCACTATGTTTTTTTTATGTTTTAGATTTAGATTTAGATCACTAGATTTAGGTACTCGTATGGCTAGGATTCATATCATTATGTTTTTTTTTATAATAATTATTTATCATTTACTCTACTAAGATTTAAGTTCATTGATGTGATTTTTCTAAAATGTGAATATCATTTTATATTTATTAATTATTTCAGATAATTTTAATGTACACATATAATAATTTATAAATATCTCAAATATTTTAGGATTAATTGTGTAAATATATTATAATATTTTTATATAAAAATAAAATAGTAATTTCGGGCTTTGCTATCATCTTCTTGCTTCTAAACGTTTACAGTTTGTAATTCTACCCCTATCGGATTAGCATATCATAAATTAATAAATGGAGTATTTATAACATAATATACGTGGTGCATGCAGAATGACAAACTCTCACCTGGTTGTCTTTAGTCCCACTGACTGTAAGCCACCCACATCCTTAATTAAACTTTATGTTATGGATTGAGAAATAAAAGTAGAAATATTTGGTGAATTGTTATGCATCTCCCTTTTCCTTGGCATGTAGCAAATTGTTAGTCAACTCTTCCACAAGTTCAGTTGCATATGGTTTTTTTAATTGTGAAGGAGGATCATAAGTTCTATAAAATCTTCATTCAATGCTATAATATGTGAGATCTTATTTTATATTCTATTTATTTCTAGACTTGTTAGAATAAATCTTCCTCCTGGGCATTAGGACTGAAAGTAAAGCAGTAGTTTTTGTACTTAAATTATAAAATTTTCCTCGCAAATTGGAAAAGACCAGAAATAATAGTATTATGTGTTTTAATTATTTTTATAGAAGAAGATTCTGACATCTAATCCTTATCCTTCGTTTAGGTAGTTCCATTCCATTGGTGGTTAAACATTTGATTTTACATCAATAAACATTTTAGACTTATGTTTGGTCTCACTATGGATAATGGCATATGCATATGATATAAGACTAACATGTTTGTATAGAATATGAATAACATGCTAAAACTTAATGTTCATGCATTCCGTCATTCAAAGAAAAATTGTCCTACGAGCACCTTTGATCTTTATTTTCTTTGTTACAATTCTCTTAGTATTATCTACTCTCTGATGTAGGAGCCAATGATTAACACATACGCCAACTTTAGAAATGATGTTCTTCCCCGTATTAAAAGACTTGGGTACAATGCTGTTCAGATCATGGCTATTCAAGAGCACTCATATTATGCTAGCTTCGGGTATTACCTCCATCGTAATGTGCTTGTTATTAGGAGCATTTTTATAATTTTAGGCAAATCTCATATGCTTGTTACTAGATGGAATTATAGAAATATGTATTCTTCTAAAATTTTCATTTTAATGTCTTCAAATTAAATTATATATTTTTAAATTAGATTTTTGGTGTTTTTATAATATATAATTTTTTTATTTTTATTGACTTTTAGCGGCGTTTTTAAAAGCATCGCTAAAAGTATAATAATTTTTTTTATTATTCATAACTTTTAGCGGCGTTTGCGGAAAAAGTGCCGCTAAAAGTAATGTTTTTAGCGGCGTTTGTAGAAAAAGCGCCGCCAAAAGTCATGTTTTTAGCGTCGTTTGTGGAAAAAGCGCCGCTAAAAGTCATGTTTTTAGCGGCGTTTGTGGAAAAAGCGCCGCTAAAAGTAATGTTTTTAGCGGCGTTTGTAGAAAAAGCGCCGCTAAAAGTCATGTTTTTAGCGGCGTTTGTGGGAAAAGCGCTGCTAAAAGTCTCCACTTTTAGCGGCGTTTTTTTGAGGAGCGTTGCTAAAAGTAATGTTTTTAGCGGCGTTTGTGGAAAAAGCGCCGCTAAAAGTCCTGGTTTCTAGCGGCGCCTCATTTAGCGGCGTTTTTTGTGGCGTTTTTCAAAGCGCCGCAAACTCTATTAGTGGCGCTTAAAAACGCCGCTAAAAGCCTAAAAAAACGCCGTTAAAAGTCTGTTTTGCTGTAGTGTACGTTATTAGGTCATAATAAGAGTTACCTTTATTTATCTTATTTTCAAGTACTATATAAATTGGTCCAAGAAAATGCTCCACGTAAAAAATGCCTACATTTGTTTTTATTTTATAATTTTTATACGTAGAAAATGGTTTGAGGTACCATATGGATGAATGATATTTGGGATTCAGAGGAAGGTGCACGTATTGTTGTTAAGGTGAATGAATATAGTCTATTAATTGGTTAAGAATCTTATATTTTAACACAATTATTTGGTACAATAGTTAGAATGGCTACTTTTGTAACCATTAATTTCACAAATTAACATAACATGTCAAGTTCGAAGAAAAATATGGAAAACAATAGAGGTACGTAAAGAATCTTTTAGTAATTGTTATGTTTTTTAGTGTACGAAAAATTAATATTATCTTTTTCAAATTTGTAGTCTAAGTTCATATTTCACAAATATGATTCTAATGAGCTTATAATGGGAAAAAAAAATTTAAAGAAGTTAAAAACTCGAACAATTACAAACATGACTATAAAGCGAATTCAATGAAAGAATGATGATTTGAAATCTAAATATTTCAATCAACTCAAATCACCAATAAAAATGACTGTAAATATTTATGATTGTTAAGTAAACGAACAACAATTTAAATCAATTGTTGCACATTGGTTGGGTAACAAAGCAAATGTATATATATATTTGGAAATTATATTTTAATTTACCTTTATGATATGAATGAATAAGTTAGTTTACTTTTTGTGAACAAATTCTTTCTTAGGAACAAAGTGAGTAAAACGGAACCAATCGTCTATGGCACTTAAATTTGTGTTTTCATCTCCCCTTAAACTACTAGGAAGCCTATTAATTATGTTTTCATATTTATGTGAGAAAGCTAATGTGCTGAGGTTGATATTCATAGTCGTACACGTAAAGACAAAAGTGTTACTGTTGTGAATAAGAAGATAGTCGGAATTGTGTTATTCAATTATTTTATGTAAATCTCCTTTTACTGATAGAGCTTTAACATAGGGACTTTGTGATTGCATTATTCGGTCTCTTTTAAGACATATTTTGCAATTTCATAAAGGTGATATTCTATAGGAATATGTGCAAGATCATGTTTGGAGTACTATTTGGTTGATGACAAGTTGAAAATGAAGATGGTAAACAAAGTCATAACTTCATTCTTTTATATCGATTTCATTATTCAAATTTTTTAATACATATACATTTTTCAATTTTATATAGGTGATTTTCCGTAGGAATATGTGCAAGACTATGTTTAGACCTTGTTTTAACTATGTATTTAGTTTGGTTAATGACTTTAGTTTCAACTATATATTTGATTTATGTTTGGATTATATATTTGGCTTAGTTGGATTTTATTTAGATTATGTCTAGGTTATTTATTTCTACTTTATTTATATAGAATTAGGTTATAAATAAATTAATATTATAAACAAATTACATTTTTAGCAATTTGATACTATACGATAGTCTATACTAATTGTAATACCCAATTTCGGCCCGGGCCCATTTAGTCCAAATAAAACCAAATTGAAAACCCAAATATTAATAAAGTCCTTTTAAATGTCCACTTACAGAATAAACCAGAGCCAAATTTAATTAAACCAGAACCCAACTCCCACGCCCATTTTACAAGCCCAAATCCGCAAAGCCTAATTACAACCCAATGACCCTAGAACCCATTTACAAAGACCCAAAGCCCAACAAACATTGGCCCAGAACTAAACAAAACAGCAGCCCAAATTAAAGGCCCGAGCCTTAAAGCCTGTTAGCAAGAAAAGTAAACGGGAACCCTAGGGTCCCCTCTCCTCCTCGCGCCGATCGGTAGCCCCTCCCACGCGCGCCCCTTCAAGATCCGCGTGTCCCTCGGCCTTCGCATCTCTCCACTACTCGCCCCGACATCGTGTCATATCCCCACGCACGCGCCTTGGGTTTCGTGTCTCCCCACCAGCGCCAGCACGGCTGCGCGCACCTCGTGCACACCCACATCGACGTCCATACCCTGCGAAATGCACACAATGGACAGAAACAGCAAAGAAACAAGGAAGTATGGAACGAACAATAAAATACTGAGAAAAACAATGAATTTTCGGCTATAAAGCCACAAGAAATCGATGTAAACAGAGGGGGGGCTCCTTTTTTTTGATCAATCGAACAAAAAAGAAAAAAGCAGATTCAATCAAAAAAATCAAAAAGAAATCAAAAACGGAAGGTTGATTCCACTCTTTGCTGTTACTATTTTTGCTCTTATTTTTTCCTTATTTTACCGTTTTCTAAATCTTTATAAACAAAAAGGGAGAAAGAAAGGAACGTACCTATATTCGGGGATTTGCGACGTCGGAGGCTCTCCTCCGTTGACGGAGCCGGACTCAAAAGCGGGTAGGATCCCCTCCCTCTCAGTCCTCGGGCTGGAGGCGTGGAGAGGAAGAGAAACCCAGGGGGTTTTCTCTTTTTTTTGTTTAGAATAGGTTTAAAACTGATTTTTTGAAAGAATTTTGACTTTTATAGAGGGTAAAACGGCACCGTTTTGTGCCTAGGGGCCGGACGCCAAAACGGCGTCGTTTTGGCTCCGACCCACGTGACCCGACCCGTGTAGGCCTCAGGATCCGCGTGTTTTGATAAAGAGGGTCATTTACCCTTTTGGTCCTCCCGCGTTTCCAGTTTTCTTAAATAGACTTTCTGGTATTTTTAAATTTACCCCAAGACTTTGTTTTCGTTCATGATTTAATCCTTCCTGATGCTGCGCGTTTTGGCAAGAAGGTCTTATTCTCTCCTTGGTCCCTCCAGATTGTGCGCGCGTAGCAAATTGGTCCTCTCCCTCTTTATTTTATTCCAAATCGACCCCAAAATCATATTTTTAATTTAATTTGACCCCTTTTTAGTATTTTATAATTACTATTATTATCTATTTATTTAGTATCATTTTATTATTATTATTTGTAGTATTACTATATCATTATGTTATTATTATTATTATTACTATAGTTATATTATATTCTCGTACATATTATTTATTATTATTATTATTATTATTATTATTATTAGTAAGTTTATATTAATATGTTATATACTATATATTACTACCATTACTATTATCGTTATCATGTTATATATATTTCGTTACCAGTATATATTAACCTCATTATATTATTATTACTATACTAGTATCCTGTACATATTCCATATTATTATTCATTATCGTTATTATTATGCTACTATTATTATATTGACACTGTTATTATTATCTCAGTATCTTTCTATTATTATTATGGTATCATATTGTACATATTTTATATTATTATCATTTTTCTTATGACTACTGATACTATTACTATATGTTATTATATCGCACATATTTTGCAGTATTATTATCACTAGCATACTTACTGTTATATCCCATAGCTACTAGCACCTTTTGGTTTCATTTATTGTTATTATTTCAATGTCATTTCTCCTTGTTTTTATTATCGCATCTTTATTATCGTGCACCGTTGATATTCTCATTTTCGCCATTTCGTGTGGACCGACATTCTCAAGATCGCAACCCGACATTTCCTTTTAGGTTCACAAAAATAGGTTTCATAAAGGTTATTCATGAGTTTGGAAATTCAAAGAGATCGTGCCCAATCGTGCTGGGTGTGATTTTCTGTTTGACCAAATGAACGAATATTCTCTCAAAATTGCAATGCATGTGTTCGGAGAATTTTGGAGATTGATCTTGAATTCTAGGACTTAGATTATCATGTCCAATCGTGCTGGATGTGAGACTCTACTCCTTCGAAACAAGAGAAACTCGATATTCGATTAGTTTTTTAAAAATAAAAAAGGACAAAAATGAAATTTTGAAATCTTTTCAAACTTTTCGACACTAGGACATCGATTAATCAATTCGGTACCAATTTTGGGCGTAACGAGGGTGCTAACCCTTCCTCGTACGTAACCGACTCCCGAGCTCGATTTCTCAAAACTTCGCGGACCAAAAACATTGTTTTAGTAAACCAAATCGTTTTATTAAAACAAAAAGGTGATCTGATCACACCTAATAAAAGGTCGGTGGCGACTCCCATTTTATCCATTTTTAAAATCCAAGTCCGATTCCCGCCTTTTCAAAAAGGGACGGTTATGACAGCTTGGCGACTCCACTGGGGACTTTTTCGAGAGTCAGGCCATAAAATTGATTACTTTTTGTCCTTTTGTCAAAATTTGGAAAATCGATTTCAAAAATCATTTTTCTCTTAATTTAAAGTAAAAAGCTCATCTTCGAGAGTACAAAGTGTTGTGCCCTAACTTACTGGGTGTGACATCTCGTTACTTCGAGATAAGAATTTTCAAAATAACAATGATCCGAATTGTGTCCTATCTTACTCTCGAGAATTCAGCGTGCTGTGTCCTAACTTACTGGATATGGCTTCTTGATGCTTTGAGATGAGAAGGCTTTGTATTCCAATTTATTTGAGTGTTTCAAAATCAATAAAAATGATCGTTTTATTCGATCTCTATTTTCAATTCTGTGGGTGCTAGGATTACAATGATGTCGAGTCTCTTAGGATATTTCTGCATTCATATTTGCATGACCATTCTGGTCACACCTTTAAGTGGGAGCGAGAAGCTATGCCTTCGTGAGGTTTTCACCTCCGCATGGGCTAGTGGACCGCTTTCGGGATACATCCGTACCTATGTCTTCGTGAAGTTTTCACTTCCGCATGGCCATAGGGAAATGTATTCCCCTGAATCGAACTCGGTCTGTATGAGCCTATAATGGGTGAGGATCGAGGAATCTGCTGATTCAGGTACCTTTACTCTAGAACCGAACCCCATATAGAGAGACCTAAGAGCCCACCATAGGTAGAGCCACATCGAACCCTAGAGACCACCCGGATAAATGCTCTATTTCGATTATTACTCTTGCGCTAACGTGTTTTTCTCTGTCTTAAATACATTGCGTTGCATCATCATAGAAAGAAGGTGCTGATCAATATTCGATTGCTAAATAGAGGAGCTTTTCATAAGGGAATGAATTTCTTGATAAAGTGGACTGTAATACGGTTGCCCAAACATAGTCCGAGTAAACAACGAGAGAAGGCTAACAGTCTACAAAAGAGTACAAGACCTCGCTCGAGGATTCAAGCCAACAAGGTTTATTCAAGAAGTTGTCACCCCCAGACTTTAAAAGAGCTTATGAACGACCACGGAGGATAAACAAGTGAAGAAGATACGGTCTGAACCAGGCCCCAAAGAGCTAGAAGAGGCACCCACGAAGAAAGCGCACAAGATATAGTCATGACATCCGATCACGAAGGAAGAGATTGGTGTTTCACTTGGACTATGAGGACAAAACCGTATATGTAATCCGTTTTATGTAAAGAGCTTTATTTTCTAGAAAAGTTCTTCTGATGGAATTGAATCCATAATCAGCGCCTCTCTTTCTCTTTGCATTCATCCTATGCATTTGGCATTACATTGCATCATCCTAGAAAGGAGGTGTTGATTCGCGTTTGATTGCTAAATGGAAGAATCTGTCATAAGAAAATGTGTTACTTGATAAAATAGAGCTGAACATGGCCTACGTAAATAACAAGACAAGACGTTGTATGAAGATTCAAGCCGACAAGGATTGTTCGGGAGCCATCCGAAGACTATGAGCACCACGGAGGACACGTGAATGAAAAGCACGGCCTAGATCAAGCAATGAAAAGTTAGAAGAGACATCTACATGATCATAACTTCGGGATAAAAAGAAGAAGACTTGTATGAAGATGCAAATGGACAAGGATGGTTCAAGAGTCATCAGAAGATCACGAGCACCGCGGAAGGTAAGGAACGACCTAGATCAAGCAACAAAGAGCTAGAAAAGACATCTACTAAGGAAGTTTACGGGACATAACCATAACATTCGGACACGAAGAAGGGGACTTGTCTGAAGTCATCAGAAGATTATCAGCGTCGCCAAATGTAAGTGAACGATGAAGAACAACATGGATCAAGCGAACAAAAAGCTAGAGGAGGCGAGACACGACCATAATATTCGGGTACGAAGAAGAGGATTGGTGTTCTCACCTGGACTATGAGGAAAAGGCCGTATGTGTGGTCTATTTTATTAAAGGAACGTATTTTCTAGATAAAGTTCTTCCAATAGGAATTGAATTCATAATCAACACCTCTTTTTCTTTTGCATTCATGCATTTTGCATTGCATTTCATGCATCTGCATTACATCATATTGCATGGATCAAAACTTGTAGAAAAATCCTAATTAGGTGAAACTATTCCAGTTAACCTAGAAGATATGGAACAAAGGTTGGAGAGATTAGAGCAAAGGCAAGTACTGATGCAAGAACAGTTGGCCGAAATTCAACGGGATATGCAAGATCAAATGAATATGATGCGCCAGTTAGCCCAACTACTCGCCGAAAGACTTGAAAAGAGGAGTGGCCCAGTGGTCGGCAGTGCGGATGATGATGAACAAATTGTTTATTCCCCAAGGAATGCCCCGACTCAACCAGACCCGCAGTTTCGAGGGGCACCCATCATTATCGGACCCCAACGTCAGACCAATACCTCAACCCTGTCAAACTTCCCAATGGGCTCGTATTTTAACCCTAAGGATGATCGAGCCAAACCGGTTGTTCGAGCCGAGGCAAAAGAAAGGAGGGAGCGGACATTGAAGATCCCGAAGAAGAAAGAAAAGGAAGTGGGTAGTACGAGTAAGCATGATGAGGGCCCTGCAGATCTAATGGCAATAAGACAATCAAGGGCGATGAATACCAGTTATCAAGGTCCCCCTGGACAAGATTCCAACCCAAGGCCTAACACAGGAAAGCACCAGTTCACGCCCATCTCGATGACGTACAAGGAGCTCTATCAAGATTTATTTGATGCACATGTAGTGGCTCCTCACTACTTGAAGCCGATGCAACCTCCCTACCCAAAATGGTATGACCCAAATGCCCAGTGTGAGTACCACGCTGGGATTATAGGGCATTCGATAGAAAATTGCCTGGCTTTCAAGAAATTAGTGGAAAAATTCATTGGCATAGGTGTTGTAAAGCTGGATGATACACCAAATGCAGAAATATGAGCCTAGGAGTATTTTGACAATAGGGCTGTGGAAGGGGCGTGTATTTTTAGAGCTAACTCGGAGTAATGTCCAAACACGCAAATTGCTCTAAAGGCCTAAGGGCAATAAAGAATCTTTTGTGAAATGGACTTGTGTCCAGAATTGTTATTTTAATGAAATGCATCTTTCTAAGTAAATATTTTCATGCTTTACACTTTTTTTCATTCATGCCCGCATCATATAAGTAATCATCTTTAGAATATTTTATTCTTTAGATTTTCTGCCTTTACACCCGCAATAGGTACCCAGATATCAATGACACGAGCGACGCTGTTGCTGGCTCTCTTTTAGCGAAATATGGGTCTAAGGGATCTCAAGACTTTGAAGATGACAAGATTGTAACCTATCTCTTGATTTGTTGAGGATGGTAGGATAAGCGAATAGACTTTACCATGTAAAAGGGGGTCAGTGGACGTTGCAAACTTAGGAAAAACCTAGTCCACCACAGAAATAAGGCGAGACATCAAGAATTCCAAGATATTTTTATACGATCATATCAAGACGCGCCAGACTACTAAAACGTCAGGAGGTTGCCAGACTTGAAACCATGTTGATAGTTCTACAATGGCCAAAGCTAATCAAGAAGTTCGAATTACTGGTCTACTTAGAAAAGAAACGCCAAATCAAGGAAGTCAAGACTTATGCGCCTCCTCTATATAAGGGGGGCATAGACGATACGGCACCGATCTCGCCAAAGGCATCCAGCCGATACTGGCACTTCTTCGTGATTATCAAATACTTCACTAAGAGGGTGAAGGTTGCTTCCTATGCCAATATTGCAAAGGCTACAGTCGTCAAATACAAATTCAAATCCAAGCTCAGGGGCTAAAAAAAAAAAAAAAAAAAAAAAAAAAAAAAAAAAACGAAAAAGGGTGACAATGAAGAACGCCAGAAAAAAACAAAAATTAGAACCAGGCGTCTTACCAGTATAGCAAAAACAACCAGAAATCATGCGAAAACTGACTGAGACTTGTAAAGGTTGGCATAGAGAAGCTACCATTTACCCCCTATGTTTTAGAGAGTTGGCTGGAACCTTGATTGGGGCAACAGAAACTTCACCGGGGCAACACAATTCTTATCGGTTTTGCCAATTGGAGTTAGAACTAGATGGGGCAAAATAGATCCTAATAATTAGATCAGGTGAATTTGAAGAGAAAGCTATCTGTCACGATCAAATGGTGCTAGATAGTAGAAGAGATGATTTGCCCTAAAATTTCACGATAGGGCATGGGAGAAGATTTCTTCCGCGCAAAAGGAACTGCAGAAGAAAGCAAGTGCCAAACTAGTAAGGACCTCATGAAGCGAAGAAGGTCTATCTCGGGGAAGCATGAATATTGACCCAAAATGGATGGTAGGGACTTGCCCAATTTGGAGAATTCAAGTTCAAAAAAATCAAAAAAAAAAAAAAAAAAAAAAAAAAAAAAAAAAAAAAAAAAAAAAAAAGGGGGAAATCAGCGAAAAAAGAAGAAAGAAAAAGGAGAGACCAAAGTGAAGACCCGCAAAGGGCACTTTGAGACCAAAGGGGTTTTGAGTTGAAAACCCGAAAAGGACAGCTCAAATTTTGATAACAATGGGGCACACGGTAGTCTCGCTGCGCTTGAAATAACAAATGAAGATATGTGTTACATCTTGGGGGCATCGACAAAGTACTCCTGATTCCCCAGACACATATCGAACTTAAAATGGTCCTCAAGAAGTTAGAACAGAGAAGCTCGAGCTGCGATATCTGGAGCACCTAGCTTTCATTTTACCCATGTTAATTCCTTATTTTTGATTATCTACCATTACATTTCCTTCTTGGTGGTATTTGCTAGTTTTGATCAAACTGGTTTGTTTCAAACTATCCCCCAATCAACTTCCTTTTTGTCCACTGTTACAATCCTTTTGGGCATTTTGCATCAAAATAACGATTTGAGGACTAATAGTACTTTCATAAAAGAAGTTTCGCACATTACTCTGAAAGCATCCGAATAATACAAGGATCCGAAACATGACTATTGTCCAAAACTCATTCAGTCTAAGGTTTGGAAATGTCGGAGAAAACATGATTATCTTTTTGAACATTTCATTGGTTGAACTAAGATAAGAAATTTCGTTGGTGATTCGACCTCGACAAATGACAAGCGGTGTCGACCTAGGGACACAGTGGGATCATGGTGCCATACCTCAAAGTCGAAGCGGGATAGTTGGAAGAAACCAGACGTTATCCTCCTGAAGTTGCGGTAGGAGGTATAAGCTTTATGTCCCAGAAGGGGACTTCAAAATTTCAGCGGGGCAAGCTTCCTGGGCAGAATCCCTGAGCAAAAAAAAAAAAAAAAAAAAAAAAAAAAAAAAAAAAAAAAAAAAGGGCGATACTTGCTAAACGAAAGAGCGTCGTGATGCATCGGTGAAAGAACCTGGTTGAGCTACGAGCAATGATGACCCAAACAGCAACAAGGATCATTCCCATGCATTCATTCATCCACATTTAGTCAAGAGTATTAGATTCATTTTGATCATTGCATCTTAACCGCCTGTCATAAACATGAGCACAAAACTGATTTAACAGCACGAGTCCCTTAGGGGGCATTGCCATAATAATAACGAATTCAAAGATCCTGCATGCCTGAGTGCAGCAGATCAAATATAGCAGCTTCGGCAGCCTTGAAGTTGCAGAAGCAGACTGGGAACATATGATTTTTATCACCAAATTTTCAGCAAGAAGACCCGAGTTGTAGGTCTCTTCTGGATCATCGTTCGTTTTCAAGAAGTTTTCAGCAGAAGACCCGAGTTGTAGGTCTCTTTTGAACTCCTATCACTGTTCGTTTTCAAGAAATTTTCAGCAAGAAGACCCGAGTTGTAGGTCTCTTCTGGATCACTGTTCGTTTTCGAGAAGTTTTCAGTAAGAAGACCCGAGTTGTAGGTCTCTTCTGACTTCCTATCATCGTTCGCTTCCAAGAAATTTTCAGTAAGAAGACCCGAGTTGTAGGTCTCTTCTGACTTCCTATCATCGTTCGTTTCCAAGAAGTTTTCAGTAAGAAGACCCGAGTTGTAGGTCTCTTCTGACTTCCTATCATCGTTCGTTTCCAAGAAGTTTTCAGTAAGAAGACCCGAGTTGTAGGTCTCTTCTGACTTCCTATCATCGTTCGTTTCCAAGAAGTTTTCAGTAAGAAGACCCGAGTTGTAGGTCTCTTCTGACTTCCTATCGTCGTTCGTTTCCAAGAAGTTTTCAGTAAGAAGACCCGAGTTGTAGGTCTCTTCTGACTTCCTATCATCGTTCGCTTCCAAGAAGTTTTCAGCAAGAAGACCCGAGTTGTAGGTCTCTTCTGGATTCCTTTCACTGTTCGTTTTCGAGAAGCTTCAGCGAAAAGATCAAAGTTGTGGATCTCTCTTTTCTACATTTTTATCACCCTAAACCCCCAGCGGAATGAATCGAAGCAAGGAGTTACAGTGAAGTTTGAAGTTGTCGAAAGAAGACGCGGATCAAGAAGCCAAGGCTTAGCTAGGCCCGGGCAAAATTGGTTCTTTTATTGTCTTTGCTCTATTCCCGTTTCACGACAATGAGCAAAGAGGGGCAGCTGTAATACCCAATTTCGGCCCGGGCCCATTTAGTCCAAATAAAACCAAATTGAAAACCCAAATATTAATAAAGTCCTTTTAAATGTCCACTTACAGAATAAACCAGAGCCAAATTTAATTAAACCAGAACCCAACTCCCACGCCCATTTTACAAGCCCAAATCCGCAAAGCCTAATTACAACCCAATGACCCTAGAACCCATTTACAAAGACCCAAAGCCCAACAAACATTGGCCCAGAACTAAACAAAACAGCAGCCCAAATTAAAGGCCCGAGCCTTAAAGCCTGTTAGCAAGAAAAGTAAACGGGAACCCTAGGGTCCCCTCTCCTCCTCGCGCCGATCGGTAGCCCCTCCCACGCGCGCCCCTTCAAGATCCGCGTGTCCCTCGGCCTTCGCATCTCTCCACTACTCGCCCCGACATCGTGTCATATCCCACGCACGCGCCTTGGGTTTCGTGTCTCCCCACCAGCGCCAGCACGGCTGCGCGCACCTCGTGCACACCCACATCGACGTCCATACCCTGCGAAATGCACACAATGGACAGAAACAGCAAAGAAACAAGGAAGTATGGAACGAACAATAAAATACTGAGAAAAACAATGAATTTTCGGCTATAAAGCCACAAGAAATCGATGTAAACAGAGGGGGGGCTCCTTTTTTTTGATCAATCGAACAAAAAAGAAAAAAGCAGATTCAATCAAAAAAATCAAAAGAAATCAAAAACGGAAGGTTGATTCCACTCTTTGCTGTTACTATTTTTGCTCTTATTTTTTCCTTATTTTACCGTTTCTAAATCTTTATAAACAAAAAGGGAGAAAGAAAGGAACGTACCTATATTCGGGGATTTGCGACGTCGGAGGCTCTCCTCCGTTGACGGAGCCGGACTCAAAAGCGGGTAGGATCCCCTCCCTCTCAGTCCTCGGGCTGGAGGCGTGGAGAGGAAGAGAAACCCAGGGGTTTTCTCTTTTTTTTGTTTAGAATAGGTTTAAAACTGATTTTTTTGAAAGAATTTTGACTTTTATAGAGGGTAAAACGGCACCGTTTTGTGCCTAGGGGCCGGACGCCAAAACGGCGTCGTTTTGGCTCCGACCCACGTGACCCGACCCGTGTAGGCCTCAGGATCCGCGTGTTTGATAAAGAGGGTCATTTACCCTTTGGTCCTCCCGCGTTTCCAGTTTTCTTAAATAGACTTTCTGGTATTTTTAAATTTACCCCAAGACTTTGTTTTCGTTCATGATTTAATCCTTCCTGATGCTGCGCGTTTTGGCAAGAAGGTCTTATTCTCTCCTTGGTCCCTCCAGATTGTGCGCGCGTAGCAAATTGGTCCTCTCCCTCTTTATTTTATTCCAAATCGACCCCAAAATCATATTTTTAATTTAATTTGACCCCTTTTTAGTATTTATAATTACTATTATTATCTATTTATTTAGTATCATTTTATTATTATTATTTGTAGTATTACTATATCATTATGTTATTATTATTATTATTACTATAGTTATATTATATTCTCGTACATATTATTTATTATTATTATTATTATTATTATTATTATTAGTAAGTTTATATTAATATGTTATATACTATATATTACTACCATTACTATTATCGTTATCATGTTATATATATTCGTTACCAGTATATATTAACCTCATTATATTATTATTACTATACTAGTATCCTGTACATATTCCATATTATTATTCATTATCGTTATTATTATGCTACTATTATTATATTGACACTGTTATTATTATCTCAGTATCTTTCTATTATTATTATGGTATCATATTGTACATATTTTATATTATTATCATTTTCTTATGACTACTGATACTATTACTATATGTTATTATATCGCACATATTTTGCAGTATTATTATCACTAGCATACTTACTGTTATATCCCATAGCTACTAGCACCTTTTGGTTTCATTTATTGTTATTATTTCAATGTCATTTCTCCTTGTTTTTATTATCGCATCTTTATTATCGTGCACCGTTGATATTCTCATTTTCGCCATTTCGTGTGGACCGACATTCTCAAGATCGCAACCCGACATTTCCTTTTAGGTTCACAAAAATAGGTTTCATAAAGGTTATTCATGAGTTTGGAAATTCAAAGAGATCGTGCCCAATCGTGCTGGGTGTGATTTTCTGTTTGACCAAATGAACGAATATTCTCTCAAAATTGCAATGCATGTGTTCGGAGAATTTTGGAGATTGATCTTGAATTCTAGGACTTAGATTATCATGTCCAATCGTGCTGGATGTGAGACTCTACTCCTTCGAAACAAGAGAAACTCGATATTCGATTAGTTTTTTAAAAATAAAAAAGGACAAAAATGAAATTTTGAAATCTTTTCAAACTTTTCGACACTAGGACATCGATTAATCAATTCGGTACCAATTTTGGGCGTAACGAGGGTGCTAACCCTTCCTCGTACGTAACCGACTCCCGAGCTCGATTTCTCAAAACTTCGCGGACCAAAAACATTGTTTTAGTAAACCAAATCGTTTTATTAAAACAAAAAGGTGATCTGATCACACCTAATAAAAGGTCGGTGGCGACTCCCATTTTATCCATTTTTAAAATCCAAGTCCGATTCCCGCCTTTTCAAAAAGGGACGGTTATGACACTAATCATTGGTGTATTTGTATTAATAAAACATTTTATCGACGATTTAAATCGTCATTATATGTTTAGAATATTATTGGAAATTAATTATAGAACATTTATTGATGGTTGATACGTGGCTATAAGTTCAAGGAGATAATAGCCATCCCATGTATCACTATTTCTTTAATATATACCTTGACGGTTGAAACTTATGCCAACGGTAAAAACTGTTGAAATAGGTATTGTCAAATCAACTATAGCAGACAGTATTTGATAGTTTCTACTTTAGCGATGCCTAAATCATCGATATAGACCTATAAACCTATTTTTACGGTCACATTGTTTGTTGATAAAAGGGTATATTGATGTTACATGTGCCAACAGTTATCTTTTCATTCGGAATAGCCTTTTTGACCGTTAATATAAAGTTTTCAGACTTATAACGATGGGTTTTTTTTTTATTTTTAGCAACAAATATTTAGCAATTAAATGACAATTTATTTGTGGTGTAGTAAAATGTGTTATTTATTTTATGAATACTTAATCAAAGACGGATACCGTCCCTTTGATGCATATAATTTAAAATTATCCAAATAAATAAAATAATAAATTTAACATATTTTATGTAATCAATGTAAAGTAATCCTAAGCCTAAAATGAAAAACATAAAATTCGCTACTAAATTTCATGAGCTAATTTTAAAATATGCGTAACCAATCTTTGAATAAGATAAAATTTAAGTGTTTTAAAAGCTCAACTTTTTAATATGATTGAAGTTCCCATTAAAAATATATTTGCTCTTCAAAGAGTTTGATGCTGATAAGATCTCTACCAACATACTATTTAATGAAAACTTATTTGGTGGCTATTTTTATGGAATTAGATATTCACATTGTACACATTGTGTTTATTTATAGGATAGCTTGTATTCTACTTTAAAAAAATAAGCAAATTTGTCATTGTATTCTATTAAAAATTGTATCCATTTTTATTGTTAAAAACTTGTCCATGTACATCAACATGAGGTACATGTGGCATGCCACGTGCCACTATTTAGTTATTTCGGAAGTCACACCAATTTTTAATAGCAGAAACGGATGAAATTTTTAACAGAAAAGACCATTTTCCTTTTTGATCTAATGTATAATGATTAATTTGCCCTTTTTTTAGTAGAGGGGACAATAAAATTTGACTCCTAATACAATGGCATCTATGGTACGTTTACCGAGAAGAGAGCACTTACTTGTTCATTGAGGAACTAATTTTTAGTGCATATTTGTAAGTAAATTGAATAATTCATTATTTTTCATTATTTAAATAATTTGAAAAAACAACTTATCCTAATTTATCACCTAAAAATTCTGTCAATTATAAATTTCGATTGATTGAATTATAAAACAATTATCATAGGTGGTATCCTTCCAAGAGACAATGACCTCATGTTCAAGCTCTATGATTTATAAAATTTTAAAAATATTAAATTTCTAATATATTTTTAAAAATTTCATTATTTATATTTTTAGAATTCTTTTTATTTTATAATTTTTCTCTTTTTCAATAATTTTAAAAATGTGATTTTTAAAATAATTTTTTTGTAACTTTTTTTTATAATCTTTGTGACCTTTTTTTTAAAAAAAATTATATTTATATTTTTTTCTATTTTTTAAAATAATTTTAATACTTTTTGTAATTTATTAAATATTTTTTTTGTAATTTTACCTTTTTTCTATTTTTAATAATTTTTGTATTTTTTGTAACTTTTAAGGTTTGTTCCAAAAAAATGAATTGAATTCAAAGTTGGGTCGAGTGAATAAATGGGTAGAACTCTACGGCCGTAATTATAGGAAAACAAAAAAGTAAGAGCTTCTATTCACAATTTGAATGATTACTCAATCTAATTAAACACTAAAAACAAATTAGTGCTTAATGTGGTAAAGGCTTTTCTCATGAGTATTTTTTTTTTCAGTAGAAGTAAACAACATTAAGCTAAAACAATAAAATCAAACAACTATGTTGAGGAAATCACTATCAAACTGTAAGATCTCTTAAACCGAAATTGGGGGGTCCTCGAAAAGCGTCAGGCCCAAAGGATTATCATAAATGCATTTCGCCATTTGATCAGTACCCATATTGTAACACCCCCTACCCGTATCCGTTGTCGGAATAAAGTACAAATGTAGCACCCCCTACTCGTACTCGTTGTCGGAATAGGGTATGAGGCATTACTGGAGTTTACGATTTTTTTTACTCAATATAGCCCCTTTATGGATATCTAGCCTTCCCTACAAATTTTAAACCGAGACCAATCCACATCAACCAATCTAATTCAACATATTTTCAAAATAGATTCATGCATATTTATAAGATAACCTCAACACATACCAAAACCAAGATTTGTTAGCCATACCAATGGCTGACCTTACATTCATTTCATATTAATATTTACTTTATTAGCTTATACATGCCATTGATTTCCAAAATAAAGTTTCTTTATATACCGAAATCTTGGAGTTGATAGTGTGATGTGTCTCCGACTGAATCCAACCTCCTAGCTCTTAACACTACAAAACAGGGGAAAAGAAAACAGGGTAAGCACTTTGTGCTTAGTAAGCCCATGTAACAAGAATTATACTTACCTAATATTTTCAATACAATGCAATAAACATTCATATATCCATTCAATGCACTATTACCCTAACATACACAAACTCAACATTCAAGTTAGTCTAATAATTTCCATGTATCAATAATATATATATACCATGATTGATGAGCTCATCAATACCATGGTTTCTATTTCCTTATTATTTTTCCATATTTATTCTATTGAATTACTCGGAATTTCGATGGATTTTCAGAGGTACACTTTAGTGTACAAATCCGGGTCCGTCAATTCATATTCATGTGCGCACAGTTCCATTTCAGAGAGCATACTCCCGTGAACCTCATCTTTATAGCGGGATTACCAGTCCAGGCCAAATCCCCTATAATATAAACTCATAGAGTATTGTCGGGATTACCAGTCCAAGCTAAATCCCCTGCAACGACAATTACTCTAATGAGCTTGGATCTGAATTACCAGTCCATGCTAAATTTAGACCCTAATTCAGATTACCCGTCCGGGCTAAATCCAATTTTCACATATTCTTCGGGAGGGCTATATCAGGATAGGATCACCCGTCCGGGCTAGATCCTTTTTACCGTCAATTCCTTTTCAGAGATCCATCGAATTTTCCTTTCATTCAACCGAGATTTCTTCCCCTTTTTATCAAATATATCAATGTGTCATCAATTTTCATACAATGAACATTCAAATTATATTCACATCAATAACATACATTTCAAGTATTTAAGAATATAATTCAAGTTACATGAACTTACCTCGATACTAGTTCGTATACAAAATCTACTAATCCGGAACTTTTTCCTTTCCTCGATCTAGCTTCGTTTTTGAGTTTTCTGGATCTAAATAAATAAATTCAATCATCAATTCAATACATTTCATGTTCACATGTAGCATTTTCTATAATTCTATTATTATTTATAGTTCATTCAAAGCTGTCTACTTGAGTCATAGTCACTAAATTATTTTTATTCAATTTTTTATGATTTTTCAAAATTAGAACAGGGGAACCCGAATTCTTTCTGACATTGTCTCACAAAATTCATTATATCTCATGATTTACAAATCCATTGCTTACATTGTTTCTTCTATGAGAAACTAGACTCAATAAGCTTTAATTTCATATTTTGTTGATCTAGTAATTCGATTTCTACAATTTATGGTGATTTTTCAAAGTTAGTCTACTGCTGCTATCCAAAACTATTTTAGCGCAAACAATAATTTACAATAATTTACCATTTTTCCCTTAAGCTTTTAATAAATAATAATTTCATCCCTACTCAATTAGCCTCTCAATTGAGCTGATTGTTCTCAATTAACACTTTATTCTATCACTTTAAATTACTTTATAACCTTTAGGAATCAGAATTTCAGTAATAGACTGAATCCGACCTCCGAGCTCTTAACACTACAAAACAGGGGAAAAGAAAACAGGGTAAGCACTTTGTGCTTAGTAAGCCCATGTAACAAGAATTATACTTACCTAATATTTTCAATACAATGCAATAAACATTCATATATCCATTCAATGCACTATTACCCTAACATACACAAACTCAACATTCAAGTTAGTCTAATAATTTCCATGTATCAATAATATATATACCATGATTGATGAGCTCATCAATACCATGATTTCCATTTCCTTATTATTTTTCCATATTTATCCTGTTGAATTACTCGGAATTTCGATAGATTTTCAGAGGTACACTTTAGTGTACAAATCCGGGTCCGTCAATTCATATTCATGTGCGCACTGAAACACCCCAAACCCGGCCCACGAGCCTGAACCGGATCTGGTATGTTCCTAAAGTAAACCGATTTCAAAGTTCTTTGTTACTTAGAGAAAATTTGTGTAATTTTCGAAAAATAATATTGTTTTGGGTTGGGCTTAGATTGGAAACCCATTTATTTTATTTGGAAATCCAATTTAATTAAGGTGACAAAACAATTTAGGTTTTATTTTAAAAGAAATAAATTTTCTGTAACTTTAATCAAAAATAGATTGTAACATAATAATTCAAAGTAAACAGAAATAAAGAAAACCAACTTGGGCCTTATGGCCTTATTACATCAAATAATTCTCAAACTAAAAATTTAAAGTACTTAATAAAAATAAAAGTCCCAAATAATAAAATTTCTTTTTCCTTGCGATGCATGGCTGCCTTTAGCTCCTGCCGACCCGGTCCATTATTGCTCATCACCTGAAATAAAATATTCCCACAACGGGGTGAGTCAAACAGACTCAATGTGTACACGACACTAAATCATAACAGAATCAGGCATACAAATGTTACACATTCAGTTCCATGAATACAAGTTATGATGCATTCCCAAACCCAAACCTAATTGTCCATCCGCTACACACCCCCGTACCTGCCAAACACACCGTGGGGACTACCAAGTCGACCCTCCTTCCGCTACACACCAAATTGCGGGCTTAAGTCACCGCATCTGTGGTTATAGATCACCACTTTTCAGATTACTGTGGTCTTAGGTCACCACTTTTCACTTCCCCTTTCAATATACAACCATATGCCCATACATTAACATACATAATATACCAGAGTTCACAACTTAATCATATTCCCATGTTACGAATAACATTTTTCATATTCCTAGTAGGAGTAGGAAACGTACCTGAGCACTTAGTACCTTAACATGGTACTTTAGCCACATTCATATTTTCATTAACACATATTTTAATGCATATAACCATAATTCATATTATAAAGTAGTGTGGGGTACACACCTGATTCGTTTAACGAAGTCCTTGAAATCCCGAAAATCGATCTACTGATTTAGATCTCAAATCCTACATAAATTCATCACTTTCTATTTAAAAGACCATTCGGCCATTATTCCAAATACTAATAGGATTAGTATTACTTACCTTGTTGCCGAATTGATTTTAAGAATCAAATGCCAGATCTTTGTATTCCTCCTTTGTGAATTCGGCTAAACACTATATTACTCCATAGGTTAGTTTTCGGCTTCTAATAATAAATCCAAACCTTTAAAATAAACCTTGACCGAATATCTTAAACACATACCTTGTGATTCCAAATCCTGAAAAGTAACCCTTAGTTATGGAGGTGTTGAAATCCCTACACACATATGTTAGATCTGCGTTCCAAATCACTTAATAAACTTAATCAAATGGCCTAAACCATGCTTTTCTTACCTTAAATCCTTGAATCTAGAAACTCTTTTCTTGAATGGCCAAAATCCTTAGATCAGAAATCCCGAAATTCCTCCTTTAATATTCGGCCAAGAGACATCCAAAAAGATCAGTTCCTAAATCTTGATTGAAAAAGATTAAACAACAAGAATCCATTCTTACCTTAACACCACAGTCGACGTCACCCTTGTTTGAAACCACAAAGATTCGGCTATGTTGACTTAGACCGATATCAAAGAGGTTTCGACTTGACAGTAGAAAAGAAAAGAAGAAGAAAAGAGGAGAAGAAAATTCGGCAGAGAGAGTTTGCTAGGGAATTTTCGACAACACTTAGAAAAGATGAGAGGAAAGCCTTTAACTTCCTTTTACAGCCGAAATTATCAGCTAAGGAGTCCCTTACTTGGCCACCACTCCTCTATCTGATAACCTTATCTTTTAATTATCATAAATAAAAGGGTTTAATCCAATTTAAATCCTTTATTATCCCTTGAAAATAATCCAATTAAAAATCCTTTATTTATCACCTTATTAATCACATATTTATGAAAATAAAACACCTCATTTTCTAGAAACATGTGCCGTCCACCTCAGCCTTCTGGAAGCCAAAATAAAACCTCATTTATTTGCTTCCCAAGTGACTCGAACCCAGGCCCAACACCTTGCATGTGGCGCCATTTTCAGAGGCCCTAAGTGGCATCTTCAGGCCACTTTTCCAAGCCTGTTTGTGTGCCGAATTTCACAAACTTTTTCTTTTAAGGCCACCTTGCTTTAATTTCCTATTTTCAACTTTAAAATTCGACATTTCTAGGTTATTTCTAAGTTTCCTAAAATTTTCGATCGGCTCTGTAGACTTGCCATTTTCTTACATTTCCAAGTTTCCAAAAATGTTCACTTTCCATTTTTGAATCATTTCCTTACATTTCCAGGTTTCCAAAAATGTTCATTTCCATTTTCATTTTCATGCATTTCCAGGTTTCCAAAAATGTTAAAAAAAATATTTATTCATAATACTTAAAAGTTGTCATTTCATACAATTAAACCGAAAATGCATAGGCCCTTTCCAGGATGTTACAGTTCTACCCCCTTAAAATAATTTCGTCCTCGAAATTTCCTAACTAAAATAACTGAGGGTATTGCTGTCGCATTGACTCCTCTGACTCCCACGAAGCTTCCTCCGCTCCATGGTTGCGCCATAACACCTTGACTAGAGGAACTGACTTCCTTCGTAGTACTTTCACATCACGTTCCAAGATCCGAATCGGTTCTTCCTCGTAGGATAAGTCTGGCCTTAGCTCCACCTCTTCAACAGGTACCACATGAGACGGATCTGATTGGTAGCTACGTAGCATGGATACATGGAATACGTCGTGCATCTGCTGCAACTCTGGTGGCAACTCCAATTGATATGCCACTGGCCCAACTCGCTTCAATACTTGATAGGGCCTTATAAACCTTGGGCTTAACTTCCCTTTGTGACCGAACCTCATAACCTTCTTCCAAGGCGAAACTTTCAGGAACACTTGGTCTCCCACTTCAATCTCTATTTCCTTCCGCTTAAGGTCTGCGTACGACTTCTGCCTATTAGAGGCTTCCTTCAACCGTGCCCGAATTATCTCAACCTTCTCTTCAGTTTCTGCCACTAACTCCGGACCCAAAACTCGGCGTTCTCCTAACTCAGTCCAACAAGTAGGAGTTCTACACTTCCGACCATACAATGCTTCATATGGTGCCATCCGAATGCTAGCCTGATAGCTGTTGTTGTAGGCGAACTCAGCTAAAGGCAAGTAATCTTCCCAACTTCCTCGGAAATCCATCACACAGCCTCTCAACATATCCTCCAACACTTGTATAACTCGTTCAGACTGCCCGTCTGATTGTGGATGAAAAGCCGTAGTGAAGTCTAACTTAGTGCCTAAAGCTTGATGAAGTGCTCTCCAAAACCGAGACGTAAACCTTGGGTCTCTATCGGAGATGATTGATACCGGTACCCCATGTAACCTCACGATTTCTGCCACATATAACTTAGCCAATTTCTGAAGAGAATAATCGACTCTTACTGGGATAAAATGCGCGGACTTGGTCAAACGGTCCACTATCACCCATACCGAGTCCTTCTTAGTAGGCGTAAGGGGAAGCCCACTAACGAAGTCCATGGTAATTCTCTCCCACTTCCATTGCGGAATTTCGATTGGTTGAAGCAATCCCGATGGAACTTGGTGTTCAGCCTTAACTTGCTGACACGTCAAACATTTTCCCACAAATTCAGTCACCTCACGTTTAAGATCAGACCACCAAAATTGTTCCCTTAGATCTCTATACAGCTTAATGCCTCCGGGATGCATAGCATAAGGACTACCATGCGCTTCCCGAAGAATCCTTTGTCTCAACTCCTTGTCCCTCGGCATACAGACCTTTCCTTTGTAGCACAATACTCCTTCATCATTGACACCATAATCCTTTAATTTTTCGTTCTGGACTTGCTGTAACTTAGCACTTAGGTCCTTATTGGCCAACTGTCCCTCTTTCACCTCATTCAGCCATGTGGGCTTGACTTGTAACTCTGCCAACAGACTTCCATCATCATACAGACTTAAGTGAGTGAACATAGCCCTTAGATCCGCCACAACCTTCCTACTTAGGGCATCAACTACCACATTTGCCTTGCCCGGATGATATTCTATCGAATAATCGTAGTCCTTCAACAATTCCACCCACCTTCGTTGCCTCAAGTTTAACTCCTTCTGAGTCAACAAGTACTTAAGACTTTTGTAGTCTGTGTAGATAACTGACCTTTCACCATAAAGGTAGTGCCTCCAAACCTTAAGGGCGAAAACCACTGCTGCCAGTTCCAAGTCATGAGTTGGGTAGTTAACCTCATGAGGCCTTAACTGCCGAGACGCATAAGCGACCACATTGCCATCTTGCATTAGCACACAGCCTAACCCCGTATGCGAAGCATCACAGTACACCACAAAATCTTTTCCTGCCTCCGGTTGAATCAACACTGGAGCTTCCGTCAACACCTTCTTAAGTTTTTAAAATCTCTCCTGTTGCTTATTAGTCCATTCAAAGGGTACTTTCTTCCTTAGCAACTTTGTTAAAGGCGCGGCTATTGACGAGAACCCTTCCACGAATCTTCTGTAATAGCCTGCCAAGCCTAAGAAACTTCGGATCTCAGCCACGGACCTAGGTGGTTTCCAATCCAACACTGCTTCGATCTTCCTAGGATCCACTCTTATTCCTTCTGCGGATACCACATGTCCCAAAAATGCCACCTCTTTAAGCCAAAATTCACACTTGCTGAATTTGGCATAAAGCTTCTTCTCCCTCAACACCTGTAACACAACTCGAAGATGCTCATCATGCTCCTCCTCCGACTTTGAGTATACCAAAATATCGTCGATGAACATAACGACGAACCTATCCAAATAGGGTTGGAAAACCCGATTCATCATATCCATGAACGCGGCTGGAGCGTTCGTCAATCCAAATGGCATCACCACAAACTCAAAATGACCGTATCTTGTCCTAAAAGCGGTCTTATGGATATCAGCCTCCTTCACCTTCAACTGATGATATCCCGACCTTAAGTCGATCTTTGAAAACACTACGGCCCCCTTCAACTGATCGAACAAGTCATCGATCCTTGGCAAAGGATACTTGTTCTTAATGGTCAGCTTATTCAACTGACGGTAATCTATGCACATACGCATGGTTCCGTCCTTCTTCTTCACAAATAGGACCGGTGCTCCCCACGGAGACATACTGGGTCGAATGAACCCACGATCCAACAACTCTTGGATTTGGGCCTTGAGCTCAACTAACTCCTTTGGCGCCATTCGATATGGAGCGATTGACACAGGAGCTATCCCTGGTAGCAAATCTATTCCAAATTCCACCTCCCTATCTGGGGGTATTCCTAGTAATTCCTCTGGAAACACATCCCCGAAGTCCCTTACCATCCTAACTCCATTGACACCTTCTTCCTTTCCACCCAACGCACTTACAAAGGCTAAGAACGCCCTACACCCTTTCTTAACCATTTTCTCAGCCTTTAACGCCGAAACTAGGTTAGACAAGTAATTTCTTCTTTCCCCGATCATTACTACTACTTCATCCTCCGGAGTCCTTAGTTCCATTCGTTTAACCGCACAATCTAACACAGCTCGGTGTTCTACTAGCCAGTCAATTCCGAGTATAAGTTCAAACTCTTCGAAGGGTAACTCCATTAAGTCAGCCCGAAAGTTCACTCCCTGAATCTCTAAGGGTACATTCCGAAAGATCTTATCCACCACTACAGTTTGGCCTAATGGGCTTACTACAGTCATCTGCCTATCAGAAAGTTCAGAGTCTAGGCCTAGTGTTTCCACCACACTACATGCAACATATGAATGGGTCAAGCCCACATCAATTAGAGCAAAATAGGGCTTGTCAAAAATAAAGAACGTACCGGTTATAACATCCGGCGCGTCACCATCCTCCCTCCGGTGAACCGCATAAACCAAACCCGGTTGCCTTGCCTCAGCATTAGCAGCACCTCGGCCCTGTGTTCCACGGCCTCTGCCAGCACCATTACCTCTGTTTCCCGAACCACGACCCCGTTGAGGCTGCGGTCCTCCTCTACCCGCCTGACTAGCATTCTGAGTTGCCGATCGGCTTTCATCTAAGTTCTTAGGATATTCCTTGACCACATGGTCCTTGGATCCACACCTAAAACATCCTCCTGTTTTCCTCCAGCACTCTCCTAAGTGCTTCTTTCCACACACATCACAAGGTCGATACCGCCCTTCTGAACCAACTTATTGACCTCGCGGCCCATCCACTTTAGGCCTCTTATGAACCTTTCCAGATGACCCGAAACCTCTTTTGGGCCTATTTCTATCCATAACCTGCTTTGTAGAATCCTTGATTCCCTCGGCCACCTTGGCCTTTTCTACTAAAGCGGAGAATTCCCGCTCCTGATGCGGCGCTATCAACAGTCTCAGATCATCCCTTAGCCCGTCCTCAAAACGGACACAACGCTCATGCTCAGTCGCCACGACACCTCGAGCATACCGGCTCAACCTCAGGAATTCAGCCTCATATTCTGCAACAGACTTGTTTCCCTGGACCAGCCCCAGAAAAGCTTTCCTTTGTTCATCAGTGTACCTGGTTCCTACATACTTCTTTTGATACGCTTCCTTCACGTACTCCCAGGTCAGATCCTCAGCCGTGGCACCATCCCGCATAGTTAACCACCATTGATACGCTTCATCGCGTAACAGTACCACCATTCCCTTTAACTTTTCTTTAGGGGTCAGATCAAGCTCCTCCATGATGCACTCCGTCGCTTCCAACCAGTACTCTGCTGTACTGGGTGCCACACCAGATACTCCACGAAACATTTTCGCTCCATTAGCTCAGAGCCGTTCAGGCACAGACTTACGTGTTCCCGAATTTCCTCCTGCCTCCGCCACCAACTCCAAAACTCGCAGCACAGCCCGCGATACAGCATCATCCCCCGTCTGAGCTTACTGCTCCACACCAACAGCTGGGAGCGGTGGGGGCGGTGGTACCTCATTATCAGACCCTTGACTCGATCTAACGGGTTCTGACCTAGTCATTCTTCCTCTACCGCGTCCACGACGGCCATGTCCTCTAGAGCTCATTTCGGCGTCGAGATCTGATTAAGAAGTTTTATGTATTAGTACTTTGGTTTCACTTGTTTACTCGCGAAAAAATTTTATGACAAGAGTTTTAGGAGTGGTTCTTTCGTATTCATACAAACATACAGTCCTTCCATTCATTCATTCATCCATCAAACAAGTATGAACTTCCGTTCATTCAGAGAAACGTTGTAGTTTTCATCGTTGATGTTTTTCCACTACCTAGGGGTATTTTCGTAATTTTGTCCTACAGGGACATTTTCGTAATTTTCAAAAGGAAAAAGTTTCTCGGTGATTTCGTCAAAAAGTATTTTGGTAATTTCAAAGTCCCGAGGTAATTTGGAAAATTTTGAAATTCAGGGGTATTTCGGTAATTTTTCACCTCAGGGGTATTTCGATAATTTTTTTCGCAAACTGGGGTAAATTTGAAAAATTTAACAAATCAGGGATATTTCAAAAGTTGTAAAACTTTGAGGGTTCCTTTTGAGAATTATACTTTTCAAAACGATGATGTTGCAAAAATTTTGGAAATCAAGGTCATTTTGGTAATTTTGTAAGTTGAGGGCAATTTCGTAATTTTCCAAAACCAAGATATTTTTGATAGTTTGCAAATTAGGGTTTTTGAACATTTATAAAATAGTGAAATTTTGGTAAAACTGTTGAGTAGTTGGACATTTTATAAACCAAGGGCATTTTGGTAATTTTACCACTAAGGGCATTTTTGTAATTTTCACAAATCAGAAATTTTTCGAAAAATTTTGTAAAGATGGTTTTCCCAAATTTTAAAAGAAAGTTTTAAGAATTTTAAAACTAGGGTTTGCTGTTTTATTCCTTGTTTTTTTTTTAAAAAAAAAAACATGGCTAATTCCCTTTCGGGTTTTATTCATTATGTTTAGCCTATGACCGAGCCCTCTTGATCAGGGTGAACCAAAGCTATGCACCAGGCAGGATTCGAGTGGAGAGGAGGTGAGTCGCGCGGACTGCTTAAGTACCAAGCTCCCACCGAAACCATTCCTCGACATGCGCACAGAGGTTGCCACACCACTGAGCCCTCTGAGTTAGGGTGAACCGAAGCTACGCACCAGGTAGGATTCCTGCGAAGAGGAGGTGAGTCACTAGGACTGCTTAAATACCAGGCTCTTCCGGATCCAATCCTAGACATGCGCACAGAGGTTGCCACACCCTATCTCAGTGACTTAGCCATAGGTTTGTTTAGTGCATTAAGTCTTACGTATTTGTGTTTGAGTAGTCTAGTCCTAGGGTTCAAGTTCCTATCATACTATTCTACGTTCCATGCCTTTTCCCACCTTTATACAATTCATAAACCACATAATCACACATAGAGTTAGGGGTACTTACCTGGTGGACTGCGGGTCGGAGACTTAGGTGCCATGCCAGAAAACCTGCTTATTTTCAAAGAAACTCATTTGGGCTCGATTTGAAAATGTTTTGGGCCTTAGCCCACAGGCCGAGAGTTTAAAACTGGGCTCTGATACCAAACTGAAACACCCCAAACCCAGCCCACGAGCCTGAACCAGATCTGGTATGTTCCTAAAGTAAACCGATTTCAAAGTTCTTTGTTACTTAGAGAAAATTTGTGTAATTTTCGAAAAATAATATCGTTTTGGGTTGGGCTTAGATTGGAAACCCATTTATTTTATTTGGAAATCCAATTTAATTAAGGTGACAAAACAATTTAGGTTTTATTTTAAAAGAAATAAATTTTTTGTAACTTTAATCAAAAATAGATTGTAACATAATAATTCAAAGTAAACAGAAATAAAGAAAACCAACTTGGGCCTTATGGCCTTATTACATCAAATAATTCCCAAACTAAAAATTTAAAGTACTTAATAAAAATAAAAGTCCCAAATAATAAAATTTCTTTTTCCTTGCGATGCATGGCCACCTTTAGCTCCTGCCGACCCGGTCCATTATTGCTCATCACCTGAAATAAAATATTCCCACAACGGGGTGAGTCAAACAGACTCAATGTGTACACGACACTAAATCATAACAGAATCAGGCATACAAATGTTACACATTCAGTTCCATGAATACAAGTTATGATGCATTCCCAAACCCAAACCTAATTGTCCATCCGCTACACACCCCCGTACCTGCCAAACACACCGTGGGGACTACTAAGTCGACCCTCCTTCCGCTATACACCAAATTGCAGGCTTAAGTCACCGCATCTGTGGTTATAGATCACCACTTTTCAGATTACTGTGGTCTTAGGTCACCACTTTTCAGATTACTGTGGTCTTAGGTCACCACTTTTCACTTCCCCTTTCAATATACAACCATATGCCCATACATTAACATACATAATATACCAGAGTTCACAACTTAATCATATTCCCATGTTACGAATAACATTTTTCATATTCCTAGTAGGAGTAGGAAACGTACCTGAGTACTTAGTACCTTAACATGGTACTTTAGCCACATTCATATTTTCATTAACACATATTTTAATGCATATAACCATAATTCATATTATAAAGTAGTGTGGGGTACACACCTGATTCGTTTAACGAAGTCCTTGAAATCCCGAAAATCGATCTACTGATTTAGATCTCAAATCCTACATAAATTCATCACTTTCTATTTAAAAGACCATTCGGCCATTATTCCAAATACTAATAGGATTAGTATTACTTACCTTGTTGCCGAATTGATTTTAAGAATCAAATGCCAGATCTTTGTATTCCTCCTTTGTGAATTCGGCTAAACACTATATTACTCCATAGGTTAGTTTTCTGCTTCTAATAATAAATCCAAACCTTTAAAATAAACCTTGACCGAATATCTTAAACATACACCTTGTGATTCAAATCCCGAAAAGTAACCCTTAGTTATGGAGGTGTTGAAATCCCTACACACATATGTTAGATCTGCATTCCAAATCACTTAATAAACTTAATCAAATGGCCTAAACCATGCTTTTCTTACCTTAAATCCTTGAATCTAGAAACTCTCTTCTTGAATGGCCAAAATCCTTAGATCAGAAATCCTGAAATTCCTCCTTTAATATTCGGCCAAGAGACATCCAAAAAGATCAGTTCCTAAATCTTGATTGAAAAAGATTAAACAACAAGAATCCATTCTTACCTTAACACCACAGTCGACGTCACCCTTGTTTGAAACCACAAAGATTCGGCTATGTTGACTTAGACCGATATCAAAGAGGTTTCGGCTTGACAGTAGAAAAGAAAAGAAGAAGAAAAGACGAGAAGAAAATTCGGCAGAGAGAGTTTGCTAAGGAATTTTCGGCAACACTTAGAAAAGATGAGAGGAAAGCCTTTAACTTCCTTTTATAGCCGAAATTATCAGCTAAGGAGTCCCTTACTTGGCCACCACTCCTCTATCTGATAACCTTATCTTTTAATTATCATAAATAAAAGGGTTTAATCCAATTTAAATCCTTTATTATCCCTTGAAAATAATCCAATTAAAAATCCTTTATTTATCACCTTATTAATCACATATTTATGAAAATAAAACATCTCCTTTTCTAGAAACATGTGCCGTCCACCTCAGCCTTCTGGAAGCCAAAATAAAACCTCATTTATTTGCTTCCCAAGTGACTCGAACCCAGGCCCAACACCTTGCATGTGGCGCCATTTTCAGAGGCCCTAAGTGACATCTTCAAGCCACTTTTCCAAGCCTGTTTGTGTGCCGAGTTACACAAACTTTTTCTTTTAAGGCCACCTTGCTTTAATTTCCTATTTTCAACTTTAAAATTTGACATTTCTAGGTTATTTCTAAGTTTCCTAAAATTTTCGATCGGCTCTGTAGACTTGCCATTTTCTTACATTTCCAAGTTTCCAAAAATGTTCACTTTCCATTTTTGAATCATTTCCTTACATTTCCAGGTTTCCAAAAATGTTCATTTCCATTTTCATTTTCATGCATTTCCAGGTTTCTAAAAATGTTAAAAAAATATTTATTCATAATACTTAAAACTTGTCATTTCGTACAATTAAACCGAAAATGCATAGGCCCTTTCCAGGATGTTACACGCACAGTTCCATTTCAGAGAGCACACTCCCGCGAACCTCATCTTTACAGCGGGATTACCAGTCTAGGCTAAATCCCCTGCAGCGACAATTACTCTAATGAGCTTGGATCTGAATTACTAGTCCAGGCTAAATCCAGACACTAATTCAGATTACCCGACCAGGCTAAATTCATTTTCCACATATTCTTCAGGAGGGCTATATCAGGATAAGATGACCAGTCCGGGCTAGATCTTTTTTACTGTCAATTCTTTTTCAGAGATCCATCGAATTTTCCTTTCATTCAATCGGGATTTCTTCCCCTTTTTATCAAATATATCAATGTTTCATCAATTTTCATATAATGAACATTCAAATTATATTCACATCAATAACATACATTTCAAGTATTTAAGAATATATTTCAAGTTACATGAACTTACCTCGATACTAGTTCGTATACAAAATCTACTAATCAGGAACTTTTTCCTTTCCTCGATCTAGCTTCATATTTGAGTTTTTCAGATCTAAATAAATAAATTCAATCATCAATTCAATACATTTCATGTTCACATGTAGCATTTTCTATAATTCTATTATTATTTATAGTTCATTCAAAACTGTATACTTGAGTCATAGTCACTAAATTATTTTTATTTAATTTTTTATGATTTTTCAAAGTCAGAACAGGGGAACCCGAATTCTTTTTGACCTTGCCTCACAAAATTCATTATATCTCATTATTTACAAATCCATTGCTTACATCGTTTCTTCTATGAGAAACTAGACTCAATAAGCTTTAATTTCATATTTTGTTCATCTTCTAATTCGATTTCTACAATTTATGGTGATTTTTCAAAGTTAGTCTACTACTATTGTCTAAAACTGTTTTAATGCAAACAGTAATTTACAATAATTTACCAATTTTCCCTAAGCTTTTAATAAATAATAATTTCATCCCTACTCAATTAGCCTCTCAATTGAGCTGATTTTTCTCAATTAACACTTTATTCTATCACTTTAAATTACTTTATAACCTTTAGGAATCAGAATTTTAGTAATAGACTTTAATTCCAAACATTTTCACAATTAGGTCTTAAAAATCAATTTCTATTGAAATTACCTAATGAAATCATCTCATAAACAAATTAAAGCTTCAATTTCATTCTATTTCATAATAAACTTACATCACTCAACCATGGTGACTTTCAATTTTATCCATGAAATCAAAGACTAATGAATTTAATAGTAGGACCTAGTTATAAAAGTCTTAGAAACACAAAAATTACAAGAAAAAGGTAAGGATTAATTCACTTGGTGCAAAAATTATGAAATACCAGCTTAGAAAACCCTCCTATGGCATTTTTGGCTGATGAGAATGAAGAAAAATGAAGAGATTTCTAGATATCCCAAATTAGTCCTACTTTTATTTAGTAAATTTTGTTATTTTCCCATTTTGTCCTTATTTCAGTAATTCTCCTCATTTTTCTCAACTTATGCCGCCCAAAATATCTCCTTTGGGCTTATTTTCTCTTTAGATCCCTCCTTATTTGACAATTGAGCTATTTAATCCTTCTAATAACTTTTACACCCTTTTCAATTTAGTCATTTTCATTTAATTACCTACCTAAACATTAAAATTTTCTAACGAAATTTTAATACCACATTACTAACATTTTATAAATATTTATAAAAATATTTCCTACTCAATTTTATGAGATAAAGGTCTCGATACCTTGTTTTTTTACCCATTTCCTTCAATAATTCCTTTTTCTAACTAACCACTAAATCAGTAAAATTTTTTCATCGATATTTTAATACGATTTTCCTATCATATAAATATTCATGTAAATATATTGAAATAAATTTCTCTTTAAATCGGATTTATGGTTACGAAACCATTGTTCCGGTAACCTTGAATTTAGGCCATTACAACGAGGCATTACCGAGAAGTACGGAACACTTACAGACAATTTAAACCATTTATCGCTCATATACCGAAATTGATTATAAAAGTTTCTTTAACGGACCCTCGAGGTCCAAATCATGCATTAGGATCGGGTCGGGACTAAATCAGAATTGCATGAAATTTTTCGCAAAATCCTAAATTTATTTCATTTACAATCGTCCTACGCCCGTGTTGCTAGGCCGTGTGGTAAAGTTAATTTTCACAAATAAGGCTATTTTCCAAACCATATTTCTCACTCATTTGATTCTTATTCTTCACCCACATTTAATACATACAAAAACCAATTTAAGATATTCAACCGAGCCTTATACTTAATACCATTTGTTAGTCGCACACTTCATATAATTAACAAGAAACGTATATAGGCTCAATTCTCATTATATTTCTCTTGTACTTATACTTTTTCACATTATGTATTCATACAACATATAACAATCATACCTCTGTATTTCATGTACATTTTTATAACAATTTGTCTTGGTTTCAAACTACTTCATACTGGAGTTTTACTTATCAAATCATTTGAAACATCATCTTTACACATATAGTGCACTTGAGGTGCACAATTCTATAATTATGAATGAACACATTTATCAAATATATGCGATGTTTTTAAATATATCATAGTCTCATATTTCCATGTATCAATTACCATCATTTCCTCGTATTTCAATAAATACGTGTAACAATTCATAAACATGCAATTCACTAACTCTTCTTGCCAATCACAATTTAAATTGACAAATCACTTATTGAGCCCAATTTTAAGGTTCACTAAAATCTATCATATAAATTTGGATGTACGTATCCACCAATAAATTCCATGTACAAGTATCATCATCTCATATTTCCACATACATTTACTTTCCACATTATGAACTCAAATAACATATACAAGACATACCAATGTATTCCAAATATGTTTTCATAATATTTCATTTAGAATTCAGATTATTTCATATTAGAACTCTTCTCATTAACTCATTTGGAATACCAATTCATACGGAAAATACACTCAAGGGTGTACAAATATATATAACCACAAATGAACTCATTCATCAACCAAGTTCTATGTTCATGTCTCATCAACTCGTATTTCCTTATATCACATAATATATACCATGATTGATGAGCTCATCAATACCATGATTTCCATCCCCTTGTTATTCTTTTATATTTATCCCGTTGAATTTCTTGGAATTTCAATAGATTTTCAGGGGTACACTTTAGTGTACAAATCCGGGTCTGTCAATTCATATTCATGTGCGCACATTTCCATTTCAGAGAACACACTCCCGCGAACCTCATCCTTACAGTGGGATTACCAGTCCAAGCTAAATCCCCTGCAACGACAATTACTCTAATGAGCTTGGATCTGAATTACCAATCCAGGCTAAATTCAGACCCTAATTCAGATTACCCGTCCGGGCTAAATCCATTTTCCACATATTCTTTGGGAGGGCTATATCAAGATAGTATCACCTATCTGGGCTAGATCCTTTTTACCGTCAATTCCTTTTCAGAGATCCATCGAATTTTCCTTTCATTCAACTGGGATTTATTTTCCCTTTTCATCATGAATATCAATACTTCATCAATTATCATACAATAAACATTCAAATCATATCCACATCAATAAAAATATATTTCAAGCATTTATGAATATAATTCAAGTTACACGAACTTACAATTCGATTTTTATACCATAACGATAATTTTAGTTTCATAATAAATATTTGAAATAAAACATTATATCATTTATATTTCAACGTTTATCGATTATAATCGGGCATGTGATCAATTTATACATAAGTCATTCATATATTTTCCTCCTCCTCCTCTCCATTCCACATTCTTAGTATAAATAACACATTTGTAAGTAACATTATCTATAATTTTTCACTATTTATTTATGTGAATATTCAAGCTATTCATCCGTGTCATAGTCACTAAACTATTTTCATCTTGAGCTACAGAACTCCAAATTAAGATTCGCTAATTTTACCTGAAACTACACTCACATATCTTCTTACCATAAAAATTTTAGAATTTTTGGTTTATCCAATAAGTACAGTTTATTCTTTAAAGTCACCCTTGTTCTGCTGTCTGACAGTTCCGACCCCTCTTCACTAATAATTAATTATCTCATCGTACAAAATTTGGATAATGTTACCGTTTGTTTCTTTTGAAAATAGACTCATTAATAATTTTAAGCATATAAATTATAACCCATAATTATTTTCCTCAAATATTTGATGATTTTCCAAAATCAGAATATAGGAACCCAAAATCATTCTGACCTTGTCTCACAAGACCTATTATATCGCATGATTTACAATCCCATTGCTTCCATCATTTCTTCTATAAGAAACTAGACTCAGTAAGCTTTAATTCTATATTTTATTCATCCTCTAATTCGATTTCTACAATTTTTGGTGATTTTTCAAAGTTAGACTACTGCTGCTGTCCAAAACTGTTTTAGTGCAAAGTGTTGATTTCCAATTTGCCCCAAATTACACAGTTCATACAATTCAGTCCTTGTCCAATTAACCCCTCAATTGAGCTAATTTTTCTAAATTAATACCTTATTCTATCATTTTAAACTACTTCCTAACCTTTGAAAATCAGAAATTTAGCATTAAACCTTAATTCCAAACTCTTTTACAATTAGGTCCTAAAACCAATTTCCATCAATTTTACTTGATAAAATCATCATATATCAAAATTAAAGCTTAAATTCTATATTTATTCATCATATGCTTCCAGCACTCATCCATAGAAACTTTAAAAATTATCCATGGAATCAAAAACTAATGACATAGTAAGTTGGACCCAATTGTAAAAGTCCAAAAACATAGAAATTTCAAGGAGAAAGAAAGAATTAAACTTACATGAAGCTAGAGTATGAAAACCAGTTTGAACCCACTTCCATGGTTGTTTTTCAGCTGATGAAAATGAAGAGAAATGAAGAGAATTCTAGATATTCCAATTTGGTCCCATTTTTATTTAGCTAATTTTGGCAATTTTCTAATTTTTCCCTTATTTCACCCATTTCCTGATTTTTCTCAGCTATTGCCGCCCAAAATATCTCCTTTGGGCTTATTTTCACTTTGGGTCCTTCCTCATTTGACAATTAAGCTATTTAATCATTCTAGCAACTTTTACACATTTTTCAATTTAGTCCTTTTTATTTAATTAACCACCCAAACGTCAAAATTTTCTAACGAAATTTTAATACTACCTTATTGACATTCCTTAAATATTCATAAAAATATTTATGACTCGGTTTATAACACCTAGATCTTGATACCTCTTTTTCTCAATTTCTTGACCAAATAAATCTTTATAAAACACAATTTACTATTTCAAAAATATTTTAAAAGCTACATTTGGATTGTTAATACTAAATAATATAATCTACGAGTTCATTTGTCAGATTTGGTGGTCTCGAACTACTATTTCCGACATCGCTGAAATTTGGGCTATTACACATATTCTGAGATCTAGGAATGTGTCGAATTTTTATCTTCCAATCCCTATTAAGATATCCATTGATTAATCGTAGCTCTGCTAGATTACTGTTAGTAGCATTGCCTGCAAGAAAGGACTCCACAAGTAGTGCATTATCACATTTGATTTCCAACTATCTATATCCTTTCTCCCATGATATATAAGAAAGGACTCCACAAGTAGTGCATTATCACATTTGATTTCTAACTATCTGTAGCCTTTTTCCCATGATATATGTAGACCTTCAAGAATCGCTCGAGCTTCGATGTGAAAAATTGTTTCCTTGCTCACTTTCAAAGAGTAACCGTAAAACCATTGTCCATTTGCATCCCTAAAAACTCCTTCAATTGAAGCATTATCATCTTTAAACGACATTGTGCCATCTGAGTAAATTATTAGTTATTCCCTTTATGGGTTAGACATGAATGTGTAGAAGATGTAGTGTGTGTATATATATATTCCAAAATCAAAAGAGCGATTGGGTTGAAAAAAAATAAAGGAGAAGAGCAGAATATATGAAATCACAATGCATAATACCTTTGATTTGATTCAATTTTGAATAATTGTAAACCATATCTTCTTTTTTATTAGAAAAATTTGAACTAAATAAGTTATGTCTTACTTGATCATTACTATCATAATGACGTTATTGTTTGACACATGACAACATATGATTGACTAGTCGATTTTTTTAACATCCAAAGTATTGAAGTGGAATGTCTGATAACATTAGAGACTAAAATAAGAACATCTATAATATTAGGGACTGAAATAAGAAAAAAATCTTTAAGAACTAAAGTGGAAATAGTGGTATAATCTTAAGCAGATATAATAGCCAGGTGAACCTGAACTACAGCATCTCAAAAAGTTAATATTATGGCTAAAATAAAACCCTAAAAAGGACCTAACTAAAGGAAAACCTTTAGAATTGCCAAGTCCAACCGAGGGCATGCACCAGAACAGTGTTTCAACAAAGCCTTGGTATTGCCTTTCAAACCAAAAGCTTCTTCATTTCCATGGAGAGTTTCAAATGTTCAGTCATGTCCACCACTTCTCCATCCTCACAAGGAACCCATCTGAATCCTTTAAGTAACTAAGCCGACCATAGATGAACCGTTGCCAGACCCATGGCTTTCCCCAGGCACACCTTCCTACCTGAACCAAAGGGGGACAACCTCAGATCAGATCCCAAACACTCACGTCTTCTTCCATGAACCGCTCCAGTCTGAACTTTTCAGCATCTGCCCAAACGTCTTCGTTAAGAGTGATTGCCCACACGTTCACCATTGCTGTTGTGCCTGCTGGAACCAAATGATAGCCAACGTGAACGTCGTGGATGGCACACTTTATTGAATTGTCACATCATATCCCTTTATGTCTCTCTAAAGCGCTCATGACTCGCAATGCTGTTCTCAATACAAATCTCCAATCATTTGATCCTTACGATAGTTGTAGCACCCATTAATTCATCTCTGTCATAAACATCTAATCATCACGTCCCCAGTCCACAACTTCCATTCAACAATTTCACAATTCTTATTAGTTGTTTCTTGATACACTACATAAATTTTTACACTTCAATTGAGGGGAGGTCACCTTACCATTTATACTATTTTCTTTTTAGGTTCTAAGGTCCACTTTATAACTTGTATTAGTAAGTCTTTCCCAATTTCTCTAGAATTCACTTATTATAGCATACTGTATTTCGCATGTCAAAGCTCAAAACTCTATATAGCATACTGTATTTCGCATGTCAATGCTCAAAACTCTATTAGCATACAACATCCTTAAATTCGTTTATCATTATTACTCAGCCTTGAAGTTCACAACATCATTCTCAACTTAGTCCTCATTACTGATCTAGATAACGCTAGCAATCTTGTTTTTCTAGGCCATAAACACTTTCATGTTGTCTCACTTTGACTTAGGTTTCGCATTATGAGATTCACATCATATCCCAATCCATGCACACTGACCTTCTTTCATCTTTTCAGAAGATCTCGGTTCAAGGGGTTCTCATTTTCTTTTATTCCACTGTAGATAAGTAACAGATATATTTTATAAAAAATTTAATAAATTTAAATTTGGATGGTTGCATAATGGGATATCCAAAAATATACTTGTTGTAACCATTTTTGACAAAACGGGAATCGACTTGGTTTTGAAAATAAAGAAACGGGAGTCGCCACCGATCTTTTATTAGGTGTGATCGGATCACCTTTGTTTTAATAAAACATTTTTTATTTACTAAAACAATGTTTTTTTTTTGGTCTACGGAAATATGAGAAAATAGGTTCGGGAGTCGGTTACATGCGAGGAAGGGTTAGCACCCTCGTCACGCCCAAAATCGGTACCAGATTGATTGATGTTGCCCTAATGTTGAAAGCTTGGAAATATTTAGGGTAAAAAAAAATTTAAAAACAGTGATTCGTTAAATTGGGATTGAATCCCAAGATTAACTCGTTCCAGAGGAATAAAAATATCATACCCAGCACGTTAGGATATAATGCCTTTATACTCTGATGTCGAGATCATCTTTGATCTTCAAAATATATGAAAAGGGTATTTGGTTATTTAGTTGAACGAAGAATCAACACCCAACACGTTAGAATGTAATCTTCCATACTTCTAAACGTACAAATATTGCCTCGTTTTTTTTTAAAATGTATTCTTAAAATTGGCTCAACATTCATTTTTAGTGCAATGAGATATTTAAAAAAGGTTTGAATATGTGGGAATTTGAAATACAATACGAGGATAATATGTGTATAAAATAAAAATTTAAATATCAATAGATTGCAAATGGATATCATATGCAAAGAAAAATCCAAACAAATAATTGTACAAGCATGTTAATCTATAATATATGAAATGAAACTTTATATTAATAATTTATACACGAAGATAGTAATATGTGAGGATTTTCGAAATAAACCAAAAACATATAAGGAAATATGGACTTAAGAGAAAATAAATTACATTAATATATCATACGCATAAATAGATTTAAAAGGAAGTACATATCGAAAATAATATGAAAACAACAATATATGCATAAAAATAATTTAATAAGAACAATAGAGATTTGTTAGTTAATGAATAAAATGCTATACATAATACTTTGAATAAAGCAAAACGATAATAATGATAATATTAATAATAATAATAATAATATTATTTATATAATGGCAGAATAGTAAAAACAAAATATATACAAAAGGATTAAATTAAAATGACAACAAAATCTGGGGGAAAGATCGAAAATAAAAGGGAATCAACGGACTCAAGTGAAATGCGCCCAAACGATTGGGGACTGAACGAGAAAATACCCCCTAATCGCAAAACGTGGCGTTTAAAAGAACTAAATTGCGAAAGAACCAGGGAGTGAGGGACTAGTTTCATAAATAATCCTTATAAGGTGGGAAGGCGCGGATCCGGGTCACAAATCGGGTTGACGCGCAGACCCCCGCCTTCCTTAAACGGCGCCGTTTTGTTAAGAACATATAAAGCCCAATGTTTCTCTAAAAAATCAGATGTTTAAACCCTAATATTTTTTCAGAGCAGCCACTCACCCTTTTCCCTTTTTCTTTTTATTCCAGACCTTTGGGTTTTCTTCTTTGGCAGATCACCGTGCCACCATCGCCTCGGTGGCTGGCGACGCGCGAGGAGGGGTATCACCCCCGTTTGAAGGTCGGTTAGACGATTTCACCCCAAATCCCCCATGAACGCTGAAACGACGGGTCTTTGCCCCCCCTTTTGCCCGATTTCAGCATTGGAAAAGGGGTTCTGGCGATCAGGGCCGATTGGGTTATGTTCCTTCCCCTACTCTTTGTTGTTTATTACTTATTTACAAAGATTTGAGAAAAATAAAATAAAGGTAAATCGAATGAAAGTAGATAAAATGAAAAATAAGGAGAAATCCACCTTTCAAGTTTTTTTGTTCTTTTTTATTGCCGATAATGCGTAAAAAAGGGAACCCTTTTTACAGTGTCTTTCAAATGGCTTTATAGCCGGAGAACACAAACTGTTTTTTTTATTATTCCATTGTTTTTTGCCCCATACTTCGCTGTTGCTTGCTTTGTTCTATGTCTGCAGGATACGGGCGATGGCGAATGCGTGCGGGAGTCCTTTGGTTAGCGTGCGTAGTGGTGCTTGGGGCTGGCCAGACGCGTGAGGGAGCTGACCGAGGTATGGGAAGTTGAAGTGACGCGAGGCGCGCGTGCGAAGGACGCGGCGGCGGCGCTGGAAAGGGAGACCTTATGGTTTCCTGACCGTTTAACCTTTGGGCCATATTGGGCCGGTCAGGTTTTGGGGTCTGGATTTTAGGTTGGGCCTTGTTTGATTGGTTTTGCAATCTGATATTTGTTTTTGTAACTGGACACTTCATGGACTGTTTATTGTATTTCATTGGGCCTGGTATTTGGTCTTTGTGATTAGGCTCCGAATTTGTTCTATAAATGGACTGGTTTATTTGTATTAAATTTGGGCCTGTAAAGACAGTCAAAATGGATTGTTCTTTTTGGACTTTTTATTATATTGGGCTTTAATGGGCCGAGCAAATTTGGGCTCTTACAGCTGCCCCTCTTTGCTTATTGTCGTGTAATGGAATGAAGCAAAGACTTTAAAGAGAGCCAAATTTGCTTATTCTTGTAAAATCTTGACTTCTCGGTCCGTGTCTTTTTCAAACATCTTCAAACTCCATTGTAACCTGTTGCTTTTGAGCCACTCCACCGCTGCTTTCGCGAGACATAACCCACAGCTTCAATTCGCTTTTCCTCAATTTTGTTTATTCTTTAACTTGCTCCAACCAGAAAATTGTAGTTTCGATCTACTAACTGCTCCACGGGGACTTTGAGGAAATAAATCTGATCTTTTCGAACTGCTCCCTTATTCTTGCAATATGAGTTGACTTTTTCTTCTCCTCAGCGTGCGTGACCCGAGGCCCAACTCGCTTTTTGCATTATGAGTTGATTTTAACCGAAATTGAAAAACAGAAATTGAAAAACACCTCAGCGTGTAACTTGAGGCTCAACTCACCTCTCGTATTATGAGTTGATATTTTGAATTAGAAATTGAAAAACAGAAATTGAAAAACACCTCATGGTGTGACCTGAGGCTCAACTCACCTTTCGCAGAAATTAAAAATACCTCAGCATGCGTAACCCGAGGCCCAACTCATTTTTTGCATTATGAGTTGATTTTAGCAGAAATTGAAAAACAGAAATTTAAAATACCTCAGCGTGCGTGACCCGAGGCCCAACTCACTTTTCGCATTATGAGTTGATTTTAACAAAAATTGAAAAAGACAGAAATTAAAAATACCTCAGCGTGCGTTACCCGAGGCCCAACTCACTTCTCGAATTATGAGTTGATTTTAACAGGAATTGAAAAACCGAAATTAAAATACCTCAGCGTGCGTAACCCGAGGCCCAACTCACTTCTCGCATTATGAGTTGATTTCAACAGGAATTGAAAAACCGAAATTAAAATACCTCAGCGTGTGTAACCCGAGGCTCAACTCACCTCTCGTATTATGAGTTGATATTTTGAATTAGAAATTGAAAAACAGAAATTGAAAAACACCTCAGGGTGTGACCTGAGGCTCAACTCACCTTTCGCAGAAATTAAAAATACCTCAGCGTGCGTAACCCGAGGTCCAACTCATTTTTCGCATTATGAGTTGATTTTAGCAGAAATTGAAAAACAGAAATTAAAAATACCTCAGGGTGTGACCTGAGGCCCAACTCACCTTTCACAGAAATTAAAAATACCTCAGCGTGCGTAACCCGAGGCCCAACTCATTTTTCGCATTATGAGTTGATTTTTGCAGAAATTGAAAAATAGAAATTAAAAATACCTCAGCGTGCGTGACCCGAGGCTCAACTCACTTTTCGCATTATGAGTTGATTTTAACAGAAATTGAAAAAGACAGAAATTAAAAATACCTCAGCGTGCGTAACCCGAGGCCCAACTCACTTCTCGAATTATGAGTTGATTTTAACAGGAATTGAAAAACCGAAATTAAAATACCTCAGCGTGCGTAACCCGAGGCCCAACTCACTTCTCGCATTATGAGTTGATTTCAACAGGAATTGAAAAACCGAAATTAAAATACCTCAGCGTGTGTAACCCGAGGCCCAACTCACCTCTCGTATTGTGAGTTGATACTTGAAAAATAAAAATTGAAAAACACCTCAGGGTGTGACCCGAGGCTCAACTCACTTCTCGTATTGTGAGTTGATATTTTGACAAGAAATTGAAAAACACCTCAGGGTGTGACCTGAGGCTCAACTCACCTCTCGTATTATGAGTTGATATTTTAAAAAATAAAAATTGAAAAACACCTCTGGATGTGACCTGAGGCTCAACATATCATCTGGTGGAATTCGGATGTCTTCTTTTTCCTTGATTTGGTACAACTATCGTCAGAATTTCTTGCTTTATTGGTGTACCTGTATGTGTCATGCGTGATGTTATCATGATATGCACGTGTTTGTCCTAAATGCTTTTATGCCTACATGATTATGCCATGCACCCTGGGCTTGTTTGTCATGTATCTCTTTTCGTTACGACTTTCATGATGACCTGAATTCATTGCTTCAATTCTTAACTTTTCTTTCAGGTTTTGTACTCGTCTTCAAGTTTTACGAGTAATTTGTGTTTCTCCTATATCACCCTTTTGCCCCCTGTTGAACTTTGTCCTTACCTTGAGGCTCTTGTACTTATCAAATTTTCATCCAGGTAATGCTCAACATTCCTTTTGTTTAGAGTATGTAATTTCACTATTTATCATTTAAATGAACCAAACATGAGATGTCTGAAAATGGGAAAGTAAGTATGAAAGGAGTACCTCACACCCATATTTATTTTAAAAGTGTCAAGCAAAGAAAATTGACAAGGAATAATTCAATAAAGGAAATGTTATAAAAAGGAAAGTAGATTCAATTATCGCAAATGCTCTGGATATCTAACGCATGAACTTTTCGCATTTCTTCATCCTGGATCTTTCCTAGCAAAGCCTTTTGGGTAGGAGATTTTGAGCTTCCGAGTCCGCTTCATCATTATAATCTCGCCGTTTGACTCCCTGTTCAAATCGCCCTTGCCCTTTAAGTCCGAATCCCCTTTATCAGGACGCCCTTTCAGGTTTTCGTCCTAATATCTTTGTTTATCAAGACACCCTTTTCGGGTTTTCGTCCTGATGTTTTTTTTTTTAGGCGTAGTATTTCTTCACGGCATCTGAGTTTACCGGATTTGGTAACTCCTTCCCATCCATTTCAGTGAGGGTCAAAGCTCCACCGGAGAAAGCTTTATTCACGACTTATGGCCCTTCCCAATTTGGTGCCCATTTTCCTCGAAAGTCTTTTTGTATGGGGAGAATCTTCCTCAGTACGAGTTCTCCCTCATGAAATTCTCTTGGCCGCACCTTCTTGTCATGGGCGTTGATCATTCTCTTCTGGTACATTTGTCCATGACAAATTGCCTTCAAGCGTTTTTCGTCGATAAGATTTAGCTGGTCATATCTAACTCGAACCCATTCTGATTCTTCTAGTTCTGACGCCATTAGGACTCACAGGGAGGGGATCTCAACTTCAATGGGCAGCACAGCCTCCATTCCATAGACCAGAGAGAAAGGAGTTGCCCCCGTAGAGGTCCGCACACACGTGCGATATGCATATAGAGCAAATGGTAGCTTATTGTGCCAGTCTTTATATGTCTCAGTCATTTTCCCAATAATCTTCTTAATATTCTTGTTAGCAGCTTCTACCGCTCCGTTCATCTTTGGACGATAGGGTGGGGAATTATGATGCTTTATTTAAAATTGCTCACATACTTCCTTCATCATCTTGTTATTCAGATTCAAGGCATTATCTGAGATGATTCTCTCAGGCAAACCGTATCGACATATGATCTCCTTTTTTAAGAACTTGCACACTGCGGTCTTTGTCACATTAGCAAACGAAGCTGCTTCCACCCATTTCGTGAAGTAATCTATGACCACAAAAATGAATCGATGTCCATTAGAAGCCTTCGGGGAAATTGGCCCTATAACATCCATGCCCCACATAAAAAAGGGCCACGGAGAAGTCATAACGTGAAGGGGCAAAGGTGCTGCGTGAATTTTATCGCCGTAAACTTGACATTTGTGGCACTTTCGCGCGTAACTAATGCAGTCACTTTCCATTGTCAGCCAGTAATAACCGAGCCTCATAATCTATCTAGCCATAGTGAAACCGTTAGCATGCGTTCCGCAAATTCCTTCATGGACATCTTCAAGTATCTTTCTGGCTTCGACAGTATCCACACATCTCAGGAGCACTTGATCTTTTCCCTTTTTGTATAGGATGTCCCCATCAAGAACAAACCCCGTCGCCATTCTTCTGATTGTTCTTTTGTCGTTCTCATTTGCTCGCTCGGGATATCTTTGATTCTTGACATATTCTAAGATATCATGGAACCATAGTTGCCCATCTGCCTCTTTTTCGATGCTAAAACAATGTGTAAGGGCCTCGTATATGCTCATTTGGAGAGGCATTATTTTCGTTTCTTGGCTTGCTTTGAACATTGAAGCCAAAGTGGCTAGGGCATCGGCCAATTAGTTTTCTTCTCGTGGGAAGTAATTAAAGGTTACTTCTTCAAATTCTTCGATCAGCTCTGTCACGAGATCGCGATATTTGACTAACTTCGAGTCTCTCACTTCCCAATCTCTACGGATTTGGTAAATCACCAATGCTGAATCCCCGAATACCTTTAAGATTTTGATGTCTCGCTCAATAGCTGCACGAAGTCCCATGATGCAAGCCTCATATTCCGCTATGTTGTTGGTACAAAAGAAATTTAATCTGGCAGTGAATGGGTACTGATTCCCTTCTGGTGACACTAAGACTGCTCCAATCCCATGCCCCAATGCATTTAATGCCCCATCAAAGCTCATCTTCCATGATTTCTCTTTTGACGACTCATATTCTTTTTCCGTAATGCACATCAAGTCTTCATCCGGGAAGTCAAATCTTAATGGCTCGTATTCCTCTGTGGTTCGAGCTGCTAGGAAGTCGGCTATCGCGCTCCCTTTTATCGACTTTTGGTTAACGTAGATGATGTCGTACTCTGATAGTAGGATTTGCCATCGTGCCATTCTTCCTGAGAGTGCAGGTGATTCCATCATGTACTTTATTGGGTCCAGTTTTGAAATCAACCACGTCGTATGATACAGCATATATTGTCTGAGCCTTCGAACCACCCAGGCCAAAGCACAACAGAATTTTTCAATTGATGGATACTTCGCCTCACACCCCGTGAATTTCTTGCTGAGGTAGTAAATCGCCTTTTCTCTTTTCCCTGACTCGTCATGTTGCCCTAGTACACAACCCATGGAATTTTCGAACACGGTCAGATACAATATTAACGGTCTCCCAGGAGTTGGCGGTACTAGCACCGGGGGATTGGACAAATATTGTTTTATCTTGTCGAAAGCCACTTGGCATTCCTAGTTCCATTCTCCAGGATTGTTTTTTCAAAGAAGCCGGAAAATTGGGTCGCATTGGTTGGTAAGCTGAGCAATAAATTGAGAGATGTAGTTCAACCTCCCCAAAAACCCTCGGACTTCCTTTTGTGTGCGTGGAGGTGGTAGTTCCTGTATGGCTTTTATCTTGTCTGGGTCAACCTCGATACCTCTCTCGCTGACAATGAAGCACAGTAATTTTCCAGAGGTTGCTCCAAATGTGCACTTGGCTGGATTAAGCTTCAGTTGAAACTTTCTCAGTCTTTCAAACAATTTCCTGAGGTTTCCAACATGCTCTCTTTCTCCCCGAGATTTGGCAATCATATCGTCGACATAGACTTCTATTTCTTTGTGCATCATGTCATGGAACAGCATCACCATTACCTTCTGATATGTTGCCCCGGCATTCTTTACCTTGTAGCAGAATATTCCCCACATCGTCACGAAGGTAGTTTTCTCCATATCCTCGGGAGCCATCTTTATCTAATTATAACCCGAGAACCCCTCCATGAAAGAAAATAATGAATGTCTTGCTGCATTATCTACCAATGTATCGATGTGTGGCAAGGGAAAATTATCTTTTGGGCTCGCTCGATTCAGGTCGCGATAATCTACACACATTTGCACCTTACCGTCTTTCTTTGGTACTGGGACTATATTAGCCACCCATTCTGGATATTTAGAGACTTGTAAGAAGCCAGCATCAAATTGTTTTCTTACTTCTTCTTTTATCTTTAGCAACATTTCAAGTCTCATCCATCTTAGCTTTTGTTGAATGGGTTTGCATTCTGGCCTCAGTGGGAGTCTATGGACCACTACATCCTCGTTCAAACCTGGCATGTCCTGATACGACCATGCAAACACGTCTCTGTACTCATGAAGCAAGGCGATCAAATCATGTTTTGTGTGCTCTGAAATGGAGGTCCCAGTCTTCACTTCTTGTCTCTTTTCTTCGTTTCCCAAGTTCACCGCCTCAACAGATTCTTTATGGGGCAGAATCTGTTTATCTTCTTGTTCTATCATTCTCAGTAAGTCAGGGGTTGAGACATAATCTTCAGCATTTTCCTCAGCTTCGGATTCTCCTAAACAAACAGTTTGCTCGAAATCGATTTTAGGACTTGTAACGGGATTGTTCACGTCGTCGATATCTGAGCACCTGAAAGGTAAATGGAAAAGAAACTATAGAGGAGCATCGAGGTACTGGAACCTACAAACGCAATACTATGGCATGATATGAGATATATATAAAGACAGGTTATGAGAGGAGGGAATAAATATGAAGCCAATGAGAATGAGAGACTATGACAAAATGCATTTTCATTAATGTTCATTTAAAAGCTAAATAACCAACATAAACTTTTATAATAGATCCCCCCACAACTTAGGGGCATACAAGAAGTAAGCATTGAGCATTACTTTGGGGAAGACTTAGAAACTACGAGAAGGTCCACGGCAGTCCAGTTATTCAAAACAAATCCAGGGGGCTAGGGTGTATCATTGAAATGTCTTTCTCTGCATCATTCACTCTGTCAATGACGTTTATGCTGAAGTTCTGAAAGCCCTTTTCAACCGATAACAATGTGTTTGGTGAATTATCTCTCCCCGGGTATATCATTCCTGTAGATGTAAATGTTTTCGACAAGGGCGGATACATTATGGGCTCTCATTCCACTTCCCTACCTGAGGCTCTTGCAATCCTTTTTTCTTGCTCTTTCTGTAACTGTTTCCTTCTTTGTTGCACGTCAAGCTTGAATCCTAAACCGCATCGAGCCTTATGATGTACTGGCTTTAATGCTCTGGCCATTCCTTGCTGGTATTTTCCCAACCCTTTCTTCGCTCGGGCTCCTTTTCCCACAGTCAGCTTGATTCCCATCTTGGTATTCCTCGATAATTTGGGTGCGGGGATTTTATTTCCTTCAACAATGAATGTAGCATTGATAAATTCGAAGGAGCAGAAGGAACATTCTACTGCGTCTTTATTTGCTTCAATGTAGGGCGCGTCAGTAGCGACAGACGCAACAATGTCTTCTTCACCGGTGACCATGATCAAACGGTTATCCATGAAAAACTTGACCTTTTGATGGAGAGATGAAGGAACTGCCCCGGCAGAATGGATCCACGGCCTCCCTAAGAGGCAGTTGTACGAAGGTGCGATGTCCATGACCTGGAATTCAACATCGTATGTACACGGGCCCACTTCTAGAGGAATCTCGATCTTTTCCATGACCTCTCGTCGTGTCCCGTCAAACGCCCTTACTGCGGAATAACAAGGCCTTAGGTAAGACATATCAACTGGCATCCTGGACAGTGTAGCCAAAGGCATGACATTGAGTGCAGACCCGTTATCAATGAGCATGTTTGGTATTATATAGCCTTTGCAACCGGTCGTGATGTGCAATGCTTTTACAGAACCCCTACCATTTGGTGGTATTTCGTCATCACTGAAAGAGATGAAATTATCCGCATTCAAGTTGTTCACCCACTATCAAGCTTTTCAACGGGTACGTTGCTCGGCACATACGCTTGGTTTAACACTCTTAACAAAGCTTTTGGGTGTGATTCTGAGTTTAACAGTAGAGATAACACTGAGATCTTTGCCGATTTCTTGTTCAATTGCTCCACGATGTTATACTCGATGTGCTTGATAAACCTTAAAAATTCATGTGCTTCATCCTCATTCACGGGTCTTTTAATTTCCTGTTCGGATGGAGTTTCAGTCTCGACCACCACCTCATGCATTGGTGCCTTTCCTTTTTGATTCGAGTCGATGGTCTTCTTACTTGGTTCAACCACCTCAGGAGAATAACACCTCCCGCTGCGGGTAAAATGCCCACCTCGCTAACATTTCTATTCGTAGCTTCGGACAGGGTAATGTTGACATCGTATTTCCAAGGCACTGCCTTGTCATCCTTGTAAGGGAACGGAGTTGGTACTTTGATTATCATCTTTGATTCGACTTCCTTCTTCTTGACCTCATAATAAATAACCAGAGGCCGATCGACACTATAACGAGTGACTGATGGTTGGCTATCAGAGGCATATATTTCCCTTTCCTCGGCCTCTTCCATTTTATCCAAGATCTCGACTTCCTTGTTGTTCATCATGTCTTGGAGTAGTTTCCTGAATTCTTCGCAAGACTGGATGTCATGCCCTTCGATACCATGAAAGGTACAAAAACTTTGACCTTCCATACTTTCTTCTTCGAAACTTCTATTGGAATGACAAAACAACCCATTTTCCACCATCACCTTCCAGACCTTTCTCGAAGGTGTTCTTATTTCAGAAACGCGACTTTTAGCTTGCCGCATATCTCTTCTTGTCACTACGCTTACGTTCCCCTCAGTATGGTTTGGGAGCGGATTTCCAGCCACATTACCGTACTGTCAAATTGTAAAATCCCTGCATCGATGAGATCTTGCACCCTCCTTTTGAAGGCTATACAATTTTTCGTGGAGTGCCCTTGGTTTCCCCCATGATACATGCAACTAGTATTGGGATCGTACCATTTCGGGTATGGCAGTTTCAATGGTGCCATATAATGCGCGGATATTAATTGTTTTTCCAACAATTTTAGGCACAGTTCTCCGTACGACACGGGGATAGGGGTGAGTCGAGGTTTTTCAAGATTGGGTCTTGTTGGTCTTTGTTCATTTTTGGGCTAACTTTGAGCGGGCGTAGCACTTGGCGGGAATATAGTGAATGGTCTTTGGTTATTAGTGGCATAGACGGGGTAAGGGGGAGGCGCTTGATAGTAAGGGTTCTGAGGAGGAGGAAAATAGAAGTTTGGTGGTGGGCTAAATCGAGGTCTCGGCTGGGTTGGGTACGGACTAGAAGCATAGTGGCTCCCAGTCCCCACAATGTGAGTTTCAGGCTCCTTTTCTTCACAGGTACTGGCCTTTTCGAACTCTCAGGACCTTCCGTCCTTCCACTCTTGATGCCATTTTCAATGAGTTCCCCGAACATTACGATATCGGCGAAGTCTTTTGTAGCGTTTCCCACCAGTTTGTCGTAAAATGGTACTTTCAAGGTGTTGATAAAGAGGACCGTTATCTCATTCTTAGTCAGTGGGGGTTTTATTTGCGCCGAGACGTCCCTCCACCTTTGAGCATATTGTCTAAATGTCTCCGCTGGCTTCTTTTTCATCATCTACAGCGTTAGTCGATCAGGTGCCATATTGGAGACATGCTTGTATTGTTCACAAAATGCTGATGCTAGGTCCTTCCATGATTGGATCCTCTCTCTGCTGAGTTGGTTATACCATCAGAGGGCCGATCCGATCAAACTATCTTGAAA